>JAPFQT010000123.1:0-627000 GCA_027627225.1 Congeria kusceri | reverse complement strand
GTATACTGTAACCTATAAGAGAAAATTTGTTCTCATTAAAATTAGTTTTTCTTGCATATAATTATCTTCCCATGCATATTGCACCAATATATTAAGTTTGGCTTGTATATCTGTCCATTTGGCCATTTTATTTCATATTTTCAAACACAGGTGATTTTGGTCGGAAGCCGGTGATTTCAAGCGTCTTGAAGCTTAAATGTTCCCCTTCTAACAATTAAAGCTGATATTTGCAATATTTGTGACAAAATACCCAAACAAAACCAAACAAACATGTATGGGGGGCTTATGTGGGGTGAGGAGAGAATGACTTTGTTAGATATTTTTTACTCTAAGCCATTTTTGATAATGTATTTTTTGTGTATTTTTTTAAAAAAATCACCCCAAAAATGTAAATTTAATAGAAAAAAAAATTCCAATTTCATCCAAGACAATTAACAAATTAGTCAAAATGGGAGATCAAAGATACTTTGAAGTGTAGAAAATCAATCAGCTTCCAGTAATTGCTTGTTTCAAACCAATAAAGTGTAAAATCTTTAAAGCACCTTGTTTGTCGCAGGCCTCTTTAATTACAGGCCACCAATTATATAATTCTAGTATATAATGTCATGAGTGCCTTTAAACTGCAGCAGGTGGTCAATTTGCATTGCCTGCTCACATTTAGAGGTTTAAGGGAATACAAAAATTGGCATATTTTGGGCACAAAAATAAGTACTTTGACTTTTTTTTAAGGTGGCAATCTGGTCAAAATGGGGGTTCATAACCAAGCAAAAGAAAAAGTTGCTCAATGTTGGTTTTAAACGAGGTGGGGACTAGTCCGGTGAAGGGGAAAAAACATAATTATGAAAGAAGGTCAAATTCCAACACAACCTATGTAAGGTTAGAAAGGTCATCCTTTGAAGCACGGGTAGCTTACAATGACAAGGTTCTTACTTTTCGGGATGTAGACGGCTCTCAAACCCCAGCTAAGCCCTTGCGTCCGAGAGCGAACAAGATTCGCTATGTAGACCCTGTTACGGGTTCCTGCTCCATCAAAAGTCCATCCCGACTTACTTACGAACAAGGTCTATGTCCCCGCCCTACTCCAGTCTATGATGTCCTCTGAAAATAGAAAGCATAGGCTAAGAAGTGATAAATGTAGGGGCGACTTGGTAATTGACGGCAGTGCTTCCATAAAAGTGGGGCTTAGGCTGGGAGGAAAGGTTAAAATGTACAAGATGCAGATATGTAGGCAAGCATTATAAGCTTTACAATGAGGTTCCATCAAGTACCCAGGGGCAGAAAGGCAGCTCAGATCAATGTAGGCTTCCAAATAGGTGTTGCAAGTACTTCTATTGGGAACAACAGGTTCCCCGCAGAATTCTCAACACAACCAATATCATTGCTCCCTCTCCACTTGCTATGCAAAAACAAGCAAATAAGGTCAATACTGCCCCTTAAATCCCTAAATGAGAGAAGCATGTACCAGATTAGAGAAAACTTAGTTGCTGAAAAATGCCAAAATTGGTCAAAAAAGATCCCTCTAAGGTAAATGTTGAAGGGGACACTTGCTACAACAATCCAATTTTTAACTCTGACGCGACACCCTTTCAAGCCGGAACTATTGCCATAAGCACTATGTGTGAAAACAATACCAGAAACAAGCAAATTGTAGGGGGTACAAGTAGCAAATAAACTATGTAGGGGTACAAGTAGCAAATAAACTATGCAGGACTGCATCAATGCTTAGGAATAAGGGTAAACCTGTTCAGGTGCCCCAATCATAGGGGGCATTGTTCTGCAAATGTTTCAGAGAGGGAACCAATAGGTGATGAAGGCAAATGGAATAGGTTGTTAGGTGACCAGATCTCTAAGGACATCAAAATAGCAAATTTCACTTGTGATGGGGACAGTAGGGCATTCCAAGGTGTTCGTAACTCTCACGGTCACAATGTGGGTCATCTTAAGGATCTGAGGCACCTAGGCAACTCGCTGAAGCGCGAGCTCAACAAAGCGCCTTTCTCAAAGGGGCATGCTCAAGGGTCATTCCAAGTCTAATATCAGGAGTCGGTTCGCTCTCTCGGTCAGAGCTAGGTGTATGGCTGAGGCTTAAAGCTGCCCACAATAAACACCAGGGTGACATCAAGGTTCTAAAGAAGGTCATGGTTGATGTAATCGCAACCATTGTTCTATGCTTCAGTGGTTACTGCGGTACTCATTGTGCAAAGTACAGTTATGTCTGTGCTGGTACAAATAGGCAAGCTAAGAATTTCATGCCAGACAATGTCAAAGGTTAAAATGGTTGACAGTGACCAACAAGTCCTTAAAAAATGCATTGAAATGGTTTTAGGTCCAGCTGGCTCTTGACGCTACCAAACTTTTAACCACAACCCAAAAAAGTGAAGCAGTAAACAGGTCGTACCAAGCTGTCAATCCTAAAACTGTGACTTTCTCGCGCAACTGTGTAGGTCGAATTCACGGGCAGGTTCACAAATTAAACAATGGCTATGCTGACTCTGTAATTGCAAAAACCACTGAACTAAATGCTAACCTTACCCAGGGGTCAAAGATTATTAAGCAGATAGCATATGAGGGACCGCAACGACCTTAACCGAAAGCAAACATCCGCTACCAACAAAGCACGAGCTTTACGTGCCAGAACGCGGAATTATCGATACAAACTGCATGAGGAATTACACTACGGCAAGGGCATGAGTGACCCCAAACCTGATTATGACAGTCTTCCACCACCTTAAGCATCATAAATATGCTTAGTTGATTGTGTACCTGATAATAAATTGTTATTATTACCTGTTTTGGCATAAGAGACCTCTAACAAGTGGCCCTCGCGTCAGCATCAGGCGTTCCTCTACCTGAAAAAGGCAAAAATACCCAATAGAAATAGATATAAAATGAAAAAAAACATGCATTTATGTTATTTTAAGTGTATTTCTATGAATAAAAGGAAGTGATAAAGCTTGTTGTATTCATGTTTTTACCAAATATGCAGGCTGGCTCAGTTCCATGCCCGCTGCACTGTCCGAACTGTAAACATGTCCGCCGTTCCATGTTGGTGGAATGGGGCTCTATGTTTAAATGTTCAGGCTTAACACACAAGCTATTGTTGCATAAGTGGCTCACAGAGTCCCTGGCGTTCAATTCTGACTTCATGTAGCACATTAACGCTACACGGTGAACCAAGTATGTCTCTGATTTTATGTCCGAAGGCAATTTAGCCCTCATTCGGCCATAATAGGGTAAGGAACTATTTGAAATACAACCATTCCAGATCAAACAATCTGAATTGATGCATTTAATGCACTTATTTTCTACTCTTTTGCTCAGAAATGACCAAAAATCTGCTTTCTCATCCATATTTTGCACTTGCAGACGATATTTTATTTTAACCCAAAGTCAGTTTAGGTCACAATATACTAAAAGATTTCTTAACAAATTCAATGTAAAAGCAATAAATTCAACAAAAAATAAACTCACATTTTGCGCGTAGAGACCCTCATAACCATACCTTTTCTTAAAGAGCATTCCGAGCCGAATTGATTTAGACAATAAAAAAGATAGGTCATGTGATATGTAAGAAAGAACTCGACGCGAATCAAAGTTCACTGTTTTACGGCCATCTTTTTACCGGCTACTCTCCAGTTGAAGGTATACTGCCAACTGTCAAAGTCTCGTCATGTAGTCTCCAACCTTCAAGCGAAACAGTGAATTTTTAGTACACAACAATGTTTTTCCTACCACACGTACAAAGAAATATTCAAAAATAAAGTCATGGCAAGTGACTATACAGAAAATTGTGTCTTCAAATAAATGGTGTTGATTTATTTAGAGAGTATAGCATTGCACACCTGAAATATTTAGTATACTGTAACCTATAAGAGAAATTTGTTCTCATTAAAATTAGTTTTTCTTGCATATAATTATCTTCCCATGCATATTGCACCAATATATTAAGTTTGGCTTGTATATCTGTCCATTTGGCCATTTTATTTCATATTTTCAAACACAGGTGATTTTGGTCGGAAGCCGGTGATTTCAAGCGTCTTGAAGCTTAAATGTCCCTCTAACAATTAAAGCTGATATTTGCAATATTTGTGACAAAATACCCAAACAAACCAAACAAACATGTATGGGGGGGCTTATGTGGGGTGAGGAGAGAATGACTTTGTTAGATATTTTTACTCTAAGCCATTTTGATAATGTATTTTTTGTGTATTTTTTTAAAAAATCACCCCAAAAATGTAAATTTAATAGAAAAAAAATTCCAATTTCATCCAAGACAATTAACAAATTAGTCAAAATGGGAGATCAAAGATACATTGAAGTGTAGAAATCAATCAGCTTCCAGTAATTGCTTGTTTCAAACCAATAAAGTGTAAAATCTTTAAAGCACCTTGTTTGTCGCAGCCTCTTTAATTACAGGCCACCAATTATATATTCTAGTATATAATGTCATGAGTGCCTTTAAACTGCAGCAGGTGGTCAATTTGCATTGCCTGCTCACATTTAGAGGTTTAAGGGAATACAAAATTGCATATTTTGGGCACAAAATAAGTACTTTGACTTTTTTAAGGTGGCAATCTGGTCAAAATGGGGTTCATAACCAAGCAAAAGAAAAAGTTGCTCATGTTGTGTTTAAACGAGGTGGACTAGTCCGGTGAAGTGGAAAAAACATAATTATGAAAGAAGGTCAAATTCCAACACAACCTATGTAAGGTTAGAAAGGTCATCCTTTGAAGCACGGGTAGCTTACAATGACAAGGTTCTTACTTTTCGGGATGTAGACGGCTCTCAAACCCCAGCTAAGCCTTGCGTCCGAGAGCGAACAAGATTCGCTATGTAGACCTGTTTACGGGTTCCTGCTCCATCAAAAGTCCATCCCGACTTACTTACGAACAAGGTCTATGTCCCCGCCCTACTCCAGTCTATGATGTCCTCTGAAAATAGAAAGCATAGGCTAAGAAGTGATAAATGTAGGGGCGACTTGGTAATTGACGGCAGTGCTTCCATAAAGTGGGGCTTAGGCTGGGAGGAAAGGTTAAAATGTACAAGATGCAGATATGTAGGCAAGCATTATAAGCTTTACAATGAGGTTCCATCAAGTACCAGGGGCAGAAAGGCAGCTCAGATCAATGTAGGCTTCCAAATAGGTGTTGCAAGTACTTCTATTGGGAACACAGGTTCCCGCAGAATTCTCAACACAACCAATATCATTGCTCCCTCTCACTTGCTATGCAAAAACAAGCAAATAAGGTCAATACTGCCCTTAAATCCCTAAATGAGAGAAGCATGTACCAGATTAGAGAAAACTTAGTTGCTGAAAATGCAAAATTGGTCAAAAAGATCCCTCTAAGGTAAATGTTGAAGGGGACACTTGCTACAACAATCCAATTTTTAACTCTGACGCGACACCCTTTCAAGCCGGAACTATTGCCATAAGCACTATGTGTGAAAACAATACCAGAAACAAGCAAATTGTAGGGGTACAAGTAGCAAATAAACTATGCAGGACTGCATCAATGCTTAGGAATAAGGGTAAACCTGTTCAGTGCCCCAATCATAGGGGGCATTGTTCTGCAAATGTTTCAGAGAGGGAACCAATAGGTGATGAAGGCAAATGGAATAGGTTGTTAGGTGACCAGATCTCTAAGGACATCAAAATAGCAAATTTCACTTGTGATGGGGACAGTAGGGCATTCCAAGGTGTTCGTAACTCTCACGGTCACAATGTGGGTCATCTTAAGGATCTGAGGCACCTAGGCAACTCGCTGAAGCGCGAGCTCAACAAAGCGCCTTTCTCAAAGGGCATGCTCAAGGGTCATTCCAAGTCTAATATCAGGAGTCGGTTCGCTCTCTCGGTCAGAGCTAGGTGTATGGCTGAGCTTAAAGCTGCCCACAATAAACACCAGGGTGACATCAAGGTTCTAAAGAAGGTCATGGTTGATGTAATCGCAACCATTGTTCTATGCTTCAGTGGTTACTGCGGTACTCATTGTGCAAAGTACAGTTATGTCTGTGCTGGTACAAATAGGCAAGCTAAGAATTTCATGCCAGACAATGTCAAGGTTAAAATGGTTGACAGTGACCAACAAGTCCTTAAAAAATGCATTGAAATGGTTTTAGGTCCAGCTGCTCTTGACGCTACCAAACTTTTAACCACAACCCAAAAAAGTGAAGCAGTAAACAGGTCGTACCAAGCTGTCAATCCTAAAACTGTGACTTTCTCGCGCAACTGTGTAGGTCGAATTCACGGGCAGGTTCACAAATTAAACAATGGCTATGCTGACTCTGTAATTGCAAAAACCACTGAACTAAATGCTAACCTTACCCAGGGGTCAAAGATTATTAAGCAGATAGCATATGAGGACCGCAACGACCTTAACCGAAAGCAAACATCCGCTACCAACAAAGCACGAGCTTTACGTGCCAGGACGCGGAATTATCGATACAAACTGCATGAGGAATTACACTACGGCAAGGGCATGAGTGACCCCAAACCTGATTATGACAGTCTTCCACACCTTAAGCATCATAAATATGCTTAGTTGATTGTGTACCTGATAATAAATTGTTATTATTACCTGTTTTGGCATAAGAGACCTCTAACAAGTGGCCCTCGCGTCAGCATCAGGCGTTCCTCTACCTGAAAAAGGCAAAAATACCCAATAGAAATAGATATAAAATGAAAAAAAAACATGCATTTATGTATTTTAAGTGTATTTCTATGAATAAAAGGAAGTGATAAAGCTTGTTGTATTCATGTTTTTACCAAATATGCAGGCTGGCTCAGTTCCATGCCCGCTGCACTGTCCGAACTGTAAACATGTCCGCCGTTCCATGTTGGTGGAATGGGGCTCTATGTTTAAATGTTCAGGCTTAACACACAAGCTATTGTTGCATAAGTGGCTCACAGAGTCCCTGGCGTTCAATTCTGACTTCATGTAGCACATTAACGCTACACGGTGAACCAAGTATGTCTCTGATTTTATGTCCGAAGGCAATTTAGCCCTCATTCGGCCATAATAGGGTAAGGAACTATTTGAAATACAACCATTCCAGATCAAACAATCTGAATTGATGCATTTAATGCACTTATTTTCTACTCTTTTGCTCAGAAATGACCAAAAATCTGCTTTCTCATCCATATTTTGCACTTGCAGACGATATTTTATTTTAACCCAAAGTCAGTTTAGGTCACAATATACTAAAAGATTTCCTTAACAAATTCAATGTAAAAGCAATAAATTCAACAAAAAATAAAACTCAACATTTTGCGCGTAGAGACCCTCATAACCATACCTTTTCTTAAAGAGCATTCCGAGCCGAATTGATTTAGACAATAAAAAAGATAGGTCATGTGATATGTAAGAAAGAACTCGACGCGAATCAAAGTTCACTGTTTTTACGGCCATCTTTTTTACCGGCTACTCTCCAGTTGAAGGTATACTGCCAACTGTCAAAGTCTCGTCATGTAGTCTCCAACCTTCAAGCGAAACAGTGAATTTTTAGTACACAACAATGTTTTTCCTACCACACGTACAAAGAAATATTCAAAAATAAAGTCATGGCAAGTGACTATACAGAAAATTGTGTCTTCAAATAAATGGTGTTGATTTATTTAGAGAGTATAGCATTGCACACCTGAAATATTTAGTATACTGTAACCTATAAGAGAAATTTGTTCTCATTAAAATTAGTTTTTCTTGCATATAATTATCTTCCCATGCATATTGCACCAATATATTAAGTTTGGCTTGTATATCTGTCCATTTGGCCATTTTATTTCATATTTTCAAACACAGGTGATTTTGGTCGGAAGCCGGTGATTTCAAGCGTCTTGAAGCTTAAATGTCCCTCTAACAATTAAAGCTGATATTTGCAATATTTGTGACAAAATACCCAAACAAACCAAACAAACATGTATGGGGGGCTTATGTGGGGTGAGGAGAGAATGACTTTGTTAGATATTTTTACTCTAAGCCATTTTGATAATGTATTTTTTGTGTATTTTTTTAAAAAAATCACCCCAAAAATGTAAATTTAATAGAAAAAAAATTCCAATTTCATCCAAGACAATTAACAAATTAGTCAAAATGGGAGATCAAAGATACTTTGAAGTGTAGAAATCAATCAGCTTCCAGTAATTGCTTGTTTCAAACCAATAAAGTGTAAAATCTTTAAAGCACCTTGTTTGTCGCAGCCTCTTTAATTACAGGCCACCAATTATATATTCTAGTATATAATGTCATGAGTGCCTTTAAACTGCAGCAGGTGGTCAATTTGCATTGCCTGCTCACATTTAGAGGTTTAAGGGAATACAAAATTGCATATTTTGGGCACAAAATAAGTACTTTGACTTTTTTTAAGGTGGCAATCTGGTCAAAATGGGGTTCATAACCAAGCAAAAGAAAAAGTTGCTCAATGTTGGTTTTAAACGAGGTGGGACTAGTCCGGTGAAGGGGAAAAAACATAATTATGAAAGAAGGTCAAATTCCAACACAACCTATGTAAGGTTAGAAAGGTCATCCTTTGAAGCACGGGTAGCTTACAATGACAAGGTTCTTACTTTTCGGGATGTAGACGGCTCTCAAACCCCAGCTAAGCCCTTGCGTCCGAGAGCGAACAAGATTCGCTATGTAGACCTGTTACGGGTTCCTGCTCCATCAAAAGTCCATCCCGACTTACTTACGAACAAGGTCTATGTCCCCGCCCTACTCCAGTCTATGATGTCCTCTGAAAATAGAAAGCATAGGCTAAGAAGTGATAAATGTAGGGGCGACTTGGTAATTGACGGCAGTGCTTCCATAAAGTGGGGCTTAGGCTGGGAGGAAAGGTTAAAATGTACAAGATGCAGATATGTAGGCAAGCATTATAAGCTTTACAATGAGGTTCCATCAAGTACCAGGGGCAGAAAGGCAGCTCAGATCAATGTAGGCTTCCAAATAGGTGTTGCAAGTACTTCTATTGGGAACACAGGTTCCCGCAGAATTCTCAACACAACCAATATCATTGCTCCCTCTCCACTTGCTATGCAAAAACAAGCAAATAAGGTCAATACTGCCCTTAAATCCCTAAATGAGAGAAGCATGTACCAGATTAGAGAAAACTTAGTTGCTGAAAATGCCAAAATTGGTCAAAAAGATCCCTCTAAGGTAAATGTTGAAGGGGACACTTGCTACAACAATCCAATTTTTAACTCTGACGCGACACCCTTTCAAGCCGGAACTATTGCCATAAGCACTATGTGTGAAAACAATACCAGAAACAAGCAAATTGTAGGGGTACAAGTAGCAAATAAACTATGCAGGACTGCATCAATGCTTAGGAATAAGGGTAAACCTGTTCAGTGCCCCAATCATAGGGGGCATTGTTCTGCAAATGTTTCAGAGAGGGAACCAATAGGTGATGAAGGCAAATGGAATAGGTTGTTAGGTGACCAGATCTCTAAGGACATCAAAATAGCAAATTTCACTTGTGATGGGGACAGTAGGGCATTCCAAGGTGTTCGTAACTCTCACGGTCACAATGTGGGTCATCTTAAGGATCTGAGGCACCTAGGCAACTCGCTGAAGCGCGAGCTCAACAAAGCGCCTTTCTCAAAGGGCATGCTCAAGGGTCATTCCAAGTCTAATATCAGGAGTCGGTTCGCTCTCTCGGTCAGAGCTAGGTGTATGGCTGAGCTTAAAGCTGCCCACAATAAACACCAGGGTGACATCAAGGTTCTAAAGAAGGTCATGGTTGATGTAATCGCAACCATTGTTCTATGCTTCAGTGGTTACTGCGGTACTCATTGTGCAAAGTACAGTTATGTCTGTGCTGGTACAAATAGGCAAGCTAAGAATTTCATGCCAGACAATGTCAAGGTTAAAATGGTTGACAGTGACCAACAAGTCCTTAAAAAATGCATTGAAATGGTTTTAGGTCCAGCTGCTCTTGACGCTACCAAACTTTTAACCACAACCCAAAAAAGTGAAGCAGTAAACAGGTCGTACCAAGCTGTCAATCCTAAAACTGTGACTTTCTCGCGCAACTGTGTAGGTCGAATTCACGGGCAGGTTCACAAATTAAACAATGGCTATGCTGACTCTGTAATTGCAAAAACCACTGAACTAAATGCTAACCTTACCCAGGGGTCAAAGATTATTAAGCAGATAGCATATGAGGACCGCAACGACCTTAACCGAAAGCAAACATCCGCTACCAACAAAGCACGAGCTTTACGTGCCAGGACGCGGAATTATCGATACAAACTGCATGAGGAATTACACTACGGCAAGGGCATGAGTGACCCCAAACCTGATTATGACAGTCTTCCACACCTTAAGCATCATAAATATGCTTAGTTGATTGTGTACCTGATAATAAATTGTTATTATTACCTGTTTTGGCATAAGAGACCTCTAACAAGTGGCCCTCGCGTCAGCATCAGGCGTTCCTCTACCTGAAAAAGGCAAAAATACCCAATAGAAATAGATATAAAATGAAAAAAAACATGCATTTATGTATTTTAAGTGTATTTCTATGAATAAAAGGAAGTGATAAAGCTTGTTGTATTCATGTTTTTACCAAATATGCAGGCTGGCTCAGTTCCATGCCCGCTGCACTGTCCGAACTGTAAACATGTCCGCCGTTCCATGTTGGTGGAATGGGGCTCTATGTTTAAATGTTCAGGCTTAACACACAAGCTATTGTTGCATAAGTGGCTCACAGAGTCCCTGGCGTTCAATTCTGACTTCATGTAGCACATTAACGCTACACGGTGAACCAAGTATGTCTCTGATTTTATGTCCGAAGGCAATTTAGCCCTCATTCGGCCATAATAGGGTAAGGAACTATTTGAAATACAACCATTCCAGATCAAACAATCTGAATTGATGCATTTAATGCACTTATTTTCTACTCTTTTGCTCAGAAATGACCAAAAATCTGCTTTCTCATCCATATTTTGCACTTGCAGACGATATTTTATTTTAACCCAAAGTCAGTTTAGGTCACAATATACTAAAAGATTTCCTTAACAAATTCAATGTAAAAGCAATAAATTCAACAAAAAATAAACTCAACATTTTGCGCGTAGAGACCCTCATAACCATACCTTTTCTTAAAGAGCATTCCGAGCCGAATTGATTTAGACAATAAAAAAGATAGGTCATGTGATATGTAAGAAAGAACTCGACGCGAATCAAAGTTCACTGTTTTACGGCCATCTTTTTACCGGCTACTCTCCAGTTGAAGGTATACTGCCAACTGTCAAAGTCTCGTCATGTAGTCTCCAACCTTCAAGCGAAACAGTGAATTTTTAGTACACAACAATGTTTTTCCTACCACACGTACAAAGAAATATTCAAAAATAAAGTCATGGCAAGTGACTATACAGAAAATTGTGTCTTCAAATAAATGGTGTTGATTTATTTAGAGAGTATAGCATTGCACACCTGAAATATTTAGTATACTGTAACCTATAAGAGAAATTTGTTCTCATTAAAATTAGTTTTTCTTGCATATAATTATCTTCCCATGCATATTGCACCAATATATTAAGTTTGGCTTGTATATCTGTCCATTTGGCCATTTTATTTCATATTTTCAAACACAGGTGATTTTGGTCGGAAGCCGGTGATTTCAAGCGTCTTGAAGCTTAAATGTCCCTCTAACAATTAAAGCTGATATTTGCAATATTTGTGACAAAATACCCAAACAAACCAAACAAACATGTATGGGGGGCTTATGTGGGGTGAGGAGAGAATGACTTTGTTAGATATTTTTACTCTAAGCCATTTTGATAATGTATTTTTTGTGTATTTTTTTAAAAAAATCACCCCAAAAATGTAAATTTAATAGAAAAAAAATTCCAATTTCATCCAAGACAATTAACAAATTAGTCAAAATGGGAGATCAAAGATACTTTGAAGTGTAGAAATCAATCAGCTTCCAGTAATTGCTTGTTTCAAACCAATAAAGTGTAAAATCTTTAAAGCACCTTGTTTGTCGCAGCCTCTTTAATTACAGGCCACCAATTATATATTCTAGTATATAATGTCATGAGTGCCTTTAAACTGCAGCAGGTGGTCAATTTGCATTGCCTGCTCACATTTAGAGGTTTAAGGGAATACAAAATTGCATATTTTGGGCACAAAATAAGTACTTTGACTTTTTTTAAGGTGGCAATCTGGTCAAAATGGGGTTCATAACCAAGCAAAAGAAAAAGTTGCTCAATGTTGGTTTTAAACGAGGTGGGACTAGTCCGGTGAAGGGGAAAAAACATAATTATGAAAGAAGGTCAAATTCCAACACAACCTATGTAAGGTTAGAAAGGTCATCCTTTGAAGCACGGGTAGCTTACAATGACAAGGTTCTTACTTTTCGGGATGTAGACGGCTCTCAAACCCCAGCTAAGCCCTTGCGTCCGAGAGCGAACAAGATTCGCTATGTAGACCTGTTACGGGTTCCTGCTCCATCAAAAGTCCATCCCGACTTACTTACGAACAAGGTCTATGTCCCCGCCCTACTCCAGTCTATGATGTCCTCTGAAAATAGAAAGCATAGGCTAAGAAGTGATAAATGTAGGGGCGACTTGGTAATTGACGGCAGTGCTTCCATAAAGTGGGGCTTAGGCTGGGAGGAAAGGTTAAAATGTACAAGATGCAGATATGTAGGCAAGCATTATAAGCTTTACAATGAGGTTCCATCAAGTACCAGGGGCAGAAAGGCAGCTCAGATCAATGTAGGCTTCCAAATAGGTGTTGCAAGTACTTCTATTGGGAACACAGGTTCCCGCAGAATTCTCAACACAACCAATATCATTGCTCCCTCTCCACTTGCTATGCAAAAACAAGCAAATAAGGTCAATACTGCCCTTAAATCCCTAAATGAGAGAAGCATGTACCAGATTAGAGAAAACTTAGTTGCTGAAAATGCCAAAATTGGTCAAAAAGATCCCTCTAAGGTAAATGTTGAAGGGGACACTTGCTACAACAATCCAATTTTTAACTCTGACGCGACACCCTTTCAAGCCGGAACTATTGCCATAAGCACTATGTGTGAAAACAATACCAGAAACAAGCAAATTGTAGGGGTACAAGTAGCAAATAAACTATGCAGGACTGCATCAATGCTTAGGAATAAGGGTAAACCTGTTCAGTGCCCCAATCATAGGGGGCATTGTTCTGCAAATGTTTCAGAGAGGGAACCAATAGGTGATGAAGGCAAATGGAATAGGTTGTTAGGTGACCAGATCTCTAAGGACATCAAAATAGCAAATTTCACTTGTGATGGGGACAGTAGGGCATTCCAAGGTGTTCGTAACTCTCACGGTCACAATGTGGGTCATCTTAAGGATCTGAGGCACCTAGGCAACTCGCTGAAGCGCGAGCTCAACAAAGCGCCTTTCTCAAAGGGCATGCTCAAGGGTCATTCCAAGTCTAATATCAGGAGTCGGTTCGCTCTCTCGGTCAGAGCTAGGTGTATGGCTGAGCTTAAAGCTGCCCACAATAAACACCAGGGTGACATCAAGGTTCTAAAGAAGGTCATGGTTGATGTAATCGCAACCATTGTTCTATGCTTCAGTGGTTACTGCGGTACTCATTGTGCAAAGTACAGTTATGTCTGTGCTGGTACAAATAGGCAAGCTAAGAATTTCATGCCAGACAATGTCAAGGTTAAAATGGTTGACAGTGACCAACAAGTCCTTAAAAAATGCATTGAAATGGTTTTAGGTCCAGCTGCTCTTGACGCTACCAAACTTTTAACCACAACCCAAAAAAGTGAAGCAGTAAACAGGTCGTACCAAGCTGTCAATCCTAAAACTGTGACTTTCTCGCGCAACTGTGTAGGTCGAATTCACGGGCAGGTTCACAAATTAAACAATGGCTATGCTGACTCTGTAATTGCAAAAACCACTGAACTAAATGCTAACCTTACCCAGGGGTCAAAGATTATTAAGCAGATAGCATATGAGGACCGCAACGACCTTAACCGAAAGCAAACATCCGCTACCAACAAAGCACGAGCTTTACGTGCCAGGACGCGGAATTATCGATACAAACTGCATGAGGAATTACACTACGGCAAGGGCATGAGTGACCCCAAACCTGATTATGACAGTCTTCCACACCTTAAGCATCATAAATATGCTTAGTTGATTGTGTACCTGATAATAAATTGTTATTATTACCTGTTTTGGCATAAGAGACCTCTAACAAGTGGCCCTCGCGTCAGCATCAGGCGTTCCTCTACCTGAAAAAGGCAAAAATACCCAATAGAAATAGATATAAAATGAAAAAAAACATGCATTTATGTATTTTAAGTGTATTTCTATGAATAAAAGGAAGTGATAAAGCTTGTTGTATTCATGTTTTTACCAAATATGCAGGCTGGCTCAGTTCCATGCCCGCTGCACTGTCCGAACTGTAAACATGTCCGCCGTTCCATGTTGGTGGAATGGGGCTCTATGTTTAAATGTTCAGGCTTAACACACAAGCTATTGTTGCATAAGTGGCTCACAGAGTCCCTGGCGTTCAATTCTGACTTCATGTAGCACATTAACGCTACACGGTGAACCAAGTATGTCTCTGATTTTATGTCCGAAGGCAATTTAGCCCTCATTCGGCCATAATAGGGTAAGGAACTATTTGAAATACAACCATTCCAGATCAAACAATCTGAATTGATGCATTTAATGCACTTATTTTCTACTCTTTTGCTCAGAAATGACCAAAAATCTGCTTTCTCATCCATATTTTGCACTTGCAGACGATATTTTATTTTAACCCAAAGTCAGTTTAGGTCACAATATACTAAAAGATTTCCTTAACAAATTCAATGTAAAAGCAATAAATTCAACAAAAAATAAACTCAACATTTTGCGCGTAGAGACCCTCATAACCATACCTTTTCTTAAAGAGCATTCCGAGCCGAATTGATTTAGACAATAAAAAAGATAGGTCATGTGATATGTAAGAAAGAACTCGACGCGAATCAAAGTTCACTGTTTTACGGCCATCTTTTTACCGGCTACTCTCCAGTTGAAGGTATACTGCCAACTGTCAAAGTCTCGTCATGTAGTCTCCAACCTTCAAGCGAAACAGTGAATTTTTAGTACACAACAATGTTTTTCCTACCACACGTACAAAGAAATATTCAAAAATAAAGTCATGGCAAGTGACTATACAGAAAATTGTGTCTTCAAATAAATGGTGTTGATTTATTTAGAGAGTATAGCATTGCACACCTGAAATATTTAGTATACTGTAACCTCAATGACTAATGGAATTGGACCGTCTTGACCCTATTGTGTTGTTGTTGTAGCAATGGCGGATATTTTGATTGGGGAAAAGTTGAAAAATAAGAACTCAACGTAACAACTGGCACGTGGGTAATGCAGGTCATTAATGACAGTTTCTTACAAAGTTGTAGATGTAAATGAATGAAACACATTGTGTTTGAACAATGTTATTTTTGTGTTAATGTCTAAAATCCGAAATAATTGTGTGCATGCGACTGGTCATTTCTCATCTAATGGCACATGTGCTTTGTGATAAATATGTAGCCCAACTTGTGCGGCTATAGTTAATCTGTCACATTTCGCAGCCTTTTGAGTTGATAATAAATACATTTGAAAGAGCTGGTCAAACAGTGAGATACCTTTCACTGGGCCCGTCGATGCCAGTCAGACCAGACCACTTTTTGGTCGATGTTGGCCCATTTATTAGGGATTAGGTATTGGACCAGATCACTTTTTTGTCCCATTTATTGGGGTGTAATAATTAGACCAGATCACTTTAAACTCCTTAAAAGTTGTATCCATTTTGATTCCTATATTGCATGTCATAAACATCAATATACAGGGTTGTTTTTACAACCTGACAATGAAACAGCCCTGACTACAGTCTAAAGACTAGCCGTATAGTCATGGTAACAGTTAAAACCAAAATCCTTAATTGATCGATGCATCATTTGGGCAATAACATTATAATAAAAGAGTTTGTAATATAGTTCATGTAAATTAAGTAAGCTCACATTGGTAAAGTGGCATGAGACGCCGTGTGAAATAATGAAGGTGCAATGCGATTCTCCGTCAAGAGGACAAGGGTTGTTTAGAAACTATTAAATGGCATGGATTGTCCCCAATCAAAAACAATATGTATATGAATAAAGTGCAAAAGTTCACATTATAATATTAAATGAAATTGTTGTTGTGACTGGTTCAAACTTAATTTAGTTTAATTTTCATTGTACATCTGTAAGTGTATATAAGAAATACAAAAATGACTTCAGCATTGTAACTTTCAGAATTAAATCAGCCAAAAACATTCAAGTTTTCAAACAAACGTTTGGTCAGAAAAATCCCGTCCAGAGATGTTTTCTAGGTAAATGGTTTGAATCCCGGCCGTGGCTTCATTATGATGGAATACAATAAATATATTTATATTGTCAGTCAGGGCTTTTTTTCCTTCTTTAACAGACGCCGACATTCGGCGTCTTCCCAATTCGAAAAATTCGGTCTTTTTCCCAATTCCACGTTACGAATTTCCCAAAAAGATACACTTTCCCAATGCAAAAACATTGCTTTTTCGTCTCAATTTCGTCAGGAATTCGGTAAGTACATTCAACGCAAACGCGTATGCTTGTTTATTGTGACGTACAAAACAGAAGCGGCCCTATGGCAAGGGAGTTAACTCTCGATGACTTACTGCCTCGTGACGTACAAAACACAAGCGGCCCTATAAATACTTTCGTTTTCTCTCATTTCAATGGTAAGGGAGTTTACCCTGATAAATGGTTTTTGTTCATGTGTTATTATTAATTTCTGTATTCAGATTAAAATTCTCTCAACAGAATAAATAGTGCAAATATTGAAAAAGAGTTTATATGTTATTGTTTTATTAGTATATATTAATGTATGTATTGAACTGATATGGTTACAGGGATTTCAACAGCAGAAAAACCTTTTGTATAAGAAGTATCAATTTCTTTTTTTTAACTTAAAAGAACCTATTTCCCAATTTCAACTTTTTACACGTGAATTCTTCCCAATTTCATCGTTTCACGCGCTTGTTTTTCCCAAAATGGACAGGCTAGGGCGTCTTCCCAATTTGGGCAAAAAAAGCCCTGTCAGTGTTATTTGTTGTTACTACGAGTCTACGGCGGTTAATATGTTAAACTTGAGATTGGTCTTTCACATATTCATTGTTTGAAATTAAACCAAACAAAAGCAGTTTGAATTAACGCATCCAAAAATCAGTTGTGTTACTCAACCAGTAATGAAAAAATGGTCAGCCAACACAAACATATTGAATGCGAATATCTTGAACATTTGTGAAATGTTTTGGCCTCTATGTTAAAACTAAAATGTATGACGACAAGGATGACGAACACAATACCTGCCAAAAGCAGGAGAGCTAAATATAAAATAAGCCTAAGTACAGCTGGCAATAAAGTTAAATATAGTCTCAAATATTCTGAAAAAACGCTCCTAATGGCTTTCGAGGATAAAATTGTTCCCCTCCCCCACTAGATTTGTTTCACATACACTTTGGCAAGACAATTTATAAATTATAACGGGTCTGCATTTTTATTTGTTTAAAATAAACAATGGGCTGTACTGCAGAAAAACCATCCATTTCTGTGGTGGGAAGTTGTCCTTATTTTATGTTGTTCCAACAGGATTTTGGTCAAAACTTTCACCGCCCAAAATTAAAAAGTTAATGTGAACATGTTGCAATAAAATTTACATCCAAGTGTGTCGATGCACCAACATGGCCCTAGGTATGTACAAAATGAATATCATAGTTAACCTGGGAGAAAAAGTGCACTTGGTGCGGGGCTCGAACCCACGATGGCACTCTACCATCTGAACTAACCGGGTGGCTGGTTCTTACCCACGCACACTACTCTCCTCCACTCATTAACCTTTTAGGCCAACCCCAGGCACTCCTGCCGTGTACTCCTGACACCATTGCAGTAAACCTGGGAGGAAAAGTGGGGGGCTCAAACCCACGACCGCCGGAACACTAACACGACACTCTATCATACGAGCTAACTGGGTGGCTGATTATCACCCACGAACACTACAGTATGTTGCCTATCCCATGTTTAATAAATAAATTATCACTTTCAAAGGAACATGGAACAGGAAGTAGAGACTTGACAGGGAATCCCATTACCAATGGACTGAATACATCAGGAATGTAAGGTCAGTATGATGGTGGAATGGACTCAACCTGTCACTCCACATGGCCGGTATGTCGCTGGTAAAATGTCCTAAAGAATTTCACAAAGAACTTTGGTCATTTTGAAATTCACTGTAAGATGACTAACTCTCATGGTTTTGCAATAATTGTCAGAGGGCCACATTTTAGCCAAAAAAGAGCAATTTGGGTTTTATTTTAAATCGTGACCCATACACAAACATGTTAATGTCACAACAACTGACATCAGGTTCAGTGTTGTTTAATCACCTAAACTATGATTGTTGCCTTCCAACCATACTGTAGTCAGCACATTAAGACAGTGTAACATACACAAGTCACAAGTTTTAATCGTTTTCATCGTTACAAATTTGGTTGTTTTAAAATAGTAGATAAGTAGCTTTAATTTCTTTGCGTTTTAAAATTATGATGTCATCGGTGCATTGCACGTTTCTGGATTACGTTATCATATAAATATTTTTACTATCTTTGTGACGAAGCGTAAAGTCATCTAGGATATATCGTGCCCTTTTATTTAATATTTTACAGCATTTCCAATTTTAAACGCTGGTTTTAACACCCACGTTCATTAAGTTAAATTATTTTTTTTCAATATGGTTTGGCAGGAAGATGTAGAGTAGTTTATGAAGTTGTATTCAGTTTAAAATAAACATATACAGCAAAGCTATGTTATCTGGCTTTTTACACCCAACATTACGGCTTTTTCCTGAAATTGCATAACGTTGAAATTGATGTGTTTCTGCATTGACCGTTCCAAGGCGGTGACCCCATTGTTATTCATTTTTCATTTTTGTGGTGTTTTTGTCTGTTTTGTTTCCATGTAGTATTATGTACATGTGCCTTTTAAGTGAATAATTCGGGGCTAAGTGTGTATTTGGCACGCATGGAACCGGTTTAAACCCTCAATTCTTTGCATTGACCATTCCAATACAGTGACCCCAGTTATATTCATGTGTCACAGTGTGTTTTGTGTTTGTTATGTGATTTTGTGATGTGCTGTGTTGTTTTTTTGGCAATGGGTCACTTGCAGTAAATAAAGGACCTCGGGCTGCTAAGAGTTTTCTCCTGCTGTCGCAAATGGAGTTTTGCTTTATTTATATTTAAGTAGTAGCTATACTGTTCAGACTATAAAAATATAAATTTATGTAAATTACAGTACAGAGTCATTGAGAAAACCCAGGAGACCAGGAATGGGAACTACACAGTCACAGTGTCACAGAACATGACCAGGCTTGAAGAGAAGCAGCCTTCCTGCTATTAGTTAACATCGACCTGCAACTGTATTGCATTAATACCCGAGGCATGGCATAGTAAGTAAGAAAACTAATAGTCTAATAAATGAGACGTTTATCACAAATTCAGTGCTACTTTTTTAGATTGGGCTAAATTCGCTGTAATGTCTTATCGCCAAAAGGCACTTTAAGTCGTGAAAAAATTAAGTTAAAAATTTCATAAATTTCCAGGACGGCAGGATGTGTTTCAAAAATGCAGTAGTGTGTAGGTTTAAATTGGTGTTGCATCCAAAATGGAAGTGTTATTGTACAAATATTTATGAAACATTATTGAGGAATAAAATTCTCTTTGCTGGTATGTAAATTTTATTAAGAAATACTTATGCCATTTCAGAGTATCAAAGTAGCGACCAAAATCCTGTTGCTGCTCTGTACACAAATAGGGCCAACTGTCCACCACAGTTATGGTGCTTTGCCGGTTGGGCCACGCCAATATTGCCCATATAAAAAGTAGCTGAATATTGGCACACTTGTTGGGCTAGAAAACTAAGTGATCAACAAATACAAACACTTTTTAAATGAATGTTATATTGAATATTACCAGTATAAGTATATTCCTCACATAAATGCTTGAAGAGAAATGAAATTGATCAGCATTAGTTTCTGTTTGTTGGTCCAACACAGGAGCCTTTGGTAACTCATTCCTAGGAATTGTCTGGAGTGAAAGCATCTGCACAAAGTATATTCGGGATGTGTTTTTAACATTTTAAAACATCAAACACCTACTCCATTATTACCAAACGAATAATTATATGTAAATGTTCTTCTACAATGCCACCATGTTGTTTGTTTAGAAATGGTAGTCACTTGGTAAAAAAAACTCCAACACCCATACAACAACAACAGCAATGCCAGTGTACTTCAGTGTTGTTTCTACAATGCCAACATCTAATTTCTGTTTCAGATGCCAGCCAACAGGAGTAGCCCCAGAAAGTGTGTGGCGCAGAGAGCATACAGGTGGTGTACTGTAGCCCAAAGGTCCTACAGTGTGTGTGGGGAGTGAGGGCTGTCGGTTGTGAAGATGAGGCTGCACCTCCTCTCGAGCCCACACCCAGACCTCAAGTGCTTAGAATGATTTATTGTTGCACTTCAAAAATGGATGTAAGAATTTTCCTCTTAAAATACAGTTAATGTCTCATAAATATGTGAAACACATGCACAGACAAAATATTGTAGAATTATAGAGGGAATAATTCAAGCAATAAATTATCATAATAGAGTTCACGAGTGCCGGGTAATCTGTCCAAGCTATAGGTACTGGTATCTAAACATGGTTATTAAGCAATACTAGACCAAATTGTTAACAGAAAAACAGTTTAAATTTTCATATGACTACAACAAAACTGATAATAATGATTATGATGAAAATATTGATTATTATATGCAAATTATGAAATGATTTGATTGCTTCTAGTAGTTATGTCCAAAAATCTGTAATGTACCATACTTGCTGTTGCACAACGCGGATGATGATGAGGATGATGATGATTAGCTCTGGTATAATAATCCCGCCAAACTGAAATGAACTATTAATGCTATTGCACAATGTTTGATGACGATGATGGTGATGATAATGATGATAAATACAATTCAATATTAAGTACACTCCTGAAACTGCTGCTGCTGGTGTGCACACTATTCAGATATCCATCTACTTACGGGCCAAGAAGCTTGAAGCACTCCAGGACCAGATGATGATGAGGAGGAGAAGGAGGAGGATGACAGTGAGGACAGGCAGGAGTAGGAGAGTGATCAGGCCTTCCTCACCTGAAGGCACTGCCTGTCTCCATCCCCCCCCCCCCCTCAAATGCCACCAGGATTATGGCTGGGAGGAAGAACTGTAATAGCCCAGTTGGTCAATAATCTGTAAGTAATGGTGCTATGTGCTATCACACCAGAGTCAGTATGTCAGTACTCATTAAACGAGGTCCTGAACACGACCGGGCGGTCAACACTAATACCTTGCCACGCACATCATCCCTCGTGCTTCACGTCAAATCAGTTCATACAGCACAGCTTCTGCGTATCGGGCACGTCTTAGAATACTGTACGCCGCTAGTATCACACTAGACATACGCCATACCCACGTCAACCTCGTCTTATAAATATTTGCCCACGCTCAATCGTATATCATTATTTTCTTAGTAGAATTTTGGCACCATTTTATGTTTCAAACAGACTGAGTATAAACCCACCACTGATGCAGTGCTGACGCACTACATACATAGGAAATGCACAGTAATGACTTCATGGTGAAAGCTAACATGGACCCGATACTGACCTGTAGCAGTCCTGATGTCTTTATGGTGATGCAGAGATGTCCAAATGCATAGTACAGACACTGCCAGAGAAGTCCCCACGTAGATGTGACATTCATGAAGTCCATGCTGCGTCAATATAGTGTCGCTAATACATGTGCGTCATTAAATGGTTAACACTACTTCCTTGATTTTCCTCGTTCTCACTGTGCAAGTTTTGTGCAAGCTCACAACTGCCCCACATCCTCCACGCCCACAAGACATAACCAGGTCCCTGATGCATATCCCTCGGTCCTCAACACATCAAAGGCTGTCCTCACCATGTTCTCTCAGGATATGGTTGACGTGGTAAGGACGGGCTTTGGTGTGAAAGGGCTTTAAGCGTTGGTGTCACATTTGGATCATTTTTACAATGAACTCACAATCACATAATAAGAAGGCAGACACCTACACCACTGTGAATCTACAATCATGTAGACATTGTACATTGTAGAACTGTTACAATACTTCACTGATAAAAGTGTTACACAGAGACTTAAATGAATTAACAAAAGAACTATAGCATAAGAACATAAATGCATTTGCTAATGACAGAGATTTCAGTCAAATGCGTATTAGTCGAAACTTGCCATTTGCAAATTCTTGTTGGCTCAAATTTTCTTTTAAGTACCAATTGTTTTGCAATATATATTCATATAAATTTCTTTTGTTTGGCTCAGATATTCAAGTTTTGACTTTTCTGATGGCTCTAAATGTGTGTCCTGGTCTCGGTTTTCCTTCCGTAAATTGTGTTTGTAGCGAAGTGGTGTCAAGTCAGTAATGGATAAAATGTCCATGCTAGTGTCCAGTGGAGAACAAAGGATATTTGGCTTCAAAACTTTTGCTCATCCCTATATTATGCTCTGATTGAAATTGATTCCCTAAATCTACCACTTCTGGTAATAAGCACAAGGTTTGTGGAAAAAACTTCATTGCAGATTATATTGGTGGAAATACTGATGGCAATTCAAGTCAGAAGCAGGAGTTATAATGTTTATCATATACATATTATTTTGTTATGTACTTTTCCATAAATACTGCAAGTCTATGCAAAGAACAGCTTAAATTGAGCCAAACTTTTCTTCACTCAGTCACCCAAAACGGTCAGACACAAAACAACAGATGATGTCTGAAAATGTTTCTGGATGGCTAAAAGTTTTTGAAAACTTTTTTTTTTGCTGGTCTGGGCAACTTCAAGGTAAGGGAGTCGACTGTATCTGCTTTTATGTTCAATGATGTCTTATCTTCAGTTACCATCGGATGAAATGTCTAGCCTGTTCCTGGCGCTTGTCTGCTACTCTTTACGTTGGTCAGGCCATTTGGAGGTACACACCCGTACAAACTCTGGAGTGACCACAGGAAGGCGACCATCTGGTCAGTCTACGCATGGTCTGGAATTTCAGGACATGATTGCTGGACCAGAAAGCTGTAGATGCTGGCAGCCAGAATTGTGTCTACATTTAACATAGTTCTTTTATTACACACAAATACAGTGATAAAAGATTAGACATCTAATTCCTTCAATTCAATGGAATATATGTAAAAGTATGGTTGCCATTGTAACTAGAAGCCCCCCACCCAAAAATAAAAAATAAATAACTTAAAAAATCGTATTGTCCAAAACTACAGGCTGGTTTTCAAAATAAGTTTACGTAAATATTCATTGGATGACACTCCTGTAGTGCGACAAACAATAACCCGACCTGCTCAACATAGAAGTGTAACAGTTTGATGTAATCTGCTTACATCACCCATGACAACGTCCTTTCACTGCTGTCGCTTTAATTAGCAGCCGAATTACACGCCGTCCACGTGGAGGGTATATACAGTAACCATATGTCATAAATCAATACTGACCTATCTGAACGACAATAACGTTGTTGATACGGCGTTACATTTTTGTAGATTTTTGGTTTAAGATGAAGTGCACATCATTCGCAATATAGATGACCAAATTTGTTGTTATGCGCTACGAAACTTTTAAACTTTTTTATGACCTGACAAGTTATATCGGGATCCGGCTATATCGTGATCGCGATCCATGGGCCCCGCGAAAAGCGACATAACGGATCTGCAGTGTAGTCATATTATGAAGTTGAAACAAATGAGCACTACGAAACTTTGTAATCCAAATTTGTACTACCGTTCATTGTTTTTAGCTCACCTGAGCACAACGTGATGAGCTTTTGCGATTGTCTTTTGTCTGTCGTCCTACCTTACTCGTTCATTGTTTCTCGTTTGTCGTCAACATTTACCTTGTAAATACTCTATAGACCACATTTATTGCCCAATCTTCTTGAAACTTGTCCAGAACATTTGTTCCAATGATACCTTGGACGAGTTTGAAACTGGGTCATGTGGTGTCAAAAACTAGGTCACTAGGTCAAATTGAAGAGAAAGCTTGTGAACACTGTAGAGGCCACATTTTTTGCCCAATCAACATGAAACTTGCTCAGAACATTTATTCTTATGATATCTTGGTTGAGTTAGAAAATGGTTCCGCTGTGTTGAAAATCACGGCCACCAAGGAGCAGGGCAGTTTTTCTTATACTGGTTGGCGAGTAGTATCCGTGATTTTTTAGTAGTGTTTCTGTATTTTCAATCGCGTAAGTAATACTTTTAAAGAAAAGCTTGTTGCAGTACAAAGTTTGGCTCCTTCTGTTTACAAGGATGTAAATATCTTGTCATGACGTCGTATGGTTTTTGTCCATATAAGGGGCTCCAAAGGGGAAATCAATACGCATTACTTGAAGCAATAAAACTCGTAGTATCCGTGATTTTTCCTTTCAATTGAAAATGCGATTTTGTGCTACAAACCTCAAGATTTTAATCACCCTATACTATTCTACATTATATTAAATACATCATAATGATTATATTATTAAATTCTATGCCAGATTAACGGTGATAATGCGACTACAAACATAAGTGGATGCCGGAAAATGGGCTTTTGATTACCCCTTTGGCGTCCCTTAAAAATTTGCTCATTGTAAACGGGAGATAACCATGTTATCATCGAAGTAGACGCTTCCCCTGCATTGAAATTTTGTCAAAATCGTCCCGGAACTAGCCGTATAATTTAGTAAACATTTTGAAATTGCAATTCTTTGTTAATATTTTCTTTGATTAAACATTTTGCGATTGCAATTCTAAATTTTTTAAAGAAAATCTATTTCACGAAAAATGCGTGTTGAATAAATGGATGGTGGTGTTTAAATACTAAAATTACTGCTTTATGTGAATAACCTAGCAATCACCCTCAGTAAACCGAAAATAGGGAAGTACGAGATAAAAATAAGGACCAATTACAGATTAATGCTCATGCGCAAAGACATGCGCGTGAATGCCCCGTGAGGAGTCAAGTTGTTTTGAGATTTTTGTAAACAAAAATGTAAATATCTTGAAAAATATGAAGTTTTGGAGACTTCATCTTATACTGCGTTTGGAACAGTTGCTAGGTGATGTGTGTAAACTCAACATTCAATGATGGAGAGCTTTTACACCTTTTAATATTCAAATCACGGATACTGCTGGGTCACGGATACTACTTGCCAACCAGTATAGTTATATTGAAAACTTTAAAAATCTAATTGTCAGTAACCATGGGCTTGATTTTGAAATAATTTCATAGAAATGGTCCTTGGTTTGGTTGATCATCTACCAAATTCATTCAAATTATTTTGATTCATAAAAAAACAACATGGAGACCAGGGGGCGGGGCAGTTTTCTTTTATGGCTATATAGAAAATTTGAAAGTCTTCTGATCGAAACTGCTTCTGGATTTCAAATTTATTTCACAGATTTCAAAATCAACATGAAACTTGCTTAGCATCTCAGGTGAGAGACATAGGGCCTTACAGCCCTCTTATAATATTTTGAGATTTAAATGCTTTTTTTCCCCAAAGCCTTTAGCTGTTGTTCAATTGCATTTTTGAAATGGAAGTTCTTATGTTCTTGTTGTTGTCAGGGTGCAAACATGGACATCTCCGACCAATGTGTCAACATCAGCGAGAACCTCTTGTGAAGGTCCACAGTCACAAGGTTTCTGAGAACTCGGTGTTGGACGTGTTGCAGGCTTGCAATCGATCAAACCACAGAGATCACAAACACTTTGAAGTGTTTAACAGTAACAGTGCAAAGGTAATTTACTGATTGGCGATATTTGATTGACAATGCATTTAGCCATTAAATATGTCAGGACTCATTGATTGATAGAAATGTCTTGTATTTATGTAAAAACATTTGTTTTCTGTAAAGGGTGTTTGCTGCAGATTGACCTGAGTCTGTGTGGTTATAAATTTCATCAGTTGTAGTATTGTTTTCAAAAAATGTACTCAAGGCCCTCCTTAATAAATTGTTTGTTTGGTGTAACTCTATCTACTCATGAAAATGGCTGCTACCCCCAAAAAATTTCAACAAGCGAAAAGTTAAACACTAATTTTTTTGTTATGTTTGTGTTTCTACTGCTATTTCAAGTCCTTTTTGTTTAATATAGTGGAAGTTAGCCCTCTGGTGCTCTTCTTTTTGGAGATTAACGCTGGTGGCGGTATTGTAGAATATTATTTCATGAAATGTTTTCTAAGCGATTTTTGAGTGAATGTCGGATGTTAATTACCTTAGTTAAGGTTTGTAAATTGTTCTTCAGTGATTAATGTCCATGTATGAATTTTCTTTAACGGATGTTCTTTAGAATAATGCTAGTAACAAACGTTGTTTACAATCAATGATTGCCTTATTAATTCGTCTTCAAGGATACATATATATAGGATGTATTTAACTTAAAAGAAAAGTTTTATATTGCCTATATTGAATATGTTGAAATTTTCTTGTTAAAACTTGTTTCAAGAACAAATATGAGAAATCCATATCAGGGTTTTTCCATTTATACACATTTATTAATCAGTAAAACATCGGTATTGCAAGTACACAAGTACAACGGTCACATAGTTAGCGTGAACTATATATTCAATTTACAACATTGAAAGAAAAAAAAAACTACCAACCCCCCACCTCTAAAATTCTGGGTAGGGTCATGCCAAACCAACAATTTATTAAAGAACGCCGGAATGTGTTTATTCACAGATTGTTTAGTATTATAAAAAATGTCAATACATGTCTAAACTTAAAAAAAAAAAGCATCTGGAATAACCAAAAACAAATATTTTAATTATAAAGAAAACAAATAAAGTAACAAAACTATTTGCCCCTTCCGGGACTTGAACCTACGACCTTCAGGTTCACTTGTCCAGTTCACTTGGCCAGTTGGGACTTTCAAATATAACCATGTATTTTAATGCCATTTAAATGATGCACATGTTTTCTAAAATAACCAAAAAAAGCGTTGCAAATGCTGAATAATTTAAGCCATTTCATTTGATGATTATTTATAAATGACCCTATATTTCCTATATATTTCTGTGTCAGATGTGTTATTTCGCTTCTTGATATACACTGCACTTTTCTTTTTTGAATTCTGTGTCAACAAATTTGAAAATGGTCAATTTGCCTATCCGTGAATAGGTTCCTTTAAGGTCCAAATCTTTGCAGTAATAGTTCTGTTTCTGCTGAAACAATAGTGCATCTCTCATATTACATTATTTGTAGATTTTATACTTTCCTACCTAAGTCAATAAATTACAATTTGCTAATTATATTGTTTAAATGGTAAACAACCCATTTGCTTTACAATAAGACTTCATTATCATTATATAAAAGTTCTTTAAACTGCATCTTTTTTATAAAAGGATTTATTAATGCATGCGCCGGACTTTCTAGCTCATTTGGTAGAGTGCAGGACTGCCAATCTGGGGTTTGTGAGGTTACTTTCCGGCCCGGTCACATAACATTCGTGGTGATTGGTCATGAAATTATTTCTGCGGCCATTCTCCCCCTACCTCTGATTCAAGTAGGGCAGTTGTCAGTTACTGGAATAAGTATGTGCACTTAGTACTGGTTAACCGCTTTGATCGGCTAAGCTTGCCAAGGACAATGTGAGTAAGTTAACTGGCCACTGTTTTATGACTAAAATACTGTTAAATATGGCATAAAATCCAAACAAATAAACAAAACAAGTAATGCCTGCAACACTGTTCCCTCAGATTTGTGCCGATATTTAAAGTTATATTATTCTGCCGTACTAAGTCGAGTTTATGCCAACCTTGAAGCAGCTGGTTACACTCATGGGCAGTATCGGCATCAGAGCAAGTGGGAGTACTGTGATCACAGTGGATCAGTGGCAAGACATATTTACAGTTTGATGTAGCTGGATGTGAATTTCATTAAAAAAGGTTGAGCACAGAGTTAAGTTTAGCCTCCCAGAAATTTACTATTTCGCACATTTACTTTAACACTAGTTGTTGTAGCTCAAGGCTTACTGACACACTTTGAAACCTCCCCCAGTAGGACTCTACAAATTGCAAGGCGGACACCATTTCCGTTACAGCATTGAGACTCTATTGCTCTTGGTATCTTGCTTTTGTTGCTGTTTGGTTAGCCATTTCATATACATATTCTTTACAAACATGTGCTTCAATTGTTGTAAGGTTAATGAGAAAGTCGTAGAAAAAATTGAGATCTGTTAGAGATTCAAGTATGGTTACATTATAGAAGAACAATTTTACTCTTACATGTCCAGTAAAGGTTTTGTTCAAGCTTTCACAAGAAAGTCTTCTGTTAATCAGAGCTACTCCCATATTTTAGAATCAGTTACACTAGCATCACTAAAACGATAATGGTAGAGGCGTTCTCACTGAACGTGAAGCAGTAACTAAGTAAAGTCCAGAAGGCTACAGACTGCATCAGAAAAGAAGCAAGTAAAATTTCTGAAAAAGATGTTATTGCTGTAGTATTGTTACAATCCAATTTGGAAAGAATGTTTGAATGAATAAATGGTTACAATATGTTATCTGTTTGTAAAAGATTCACTTTATTTCACAATTGTTTTTCGATTTAGAGTTGAAATTCTGATGGGTATGAATTAAACCACGCTGACTGTTGCCTTTTCGATTTAGAGTTGAAATTCTGATGGATATGAATTAAACCACGCTGACTGTTGCCTAACTTGTTTGATATACCACATCAGAATGACAAATCTGTGTTTATTAGCTGATAAACAACAAAAATAATGTTGATTCTTACATAACCTTGCAACATCACAATTTGTCAAACTGACTAACTTTCGCCCATTTTTATGCTCCCCGGAAAGGTTCGGCCTAGAAAAAAGTTGTCCTTAGTCCTTCTGGTCTGTGAATTAACCATGGACTAAGGGGTTATCAAAGAACTTGGACAAATGTTTGCCTCAATGAGACATCATGTCACACACATAAACCAGGTCAAAGGTCAAGGTCACTCTTAGAAGTTAAAGTTCATAGTCACACTGTTTGCCTGGGCTATAGCTTGGCCATGCGTGGAGAGATTTTTAATTACTTTTCACAAATGTTTGCCTCAGAGAGATGGTGTGTTGCACATGAATCAGGTCCGTAGGTTAAAGGTCATTGTCACTCTTAGATGTCGAGGTCAAAATTAGCACTTCGCTTGTCCATTTTACATGTTTACACTTTACCTAATACATGTGTTTGCCTCAATTAGAAGGCATGTCACACGCATAAAGCAGGTCTGTAAGTCAAAGTTCAAGGTCACTTTTAGAGGTCAAATGTCAAAATTGGCACTCTGCCTTCCAGGGCTATATCTTTGCCAAAGATAGAGGGATTTAAAAATTAAATAGAACAAATAGTTGCCTCAATGAGACTGCATCTCAGACGAATGAATCAGGTCAGTAAGTCCATGGTCAATGTCACACTCAGAGGTCAAGGGTCAATATTGGCTTTGGCATTGGATGGAGGGATTAAGTACCTTTGCACAAATGTTAACCTCAATGAGACGGTTTTACACACACCTGAACGGTAGCTCAGTAGGTCAAAGGTCAATGTCACAGCGAAAGTTTGAAGATCAAAATTTGGATTTTTCAATGACTTGGCACAAATGTTTGCCTCAGTGCGACGGTGTGGTGCTTTTAACTTGTCAACATTGTCAAGCAGTGTGAAAGCAGTATCAGAGAGCATCATCTGTTTTACCGATATTCTTGTCAGTATTTATACACTATACAGCTTACATTCCTTAGTTGTACAGTTACCATTTAAACCAAATGTTATTTAAAAGACTAAAAGACTATCATTAGAATACAACTTCTATCTTATATATTTTGTCAACAAATTGTTATTCTGCATCTCTAGGTTGAGTTTTTGCCGACCTCAAAGCAGCTGATGACAGTCTTGGGCAGTATCGGTAACTGACCAACTCCTTCTTAGACATTCCATGGCTGACACAGAAATCAACACCAGAGGTATGAAGTGTCATTTTCAGTCTGTCATTAATATTTGGCCAATGTAAATCTGTATTAGTATAGAAACAAATAGATACAGACAATGATTTCCGCTAAGTGTGTAACAATATGCACACCTAGTGATATGGTATACCGGTATGTATCATGATACATGGTTTTTAATGTAATCAGTAACTAAATATATCATACCAAAAATAATAATGCACCAATAATCTAATGTACTATTGACAAGAATCAACAGTTACCAGTTTGGTCGAGTGCAATGTTTAGAATGCAATGCAAAAATTTTTTTTTTGTACGGGAACCAGACATTTGTACTTGTATTTACTGACTTATTTATTTTTAGCTTGACTATTCATTGAATAGTCTGAGCTATTCTGCTAATCTGCTCCATCGACGTCAGCATTGCTGTCATGCTCTGGTTATGGTTTGCATGCAACAAGTACATATCTCTGTAAATACTACAGATATTCACACATGTCTTCGAGGTCATTATGTAAGGTCACTGACCAAGGCCCATGACTCGCAATTAAGCAGAATTATGCCCCTTTTTGTACTTCGAAAATTCAGGTTAGCATTTGCATCCAACAAATACATATCTCTATAGATATTAAATTACAACTTCACACATGTTTTCATGGTCATTATGTAAGGTCACTCGCTAGGACCATAACTGTCACCAGCATTTTAGTAAAAGTATGCCCCTTTTTGTAATAACAAAATGCAACAAGTACATATCTCGGTAAACTACTGCAGATATTCAGTTGAAACTTCACACATGTCTTCAGTGTCGTTATGTAAGGTCGCTGACCAAGGTACATAACTCTCACAAAGAATATATTAATAGTCAAGCGCGCTGTCCTGAGACAGCTCTTGTTACCTATGGCTTCACTGTACCATATCATATAGTAATGGATTGAAAGGTGAACCAAACCCTAAGAATCATATACTGATATATCATAACAATGTTTACTGCTACTTCCTTTAATTTAGACTGTTTCTAGCTCAACTGTTGAAAGAATAGATGAGCTTTCCACTTGCCCCGGTGTTGGTGTTAGCATCTCAACTTTGGTTAGTTTTGAATAAAAAGTCCCAATGATTTCAATACTTCATAAGACATTCACTTGAAACTTAGTATATATCATTATCATCAAAGCCAGCATCAAATGCAACAATTCCCATTACTCAGTTTGGTGTGTTGACATAGTTATGCCCCCTTTAGCTTACATTTTCACATTAAAGTGTCAGTTCACAAATCATTAAAATCATTATAACTTCAAAACTACACCAGGTATTTACTTGAAACTTGGAATTTAACATTTTCATCTTTTTCAACATCAGGTGCGACAATTCCCACTACTTGGTTTGTTATTTTGACAGAGTTATGCCCTCTTTTAACTTGGATTTTCAGAAATTTGAGGTTCAGAAGTCAACATCAGGTGCGACAATTCCCACTACTTGGTTTGTTATTTTGACAGAGTTATGCCCTCTTTTAACTTGGATTTTCAGAATAAATTTGAGGTTCAGAAGTCGTCTAACTTTAAAACAAACAAACAAGGTTTTCCCTTGAAACTTGGAAATATCAAAATGTCATCAACTTTAGCATCCAGTGCAATAGTTACCATAACACAGCTTTGTATTGTGACAGATTTATGCCCAATCCACCAAATAAGGCACCATCTGAAATACTTCGAATAGTTGAGCATGCTATCCTCTGACAGCTCTTGTTCTCATTTAGCTCACCTGAGATTAAAATGCTCAGTGAGCTATTGATATATGTTCATATTGATTTTTTTGTGTGTGTTATGTTCTGTCATTTATTTAACTCATGTAGTTTCAGTACACAAAATTATGTAAAACAAGTAAATTAGTTTTCTATTGTCCAATCATATGGAAATTTGCAAATGAAATCGGAATAAAAATTCCAAGACACAACTGTTTCTGCTAAATTTGCTGTTTTTTGCCATTTTGTGTGAATATAGGTTCTTTTTGGCCATTTTTAATGTTACTTTTACAGGCCCTAAAACGTGCAGCGTTGATCCAGTCGAGGGAAGCTGGTCACAGTGGGTCATGAATTACTGCAACGTCTTTGAGAAGGCCAAAGAGCTCAGTTTATTCATATTATCTACTTACTGTAATGTGTTCTGGTACAAATCGTACATTATTAATTTTGATTCACATTAAATTTTAAATTAATACGACACTATATCCGCTTACTTTTTTAAAGCAATCATATTTTATGTTTCATATGAACATTTCTTTGGGAACATTTTTCAAAACTGTATAGAAGTGTTTTCTTATCTGACTGATTACTTGAAACTTGTTGGTAATTGTAAAATGTAACTTTCATAAAATTATTTTACTTGTTTGAATGTTTGGTTGTGTTGCATGCATTTTTTCATTTAATAAAGCATGTTTGTAAGATGTCTGCCATTGTATGTTATTTAAGTTCTTTGTATTATATGATACTATATAGTACCATACATTTTATCTTATGTTGAAAAAATATTGCCTGTCCATATTCATGATCATATTTTTTAAATGTCATTAAACATAAAAAACTGAAGCATTTGGGGTAAGAAACTGGAATGTTATGTGATTATATGTTTTTAAATATTAATATACGAAAAGTACAGAAGTATTTCTCTTACTAATTTTTTTCACATTGCAAAGTTTATAATTTATAATATTAACTTCAAATGATGATAATTCATTAATTACACAATATTCTAAATATATGTGTGTGACAAATTATAGTTTTTGAATCTGTAACAAAAATGTTTGAAATGGTCAATTCTTCAATCTGTAAGCTTAGGCAGCATTAGTTTGTTTCGTCATTAGTCATTACAAATATGGCAGCGTGGAGAATTTATTTAAACTTACAAATGCAGTATATACTTCTACAATGAAAGTTGACCATTTTGTGATTGAAATGCTTAATTTGTCCTTTGATATTTCTAACTAACATTCCAATGAATAGATAACAATAACGCTTCCATGAATATATAAATCATATTCGCGCATTAAGTTTTGCAAGATTTTTGTCAGATTGTTCGCTTAATAAGCAGGTTGAACTTTTTTATGCCCCCGGCATGTTGATGCAGGAGCAATTAACTTAAAAGTTTTTTGGTTCACTTTTTATGCCCCCCATCGAAGATGGCGAGACATATTGGTTAGCTAATGTCAGTAGATAAATGTCATTTGCGCTGTCTACGCCCAACAGTTCGTCACCTTAGTTCAATAACTCAATATCTGCAGTGCAAAACATAAGCACTTAATCAGTTCTTGAACTCAGGTGACGAGTTATCATCCAATCCTCACCAAACTTTATGAAAATGTTTGTGGCCATATCTCAGTCAAGTTTGATTATCATCCAAATCACATCAGGAATTGCTGAGTTATGACCCTTGAATTATCTAAAGTTGTCATTTTTAGCAGTTTCTGCTCTCTAAGGTGAACAGTTTTTATCCGATTGTCACTAAACTTGGTGAAATTCTTTGTGGGCTTAATTTCTCTGTCAAGTTCAATAATCAACCAAATCGTCCCAGTAACTGAAAGGCCTTTAAATTATCTAAAATTAGCCTTTTTAGCTGTTTCCGCTCTCAAAGTCCAACAGTTTTCATAAGATCTTGAGGTTTTAATATCTTAGCCAAATTCGATGATCAACCAAATTGCCCAAGGAACTGCAGAGTTATGGCCCTCGATTTATCTTAAATAGTCCTTTTAGCAGTTTCTACTTCCTTTGTCCAACAGTTTTCATCCGATCTTCACCAAAATTGATATTTTATTTCAAGATTGCTCTTAACCTAGAGAGGGCATTACTGGTTTACAAACAGCTCTTGTATTCCTGTTAAAATTATATCTGTTTGCTTTGGTTATGATCATAGAAGCTGACCAAAGTTTGTTTTGCTAAGAATTTGTTTGAATCGAATTGTAAAGAATTGTAAGCAAAATAACAACAGTTTTAACATAAAGTTACTTAATCTTTAACTAAAAAGTTTCAATAGTATCATTCCTTTTCAAGAAAAGTTAGATATTTGAAATACTGTATTTTAATGTAAGAACTGAATGTTTATGTAGATAAAATTCATGGTGCTTGTTGTTGAATTTATCCTGATTTGCAATTGTCTTCTGTATGACATTTGAATTTTCTTATATTATCTTTGCAGTTTTACTTGTATCAAAACTAACATTTCATGTAAAAATGCAACTTTGTCATAACTGCATCTGCAGTTTGTTTATAAAGAAATTATTTATTGTTGAATGTATTGTACATATTTGTGCTTATCATTATATAGCTATTATCTTGTTTGATTTTATTTTTAATTTGCCAGTTGCGTTTTTGTTTCAAAAAAAATTCAGTATTGCAAGTATGATTACGATCTAAAAAGTAAATCCATTTAAAAGTGTAATGTTCTAAAAAGCTGACCAAAGTTTTCTTTTCAGAAATATTCTAGATCCAGTCATTTTTTGTCACGCCTGCTAGCGGTCTGCTGTAATTTGTTGTCACACTTAGAGTCAAAGGTCAAATATGTGAATAATACAGCTTGTGTTGACTTTTAATTCATCATTCATTAGGGAATTTTAAAATAACTTGCCACAAATGTTCACAATGTGGAGATGGCATGTTGCACACATGACCCGTGTTCCTCGCTCAAATGTCAAGGTCACACTAAAGGTCAAAGGTCAAATATGTGAATAATACAGCTTGTCAGAACCAGATGTTCTATATTTGTGAATGGAGTTTGACATAGTTTTGCACAAATGCGGGTATGTCCCTAGGTAAAAGGTCATGGTTACACTTAGAGGTCAAAGTTTAGATATGGGAATGATACAGCTTGTTTGGACCAGACGTTCTTTATTTGTGGTTTGTAGTGTTGCACAGTTTTCAGAAAGGTTCACCAAATGGCGACACCATGTTACTCACAAGACTTGTGTTCAATATCACCCTTAGAGGTAAAATATGGACAAAGGTCAAATATTGGCATTATATAGCTTGTTTCCAATATGATTTTAAAATAATCACGGTACAATATTTGTTACTTTCTTGACAACAGGCTTTTCATGTCGCTAACAGGCATCTAGTTGAATTCGCATTTACCATCGATGCAGAATTTGGTATAATAGATTTAATAAACAAGAAGTGTGGAAATTCCACGAAAACAAAATTTTTCGAACAAATGCATAAAAGTCAGCACAATAATGAAAGTTCAGGGTGCGATATGCATTCTTAAGCGAGGTCTCGTTATAAGGTATCTATGTATGAAGTTTCATAAGAATATTGCAATGCGTGTTCAAATTATTGAGCAGAAACTGTTTTTGTATTTTTAGTAACATTGACCCTGACCTTCACCCCACCCACCCCATATGCAATCCCAAGCGTGGTCTAGATATAAGGTACCTATGTGTGAAGTTTCATGAAAATATCTCAATCCATTCTCTAGTTAGAGAGCAGAAACGAAAAGTTGACGCCGCCACCCAGCCCGCCCTCCCGACATACCCCAATCTAATAACCGAAATTTTTCTTAGAAAAATTTGGTTAAAAACAGATATTTAAATTTTGTTTTTGTAAAATTGAATTTAAACTAAACTGTTTATTATTTTCGCCAATGATGTTATGTTTTTACCACCTTTGGTTTTTAAGTTGATAACATTACACAAAAAATCATATTTATGAAATCTTTTAGCATAGGGTTAAATTTATCATGATTTACTATTGAATTGTGTATGTTTATTAATGTGTTGTCATATTTTTACATTGTTCCAAATTGGCATAAATCATTAAAAATACTGCACATGTCATGAAGTCCAAAAAAAGATAAGAAAAATAAAACTGTTAAATAATTAGTAATTTTTTGGCCCAGTTGCTTTAAGTGTCCATGGCAAGATAACTTTCAGTGTAAATATAATTAATATTACAAACAACGTGCTCATTTTAATTAAAATTTATAATTGCAGTTTTTTCAGATTGAACTTGTTTTTCCAAATTTTCATGTCATAATTATTTACATAAATAATTTCATCCAGTTTCTAACCTTGTATTAGCTGAGTTGTCAGTTAGTTTTGAGCAACTCACCACTGATGATGTTGTTTTCTTCTTTGAATATTATTATGGTTATGTATACTCGGCCAAAAAATTAACCTGACAGTTTATCAATTTTCGGAAAGCTTAACAATGATTGATTTTAAAAATACATTTTTTTCAACATACATGTGTACATTTTAATATTTCCCATACATAAATTATTGTTTTATGACGTAGTGGTTGCAATATAATCCACTATCAAAAAGAGAACAAATTATAAAGCGTCCGGTTTCTTTTTTGGTTTAAGTGTATAGATTTTGTCTCATTATACATGTGTGCATTACGGATGTTTTCATTTATTTGAGCGTATGTAATCAATGGAATGCTTTTGTTACTGTTCAGTATATAGTTAAGCTGCATGAACACGATATTCATTGTGAGCTATTGGAATAAGGGACCTTTCCTGCGTCATCAGTCGTCTTAACCTCGTGTGCACAACTGATACCAATTGAAATTTTTAAACCAATGGCCAGTAACAAAGAAGTAGTTGCTTCATTTTCGAAAAAAAAAGACTTTCACAGACTGTGCAAGATCCATTGACAGCAATAACAAGCAATTTCTTTTAATAATTCAAGTCATATGCATCAGTAGGATTTCATCCTCTCCCGAAGGTGGAGGGATATAGTTTAGGTGTGTCTGTCTCTCTGTCAGGAGTCATTTGTTAACCAAGGGAAAATATTGGGAAAGTTCTTCAACATTCAGTTTGATGCTTAAATAATCTTAGAATGTCGACAATATTGTCATTGAAAACAGATTTGGTTGCTTTAATGTAAATCATCTAATTTTGCCTATTTGGATTTATTACTTACTCAGGCCAAAAGAATAAATTGTGTGTTTTGGGCAGCGGTTTCAAAAAAGTGAGGTAGGTCGGGATTAAGTTTGTCGTACGAATTTGGATTCATGGGAAACAACCATCGCTAAAATCTTTAGGGACGGGGATTTACGCTGGAATCATGGAAAACAATAGTCGCTAAAAACTTTAGGGTCGGGGTGTTTACGCTGGAATCATGGAAAACAATCGTCACTAAAATCTTTAGGGTCGGGGTGTTTACACTGGATTCATGGAAAACAATCGTCGCTAAAAACTTGAGGGTTGGTGGTTTACGCTAGCTAGTCGGGTTGGCCGAAACACAATTTATTTTTTGGCCTCACCATAAAACATGACTTTTGCCTGTATTCATAGGTTATGTTTTGAAATATAACTGTTTTACTGCCTACATTAATTGATGAGTGATTGCATTACAAAATCTTCATCTTCTTTTGACAATGATACGATAAGACAACTAAATTTTGTTATCTTGAAGTTGCCTGGAATTCAGTGTAACTTTGGCATATCTGAAGTTTGGCATATCTATTTACATAATTTTTATAAATATCCAGTTTAAATTATTCGAGAAATTGTAACATAAAATAGCAATTCTGTATAAATAAAATTAAACTGTTAACATGTGATCAATGATTAATTGGAAAGTAAAACATGATTATTAAACTTACAAAAAAGTGTAAAAATGTTTGCAGTGTGTGACAGACTTACGTCATGGCTAGAAACGACCTAAGATATTTTCCACTCTGACAGAAGCGAGTTCGAGATAACAAAATTAAGATGTATTTCTATATATTGATAAAAAGCTTAAGCCTGACTTCCCACACTGCTGTGTATTTAAAACCAGTCTCCAGTCTCATGGTTTTGCCTTAAATCTGTGTGTGCGTGACATACTTTTCCTTCCAAAACATTTCGGCTGGGGTTCTAAATTATTAGCAAGTGCCTTTTCTATAAAACAAAGAAAAAACACAAAGACAACTACGATATTTCAACTGATGGGTTTATTAGACCATATTCACAGTACAATTTTAAGCTGTAACAAGTACTCTTAATCGGGTCAATAGAAAACAGAAATTTAAACAACATTTTACGTCTCCCATTTAAATTCTGCCCCACGCCTTGGCTTGCTTTGTTGATCAATAACTGCTGCAACTCAGGTGACGATACATCTCAGTGATTGGCTTCGGGAAATATATAATATATATTTAATGTTAGCATACAATGTATAGTTTAGGTCAAGGAAAAAATATGTGGTTCATATTATGATAATCTTTGGGAAATTTTATACCCAACAATTTTTTTGCTTCAAACATTCTTAAGGATGAGGTGATGCAAGTAGGGTCTGTCGTGAAACCTGAACCACTGATTTTTTTTCCTTGGCCTAAACATTCTATAAAGTATTTTGTCGACTTTTATAATAAAAAATGCTTAAGATCAATAAAAAAATTAAAAATACTCCTGGTGTTTGTTTTTATTTGCACAAAAAATTACAACGTGGGGGTAAGGACAATGATAACATGTTTTTATTTCTTTTTATTTTGTACCAAACAGTATATATTTAACTAACCTTGATTAGGGGGGGTAGAACCGCCACTTTCCTTGGAAAGTGGAGGTTCTGCCCCCCCTTCCCCCCCAGGAGTTGTTTGAAACTCCCCGTGGTCGGAGCGGTATTTGAACCCACACACCAAGCCTCTCAAGACCACTGCTCTACCAACTAAGCTATTGAGGTAGCTGTTCAAAACATTTATTTCTCCTTTCAATAAAACATAACACTAAAAAAAATCACATGACCTGGACTATGGTTATGTGACTAAGTCCAAGTCATGTGATTGCTATATTTAGCACTCATTCTATCCATATAATCCCTTTTCAATACCAATGAAACCACAAGCCAGAGTGGTGTAGTGGATAGAGCAGTGAACTACGGAGCTGTGGGATGGGAGTTAAAATACCGGTATAAACCTTCAATACTTTCCTTGCTTATTTCGATGTATAAAAATGTTGTTCATATGAAAATAAAATGTCGATACAAATGCATTATATTATATAATTCTAAATGTACAACATTAATCTAATAAAATAAATAATGTTTTCAATGTTCTTTTTGAAGGTTCTAACTTATTTCAACTAAAAGTTTTGTTAGAAAGAAAATACCACGGTATTGCACAAAACATCAAAATAATTGGCCATTGAAAGTTTTCAAAACATTCACCTCCAGTTATGGCGGAACATTGTTGGCTGCTACCATGTTTTGCTGCAAAAAGTCTGTGCATGGTTTCGGCATCATTAAGGAATACTTCGGTGTCGGGATCGGGTTCGTTGCTGTCCTTCAGTGTGGAAGGGCTGCTGTCTGCAACAACAAAAACAACATAATAAATTATTTTTTTCAACACTGCAGGTTATAGTGCATTATTATTATAGGTTATATTTAAAGTTATAATAATGTTTTATACAGTATTGGAACAATATTGAGCAGACCATAGAATTTATATCCCTATATCAGAATATCTTCACTTATGAAATAAGGAACCAACCGCATGGATCAGAATACAGGTGAGAGACGCAACACCAATCATATTACAGAAGACACGTTAGTTGTTAATAGGGGATAATGTAAGATACAGGAGATGCCCCATTTCAGAGGCGTCCCTGGGTCTTTTAGTGACTGGTGCGAAGCACCTAGTACATTGCACCTCAGTTTAATGTCTCAGGTCAAAGACTCTGTTAGTAGTAGGCTAGAGTGTAGCGTGGTCTCGAACCTGAGAATCCTGGGTTGAGAAGCCAATGTTTTACCACTAGACCACAGATGAGCTACTCGCAGCATGTGTATGAGTACATTGTATGTAACGTTTCAATGATAATTATGAATGCTTGTGATGTCACTAAATACTGCCATATGCAAGAAATGGTCTTTCTATTGATATTGAACTTTATCCAGTTTTAACCAGTAGTAAAATTATGTAAAGATTTTCATCGTAATGGTTTTCTAATATATTTATTCGAAAAGTTCAGGTTAATTTTGCAGAGCTATAATACTGAGAATAGTTGTGGTGAAAGGAATAGTATAAGTTGAAATGGTACAAAAGAGTGGCAGTATGATAATTTATATTCTTTTAAAGTTGATTTAGCACAAGATAAACTATTAGACTCACTATCGTTTTTGGCGTATTTTGTATGTTGTCCTTAAATGACCAATTGCTGATGCTTTTATTCATATTAATCTCTAAAACTGGCTGGTTTTCGGTGAACAAAAAAAACGCTTGAGTAAAATCTAATTTAAGTCTGATTATGGGTGGTGAGGGGTCAAAACCCTGTTACTTGTAAAATAATAACATTTCGGGGTTAAGTGTTAAGATCAGCAGATTTCTTATTATTTGTATTAGATAGCTCCTCATTAACAATTAAGCAGTCCCATCAGCCGTGAAAACAGCAACAATAGGAACAACACCCACCTGGTAGGTCATGGACACGCTGTTGGAACTGTCGGATCTGGATTTTTCGGGTGCATCAGCATGATCTGTTGCTGAAAATAAAATAAAATATCAATTGACATCAGTTTAACACCAGAGTTCTTATCAAATCAGTGTTTGTGCAACTAAACCACAATAGAATAGCTCAAATTGTCAAAGAACTTTCGCCAGTTGCTTGTAAGGGCTTCATTCCTTTTTTACCATTGAATTTTTAGATTTTTCTTCATGATTTTAATTTAATAATATCTGATGTTATATGCTTTAAATGAATATACACTTTTGTACACATAGCCATTTTAAACAATAATTTTCATCACTTGTTATTCACAAATTAAATCCTTTTAAACCAGATATTCTCTCTCAATTTGTCACTAGCTGCATCAAGTGAAATAGTATGTGCATGAAATTGCAAATGGCTGCAGACACAGCCTTAAAATGATGCTTTAACCACACTGCAGTAATAAATGCATCTAGTTTTACCTTTGAAACATTCCTGATAGCACTCTTGTACAAATAAAGTGTATTGAATAGGCCGCACTACCCATTCAAGAAGTTGACATAGGACCTGTGCACATTCCAATTACAAACACCACCAAACGATACATCAAACAGACCGAACAGATACACGTGTTCTTTACAAATGTATAAACATGCAAGATGTACTGAATGTAGATCTACGGCAAATAAACACAAGCTGTACCAATCTGGTCAAGCAGCAGCTACAGGCCTTGTCCGGCAGAAATGATTCTGAGCTGGGGAAAATTATTTCACAGCCGATGTTCCACTTGAGACCATTTATTTGGCAGGAAATCACAGTTACTCAGCTGCTTATGACCAGGACACGTTCTGAAATTTAAGAAAAAAAATGTATTTTTTTATGTATTGACAAGCAGAACTTGCACAAGGCTGACCAAGCCGACATGGACAGATAAAGCATGAGTTTCGGGCATCTCTCTGGAAAAGAAAGGTCTTATTATCAACTTGTAATACACTGGGACCAATTTGCCAGTGAACAGCATCCAAGCGCGACTTACCCTTTGGTACATGCTAAGAATACATCACACATTACCATATACTTGTAAATTTGTTTGTTTGGTTTGTTTGTTTGGACTGTTCACCGTTGTTAACAGCGTTCAGTCATATCACAATGGTCAGTTAACCTATTCACACTTTTCCTGGGCAAGCTTAGCTGATCTATTTGGTTTACCAGTACTAAGTGCACATACTTACGCCAGTAACTGACAACTGCCCTACTTGAATCTGAGGTAGGGGGAGAATGGCCGTAGAAATAATTTCATGACCAATCCCCAAACAAGTTATGTCTACGGGCTGGGGTTCAAACTAACGATCCCACAGTTCAACAGTTCAGAGCTCTACCAACTGAGTTAGCCTGGCCCGACACACTTCCATATACAAAAAAGATTTACGAACACTCCTCGCTTAAACTTTTGAGATATGTAATGAAACAAGAGCTATTTGTAAAACTGTTATGCCCCCTCTACGTTAAAAGTGATCTTTAAAATATCAGTTATGGTAAAGATTTGATGAAAACTGCTGGACACAGGGAGCTGAAGGTGCTAAAAAGGCAAATTTAAGATAAATCAAGGGCCATCACTCTGCAGTTCCTGGGGCAATTTGGTGGATCGTTGAACTTAAAATATTATATTATAACCTTAAACATTTTCATCAAGTTTTGTGAAGATCGGATGAAAACTGCTGGACTTAGAGGGCAACAGGTACAAAGACTAATTTTAGATAATTCACAGGCTATAACTCCACATTTACTGAGACAATTTGGTTGATTATACAACCTGAACGCGATATTGTGCCCACAAAGATTTTCGCCAAGTTTGGTGAAGATCGGATAAAAACTGTCTGATTTAGTACGGAAACAGCTAAAAAGGCCAATTTTAGATAATTAAAAGGGTCATACAAATTTCAGGATTGATTTGGCTGATGATCAAACTTGGCCGATATATTATTAGAATAAAGATTTTAATGAAGTTTGGCGAAGATTGGATGAAAACTATTGGACTTAGTATAACACTAGGAGAAACAGCTACAAATAGTTTGATCTGGCCCATTATCGAACCTGTCTGAGATTGTATGGTCATACATTAAACTGTGCGAGTTTGGTTATGATTGAATGAAAAGAGAAGTTTTTATCGCCTGCCTATAATTGACGAATTATAGACTATGGACGAAAAATCAACAGACCAGAATGATCTGACAATATGTGCAAGTGCTCTTGGCTGGGATGCTGCATATAAAGTTTATTTTAATTGAAGTAATTAGTTTCTGAGAATTGGTCGAAAAACAAGAATTTCCGATAAAAATATTATGTTTATAATCAAATCAGACTGGAAAATCTGACAGTTTGCGCATGTCCTCGTGATGGAGATGCTCAAGTTTATTGAAATTGAGTCATTAGTTACTGAGAACTAGTGCGTCAAAAATTTCCTATTAACAAATCCTATTTACCTTATATCATGGGGCAATAACTCTCTGAAAAATCATCAGACTGGAAAGACCTGACAATATGCGCAAGTCGTATTGGTAAGGATGCTGCATATCAAGTTTAATTGAATTTGAGTTATTAATTCCTGAGAACCTGCACGGAAACAAAAATATATGTTTTAATCTTCTATTAATAATCAACGGGCAGTCACTCCACGAAAAACAATCAGACCAGAAGAATCTGACATTATGTGCATGTCCTCTTGTTATGGATGCTGCATATAAAGTTTCATTGCATCTGAGTTATTAGTTCCAGAGATCTTGCGTGGAAACTAAATGTAAATGTTAAATAAGCGTAAATGTAAGCTTATTTTTGAAAATGTGGGAGTAAATGTACAGTCACTTCAGAATTTGTGGGGGTAAATGTACACTCTATATAGGATTTGTGGGCTATATTTACATCCAACAATACATTACGATATGAGCAGAATGCCAGAGTAGTATACAATGTAAAAATAATCAGTTTTAATGTAGTCAAGAAATAACTCTTAACATTTTAAGATTTTATTGCTAACTCTTCCAGTCACCCCTGTATGCGAAGATCTGAAAAAAATACGTGTAAATGTACATCCAACTTTTTATTTTCTCTGTGTATCTTCCAATTATTTGTGCGTAAATTACGCATGTACGCCCCTTATCTGGGCCTCTGGGTGGATGGAAGTTTGGATGGACCAAATTTTGCATAAAATATGTTGGGCACTTCATTGGACATCCTTACAAATGAATAGCAAGGAAGATGAATTTGTAGATACATGTAGTTGAAGATCTGCAAGCTTGCAGTCCAAGATTTCTTTAAATGGATGAGTATGAACCAGGGCTGGCACGTATCACCCACCCCTGGGTTTTCCCGGCAGGTTTTACCGGTTGTTCCCGCCCCGGTCAATACTTTGAAAGTGGGCAATACTGGTCATTACTAGGCAATACTATTTTTTCTTCAGTTAATATGCAGTTTTAATTGTTTTTATAAATCTAAATGCTCAGTTACCTTATGTCATTAAAAACTGACTTGTTTAGTTTTGCAGATCTAATATATGCATAGTTACAATATTTTTTAAGTGGCGACACATATCCACTGGTTTATTCATACATTTGTCGATGGCAACGCTTATCATGAAATATTTTCTCTGTTGTTTGTGAAATGATTCCGCTTGATATTGATATATGTCTACACTTATTCACCCTTCTTTATTTCTTGCACTGAACTGTTCTTTTTTTGTTAACAATAAAACTTCTATGGATAATAATGCAAGCACGGTCATTATTATTTAATAATCTGGTATTATACCGGGGATGATACCGGGGATGACTGGACAAATCACTCTTATCTTCTAATTTCATTACTTTCAATTAACAGCAGGAATTAGTCACTTAAGGTGGCATTAAATGCATGTTTTTACGGTTCAGAAAAGGCCCCTAATTGACAGGGGTCTTTGCCTGGCCCCTCAATAATTGAGATAGGTCTAATGTTTATTCAAGGGTCCAGTTGAACTGTTTGTTGAGCACATGCATCTGTCAATTCATTCAATGTTTGTGTTTGTTGAAGAGGATGTACATACTGTGGATGTATCATAATAGATACCACACTATTGGGTAAATTAATTTAATGTACAAGCACTGGGCTGCAAGAGGGTCTTGTTGCAACATAACATCAACTAAAATATTTTATAACATATACAATGTTACTTACAGTATATAATTGTTCTTAGATATGTGTTTATATGTAGAAACTAATTATTAGTATCTAATGTAAACATAATTGTGCAGTATCTTTTTTCCCCATTATTGCCCAGTATTGCCCAGTAAAACCCGGTTTTTCCCAGTATTACCCGCCCGGGCCGGTCAATACTATAAAACCCGGGTTTTATGGAAACCCTGATATGAACAGTGTATTTATTAAACATGACATATTATATGCACTCAATATATAATACTGCCTATCAACTCTTCCAATATGGTTTGCATGCTGTGTACTTATCCAACTATATCATGGTACACAACGCTGTTAAATGACATTATTAGACACAAGGAATAATACTCCCAATAAATACGAATTTTGTTGTGTTTTTCTTTAGTTTTCATGCATGTTAAAAGTTTTTCATATTTTATGTTTTTGTAAATACCAATTTTACTTTGTTTAATGTCAGTTTCCAACAGCATCTTTAATTATTAATTCATGTTTTAAGCTTTATAAGCTGCAAATTCATCTTTTACAACACAATATTTACACTATAGTATCAGTCTTCACAATATTTTTTTTCAAAGACTTGCCCATTTGGGCATAGACCATAAAATTTCAACTTGCCTGAATAATAATGCTAACTGCCGCAAACTATGTTATTGCAGCATGTAAAAGTAGTAAACAGATATTTTATTACTGCAATATGCGTTCATACTTTAGCAAAACATTCCACCAAGAAAATCGTCTTTCAATGTTAAGGTCTGTGACTTGTATATTTGCAACGGTACAGCGTTACTTGTAAGGCTCTGGTCGCCAATAGTGAGCTACTTTTTTATGGGCAGTATCGTCTAGTTAGAATATACTCCTATATAAAAAGTAACACTAAATTAGTTGCACATCTTATTACTAAGAATTTAGACAATCCAGGGTAAGGACATCTGTTTATATATTGGCAACTGTTGCCCATATACAGTTACTAAAATAAATATTTACCAAGGGCCTAACAAGTTATTCAGTGCCAGCTTAAAGTAAGTATGTGTCCTGCACCTATCAATATTTTAGTGTGGGTGGGCATATACGAGACTTAAGATTGAAAGAGATTCCAAACAGGTGGGAATTTGACACGCCAAATCACCCCCGCTCCCCCCTCCGGAGAAACTATTGATAGGTGCATCCCAGACCTCGTGCTAGCAACCACCGCGCATCGATTTTGCGCCGATATCCGCATTCGTCACTTTTCGGGAAATTCCAACCCGCAGTAAAATGCTCAACATGTGCTTTTTTCAAACGAATGATAACAGCAATATACGAACGTTCCAAATAAAAAAATTTGCATAAATGACGACAGCTATGACCAAATTTAGCTTATATGACCTTCATTTGGGAGAATACAATTTTTTCATTGAAAAAATCTGAATAGGAAAAGTTGAAACAATTTTTTTTTTTACAATACCTTGATATACCAGTGTGGATTCTGTTTTTGGATGAAGAAAAAACACTTGTAAATCGATTTCTTTAACTTGTGGCCTCGTAAATGTTGGCAAAAATAATATTTGGATGTTTTCTAAACCCGCTGTAAACATGCGACCGAAGACGTAAAATACAACATCCGGGCTACTTGACCTACTTTCGTTTTGTTGGCTTGAAGTTTTTCTGAGCTCAGAAAAGGTTTTCGTTACGATTTGCGATCTTTGTTAAAGCAAACAACGCTGACAGTGGTATATATTATTCCCTTTTGCAATAATGGTATCACTAGGTTTTATGATTTTATGGAATCTGTTGACGTATATACTGAAAAAGGCCAACATATTTCTCGTTTATCGCCCCAATATCCTTTCGCACCTAACCAAGTTTCATTATGCAATAATTGAAATATTGACTTTATTATAAACAATTGCAGATGAAGTATATTATTATATGTAGGTGAAGTAACTAAAAAGCGGATGTGATAATTTAAAATATGATAATAATTAATAATTATACTACTTCTGATTTCCATGGCATACGATTATTTTTTATTATTCATTTATTGCATCAGCTTAAAAAATCAGTCTGTTTCTACACTCGAAAAGCATTTTTGAATAATCAATTTTTATGATAATCGCAAACACATGGAAATATTATTATGCAATAGGTGTCCATTTTTGTATGCATGCCAAGTCAAGGAGGCAAGCATCTTTACAAAATTACAATTGTAATAAATACTATAACTCAAAACATTTAATAAAATGTAAATCAACATTTTGCTGTAAATTAAATGCATAGTCAGTAAATGCTGCATTTAAATTTCTTGCTTCATTTTTCTTACAATAGATGTCTGACATTGATTTGTTTGACACTGACGACAAGGTTGTCCAAGCAGATCCACAGACTCCAGCATCCCAACTTACCCCAAGTACAGCAAGCTCTCAATCGACACAACCACTCATATTTACATTGGTAAGCACATGATATGAAATAAGAGTACATTTTGAATGATGTTTGAATGATTTATGAACAGCAGGTATAGAGCAGAGTAATGTTTTAGTGTTTAACAGATTTTCTTTTGCTATTTAGGTTGTTGCGGCTTCCTCACCACCCAGGCATCCCCACAGACACACCCTCTGTAACGAGTTCCCAGTCAACACAACCGCCAGAACCAATTGTGGTAAGCACTGTTATGTTTCCTAATGTGTTTTACTGAATGATTGATAAACAAAGACACATCAATATGTTGTTCTCTTAAAATTAACAAATATTTATGAAGACTATTCTATATTTATTATACACTCCATATAGTAAAGGGGGTATACTGGAATGGCCATGGACGTCTCTCCGTCTGTCTGTCTGTCCGAACAAATTCTAGTTATATATGAAAATAAATGCATCTTTTACAGATTTCGGATGAGGAGACAGCTGATGCAGACCATCTTCATCATCAATTCTCCAGGTCAGTAGCTACCCAAACATATTCAACAGGAATTGTTCTATCGCTTGGTGATAACATATGGCCAGGAAATCATGTTACAACTCATGGCAACATTAAGTTTACTCAAACTATTTTAACTGGTAAATTGGAAACTTTTCATACTTACTGTGAGTGTCCCACTTTTGTTTGTGACAATTTGATTCAGTAATTCATCTTCGGTGTTGTAACACGTTTGATGTACATAATCCTACTAACTTAGTGTTTAGTTTCCGCCTTGCAGCGGTAACTTAGTGTTTAGTTTGGACCGTCTTGGAGCCGTCCGTTCTTACTTAGAACTATATAGTCTTTGTATTCCATGTATATAAAGCTGTTATAATGCTATTAAGAATATTGTGTTAAGTTTGGTTGCAGTATGTTTTTGCAGATGGAGTCATGTGCGTACAGATCAAACGATTTTGTTATAATGTAAGAGTATCTCAGTTAACAGTTAGTCCTGTTCAATTGTTGAAAAGCTTTCATGTTTTGCATTGGTTGTATGTACTGATTCTTACATGGTGATGACTTAAAACATTTAGCTTTCTTTAAGTACTGATCAATAAATTAAAACATTGAAAATTTCCGCAATTGCCACAATTTATTTTCTTGGTAGATTATTAGACTGCTTCATCATGGTTGTTAACACGGTACATCTGTATGTGAGCTTTTTACAGGCAATGCGAAAATGTTCATTTTATTGTTCAGTAGGTAGGTAGCATGTCCATAAAAAAATAACATGTTTGCATGTTTTAATGATGCATGTTTGTAATATTCCCGAAGTTCATCTGTTTTAAATGATATTTAGAATAGCAATAATATATATATTATATATAATATATTAATATATGATGCAATTCTACTAACATATTACTAATGTGCACATTTTATTTCCATTTGATTTCACATTATTTTTGCTTAAATGTATAAGTAAATTAAGTTGTATTACAATGCATAAAAACTCTAATTTCTAACATTATATTTCTACTTGTTTCAGATCTTACGGTTGCGAAGAGTAGCTTCTCTCCGAGTCATTCAAGGTGGCAAAGGGACCTAGGGCTTTGCAGAAGTCTTTAAAAGGTTGGTTAAACACATATAAGTTGAAATATCAGTTTCAGATCTGTTGTGGTTGTTAATATCTGGCTTTAAAAAGTTTGGGTCAGGTTTTTGGAAAAACTAAAAAAAATTGGTTTTCAAAATGTAATTTTTCCCATTTTTAAAATGTCTGTATTTTCCTTAATAATTGTCCAATATGCTTGAACCTTACATTTTTGGAAATGGTTGAGGATATACTATAAGGAAATTAACACCTTTTATACAGATTTTGATTATTAAAAAATCAGTGGTTGTTGCTACTACTACAGTACTAGTGCCTGTTCTAATCACTTCATGTACTGTATAAAGCGTACGTTTGACGATGACTTTGTTTCGATTTTTTCTGTATTAAATACACATGTCAGTACAGTTTATTTATGTAATTTGTTTCATTATAGTATATGGAAATGAAAACAATCAAATGTTACCTTGGTCACGTCCTTATTAATTGCTAAATCCTTTCATAAACTGCAACTGTATAAATCTGTGTTGACATTTCAGCCATTTTACCGGAAGTAATGTATCATTTGATCCTAAGACAGTTCGGTCCCAAGACAAATTGGTCTAAAGACCATTCGATTGACAGATTCAAATGACTTAACATACGCACTCGTCGTCGCCTCAATTAATGTTTTGTGATTTGTTCTATATCTATTATAATGGGTATTATAAATATAATCATGAAACACAACGGTTCTTAGTTTTTAGCTTTAATTATCATATAAAATGATTATATTATTTCATAAACATAAGACTATACAAAATTATGTTTCAAATCAAAACAAAAAAAATCGTATAAATATTCGACTGAGCAAAAATAATAACGGAAGCAACAAGAGCTGTCAGAGGACAGCGCGCTCGACTTTTCAAAGTATTTCAGTTGGTACATATTTTTGATAGTAGAAGGGACATACATTTGTTATAATACATAGCTTTTTAGTGAAGCCTTGAATAGTTTTTTAAATGTTTAAAACAAAAACAAAAAAACAAAAACAAAGTCTATGTAAAAAGTTGGCTAATTTTATCCAAATACAAAATAGAGTTATGGGAAATGTTCACCCTGATACTGGAGTTGATGACAAAGGTTAGTTCCAAGTTTCAAGTGAACAGCTTGTGTAGCATTGAAGTTCCACAACTTTTGAATATAAACTTTAACCAGATAATCTATGTGAAAAACAGGAACAGCACTCTGTCAAAATACAAAACAGAGTTATATGGAATGTTGCACTTGATACTGGAGTTGATGACAAAGGTACATTCTAAGTTTCAAAGGAATAACTTATGTAGTTTTGAAGTTACAAGACTTTTGAATAGAAACTTTAACCAATTCAGACGTGGATGCGGACGCCGACGCCGTTGGTAGTAGGGTAGATCACATATTCTTCGAATAGTCGAGCTAATAAAAATAAATTGTGCTAACACAAGTTAATAGCATAAACCACTTTTGAAAAGTCAACATAATATTAAAGGGGCGTATCGACGGTATTTCCCATAAATATTATATACAAGGCAAAACTCCTAACGCACATAACAGAAATACTGTCAGTATGTTACATGGAAGCGGAAACAACGAATGGGTTAAAAATAATAACATTAGCTGACCGATCAATTTTACCAATAATTATTATGTTGAAAAGATTTGATAAATGGCAGTAATGTCTGAAAAGTTTATTTATATATATTTAGGAATAAGGTTTTATGGTCAAATATAAATCTGCGTTGGGAGATTTACCTAGTAGATATTGAAATTAAATTATTGGTCAACTGTTTATAGACACAAGGACATCATATTTAACAATGCTTCAATATTAATTCTCTGTTAATGAACTTTATTTTTGCAAATGTAATTTTCGATCTACCGTAGATAAATCCCTTTAACGTTACATGCAACATGTAAACTGTAAATAAAAATATAAACTAAAAATACAAATAGAAATATATGAACATATTAAACATGTTTTATATAATCCAGTGGAAAAATAACTAATAATGAAAGCTAACTGTAATGGTCAGCTATTCGGCGATGCCCGATAAGCTCCGCCTACAGCCAGACGCAGCGAATAAGATGCTTGCTATATAGTTTAGATGCTTGTTTGTTATCAGTTCGTCTTTGATAGTAGTACTGAATTAACGTGCTAGAAAACTAATCCCTGTTGGGTCTTGAATAAACCATCACTCTAAGAGTCCAGAATAGTAACATTAGAACATTACACTAACAAAAGTAAAAACTTATTTACTGTTTTCTTATATGTAAATTAAAATGTATCTGAAGAGCACAGACCTCCACTAACCCTACATAACAATGGACTTTTTCAGTGTTTTTCCTATGAATTCAAATATCCTGGATCCAGACGATGATCCGGATCACCACCAAAATCTAACCCCTGACCCATTTTCGTCTTCCTACAAAATTGCATGCAAATCCATGATAGCTTTTTGCATGAAGTTGCGCATTAATATGTAGAAGTTGCTTATTAATATATAGACAGACAAACAAACAAATGCCAGCAACAACATAACCACATCGGCGGAGATAAAACAAATAAGGTTTGGGTTAACATAGAAAAGGAACGATCAAATCTATTAAAATCATCTAATGCTGCGATAAAAGTAATAATGAAATCGATAAATGTCCGAAATTCAGCTTAGAAAAGTACACTAATCAGTAATTTATAACAAGTTTTATCAGGATCAACAACAGCAGCAGTGATAGTAGTTGGTGTTTATGTTAATTGTAGAAGTAAATAGGGTAAGCAGACTTAGAAGCGTTGTTAGTAGCAGAATTGAGGCAGTCGTTAAAGCAACAGTAGCAGTAGCAGCATCATAAGTAGCAGCAACAATAGAAGTAGCAGCAATAGTAGCAGCTGCAGATGTATCAGAAGCAGTAGCAGCAGTAGCAGTAGAAGCAGCAGTATCTCAAGCAGTAGATGCAATAGCGCCATCAGTAGATGTAACAGCAGCAGCAGTTGCGGCAGTAGCAGGAGTTGCGGCAGTAGCAGGTGTAACAGTAGTAGTAGCTGCAACAATGGTAGCAGTTGCAACTGTAGCAGCAGCAGTAGTAGCAGCAGAAACAGTTGTAGAAGTAGCAGCTAGGGCAGTAGAAGCATCAGTAGTTTCAGTAGTTGCAGTAGTAGTTCAAGCTGCAGTAGTTGCATAGGTAGAAGCAGCAACAGAAAGCAGCAGCTGCTGCATATAAAAAAAATAGGTTATCTTTTTATTTGATTAATATAATACTTTTATTATTTCAGGAATTTTAGTTTTATATTATTTTTTTCTTGTATTTCGACAGTTTTTATTTTTTATTTACATGTTACATATTGACGTCCAACTGATTTGAACCGTTTAAATGTTTTTTTCTCCGCAAACAAGGCTAGCCAGACCAGATGCACCGTCTACCTTACACAACCCTACACAAAACTAACTACACCTCTCTCCCAAGTCGCCCCACACTCCCACAGCAACTACTCGGGCCATCCGGTCTCCTTGTTTAGCCTACCCTAGTTTATATTATTATTCTTACTGTAGTTATTGTATTTATTGTATTTTTATTTATTTATTTACTTATTCATTTTATTCATTTATTTTATGTGTATAATTGCCAGCATTTTTATTGTCATTATTATTATTATTATTATTACCATTATTATTATCATCATTATTATTATTATTTTATTATTATTATTATTATTATTATTGTTATTATTATTATTATTAGCAACAGTAGTTGCCAACTGTAGCAGCTTCATCGGCAGTTGCAGCAGTAGTTGTAGAAGTATCTGTTGCAGCAGTAGTCGCAGCAGCAGTATATGCAATAGCAGCAGCAATTGTAGCGCAGCAGCAGCAGCAACAAAGGTCGAATGGAAGTAGTAGTAATGTTAGCAGACGTAATAATAGCAATAGATTGTTAGTAGTATTAGAAGTAGCTGTTGCTCGTTATTCGTGTAGTTACAGCAATATGTTGGTTGTTGTGGAAAAATATGTTGCCGGTTTGGTTGTGTTGATGGCTGCTGCTTAGTACTTGTGTTGTCTCATTAATTTGTATTTCATCTCTGAATTACAAAAAAATAACGTTCATATTGATAGAAATACTAAAACACACAAATTATAACGCAGCTAAAATGTCAACGTGTAATTAAAGCCACCGAATCTGCATTGAGCATAAACGATAACTTTAAAATATATATTTTCTGTGAACGCATTAAGCATTTTCTCAACACAATTTTCTTCGTTCGTATAGTATTCCGTAAACTAAAGATTTAACAATTTTACTTAATAAAAAAACGCCAACCCTGTAAACAAATGAATTGCGTTATTCAGGTTGTAAAAACGTCTTGACAAGTCGTCAAAAGCTATTTTTGCAATTTCGTTTAATCTCTACATACATGACAATTGTTGAAAATGTTCATATTCAATGCGGATTCGGTGTCTTTAATCTGTAAAGTAAGTAATCAGTAACGTAAAAATAAATAAAACACATAACCTAGTACAGTGTTTTGTCATGTTTCATTGTTCAAGGCTGGGCTTATTACATATTAATACATAACACCTAACTGCTACTATTAACAACTTGAAATTGCATAAAGATGTAAAAGAAGTTATAACTTTTAAAGTGTGTATGTACGATCTTTCATATACATTATTTTCAAAAAAGCTAATGAAAGTGACTACAAATAAAAATCAAACAGAAAACGATATAAACGACGAAAGAAACACTTTAATACAGAATAAATCAAAAACTTCTAGTGTCGACTTTTGCATCGATTATTAGAGATGTATAACCTAAACCAATTGCCAAGTCAATGTATATACATGCATTTGAGTTTCTGTCTGTACAGACTAAAACTATTTGGTGATTAAAAACTAGCTTGATTATTTTGTCAATTGCATTTATGCAACTATATATGTTGCAAGATTGTAAATTGGGTTAAAACCAAAAATTCTGTTTCGGGCAACCGACCCTACATAGCGAAAACCCACCGAAACCAAAGTTTTAAGGCACGATTGTTTACTGTGAAATCCGTATTCGTCAGATTTTAGAAAATGTTCAATGTTTTTTTCTGACCGAAATGTGTCAGTTAACAAAAAATAAAAATAATAAATCCCTACCCTACTTAACTTGTTTTAGACTGCTGCCCGAAACACACAATTAATTTTTTTTGGCCTAGGTATACACACTATTATAAATACCGTATTTCTTCTAATTAACACGTGGAATCTTTGGAAAAACAAATATCTAAAACAGTGTACACAGAATTTTTAGCGATGCTTAATTTCAATAGTAAAGTCAGTTCAATTCGTTTCCTTGTTTACAATCCAACATCTTTGTTACATTGGAAAAGTGAAGAAAATATTTCGCACAAGTCTAATATCGAAATTAATATTTCAATGGCGTGTTAATTACTAGCATAAAAGTATCACGTATAAATGGCAATGTACTGGTTTGAATTCGTCAATAAAATATGTTGTTCTTCAACTGACACGAGTTTTAGACCATTTGTTGTTCTTCCATCTTTTTGATAACTCAGTTGCGCTTTTCCATTCAAGGCATTTCTGCAAGAAAAGAAAAGAAAATAGATGTACACCGATTTCGACGTTCTTTCGTGTGTATCAATAAACAAGAGCTGTCAGAGGACAGCGCGCTCGACTATTCGAAGTATTTCAGTTGGTACATATATTTGGAAAGTGGAAGCGGCATAAATGTGTTGAAAACAACACTGAGTTATTGCAAGTATTAACTTATTCCAAGTTTCGACGTTATGTAGTAAATAACGTGTGTAGTTTTTAAGTTATAAGAGTTTTGAATATACATTTTAACAAGAAAATCTATATGAAAAGGGGCATAACATTGTCATAATGCAAAACAGAGTTATATGGAGGTTGCCCCTGATACTGGAGTTGATGATAAAGGTATAGTTCTCTTTTAAAGTGAATACCTTATGCAGTTCTGAAGTTACACAACTTTTGAATATAAACTTTAACGAGAAAAATCTATGTGAAAAAGGAGCATAACTCTGACAAAGTACAAAACAGAGTTATACGGAATGTTACCCATGGCACCGGAGTTGATGACAAAGGCATATTCCAAGTTTCAAGTGTATAACTTGTAGTTCAGCAGTAACAAAACTGTTGAATATAAACTTTAACCAGAAAATCTGTGAAAATGGAGCATAACTCTTGTCAAAATACAAAACAGAGTTATAGGGACTGTTGCCCCCGAATTATACGGAATGTTACCCATGGCACTGGAGTTGATGACAAGGGTATATTCAAAGTTTCAAGTGAATAACTTGTGTAAGTTTTGAAGTTACAAAACTTTTGAATATAAACTTTAACCAAATTCAGACGCGGACGCCGACGCCGGAGGTAGTAGGAAAGCTCTCCTATTCTTCTAATAGTCCTAATAGTCGAGCTAAAAACATTCATAATATTCATCATCATCATCATCATCATCATCATTATCATCATTCTTTTTTCATCTAAATCATCGTTACACCACATGGTGAAACCATGCTCTATCGTTATACATGTATGTGATTATCAATTATTGTACAAACGTTCTATAATATTTTGCATGGCATCGCATTTTTACATTTTATAAAACTGCATATCATTGATAATTGATCGTTTTCTACATCAAGCTATATTTCACGTGAATTCTTGAAAATACACTTTATTACAAAATCACCATATATGCTCCTTGCTGCATCGTTCGCTGGTTTTCGCCGGAATCGTCCGCCGGTTGTTGCCGGCATCGTTCGCTGGTTGTCGCCGGCATCGTCCGCTGGTTGTCGCCGGCATCGTCCGCAGATTGTCGCTTGAAACGACCGCTGATTGTCGAAGGAATCATCCGCTGATTGTCGCCGGAATCATCCGCTGATTGTCGCCGGAATCATCCGCTGATTGTCGCCGGAATCTCCCACTGGTTGTCGCCGGCCTCGCCCGCGACAACTAGTCGCCGGCATCGTTCGCTGGTTGTGGCCGGCAACGTCCGCTGTTTGTCGGCGACATCGTCCTCTGGTTGTCGCCGGCATCGTCCGCTGGTTGTCGCCGGTTTCGTCCGCTTGTTGTCGACGGTATCGTCCGCTGGTGGTCACGTGCATCGTCCGCTTATTGTCGCCGGAATCGTCCGCTGATAGTAGCCGGAATCGTCCGTAGGTTGTCGCCGGAATCGTCCGTAGGTTGTCGCCGGAATCGTCTGTAAGTTGTCGCCGGAATATTCCGCATCGAGACAACTATCATCAAGTATCATCATAACAATATCATAACATGACACTATCAAGACATAATCACTATCATCATCATAAGTTGTATATATCGTTACAATATTTTTTGATTTTCAATCGATCATTGTAAATGTTGGACAACAGTTTATCCATTTACAAATACAACTTATTTCTACAATTGATATTCCCATGACTATATCGTATAAATGTATTTTATTCAGAAAAGCTAACATTTTCAAATCACTGTGAACCCTAAAAATCACTTTTAAATCAGTCAAATACAGGTCATAAAAATAAAACAATAAAGCTATGTGATATTGACCGTAATTCATGAAAATACTATTGATTAAAAAATTACCATTTATGCTAATCGGCATCGTCCGCTGCTTGTCGTCGGCATCGTCAGCTGCTTATCGCCCGCATCGTCCGCAGACTGTCGCCGGAATCGTTCGCTAATGCAGTCTTCATCGAGAACACTATCATCAATATCATGACAAGTATCACCATAACAATATCATAACATAACACTATGAAGACATAATTACCATCATCACCATTATTTGCATCTAGCGTTACAATCATGTTTTAAAATGTTGATGAATCATTGTAAAATTTCGACAACAGTATGTATATTTATTAATACAACTTATTTCTACAATTGTATATTATATTCACAAAAGTTTACATTTTGTAATCCAGCAAATGTAAGCATAATTTGTCTATAAACGTTAACATGCAAACAGAAGAAAAAGGAACAACCCTGAATTATAGTGAAGAATTGTGACAGAAATTTACCTTTGATGCTCGTTAGGTCTGTTGGTTTCCACTATGTTGCTGTGTCTTCAACAGTCTCCTGCGCATGCGCAACGAGTGAGTGGACGGAGCTCCGGCTGTCGTCTGCTTCGATCTCGAATTGAAGACATGAACTATTTTCACATTAAGTGGAAAACTACACATTTGCAAGCCTCTGTTTTTCGTTATCCATCGTTTGGTTATTCACTAAATATTTTAACCAAGATTTAACCAATCAATTGGGGTGGCATTGGTGTAGTTGATATGGTGTCCGCCTTACGGTCGGAAGGTCCAGAGTTCGATCTCTACCCGGGAAGCCTTCCGAAGAAATTTCTCAAAAAGGCACCAAACTACTGGCTCTACCAGAAAACGGTTTGGAAAGTGTCTTTGTAAGCTGAGGCTTTCGACGCAATCGAGCTTAAATATTTTAAAACTAAACTTACATTCTCATGAATAGAACAACTAAAACATGAAATCAACAGAAACATAACGTTGGTCTTACGCAAATCAAGGCTTTTCAATGCTCGGTAAACCAGTTTTTTGTTGTCTTCCATTTGTTTCTCGCGCATGCGTCATTGTTGTCGTCTATCTCGTGTTCTCGTCTGCTACGAAATACTCGAAAATTGCAGAAAAAGAAAAAAATGGAACACATATATCACATTAAGAGAAAAATAAGTTAAAACTAAGCTAGAATTCTAATCAATAGTACAACCAAAACAAATTAACAGAAATATAATGCCGATCTTTCGCAAAACCCGGCTTTTATTCTTATACTTGAAAATAAAAACTTTAAGACAATGCTCGTTAACACAGATGTTGTCACAGCCCTTAATCTGTTTCCTGCGCATGCGTCATGGTCCTCATTTAGCTCTTATTGTCGTCTGCTGCTAAACTCTACTTTACTGTCTTCTATAATTGCTGAACTTATTTATAATGAAACAATTTTGTATATTTATAGGAAAATATTACAAAAGAAAATTTAAAATAGCATATTTTTTTCGTTTTTCATCGATTTGCTATTATCTCTCTCTATATATACCTCAAAGTTTTAATGAACTACTTAAAATGTCAGTGGTTTAAATGATATGGTGTCCGCCTTTGAATCTGAAGGACCGAGTTCGATCCCTATCCGGGCAGCGTTCGAAGGAAACTCTCAAAAGGTATCCAAGTATTGGCTCTACATCGAAAACGGACTTGAACGTGCCTTAATAACCATAGGCGTTCAACACAATCATGCGGGCTTAAATATTTTTAAACTAAACTAAAATTCTCATCAATATACTATAATCAAGACAAATCAACAGAAACATAACGTTGATCTTTTGCAATTCACGGCTTTTATCATTATAATTGAAAACAAAAACATTATGTTGTCCATCCGTTTCCTGAGCATTCGTCACGGTTATCGGCGGCTGCTTAACACAACACTACTTCACTGGCTGCTAAAATTGCTGAAATTAGTTGAAAATGGAACAGCCAGTACATTAACATGAAACTATTACAAAATAGTGTTATTGTCAGCCTATATTCTTTCATAACATATCATTTCTCAATTTTCATTTTAAAGTTTTAACGAACCACTTAAAATCTCCGTGGTTTAATTAATATGGTGTCCGGCTAACCGCCTTGCGATCGAAAGATCTGGAGTTCATCCCTACCGAAAGAACTTTCTAAAAAAAGACACCAAGAACTGGTTCTACCCAGGAAACGGACTCAGGCTTTCGACTGATTTGTACATTAAGGAACATATTACAAAATAAAAATTATACAATTTTGTTATTGCCAGCCTACATTTTCTTCGTTCATCGTTCCGCTATTTATCTCTCTCTAGATTAATTTTAATGTTTAAACCGACCATTTAAAATTATCATAATTTGTGTAGCTAAATCATGAAATTATCAGAAATATAAAGTTGATCTTACGGAAATAACGGGCATTTAATTTTGCTGTATTTATCTTGCTTGGATTGTCGTCGGCATTGGCTCCTGATTGTCTTTGACATAGAACTATTGACTGTCAGCACGGAACTCTGAAATTCTTACAAACAGTATAAAAATAAAACTTAGCTCGGATTGTCGTCGCCATTCACTGTCGTTCACTGTCGCCATTCACAGGACTCTGGTTGGTGTCTGCATAATGATGGTACTTGTCTTTATCCTGCCCTGGTTTCCGGCATGAACATCTGAAAATAGTCATCACCCATATACAAATAAGACCTACCTTGGCTTGGGTCATTGTCGCCTGTCTTGAACTTTTGACTGTCCTCTGCATGGGGCAAAACGGACCTTTGGGTGTCGTCAGTATCGAGATCGGAGAAACATCACTTCTGCAGCATATCAATGACTTGGACAGCACGTCAGATATCTCGCTGAAATAAAACAAATCAATAATTAATTGTATATTTTCTTGAATGCCACAATCTTGTTTTCTACTGCATTGTGCCAATTGCTATAAAATATCAACCTACAGTTCATTATTATTATAATTATTCTAATTAACGCAAATGGCAACTAAGACTTTCGACGCAAGTATCTAAATGTTTTGTCAATCCCGATGTTTTTATTGTCAGAAAATACTCGTATTTATTCCTTTTCCCAGGTCATGACCCTGACAAGCCCGACGACAGGGTGGGGGCGCCCTATCCATCTTGTCGCCTGATTTGACCGGGCCTAGGTTTGAGAATTCACAGAAACAAACATTCCTCTTTTCCGGCTTAAAATAAAATACAGTAAAACTAAAGTTTAAAACTTAATAAAACAGATAAATGTCGTCCGTTAATTAAAAACATCACATTATTTTACATCCCAATACCGAATTTCGAGTCAAAGCTGCCATTTGCGTACACAAAGTCAATTTAGAAAGTGTATATTTAACGGATTAATAGAGGTCGCAGTGGTGCAATGGTGTCCGTCTTGCGTTAGGGAGGTCGCGAGTTCGATCCCTACTCGGAAGCGTTCGAATGATTTTTCTCAACATACACCAAGTACTGGTTCTACCCAGAAAACGGACTCGACACAATCGATCTTTAATTAATACTTTTAAACGAACGGATTTATACATTAGACACTAAAGATTTCACAGTTTTTAATTAATTTTAGAGGTAGTGCCATTAATCCAAATTTAGACTTGTAAATGACATGAACACGTGATTTCAATATAACTTATTTGTTGTTGGTTTCCAATAGCAACCGGCCTCGTTCCCGCAATCGTTTCGAAATATGAGCACCGTCGAAACGAGCAATGCGTCTGCACGAGGTCGATCAAACCTGTCAACTAACTGTAACCGGAAGAAAGCGTAAATAGGAGACCGATGAACGTTGTATTTTTCGGGATCACGTTACATATAAATGTGGAGGTTTATAACAAGCACTTTATTCTTTATTAAAAAAAGAACTGAAACTATTATCAGGATTATAAAAATAAAACTATGTTTTTGTCTTGTGCCAAAACAAAATAATATTGTATTGCCGTATGAAAAGCTGGAATATTGTAAAGCAAACAATATATGATCAACATTTACTGTATATGTTCTTACGTTCTTTTTTTATTGTGTTATTGTACTTAAATGGTCGCTTGCGCATGCGTCATTGCATGTCGTCTACATAGAGTTATGGCTGTCCACTGCATTGTATACATATCGTCTAAATCGAAGAGTGTTGTCGTGGTATGTTTGTCCTCGGTAACAGGGTGTGATTGTAATAGGCAACAGGGTGTTGGAGGCAACGGTGTGTTGTTGTTGCTTGGAACGGGGTGTTGTTCTTGTTGGCAACGGGGTGTGGTTGTCGTCGGCAACGGGGTACCATGTTACGGTATTTGTATTACGTTCTGTTGTATTACTGTTGTCTTATTGTACTTAGTTGGTCGCTTCCGCATGCGTCATTGTGTGTTGTCTGCATGGAGTTCCGACTATCCACTGCATCGTACACAGGTCGTCTAAATCGAAGTTGTTAGTCGTCAGCAATGGGGCGTTTTTGTGGTTGACAACAGGGTGTCGTTGTTGTTGGCAACGGGATATTGTTGCTGACAAAAGGCTGTTGTTGTTGTTGGCAAAGGGATTTTGTTGTCCACGGCAGCGTGGTGTTTTTGCTGCTGGTAACGGGGTGCGGTTGTCCTCGGTAACGGGGTGTGGTTGTAGTCGGCAACAGGGTGTGGTTGTCGTCGGCAACGGGGTGTGGTTGTCCTCGGTAACGGGGTGTGGGGTTGTTCTCCGTAACAGGGTGTGGTTGTCTTCGGCAATGGGGTGGGATAATTGTCTGTCTAAAGGGTGCTACAAAGACTTCTAACATATAATACATTAAACATCATAATAGGCAACCTAGAGTGTTAACAATCAAAGTTACAATACTGTACTTCAAGGTTGTGTGTACTGATCGTTACCACCGCTCAGTATCTTTAAATGTATTACAAAAAAACAACACATTAACTAGTGAAATTAAACGTACTGAATATAGAGACATGATAATTATCTTCACATAGCAATGATTCTATTATATATATAATTTATATATTATCACGCGAAAAACAGTAAGAACAGTTTAAAATTAAAATAACAACACGTTACCGTCTACGCTAGTCGAATCAATTGGTTTTCATTATCGTGATGTCCTCCATAGGTTTCCTGCGCATGCGTCATGGTCGTCACGGGAGCAAGTTCGTTGTCTGCACCCAGCTCGGCATTGACGTCTGCAATGTCTGAAAGCAGACCGTATACTAAATAGTTCGTTTATTTTCGTCAAGAATTACAAAAAAAACAATACTTAAACTTCAAATATATCGACCGTTACAGCCATACACACAATTTACCGCCCGAAGTCATCGACTCCGTTTTTATTGTCATATTGTTGCCCTCCCTTAATTTCCTGCGCATGCGTCTTTGTCGTCATGGCAGCATGATCGTCGTCTGCATCCAGCTTGGATTGTCGCCTGCATCGTCTGAAAGTAGGCCTACAACAAACAGTTCGTTTATATCTTCTGCTATAAAAGACATTGTGCATAACGGAATTTGAATTCAATGAATATTTCATAAAAAAGACGCGCCTCCAGGGAATTTTGATTAACGTGATATCGAATTACTTGAAAATCGAATTTTCAGCAGCTTATGTACACATGCGTTTTTGTCGAAATCGCAAATGGATTCTGGGTATCTTACAAAATCAACTAAAACACATATTCTTTGAAGTAATATATCTTATGGGGATTACATTTATAACAGAAATATAACACTTAGCTTAGTTCATCGCCGTCATCCATCGTTCATTGCATCCATTTCCGGTCGTCTTACACATCCAGCTCTGCATGCCGACAGCCTTTCTGCACCGAGCATCGGCTATCGTCTGCCAAGTCTGAAAATTCGCAGTCATCAACTGAATAAAAATAAAACTTAGCTCGTGCTAACGCCGCCATCATTGTCGTCTGCATCCAGCTCTGGTCCGCACTGTTGTCCTAAGCATCGTTAGAGTAGAGGTCGAAGAGACGTCACTTCAGCAGCATAGCGATCACTTCGGTCACCACATCAGAAATACACTGTAGAAATTCAATAGACAAATTAATAAATCATTAATTATTTTAGATGTATGAACTACGGTAACATGTAACAATATATACTATTAATATTACATATAAATTAGTAATATTATCATGTTATTCTGTTTTAAGTGCCTTGTGAAAGGTAATATAAATTATCATCATCATCAGCAGCAGCAGCAGCACCGTCACCATCCATCATCATCATCACTGGTATTATTATAAACGTAAATGGCAGCTAACACTCAGGCATTGTTAACTTTTCTTTTATGCATCAATGTTTTCCCCCTGGGGAGGAGCGGGCATATACGGGACTTTCGACTGCACGCGATTCCCAACAGGCGGGAAATTGACACGCAAATTAATTCTGGGTCCCGGAGTAATAGACTTTGGTCGGATTTTAGATCCCGGTGATATACACCCCCGGGCCATTTGATAGACAAATATACCTGGCTCTAGGGTGGGGAAATAGCCCCCCCCCAAAAAAAAATTGTCAAATTCCCCTAGGTCTGCCCGCCGCTCCCCCCTAATATTGATAGGTGCATTATTATCATCAGAAGAGACTATTATTTATTCGTTTGAACTCCCAGGTCATGACCCTGACAAGCCAGACGGCAAGGTGGGGGCGCCCTTTCCATCTTGTCGCCTGATTTGACAGGGCCTTGGCTTGAGAATTAAATGAAACAAACACTCCTCTTTTCCGACAAGATAAAATCAGTTTTAATGTTAATAACTCATACAAATGTCACCCATCTATAAAAACTATAAAGCTAATTTTTGTACACCCCAAACCCGAATTTTGAGTTAAAGCTGCCATTTATGTCAACAATATCGAAAGGGTGTATTTAATGTAATAACACATTAGGCGTTTAAGAAGATTCACACTTTCTAGTTAAAAGATTTATTATTCATTTTGTATTAACTGAAAAAAAAGTATTTGCCTTTTTGCATATTTGCTGAATTATACTTGTAAATTACGTGAATACGTGATTTAATTATGACTTATCTGTTTCTGGTATCCAATAGCAACCGGCCTCGTTCCCGCAATAGCTTGGGAACAGGAGCACCGTCGGAATGCGTCTGCACGAGATCGATGAAACCTGTCAACTTGGCGGCCTAAAAACTGGAACCGGAAGAAAGCGTCTATATGAGACAGATACTAATTGGCGTCTTGGATCACGTGACATATAAAATGTGGGGGTTAGAACAAGAAATGTGTATGTATTGAAAACAAAATGTTTCTATGCTACCAAAACTTGGCAACATAAATCAGTATTATGTTCGAAAAGAAGTTTAATGTACAAAGTTGTGTAAATACGTGTAGCATGTGTCTCAAGATTTCGTAAATTCAAACAAGAGTTGCAAGTGCAAATTTTACAAAAATACACACGATAACATCTCGCTTGATTGAAATGCTATATAAATAGAAATAATTCACTCAATTAACGTACAAAATAACAGTGCAACAATATTTTACAATCTTAATTGTTAAATTTAACTGAATAAAACTATTCAGGTCTTATTTATACAAACTGAAAATACAACACGTATTAGACTTACATTTACATGATTAGCCATTATAACCACATGTTTGGAGTTATGAGTTGTAGTAGTCCGCTGCGTCAGATTGTAAGACATCTATCTTGTCCGGGAACAACGAACAAATGGTGCGTTTTTTTTTTCAATGTATTCATGCGCAGTAAACATCGCCAAATCACAATCGATGTTTCAACATAAGGAACCCAATCAAAAACCGCGATGCAAATTTTACGCCAATCAATTGTGAAAAAGAAAGCTCATTGAAATCCACGTGGAAAACGCCCAGAGTAAATTTGTTGTACCGAAATAGTAAAAACAAATCGGATTACCAGGGGCGTAACTATGCAAAGGTAATTTCGCACCTTATGCTTACCGAGCTATACGAAGGGCAAATAACACGAACAAACATTGAAATACAATGACAATAACATTATATCATCTATCGGAATAAATATGTTTGATATATTATTTAGATTTACATTATTAAATAAATGCGTATATGGGTTAGAATACTTATTAAATGAAAGACGCTTAAATTAAACTTTTTATTGTGAGCACGGTATGGTCCAGTTCGGTCTAGCTACGCCCCTGATTACACTAATATCACGGTCTGCATGCACGTGTTTTACATATTGCATTTTTGGCAGACGAAACTGACCAATCAGAATTTATCCAGATGTAAACATAACAAACAATGAGTATGACTGATAATATCTTGCATTGTGATTATCAGGTGCCGTATTCCAGAAACATTCTGACTAAAATCTTATCTTTAACGTTGAAAACGTATATATTTCATAAACTTTTTATTTCAAATTTAGAGGGCTTTGTGCTTAGTGTTTATTAATAATTAATTTATTAATAACTGCTGTTAATTCTGTAAGTGAAAATATTTTAAGTTAAACTTAAGATGTTTCTGGAATACGTTTCCTGAAAAGCAAAGTAAAGAAAAAGATTGGAAAAAATGTGCCGGGAATATAAAAAAAACTAGCAATTAACTTGATTGCAATACTGTTATACTATCATGTTTGATATATTAGGCCTAAACATTTTTTTTATAGTTGTTGTTAGGTTAAGTTTAAACCTTTATATTTTGGCTCGATTGTGTCGAAAGTTTGAGACTTACTGAGACGCTCTCGAGTCGGTTTCCTGGGTAGAACCAGTACTTGAGAGAGAGATTGGAACGCTACCCGAGTAGCGATCGAACTCACGACCCCCCGATCGCAAGGCGGACACCATATCCATTACACCACTGCGACCTTACTGTTGTTGTTCTTGTTGTTGTGTAGGAATTAAACCACGAGGGCGATAGCCGAGTGATATGATAACTGGCATCGGAATGTAACAACGTTGGTTATAACCGCAATAACGAACGCTTACCCGTCAGTTATTTCGATTCTAACACGATCTGATATAACAATCGTCTGTATTTGTAAAGGTTATGTATGAGAACTATATTTATCTAAACACCGCCCATTTTGCGCAAAGAAGGCTACATTTACTCGTGCGTTTCTGTCACGTCAATAAATAATAATTCAAAATGACGTCAGCTTCATTGATAAACATTGAGCAAATGGCGTCATTCTTATTAATAAATACAGTGAAAATATTATGTTGACAAGTACAAGTTAAAGCATATTCACAAAACGTAAACGTTTTTGTGAACTTAAATATAAAATATGTAGTACAAATGTGGTTTTATTGCGCTACATAATGCAGACATGATTTGTTTGTCACAATTTTGCTATCGCGCGTTTACACACATGCATTTAACTGAACAATTTCTTCGAAATTCCGGAACTATTTTCAAAACATAACCCTCCGCCCATAATTTGTTGCAGAATAGCCCACAGCTATTTGCCTTCTTTATCTATGGAAAACTAGCCGCGTGCCGTGTTCGAATTTTAAATGAACAACGTTAACAAATAGTCTAAAAACTGACGTCATTCGTTCACTTATTATAAAGGAAACTTATGTAACCATGATTTTGATAAAGATACTGAATGACGTAACTGTGACGGACAGCGGTGACGCGCGTGCGAACGTGAACATGCTCGGAACACTGTAGAATGTACATAGTTGCAGAGTTCATTTGTCACATCATGCCAAAATAGAAATAATTGTCGTGTTTTAATATCGTACGGGTTTTCGTTTAGGTGGGCGGTTAATTAACCCCGAGAGCGTTAGTCGATTCCTTTTGATCATAATTCCAACGCGTTTATAAGCTAATTAACAACGCTCAATCGAACACTATTTCTTAAATCATCAATTTTCATAATATTATGATGTTTCCATAGTATAAATCTGCTTCGTCGCCAGATTATCATATATTCTAAAATGATACTCGCTATTTTTTCTCCAGACAAAGAAACTAACTCCGTTAAACTAACCAATAAACAACGCAAAAAGAAGTTCCGATTCTGAGCGGAGTTATGTAAAAAGTAGTTTAATTTAGGGAAAAAAATGCAAAAATATATGTCAAATCATGTTAAAATCAAAATTATTTTGTCGTTCTGACGCGTCGCTATTAAACAATTCGGGATTACGCCCTCGTGGTTGAATTCCTAGGCATTAGAACAAAAAATCGTTGTTTATTGGCAGATAAACAACGAAAAATAGAAAATTATTGTCTAAGATTAATATTAAAATCATTTCATTTTGAAATGTTTGATTTGAAATGTATGACGATGGATGAAAGTATGTATCTTACAATTGTCTTCTGTTGTTATTGCAAATGCTGAAATCTGTACCTTCAAAAGAATTCGTTTTGTCATTTTTTTTTAATTATATAAGAGCACACATGGCACACAAAAAAGCAAAAGTTTGAAGATACACACGTACATGTAGTGCACCAATATTTTAAGTTAAAATAAGTATGTTTACTTTTTTGTTCTGAAATAAATCTTAATTTTGTGAAAAGATTTGTAATATACAAGTTAAAAATATATTAAAACAAAAGTTAAATTTATTAAATTTGAAGAAAATATTCATTAATATCTTACGACATATTTCTGTTTTTTGACGATGAAACGATTCTGAATATAGAGTAGTAACATACGAGCAATAAAGCAGGTGTGTGTGATTTGGGTACAATTTAATATAATGTGTAATTTATAAAACCCCGGCCTATCATGCTTCAAATAACATAAGCAACACTATCTAGGCTTTATATTTGTTTCAATGTTCAAGGTCTGCAACAAACTGCACTCGAATGCATTACAAAAATAATTAGTAACATCGTAGGCAACTCAGGACTGCTGATTCCGACGTCGAGTCAACAATTGCTCATTCTTTATTTTCGACACTCATGCTTGATTGTACATAATGTATATCAAATTCACATTTCTAGTAAGAATCATGAATCTGACATCTGGGCCCGTATTCTCTATCCCATTATAAGACTTAAGAATAACAACTAGACTCAGACTCAATAAACACTTTTTCTGCGTTCGCAGATATGCCGGGTACCAATGTCGCTATTGTATTAACAAATCGTTCTAAATAGAGAACTTCGTAATTTTAGTTGCTGAATACCAAGAAAGATTCAAATTAACAGCGTTCTTAGAAAAGAGCAGTTTCAAGAATATACTTCATTATTACGCCTAAAGTCTTATAACAGATTTGTGAATAAGGGCCTGCACAACATTTTAAAGAACACATGTTGACAAAAATACCACGACGGCTGTTCTCGTTATAACAATTACCTTTTCACCAGAAACCAATGGTTATCCTTATCTTGTTGTTTTTGTTTTGTCATCGGTTATAAAAAATACAGCTCAATATTCAACTCAATAAAAAGTTAAATGACTGACTTGCATTTGAAATATAAAAAATATGTAAACGAACCCTTTCAATTCTTCGCCTATATCGGTCGGTTTTTCACGTCACGTTTCATGCACACAATTATGAAAATTATGTAATAGTGGCCATTTCTTTGAGTTATTTCGAGGAAAGAGAAATAAATAATATTAAGTGTTGGGAGGCCAAACGATAATTTCAATGTAAGATGCGCAAATCAGCAACAGAAGCAGATAAATCGCGGTTACTTCGCAACGCCAGTATATAATAAGACGAAGACGTACACAATTGATTATTCCAGAGATATCGTCACTCGATGTCGCCAAGAATCTTGGTGCACGTGTACCAGTCTATACGGAATGACTCACACCCGGTTTATATGCTTCTGGTTCATAAATCAACTCCAACTAAGCCGCATCTCAAAATGGGAAATGTGACACGAAGCAGACGTGCGGACGACAATTCGTGCAAAAGAGTTTCTTCGTGCTCAGAACGGGGCAGGATATACAGTTATACACCACTGCCGAACAAGCGTATTTTCTGAAGCACAGGACAGAAACATGGAAGGGAAAAGATGCGTATAACACATGGACAATAATTATGGGAACATTTTTAGAAAACAAAATGTCTTGTAAGTCATATAAGTATAAATAAAAGCAAATAAAAAACATGAATACTGTCAATGCTCGGTTATCGCAGACAGACAAATAATTATGTATTTCAATTTTAATTAAAAACAAATGAACATGTAGTGGGACACTGTTACTTTATACAAGATTAAATTGAATGAGAATTGTGTCACAGACACGGATGCTCCCACGACACATGTATTGACACAGACACGGATGCCCCCACGACACATGTATGGACACAGACACGGATTCCGCCACGACACATGTATGAACACGAACAAAGGGCGTGTCTCTAACACTGATTGTCGCCTCCACAAATTTATGTTCATATATATTCTATAGCGAAGAGAATGGCAAAGGGCCATAATTCGGCTAAAAATAGGTCACCGTCAGACTTCCTTCCTTAACAATCACCTAAACATTAAGGTTCTTCAGCTGTTCAAGCGAACTCAGCCAAGCAGTTAAAGAGGAGTTGAGTCCACAAAATTTCGGAACGTATGGACTTACTGACGTACAGACGTAGGCCTACGTACGGACGGACGGACACGTGCAATGCTTAACGCCTACTACTTTGTGGGGTCATAAAAACACAAACCGTATGTTTTTGTTCATCTATGGCCAAATAAATCTAAATCCAACATCCACACGCAACACATTTCACAACACTTTCATGAGTTACTGAGTCAAGCAACACAACAATTTGCACGTGATACAATAAAACAATTAATCAAGCAGCGAAAACATGTTAAACAACCAAGAGTAACTTACGCAAATATCACAACCAGGCGAAACAACGACGCAACATAAAACATGCGACAAAACAACGTAACACAACCAAGCGACACAACGTTGGAACACAACTTATTGATTTTACGATGGAACACAACTAAGTGTCACGACAAGAAGTAACACAACCAGGCGACACAACGACGTAACACAACCAGGCCTCACAACGATGTGACACAACCAGGCAACACAACTACGTGACACATCTAGGCGACACAACAGCGTAACACAACCAGGCGACGCAGCAGCGTAACCCAATCAGGCGACACAACAGCGTAAAGGAACAAAGTCAAACACAACCAGACGACACAACGACGTAATACAAACAGGCGACACAACTGCGTTAATACAAAGAGGCGACACCACGAAGTAGTACAAACAGGCGACACAACGACGTAATACAAACAGGAGACACAACGACGTAATACAAACAGACGACACAACGGCGTAACACAACCAGGCGACACAACGATGTCACACAACCAGGCGACGGAGACACACCGACGTAACACAACCTGGTGACGTAACACAAACAAGCGACACAACAGCGCAACGCAACACAATCCCATGATACACCACCAAGGCCAACATTAAAATTAGCTTTGTTTGCCATTGCCTACCTACCCGACGATACTGACTTTCTTTGTTTAATCAAACCAGTTTTTTAATTCCTGATATTATATTTTTTCTTTGGGTTAAATAAAAACTCTTTTTTCTTTCATTTCGGTCGTTATCCATTGGATTAATAAAAAAAAACTATACGCTGGACCCTTGCTTATAATAGGCCATATCAAAATGCAATTCTAATCAAGTTTTATCAAACGTTTGAAAACACAACGGGCTGTTTGTCAGCATTAATTGTCTAATCAGTGATGATTACTAGCAAACTCTCGTTTTATCAACAGACTCTTGATTATATTATCAAAAGCAATGTCTTTGTTATACGCTATATTTTGACGCTAAATGAATCATTCATAAACTTTTCCAAAAAAAAATGACTACCTACCTATCCGTTAACAGCAACCTTAGGTAGGCAACGGTAAACAAACAATTTTTAAGGTTGACCTAACACACGAAGAAATCATTATTCACAAAGATCAAATAAAACGCGAACGTGACGATTTTTTTCGTAAACTGTCATGACGAAATATCGTACAGTATGCATTAATCACAAACAAAGATCTTACACAAAGTTATTATCGTGAAAAATGATCGTACATAAGCCGATCACCATGAATACGAATCGTATAGTATGTGTCGTCGTGGATAAAGATCTAATACATATCATAAACAAAGCAATTATTAGGAAAATTGATCATTTTGTTACAAATTACAAGCAAACGCCATTATAAAACGTCAGTATCTTGTCACGTTTATTTTTTAGAATCCACATACACAACACGTACTCGACGAGCGTTTGCAGGTTAAAGTTTTACACTGGTCCATTCACATGAAAGAAGTCAACAATACTTTAAGTCGTGTCCATTTCTTTTGGGCCGGACGTGGGAGGGGAGACGAAAAATACGAGTCAAGCCCTAAGGTCATGTGCCCTCCAAGTTACATGCTGGAATTTATAAATGTTCGAACATTAGAAAACAGTCTTACAATTTCGAAATTATCTAATAGGAGTTTAGTCTGACAAAGAAATGCATAGTTTGAAGATTTTGACAAGATAGTTGCAATTAAATTCCACTAATATTAAGTTTTAGTCGTGCACATGTTAGGATATATGTATTTTTTGTTAACTTCTTTCATTACCTAATTTAATATTTTTCTCATAAATGTATAGCACTTATGTTTTTGCATATGATTAAAACAATTGTATGCTTACAAACTGTTGTCGATGATGTTGTTGTTGTTGGCGGTGGTGTTTTGACTTATTTTCAACTCAGTTACGAACGACTTACGAATCTTTCTAAATAAGGGACCGGGTCGCGCCTTTGAAGATTATTGCGGTGTAATAAATATGACAATGAGTTTGTGCAGGGACGTGAATGAGAAACAATACGTTGTTCGTAATGTGCGTAAATCACAAGAATTTAATCTTATTCTTCTCCATTGTCAAAAAAAGTGGTGCACCTGTACCAGTGATTATAGAGGTCAAGACGGTCCTAACAAGTCACTTGCTTCCGATCTGTAAACTTCCGGTTTACGCGACAGCTCGACTTGATCAACACGGCATGTCCAATCAAAATTTGGCACAGTGGCACAGAGCACTCGTCGAGCATTTGATTTCTGCAGACGATAGTTTAAGTTTAAACCTATTTATTTTATCTCGAATGCATCGAAAGCCCTGGGCTTATAGAAACACTCTCGAGTCCGTTTCCTGGGAAGAACCTGTACTTGATGTCTTTGGAAAGATCTTGAGAACGCTCACTGAGTGGGGATCGAACCCGGAACCAAGGCAGACACCATTGCGACAGTTGCATGTGTCCAGACAGAGACAGGGTTGAAAGGCCAGTCAATGTACCGCCATGCAAGAAGAACTTTTGAGACGTCGTATGATCTAAAGCGAGCGCGCTATAAACTTCAGCTTGTCTGGTTCTACAAGTGTTCTGATTTTGTTCTATTTTTATGTTTTAATGATTCTCAATCATGTATACATATTCAAAAACACGCATTTGGACGGGCGAATCTATGATATTTATTTTCAAAATCCGGACGCAGACAGGGTCAATATACTTAGGTCTGACTAAGTCCAATGTGTCCGGACACAACCAACACAACCAAATATCAACAGTTTTTTATCCGTATCAAACAGAAAAATTATAATTGTGAACTATTATTTAACATGTTCTTGTATATTGTATCAAATTAAACCGCCTAATTAGTTATCAGAAGATTATAACGACGTAAGTTGTATATATTAATCAATATACACGCAGTTTGTTACATTTGATCGTCATCAGTCTATATAGTGAATGTTTTGAAACTGCTGAAAATTAATTACTTCAATTGTAGTCATTTTGTCTTTTAATAAATCATTCACTTTACTTGGTGGCACTGTGAGAGCGAAGACCTCCGCTACGGCAGCTCGATCACCCACGTGGTATATTACTAATCCAGTATACACCATCATGTAAAAATCTATCAATAATAAAGAATCTTACCACACAAAAATCCTGGATCCAGTCGGTGATCCGGATCACGAATACAATCTAATCATTTGTTGATTTGCAGATTATCGACTTTTTCAGAAAAAAATCATGCAAATCCGTTCATAATGTTTTGCGTAAAGCTGCGAACAAACAAACAAACAAACAGACAGACACACAGACAAACAGACAGACAGACGGACGGAGTTGCGGGCGGGCGGGCAGGCGGGCGGGTTCGGGCGGGCGGGTGGGCGGGAGGGCGGGCGGTCAGACAAACAGACAGACAATCAAACGCCGACAAAAACAGAACCTCCTTGGCTTCGTTACATCATAGAGAAAGTAAGCAAGTAAATTATTTATTATCGTGAAATGTGCATATAGTAACATAAATGATTATTAACAAATGTATACCAGTTTGATTTCCATCGGGCCTATATGTCACCTCGATACAAACATTATATAAAGCATAATACAAAAGAAGAAAAAAATAATACTTTAATGTCAACAGTGCAGATAATGTTCATAGATACTAGAACTCCGCGAGTCGGATGTGTCGCCTGACGCCGGATAGCTTACGTGAATCCAAATGAAGAAGCATTTACGGTTAATGCTCTTTTTTTAAACAGATTTATTGAAATCTTCAAAAGCACTGCACTCTGGCTAATTGCAAAGAAAATAAAGATTAAAACCAAAAATGCGACACAAAAATAAGTATGAAAATTTACAAAGGGCAATAACTCCAAAAGTATGAGGTGCAGAGTAACGGTTCTTATGCACTGCACTTTTCCTCAATGAGATCTATCTACCTATGAAGTTTCAAGTTGATAGCTTTCATAGTCTTAGAGTTATGCTCCGGACAAAAATTAAGTAGGTAAATAAACAAAGGGCAATAACTCCAAAAGTATGTGATTCAGGTAACGGTTCTTGTGCACTGCACTTTTTCTCAATGAGACCTATCTACCTTTGAAGTTTCAAGTTGATAGCTTTCATAGTCTTTAAGTTATGCTCCGGACAAAAATTAAGTATGAAAATAAACAAATGGAAATAACTCCAAAAGTATGAGGTGCCGTCATAGTCTTAGAATTATGCTCCGGACAACAATTACGTATGAAAATAAACAAAGGGCAATAACTCCAAAAGTATGAGGTGCAGAGTAACGGTTCTTGTGCACTGCACTTCTCCTTAATGAGATCTATCTACCTATGAAGTTTTATATGTTAATATCTTTAATAGTCTAAGAGTTATGTTCCGGACAAGCGAAATGGGACAACGCCGCCGCCGACACCGCTGCCGCCGACAAAAGTAACACCTATCCGGCGACACAAAAATGTTTATGTGGCTATATGAATAAAAGTGAGAAACGTAGAGTTAGAAAATCACATCGGCGTCACTCAGTCAAATGCACTCAAAGAATGAAGTATTGAGAGATTGTTTTCAAATGTCGCTTTTTGTCCGAAAAAAATATGTACATATAAATCTTTTTAAGTTGTGGCTGTTTTCTACACTGTGCAATGCAATCTTTTGACAATAACACGAATCCACTCATGTTGTCTAAAACCTTGACACGGCCTTGATGTGACTGCCTATCAAAAACATTAAACAATATTTGTCTAGACTTGTAATATATTCTATTACGACACTCGGCTTGATTTCCATAGACAAACAAGAAAAATAAGTATAGGTTTATTCTGAAATAATAATTCTGAAGATTTCGTGAAAATTTTAAATTAAAATGCACGTGCTTAAACGCGCATTAGCAAAATCGTAACAAACTTACCATTTCTGTATTGAAACAAAAACCAAATATTTTATGATACATTTTATAAATATAATTTATTTTCATTGATTTCTCACAAGAAGATCAAAGTTAATATAGCCATATAAGGTAAACTGGCAGACATATTTTTTATAACAAATCAAAATTATTTGCACGAATTTGGTAGAATCGCCATTTATTCCAAAATACAGCAAGTGGTTTCTGACCAAGAGAGCTCTATATTTCTTAGATGCTTATACATTTGGTTGCTTTCGTTTTCTACATATTGCAGCGATCAGAGGATCAACCCCATGAACATTTGCCATGTTTAAAATCCACCAAGCGGTTTCAGAGAAGAACTTGCTGACAGTAATTGTTCAACTGATCCTCGTAGTGGCCAAAACCAATTAAATTGTATTAATGCACATTCCATAAAATGGGGCCTCAAAGTAAACGTGGGAAAAATAAGGTGTGTAATTTTCAAAAGTACAAATATAGAATTGTTCACAATGGGGAAACAATGGTGAAAACATGGTTGTCTTTTTTCATATACTTAGGTGTCACATTTTTCTACAACGGCTCTATAACATGCAGTCGATGCATTATATGAACAGGCTCTCAAAGAATATACTCATTTAATTTCATTAATTAGCAGAATCAAATTAGATATTAAAAGAAACTGTCACTTTTTGACGCAATGTTAACACCTATAATCATTACTGGCTGCGAGGTCTGTGAAATATACGATCTGCTTGAGGTAGATACATTGCACTACACATTGTGTGAGCATATACTTGGGGTTCTACTGTACTAGGCGATCTTGGCCGCTTCCCATTTTCTGTCATATGCCAAGAAAGAGCCCAAAACTATTGGTGCAAAATCATGAAATCACAGAACACTTTCATTTTAAAAGTATTTATTAACTTAACCACTGATGAAGCTTGCATCAATATTGATCGCAAATTTTGTTGACCAAATGCTGTTAAAACTACACTTGATTTACTTGGTTTCAGTAACCTGTGGTTGTGACAAAATCATGATATCAATTATACATATATGTTGCAACAAACAGTCCGTGATGTTCACATTCAAACTTGATATGAGTGTATACAGTCTCAGAGTAAATTTAAATATTACACCAAATTAAAAAAAAATAATTTTGTTTTGAAACTTATTTGAATTGAATCGACAATGAAAAGCATAGAATAGCATTGAGAAGATTTCGATTGTGTTCACATCATTTAGAAATTGAAAAAGAAAGAGTTAATAATATTAACATCGATGATCTTATGTGTAAAGTGTGTAATACTGGAATGATCAAATCTGAATTTCCTGTGTATTTGTCCAAAATATAGAGATCTGAGGTCTAAGTACAACATACAACTGTCATTTAATACCTTGAATTATTTTGAAAACTAACTGTCTTCAAAGTCTGTCAAACGTATTCGTAAAGCATCCACATTTATTTATTTTGCAATGTTAAAACGAAAAGATATCATCGACCTTTCTGTTGCTGGCTAGTTGTTTCAAATGCTTTACATTACTTGGATTTGTTTGCGTTATATTTTTATGTAATATACTGATATTCTTAGCATTCTATGTATTATTTTCTTATCCAGTCCATCTTCATCTCACTGTGTATATGTACTTATAGCATGATTGTCTTTTGCCAAAAGCATGTATTGCTGAGTATGCAAACAAACCATACTATACGATTGATGACGCCGAACGACGGACTGTTCGTGACCGCAAAAGCTCACCATTCGGCCTGGTCACTCTGGAGCACTTCGTATACAAGTGGAAACGATCCCCTTATGAACAAACCCCTCTTACTCAGCCTTCAATATACGCAGTCCTTCCAGGGTCCATATTTATAAGGATTCTTAAACTACTGTGAACTTAAATTGAGCATAACGCAAAAGTAAAATGTGTGTTTGAAACACTGTAGGACCATATTTTTCACAAATCATATTTTTCACACGCGTGAAAAATAGGATCTCATTTTTTACAGGTGTGAAAAAAAGAATCTCATTCTTTACACATCTCTATCTCATTTTTCACATTTTCTGTGAAATTTGTGATCGAGTCCAGTTCTTGATATGCACTCAAATCATATTCTTCACACAGGAAAAAAAGTGTTCAAAATTTCAAAAAATTTAATTTGTTACAACATAATCCTATTTTTCACACTTTTTTTGCCCGAAAAAAACGGGGCATTTACGGTACGGTACGTTATGCATGGTACGGAACGGTACCGGCCGGTTAAGTACGGTACGGGTTGGTTTAGTAAAGCATGGCATGTGTGGTATGGTTTGTAATGCTATGGTGTGGAAAGGTAGGGAACGGTACGGTACGGTACGGTTAGGTACGGTACGGTACGGTACGATACGATACGGGAGGTACAGTTAGCTACGCTACTGTACGGTTCAAACGTACTTCCCAACATGTGCGGAGGGTTCTAATAAGGTCATTATATTACCGTCCGTCTGTACGTATATTATACGCACAAAGATCTTATTTTGCCAATTAAACCACAAACAAAATACTACAAAGAAACATATACATACTATTGCATAATCGTATGAAACAATTTACCATTGGAATTAAGAAATAACTCTTCAGTACCATCATTCAAACGAGCATATAAAACATATTTACTTGAACAAGTCTAATAGATGTAACACAAATATCACAATTATAATACTGATATAGATATATTTATTGAAATTTAGAAAATTTATATTGAAATTGATGTTGTTAGCGAATAATTATGTTTGTTTTGTATATGGAGATTTTTTATATAAAAATGTAACTTTTTTATGAGTGTATCAATGCATTGTGCATAATTTATATTTTCTATTGCTGTCTGTCGATGCTTTGTAATTGTTTTTAATTGAGAAAATTATTATTATTATTATTATTATTATTGCCATTATCATTATTATTATCATTATTAAATTTACTGTGCGCTTGTTTTGTAATTATATGTTAAATGTGAATTTGGTTGAATGTTTGAATGTGTACGAAGGCCATATGAAAATAAGGTATGTTTTTGTCATGACAATACTATGTCTTATATGTCACCTTCGTAAAATAAAGTGATTATTATTATTATTATTTTGGGCGGACATATGCACATGATGACGAAAATAGTTCTGATGACTGTGATGATGATGCTGCTGATGATGATGACGATGACGATGGTGACGATGATGATGATGAAAATAATGATGATGATGATGACTGTATAATTATGCTCCAAATAATGATTTTATCGATTGTCGCGATACAATTTCGCCATAAAATATGCGAAAAACGTGATCCGTACGCATACCTCCGTTTTGGCCGGTCACATTCTTCGCACTTATAAATGTGACAAATGAGATCCTATTCTTCACAGGCATGTGAAAAATATTATTTGTGAAAAATATGATCCTACAAAGCACCATTCTTTTGAACATGTACATGACAAACTCTAAATATTATTATACTTGGTATAATGTTACAACTTCATGTCAAAATCGTCAGAAATGAATTTCTTTGTAAAAAAACAACAACAACAAAAACAAAAACAACACGAGAACTATAATTTCAGTATTTGAAGATTGTTCCTTATTGTTGACTAAGATGCTTTATAAATACAAGCCCTGGTTACTCTTCAGGTAGACTTAGGGTTCACAAATCAGCTCGATTTAATCCGTATTTTTTAACCCCGACACAGATGTTTTACTTATATGAAAATGGGACATGGGACACGAAACAGACGACAAATTATGCGGACGACGTGTCCAGCAGGATAGACCGGACTTAGTACCACCGAAAACGCGGAAACTGTGAAGAGAAGCGCGTTCAGCAGCAATAGACAGACGGCACTATAAGACCTCCAGCTTGCAGCACCACTGAAGCGATTACCATTCTTTTTCATATATAAAATAATCACTGTAAATCTATCGAACCCTTTTGTATCAAATCAGACTAAGATATTATGTTTAATTAAACAATGTTTACACTGAATGAAAAACGGAGATTTATTGAATTTTCATTCAACCACACGAAGAATAATTTAAAGACCCACTGTGCAGTATACAAGGACTAAAATAGTGTATGTGGTTTGAAACATAACTGTGTTTTATTATAAACGTCCTTATGGAACAACGAATCTAAATAATTTTCGCATTATTGTTGTTTATTGACAAGTATTTCTTAATTAAAGGTCATGCAGATTGATCTATGTAGGATAACAACAACTAACTACAGCATTCTGTTCGTGTCCATTTTGGAACTGAAATGCTTCGATTAGTTAATTGTGCATTGTATATTTGGAGTTCTGATGCGTAGGAATTAAACCACGAGGGCGGTTTAATAGCCACGCATCAGAACGGCAAAGAGTTGTTTATTGGCCGATAAAGAACGATTATGCGAAAATTATTTCGATTTTAACATGATTTGACATGATTTAAATATTTTTGCAACTGTAAGGAAAACTACATTTTACTTTGTTCCGCTTAGAATCGGGACTACTTTTTGCGTTGTTTATTGGGAAGTTAAACAACGATAAATGTGTTCATTCTCTATAGAAAAATTAGCGAGTTTCATGTTAGTATACGTAATAACTTCAAATGTTAGTGTAAAAAGGGGCATAACCCTGTATTTTTAACCCTGTCAAAATACAGAGCTATGGAGAATGTTTCACCTGATGCTGGAGTTGGTGACAAAGGTATATTCAAACGTTCATGTTAATGATTATGACGCTTTGAAATCAGAAGACTTTTGAACGAAAACATTAACCGAAGTTAGGACGCGGGAGCCGGGGCGACTAAGAACGCTCACCTTTTCTTCCAATAGTTCTTCCAATGTTTGGTAAAATATTATTTAACCCTATAAACTTGTATTACATTATTAGCTGCCAAAACAAAACGACTACATACTAGGTGAGCTAAATGAAAAACAAAACTTTCCATAATTTTAATTGGTCAGTTTTTATCATGCCTTTAATCAGACCGACTCAATCTAAGGGAAACAACTACTCATAGGAACTCACCAAAAGGTAACATCGGGTTGTCTCCCGTGCTTCACGTATGTGATGAGGATATTTTTATCACGAACACAATAATTAAGGAGCCGCATAATCATACATGACTTGTTTTTATTTTTTATGATATTTTATTATATTCCTTAATGGAATTTGCTTTACTTTTCAATTATAAATTATATGTAGCTAGCAAATACAAATGCAACAGTATTTACTGATCAAATAAAACCAATTAAAATATCTCACATATTCAGGATATTCTTAGTTTCATTTTAAACTATTCGGGTGACAAACATTTGGTCAATGTACAAATATGGCTGTTTGTTTGCGGAATCTGATTCACTAAAAGCTTCAGCAAATCAAACCCTCGAAAAAAATCTGTATAAACTGCAATTTCCTATGCTTGGTCATTATTGCATCTATGTATTGTATATGGACACTGTTAGACAACAGTCGCAATGCGGTTGATAAACAGATAGTTTTAATGTACGAATATTTTATTGTAGTAATGCAATACTTTGTTCTTCCACACTCTTTCACAAACATTTTCGTCACCATAAACTGCTGACAATTTGGCGCACAATCTTTTTTCCGACGTAAAAATAAGGAAAACTGTTAATTGAATGCACGATTTTAGATACAACACTTCCTCAATATTAACGAATCTACATATAGACATATAACTGAAAAGCAAGAGGTGTGTCCGAAAAATACGCGTTAAACACAATGAAATTAAAAAAAACATACCGGTACTCATACAGTTTTAATAATCTTTTCATTAAACTGCGGCGATACACTGTTAAGTGTAATTCTAACATGATATAATCGCTAATTGTTCTATACACAAATAACACAATTTTCGTTGTGAAACTAACGCAAAAATTAGTCCGGATTCTGAGCAGAGATTAGTAAAATGTAGTAGTTCTCATTACAATTGCAAAAATATTTGTTAAATCATGTTAGAATCGAAATAATTTTAGTCCTATCGTTGTTTATTGGTTAATAAATAATTCTTTGTCGTTCTTTGTCGTGGCTATTGAACCACTCGGGCTAACGTCCTCGTGGTTTAATTCCTATGCATCAGAACTCCAAATCTTTGTTTATTGGCCGATAAACAACGATAAATCGAAAATTATGTCTTAAATAACACACACACAACCAGGCGACACAACAACATAACACAACAAGCCGACACAACAGAGTAACACAACGAGGCGACACAACAACATAACACAACCAGGAGACACAACAACGTAACACAACCAGGCGACACAACAACGTAACACAACCAGGCGACACAGCAGCGTAATGCAACCAGGCGACACAACAGCGTAACACAACCAGGCGACACAACAGCGTAAAACAACCAAGCGTCACAGCAGCGTTACGGAACACAGCCAAGGGACACAACGATGGAACACAACCAGTGACACAACGACGGAACACAACCAGTGACACAAAGACGGAACAACCAAGCGACGCAATGACGGAGCACAACCAAGTGACACAACGACGGAACTCAACCAAGCGACGCAACGACGGAGCACAACCAACAATCAGTATTTTAAGTCTTCCCTTGGCCCGAGTGCATAACCTTACCTTTCCAAAAATGCCAAACATGTTATAGCGTAACGTGTACCCAAATGATGGTGTTATGGACAGGATCAAGCATCGACGATTTCTTAAAATACAAATAATTCACGATGTCCACATTTGAAGTTAGTCAGTCATGAATGTTTTCATGTTTATATACAGATGTTCTTGATATATTTAGTGTCAAATACGATTTTGTAGAAACGAGCATAAAATATTACACATTACTGACGGCACAGACGGACGCACAAACAGAAAAACACGTCTCTCCAACAGATCGTGGTGTAATTCCTACGCATCAGAACTCCAAATCGTTGTTTACTGGGCGATTAACAACGATAAATTGAAATTTATTTCTTACGTAAATCTACTGAAATTTGCAAAAATCGTCATTGAAAATGAAAATCTGAATCTGGGAATCCCGGACGAATAAACATTCATATATTCCAATACGTTGCAAAATAAGCGTATTCCATTTCTAGTTTAAAGCATTGTACATTTTTATGCACACTTATACATGTATAAACATACTGAGTCGGCACTGTCAGTAGTCATATCAATAAAACAAGAGCTGTCTCAGGACAGCGCGCTCGACTATTCAACCGCTTTGTCAGAGTTATGAGCCTTGGTCAGTGACCTTACATAATAAACCCGAAGACACGTGTGAAGTTTCAATTGAATATTTTTAGTAGTAACAGGGATATAGACTTGTTGCGCCTAAACCTTAACCAGAGCATTACGCCGACGACGACGAACGGGTGAGTAGTATAGCTAGGACTATTCGGTGAATACTCGAGCTAGCTAGAACATATACGGCTGCCTATGTTGACTTTTAAATAGTCTGGTGGAATGGGCAAGATTATGATGAATGGTTGTTACTCAATGTACTACAGAAGTAAATGGCGGAGTACAATTGTGTCTTCAAAATTAGTTTCTTCATTAACTTGAAGACGTTTTCTGTTTCTCGATGCGTGCTGCAGCACATTATCACTGCTAACAGTTATATTATCATGTCGACAATATGTTACACAGATACTGTGTATATACAATGGACCAGGGTCCATATTGTCAGGACAAATCCATTCTGTGTTGTAGTAATTACATTAAATACTATGATTTTTTCTTCGAGTTCATCTTAAAATCCCTTCGAGCGAAATTTCTGAGCAAAACGTATCAAAACGTCCCATAATCAAATTAATATATTTGTGTAAAAATATGATTCAATCAAATGACTTTTTATTCGGTATCAAAACAGCAAGTTACATAACAAAGTTTACTAGCTGATTACAATTATTAATTATTGTATTTACTATTTAGTGAACAACATGCATGCAGATGTACAAGGTAAGGTAAGCAACTGCTGTCAGGAATTTGCCAAGGTGTAATACCGAGTTTGTCTCCCTTTCTAAATGCATCAACCGGATTTATTTTGGAGTAAATTTGTATAGTATCTTTATGTATTGGCATTAGTACGGTCTCGATTATAAAGAAGTAAAATTATAATATGTTGATATATCGACTTTGTTACGTAAAATAAACGATGTCACTGGGTAATTTATTCACAAACGTAGATCGCATAAAAGTATCAATGTAGATCTACATGTTAATTGGTCAAATGCATTTCATAAATATGTTTTCTTAGAATCATCTGCTTACAACAAAAGGATATCAAACTTATATGTAGCATGTTACAACATTATCAACAAGAGCTGTTGTGTTCATAGACAATATATATTTATAGAAATTTCTATGATCACTCCCGAATTGAAATCGATATTCTACTGAAACAAACAAATATCCTCTACATAACTGTGCCCCAAATAATGATTTCATCGATTGTCGCGATACATTTTCACCATAAAATATGTGAAAAATGTGATCCGTAGGCATATACACTTTTTGGCGAATCACATTCTTCACACTTATAAATGTGACACATGAGATCATATTCTTCACAGTGTGTGAAAAAAATATGATTTGGGGAAAATAAGATCCCACATATGTTGTCCTGTTGTACGCCATTTTATACGTTTACAGATTTAACACGCGATGAATGTTTTGGGACATAATTTGTCGCCAAATACACAATTCACGATGTATGTAAATTCGTGTATCTGAGATCGTGTCTCTGCCTGCTGGCATCACGTGACAGGCTGGCGGCTTGCTGGTAAGACGGCATTGGTGTCACCACTGCACTGAACATGCGTTTATTTGCGGACACAAACATGCTCATCGGCTGACACATACATGTTCATGGGCAGACACACATGTTCATAGGCGGACACATACATTTTCATAGGCGAACACACACATGCTCATTGGCGAACACACACATGCTCATCGGCGAACACATACATGTTCATTGGCGGACATTATACATGTTAACTGGCGAACACATACATGTTAATCGGCGAACACATACATGCTCATCGGCGGACATTATATATGTTCATTGCCTGACACATAAAAGTTTATCAGCGGACACACACATATTAATCAGTGAACGGACACATACACTTTAATCGGCGGAAACATACACGTTCATCGGCGAACACATACATGTTCATCGGCGAACACATATATGCTCATCGGCGAACACATACATGTTCATTGGCGGACATTATACATGTTCATTGGCGGACAAATACATGTGCATCTATGGACATTATACGTGTTCATTGGCGGACCCATACATGTTCATCTGCGGACATTATACATGTTCATTGGCGGACACATACATGTTCATCTGCGGACATTATACATGTTCATTGGCGGACACATACATGTTCATCTGCGGACATTATACATGTTCATTGGAGGACACATACATGTTCATCTGCGGACATTATACATGTTCATTGGAGGACACATACATGTTCATCTGCGGACATTATACATGTTCATTGGCGGACACGCGCACAGGTTTTCTCCAACTGAAACACCGGTGTATGTGTGCGTGTCTGTACGGCGGAGGACGGGGATGGAGAGGTCAGGACGGTACATAGTAATCACTGACTTCCGTTTTGTAATTTTCCATTCACGAATCGCCTTAACCAGGTGTTTGCAGTCGACCATGTGATTCGGAGCTCTGCACACGTGCAGACGACAGTCCACGTGATCAGAACGATGCAGGAATGATAGACCAAGCGGACTTGTGGACGTAGAGTGACCTGGGCAAAACGCGCTATAAGAACTCTAGCAAGCAGTTACACTTGGTCTGATCATCTTTATTTTGTAATAATTCTCGACATAAAATATTTATTCATAATCACGCATTTGCATGGGAAATGTTATTATAGGACAGGATCTGTCTACTGATAACTTCGTACTAATGCCAACACATCCGCAGAACCACAACATCCACATCCAAATAGTGTCAGTTATTTTACCTTCATCAGCCAGAATAAGTAAAATGGGTTTCTTGTATTATATAATCAACTCGACTAACAAAAGTTCTTTGAAGACCTTACTAGCGAAAGTTATAGATAGATTTTGAAACAAAAGCAACAAAACAACACATACTGTTCTGAATATTACAAAATGTTAATAAACACACAACACAAATAAATTATATTAAGTTACATATAAAATGAATGTAAAATATAAATGCAGTTTCGGTGCGACCAGAAAATATGTTTAACTTGTATGTGCATATTTCCTTTAAATATGCACTTAAACACAAATGTCTTACCTAGGTTTGGTAAATCAGTCCAACACATATAGACAGTTTATTACTTACTATTATCGTTGTTACACTACCCAATAAACAACGGAAAAAGAAGTTCCGATATTGAGCGGAGCATACTATACTGAAGTTCGAATTACAATTGCAAATATATATGTAAAATTATGTTAGAATAGAAAATAATTTTCGCATTATCGTTGTATATCTGCCAATAAACAGCTTTTTGTCGTTTTGATACGTGCCTATTAAACAAATCGGGCTAACGACCTCGTGGTTTCATTCATACTCATAAGAAATCCAAATAGTTATTTATTGGCCGATAAACAATGATAAATCGAACATTATTTCTTAATAATACTAACATGTAACTCTCTGAATTGTCTATAAACAGAGAACAAAATTATCGTTGTTAAACTGCCCAATATACAAAGCAAAAAGTCCCGATTCTGAGCTGAGCATAGTAAAAAGCAATTCCATTACAATTGCAAAAATATTTCAAATCATGTTAGAATCCAAATAATTTTCGCATTATTGTTGTTTAAACGCCAATAAACAACTCTCGTCGTTCTGATGCATGGCTATTAAATAACGAGGGTGTTAACCTGAGTGGTTATATTTCTACGCATCAGAACTCCAAACTAAAAGACTTACTGAAAGTAATATACACTATTTTGCCTATTTTTAGTGATAATAGCGGTTAACAGTAAATACAGGAAAGAAATATAGCCGATAACATCAGTAGCTAAACATCAATTCGGAGAGCTAGTATTTTCGTTAAAACAAGCACCCAAAGCAGTCCTTGAAGAGTTATAGATCACAATGTTGCTTATTGCCATATCTCTCGATAATAAAGACTGCTTTCAACATTCCTGGATCCAGGCGATGATCCAGGTCACCATCAAAATCTCAACATTCGCCCATTTCAAACTTTCCAGGAATGGTTCATGCAAATCCGTTCCTAACTAAAGTTGCTAACAGACCTACACACAGACAAACCAGCGACGACAAAAAGCATAACCTTTTTGTCGGAGGTTAATATTGTTAAATGCTTCATATTAACATAATACTTGATTACTATGCATTAAAATACCTTTAATGACGTGAACACAATTCTTGGTCCAGGTATTGTTGTGCTATGTGCGTGTGAAGTACATTTTAATCGAGTGCACCGGGATTCTCTCCCATATGGCTATCGCCCCTAGGTGACTCGTTATACATGTAGTCGGATTACGGGGGATAGTGTACGATGCAAGAGACGTCCCGTTCCAGAGGCGACCCTGGCTCTTTTAGTGCTCGGTGTGAAGCACCCTGTACACTGCACCTCGAGTTGACGTCTCATGCGAATGACGGATTAGTAGGTTAGAGTGTAGCGTTGACTCGAACCTGTGACCCCTGGGTTGTGAAGCAAGTGCATTACCACTAGACCACAAATCCAGTGTGCTATCCATTGTGCTATTCACATGTTTATCATTACGACTACATTGTATTACATGTGTTATTATTGTAGTAGTGGTAGTAGCATAGCGATTGTTGTTGTCGCAGAAGTTACGTTGTTGTTGTAGTCTAGGTACAAATCATGCAATTCACGATATCCTCGTGCACAGTGTGCATGTTGACACCTGTAGTCAGTTTTCTGCTCTAGTTCGATCGATATCTGGAAAGTAGGTCTTCCGTTAGGGCCATCGCGATTTTGAGCAGAAATCCAAACCACAATAACACGATTGTACGATGACGATGTTGCGATGGTACGATGGCGATGGCACGATGTTACGATGACAATGATACGATGTTACATCGCAGTATCACCATCGTGCCATCGTACTATTGTGTTATCACCATCGCACCATCGTCATCATACCCTCGTGTCATCGACATCGTACCATCGTTTGATCGCATCATCATGGTTTATATTTCTATTCAAAATCGCGATGGCCCTAACGGAACAAAGCAGGAAAGCACCACCAAAATACAGCCATGTGTTCATTGGCCCTTTCAAACATGCAATGGAAAGTTCATGCAAATCAGTTAAGACACTTTTTGTGTAAGTTGCTAACAACAAACAGACAAACCAACCAACCAACCAACGTCAACCAGACACATCAACCAAAGTCAACCAGACAAACCAACCAACGTCAACCAGATAAAGGAACCAACGTCAACCAGACAAACCAACCAACGTCGGCAAAAATGTAAGCTCCTTGGCGGATGTGATAATAATAGAGAAAGATCTATGATAAAAAAAGGTACAAGGTGATTAAAATAAATCTAAAGGGGGGGTGGGGGTGGAGGATATACGTGTTCAACGTTCAGTCTAATAATTTGTTAACTCAAATAACAGTATACCAAAAGCAATATATATATATATATATATATATATAATATATATAATATATAAAAGGTATATATACATATAAATGTCATGTATGTCGTCGAATGCTGTGCGCTTCTAATATTTACACCACTCTGAAAGCACATTCTGTTCTGTGTCTTAGTTTAAAATCAGTATATTTGTGTTCTTTTTTTTAATAAATGAAATAAGACGAAATTGTCTAAGAATTGTTAAAGTAAATATCCGTGACAAAATAAAACAACAGAAGAAATATTTTCGCTCTATGCGTTTGTTTATATTTTGGACGTGAAATACTATTTTCTCTGCTAATATAAGCTTTAAGTTTAATTACTGTCAAAGTAACAAAGTAATGGTGTATTTATAATAGCAACAATACTTAAACACACCATAAACTAATATATCGGAATGTAGAACAGTCACTAGAACACTATAATCCGTGCGAGTCAATGTAAGGGAAGCAACTGCTGTCAGCACTTTGGTATGGAGTAACACCTTGTTGTCTCCCGTGCTACAATTGGATTTTGTTGTTTGTACAAACGCTTTTGCATGTTTTGGTCGCAAAACAATAATTGATATACAACCCCTATGCTCGTAGTTCGTTTTTATTGCATCGATATTAACACGGACTGACCTGAACAACGATTGTAAGTTAATAACATGCTTCATTTCTTTTAAACTAAATAAAATGCAATGATGTTGGGTTTACAGAAAATCAACTGATTTTATTTAAATGAACGATATCTGTGTATGTTATTAATTTTTATTGAGTACACCAGTATTCTTTTTCATATGATCATCGCCTCCTATAAATACGTGTTAGTTGGGTTATTAATGAAAGTGAAAGCTACAGGAGGCAAACCTAGATCTTTGAGTGCCCGGTATGAAGCATTTAGTATAAGTTGCACTTCGGGGGCTCGAGTCTGCGACCACTGGGTTTTTGAAGTCAGTGTGTTAACACTCGACCACGGATCCGCTATGAATGATATCTCTGTACGTGACAATAATGTTATGTCTCTAATCATGTGTTAAGTAAGATAAGGCACTGAAATGTAAGTACATGTATAGCAAAGGAATACACCATATCCGAGTCACAGTTTTGTTTTCAATAATGCGGGCATCGCTCTCAAACTACGCATATACTATTAGTATATTCGTTGCAATAACACGTAACAGTAAGTATTAAATTGTTTCAAAATATTGTATCGCGTAATGATGTATTTATTGCATTTCAAGTATAATACGGCATACATTCCAGATAAGATGCCTGAATCCTCACAATATCCGTATGTTGCGTGAATATGTGAGCATGTGCCAAGTTCAGGGACTCAATGAGTTTTAAAACATCTGCAACAACAAGAAGTGTTCAACTGCAATTGTATACGCTTTTGAAATTATTGTCATTTTTGTTGAAAACCACAAACCGTGACAAGTTACAGGCGCGGAAACAGGATTTGGGGTTAGAAGGGGTGGAAAATTAGTCACTACCTACAGAACTTAAGTTGCGATTCAATGATTATACGACTGTGTGATGTTTAAGCAACATTACATTTAACCCATGGTATTCTTAAGTGTAGTTTAGAGAAATTGCTGTAGCAGAAGTTCATCCTTTTTATTCAATTAAAGTACATCTGTTTCAGCCTTCGGACAAGTATTTAGATGGCCTTTGTCAATGTCAGCTATTAGAAAAATGTGATTTGACAAGAGCAGTTTAGCGAAAGTACAACAAGACACGTGTGATGACTTACGATGAATTAATTGATTTAAGAAATAATTTTCCATTTACAGTCACACCGATTTGTCGTTCTGATGCGGTATATTAACCCGGTATATTAACGCCCTCGTGATTTAAATTAGACCCCAAATCGTTGTTTATTAGGCGATAAACAACGATAGAGCGAAAATTATTTCCATTCTAACATGACATGACTACATTTTATGCGATTAATATTTTATAGTTTCGTATCTAATTTATTTCTGGTTGTTTATTGGTAGTTTACCACCGGTGACTTCTTTGTCTATAGAAAACTCTGCGCGTGTCATGTTAGGATGAAGAACAAATACTTGGAAACGGGGCGGAATATGTGTGAGGTTTTCAATATCAAATGTCGGATGACCCCTTCTAAATCTCCATATGAGTTTCTCTTTGTTGCGCTGACCGTGATGCAGCTATGTAAGTGGGAATCTGGTTGTCTAAATCAGTATAGGGATATGGAGTAAGTCCCACTGCATTTGGTCAACATATTACCAAATATTATGTACATAGTGTTGAAGTCAATCACATTTACATTCATATATAATACATAATTGCATGATACTCGCTAATTTTTCAAAAGACAAAGAACAAAATTCTCGTTGTAAACTCCCCAAAAAACAACGCAAAAAGAAGTTCTTATTCTGAGCGGAGCATTGTAAAAATTAGTTTCAATTACAATTACAAAAATATTTGTCAAATCATGTTAGAATCGAAATAATTTTTGCGTTACCCAATAACAACTCTCTGTCGTTCTGACGTGGCTATGAAACAACTCGGGCTAACGACCTCGTGGTTTACTTACTACGCATCAGAACTCCAAATCGTTGTTAACTGGCCGATAAACAACGATAAATCTAAAATTATTTCTAAATATTAAACACGGTTTAAATTAGTATAATTTGATTTTAAACTGAGTACAATGTATATCTGTTTCGACATATATTTAGCCACTTTACCACCGCGTATGTAGAGAAATAGTTGCAGCGATCCGTCTAGATACATCTATTTATAGAACGAGTGAAGTTGCTTATAATAACGGCATAACACTCACGATATCCTCGTGCACAGTTTATATGTACATTCAGCGTCAGTTTCCGGCACAGATCGGCGCATCGCCGAAGCGATTTGAACGTCGCAATCTCGTGTGGTTTTTTCATATGTGGCTATAAAGTTGGGCGAAGACACGAAAAGACGACGTTCATATCGCTTACGCGCATCGATACGCCGAAAGAAAGCTCCTGAAGATCGTAACTTCAGAGTTTTTATTGGAAAATCAACAATTTCTTTTCGAAATATATATATAACGAAAGAGAAGCATTTGTCACTCTTTTACGATAATAAACTATATTAATCTAAATCGAACACCGTAAATGATTTGGTCATATACTTTAGGAATATTACGATTCTAATACATTTACTAACATGTTTACTAAGCAGCTTTATGAATACAAGTCAAGGTGCATTATAACTGATAAGGGCTAATGTATTGCCGTGCCCTATGATGTTTTCATTATTACATTCACAGCGATAATAGATTCATGTTTACGTAAATTTTTAACTGAATCCTTCAATTAATAAGACATATGTCCATGTTAATGTATCAGTAAATGAAATACTTGCCACTTTATACAATCGCCCATGTTTTACATAATGCAGTTGAAATATAAACACACATTACAAAATAATAATGCTGTCAGCTCGATTAGTTTATTTATATTAAACACCATAATAACATTAAGGCTACTACAGATTAAAACAACGGCCTCAGAAATTCAGAGCAAAAATCCGTGAATTAAAACTGAACTTGTTCATTTAAATGTTTGGACTTGTATTTCATTATTCGTTGCAAACACAGTGTATAAATCTATTCTTGTTGAAAATAAACAGTAGAAAACTGTTTTCTAACACTTATGTGCATAATAATTTACACGCATTTCCATGATTATTCACGAGTATAAATGAAGGCGTATATATGTTTATTAAAGAAATGTGTGTATGGTTTGCACGATGATTGAAACCAGTATTTCTTGAATAGTCACGAATCCGCTTCATACAATAATGTAAGCGATATGGTGCTACATTCAACGGTTCAATATACGACTGTGAAAATTTGCAGCGACCAAATATTGGTCACTTGCTACATTATATCGATAGATAATTCATACTACTTCAGTGCAGCAATCAACCTCAACTACAAGTAGTCAACATTCTGTAAAAGTACTGTGCCCTAAACACTACTGGACACATACACTTATTCTCAGGTAAGGGAAGAACGACGACTGACCCAACACCCGTTATGGATGATATGTTCTGAGTTTTAACGCTAGTATTTACAATGACCGTTATTATTTAAACTCACATTTTTGCCTTCATCAGAGGGCACACGCATTGCCGTAATCGACGGACACACGGTTGCCATCATTGGCAGACATACGGTTGCATTCATCGGTGGACACACGGTTGCCATAATCGGTGGATACACGGTTGCATTCATCTGCGGACTCACGGTTGCCTTCATCAGCGGACACACGGTTGTCTTCATCGGCGGACACACGGTTGCCTTCATTGCCGGAAACACGGTTGCCTTCATCGGTAGACTCACGGTTGTCTTTATCGGCGGACACACGGTTGCCTTCATCGGCGGACCACATGGTTGTCTTCATCGCCGGACACATGGTTGCCTTCATCGGCAGACCACATGGTTGCCTTCATTGGCATACCACACGGTTGCCTTCATTGGCGGACCACACGGTTGCCATCATCGGCAGACACACGGTTGCCTTCATCGGCACACACGGTTGCCATAATCGGAGGACACACGGTTGCCTTCATCGGCGGACCACACGGTTGTTTTCATTGCCGGACCACACGGTTGTTGCCATCATCGGCAGATACACTGTTGCCTTCATCGGCACACACAGTTGCCAAAATCGGCGGACACACGGTTGCCTTAATCGACGGACGCACGGTTGCCTTAATCGGCGTTTATTGGGTTGCAAGCATACCTACTGTTATTTGGGTTGGGACGATCGATGTTTTACGTTTTACGATACGTACGATACAACCATATGATGTTTTTACAAGCAACATTTCAGTTTAATAATAATAATAATAATAATAGTTTATTAATAAAATAGCTAGATATTGTTGTGTGTTAATAGCCAATACTGTCTGTTAATATGATGCATGTTTAAGTTCACAAGAGTAATTTTAAATTTTCTGTCAATCAAAACGTAGTGATACACAAGTTTTTGAATGTTTGTTCAATATCCTTAAAGCAAGTCAAAAACACTGAGTTTTATTGTATGCACTTTGTACAATAGAAAACAAACGCTTGAATAATATTGTAACTGAACAGAAATTAATTTTCTTCACATGCTCAATTGTTTATGTTATGCTTGAGAGGCACAAGTTTGTTCACCATATCTGGAGTTAGACGTAACTTTGTCGTTGTCCATCTTGATAGTATTAACAAAGCAAATTCTGATCGATCAATAGCACTCCTAACAGCCATTTAAATCGTCTTTTACATTCTAACTTAACGTCTGTGAAAAGTCTGAAACCATTAAACGTAACATAACATAAAACGTAACTGGATGTCGTTCAAACATAGTCACTCTGAAAATGTCGATATTTAGGTTTTGCGTATCGATACGTATCGAGAGTAGTGCATATCGGTACAATATCGATATTCACTGTATCGTCCCAACCCTACAAATTATAGCTAAGAATAGTTTATTAATGAGTTGCACAATAAAATAGCTAAGTATATGATGCCTTTCACAATCAAAATGAATTCTCTTGCTTGAGAGATGTTTGATATTACCCTGTTGCATGCTGCCAAATTAAAAATAATGATTTCGTAAAAGATTCACAGAATTTGCACTACAGCTTTGTCATTGAAGTGACAACAGGCCCCGAATGATACAAGCCTCAAGAAAATCCGTTGGATAATGTAGGAGGAGTTGCGTTCACAAGATTGTTATGCTCCGTATGTATTCCATAAAAGATAAATAATCAAAGGGCCATAACTTCCTAAAGGCGGAGAAAAATCTCCATCTTTACGCACAACAACTCATTATCGTCAACAACGAAGAAAAGTTTTTTAAAAATCCGTTCTGTAGGAGTTGCGTTTACAAGAAATGTTCCCTATATAGTCCATCGAGGAAAAAATAAAGGGCCATACATTCTGAATGGAGGAGAAAAATTAAAACTACATCTCCATTATATGCTTCCAAAATAAAACCAAGTTATCTAAAGTGTAAAACACAACCATAGCTGAGAGCAAATGTGTAATTACGAATTTACGAGTAAATAAAACGTTTGCTGTATCTATTTCAGGCTTGCCAAGTCCTGTCGGAGTTGATATAGGGGAAGCAACTGCTGCAAGGAGAACGGACAAGAGTAACACTTAGTTGTCTCCCGTGCTACGGAATGTATATGTTCTTAACTGGATAGCATGTGTAAGAACTTGCAAGTGTATTTAAAATATTTTGGTCAAAAACACAATAATTAAAATACTAACTGAATTGATATATATTGATTTTAAATATGTTATTATATTTCTTACTGACTTTGCTAAACTGGTTTCCTAAATTAGTGAGTGGTTTTATTTATTTTCTAGGAAACAGAATACAATGATCGGGCAAAAATGTCTCGAAAGCAATCATCTTGTAGTAACTAAATGGAAGCAAATTCTAAAACTACATAAACAACATCTCCGTGCATAAAATACATGTTGTATATCTATAGTCACTTTTTGATTGCGAGAACTCTACCTTAAGTACCATATTACAATAGTAGCAAGTGCACACTACTCAAAAGTCCTAAGCAGCCACCTGGTATTTTCTGTATTTTACACCGAACGCATTATTCAGTTTTTGTGTTTTGAATGATAACTAAGAATACTAATATTTGCATAATTTCAAATTGATATAATAAACAGTTTTAAAGTTATATCCATTATTGCAGTGGCGGTTTAGGACTTTTGAATAGTGTACTTATATGTCAGAGGCATTTTTTTGTTAAATACAACGCATCAAGAGAAAGCACCAGTAAGAGTTTTAATAGTAGCATTAGCACCTTTAAATTAGAAGGTTCTTGTAAATATATCCAGTGTGTGCACTTAACAAGTCAGTGGCTGTAACTACCTCTGGGCATGTGTAAATGTGGCGGGCGGATGTTTGAGTGCGAGGTTAGGGACAGGGTTAGGGTCAGGGTTAGGGTTAGGGACAGGGTTAGGGACAGCTTGGTATAGGGTATAGGGTACATACACTATATAATAAACGATATGGTAGATAGGTGTACTTTTACAATCATTGAATTACTACATTAAAGGGGCTATGTCAATGAAATATTGGTTTCCTGTGGTTGATGATGCGAGTTGCGTCTCTTCCTATAATTCATAATATTACGTTAGGAAACACTCGGAGAGCACATGCCTCCGCCAAGATAGTTTATCACGATTAAGTACACCCACTAGCAAATTACCGCATTATATCCATAGTTGATTACAATTCAAAGATGCGTTCAATGTGAGTCCATAGATTCGTGATGAACTCCATGCTACCGGAAGTGTTTACAACTGACCACCACAGACGATTAAGAAGGAAATGCAAGTGATAAACAAGACACACACATAATTTTAAGCCATCTCCGAAAACAGAATACTCGGGAAACGGTGAGAACACAACCGGTACGCACCAATGTCCATCAGCGACACTGAAGTGCGTAGACAATGACGTCAATATGGCCTGTGACGTAGAAGTCCGAAATTCGAACATTCCCACTTCACTGTAGCCTGAAATGACGACAGACCGCGCGTGTACCGGAGTCAAGGTTTCTTAGGTACGGCAGTGTCCGGCAAAGTTAAAATGGCATAATTCCGGTCAGTCATGTTCACTTTTTAGTTTTTATAAATAGTGAAGCTGTTTACTCCGGAGTCCTAGGAGAAAAATTGCAATGATATCCAGAGATTTGAGGAATATGGCGCCCTGTTTTATCGTCAATGCGTTTACTTACACAGGAGTACAAGCATATATATGTAGGAATACTTGAAAATCACGTATATTTCGATTTCAGTCAATATACGGGTTCATCCGATATATATTGTAATGAACCATATACAACATGCAAATAAAGTAAAATGTTTGACATTTTGATTCTCAAGCGTCAATATCTACTTCTTTTATATAAAACGATGTGCATTCCAGTGTACAGACAATTTGACAGACAAATGATGCAATAATTACAAATGTACTTATACTTTAACATCTATATCTTTGCAATTGAACTTCAAATTTTGCCTAATATACACATTAGAATTAGTAAAATAAAAATAACACACGGAAAACAAATTATACTGCAAAAGCTGAACCAGAAACACTGCCAAATTCAGAAACTATATGAATAACGCTTGCCAACTTTTTTCAACGGTCTTTTTTTCGTTTAGGGCAAATGTCCTATAAGAACAACATTCTCTCTGAAAGTTAGCATTTAACAATTTGATTAATTTGAGTTTAAACGTTACCTTTTTATACATGTAGTTTTGTAAAGTAATTATATCGATATAAACTAGACGTTCAAAATATTTCCTATTCAAACAAGAACATTGTAACATAGACTTAGGGCAACATCATTTTTTTTAGTTCATTTATATCTTTGCAAATACATTTAGCCTAAATACTTTGTGTAAAGTCATTTATAAATATACGTTTGTGAAATCTTTTTAAACAACTATTGACTTTTCTATTCACTACACGTACATTCCAGGATGACACACATGTCCCTCATGAATGGGAACCCTGTTAATATAAAACTAAATCACAACTTACCTTTGCTGACTTCAACTTCCCGACAACAGCGCCGCCGCGTTGCACAGTCCACGTTCTTGTTCGCAGTTTAGTTCATGATCAGAAATAATAACGTGAATAATAAAGAAATATTCCCATACCGCAATAAGTCCAAAAAGTCATTCGCATTTTGAACATGTGATGCTCACATTTATAAAATTAAATTCCACAATAAGTTAATATTCCAGATATACGAAATGTCCACATTTTACTGTCAGAATTACCCAAAACCTATATATACACTGTCCAAAACACTTAAATTCTTACATATAGTTGTGTGGTTACAAAACACAAGGCGTACACGAAACTAGTTCACCGTTACTTTAACTATTGATGTCCTGTAAAAACTCGTGCACTCCCATACGGAAAGTTTGTAACAATGTACCGGTAGTATGTAATCCCCTATTACAAACTTTAATGGCGCTATCTCTTGATTTCTTATTATTTTGTTTTAAATGCTTAAGGATTTCACGGCTCATTTTTATATTGAAGATAAGTTCAAATTATAAAGAATTTGTCTTTAAAAAACTATGCTTAGGAACTTGTACATGGTAAATGCTATAATAAACATGATATTAGTATACCGGTAAACAACGCGTCACAACCACATTATACAACAACGCGTCACATCAACGCAACAAAACCACGTGTCACATACACGACACACACTACACGTGACAACCACGCAGCAAAACCACGTGTCACATGCACGCAACACAACCAGGTGTCACATGCACGTAACACAACTACACGTCGCATCAACGCAACACAGCCACGTGTCCCATACACGTAGCACAACTACACGTCACAGCAACGCAACACAGCCACGTGTCACATACACGACACACAACCGCACGTGACAACCACGCAACACAACCATGTCTAACATGCACATAACACATTTAAATGTCACATCCACGCAATACAACAACGTGTCACATCCTCGCAACACAACCACGCGTAACATAAATACAACACAACCATGCGTAACATAAATACAACACAACCACGCGTAACATAAATACAACACAACCATGCGTAACATAAATACAACACAACCACGCGTAACATAAATACAACACAACCATGCGTAACATACACGCAACACAACCATGTGTCACATCCACTCGACACAAACACGCGTCACATCCACGCAACACAACCACGACATGGTATACGGACCATACGGACTATGGACCATACATTTTCGGACCATACGGACCGTGTTTTAAAAGCAGGAAACACACTGATTGTCTTATGTTTACTACTTATTTTTTAATAAAGACCAATATATATATATGCACACATTAGAAATTTTGTTGCCTAACAATTTTCAGAAATTAAAAAGTGATTCAACTTTTACAAGACATACAACAAAGCCTTATATTTCTTAGTTATAAAAATAAGATTGATTTAACTTTAACATGATAAATATTTTCAAATACGCTACATGTACATATTACACGCTTAAACGAAATACTTAAGGTAGTTTTTTTTTCTTTTCGCCAGGTGTTATGCCGGGACCTTACACGTGCACTCCAGCGGAAGCGAACGGACCAATACGATCGCAGAATGATATATAATGAAGACGATGCTTTCATATATGCATCAAGTGGGGTGGAGACGACAATATCGATCCGGATCATTGCGGAGACTTTGAAACATGCGCCATATTCACCGGAACTCGCGCCGTGCGATTTCCGCTCTTTTCCCCGAGACTGAAGAAGGGTCTTAAGGGCATGCGCTTCGATATATTGGAGGATCAGTGTGCTCATGCACATAGATTAATGTTTTCTTTTTCCACAGAAAACTATTATGATATTTTTCACCAATAGGTAGACAGACACCGTCGTTGTACCGCTACAGCTGGCGTCCATTTTGAGAAAGATTGACGTTGTGATTTCGGTAAAATGACGGTGCGCATTTTAAGTGCAGAACCTGTGTGCATATAGCCATTGTGTTTAGGAAATAATTCTCTTTGAATGTATGATTTCTGAATCATTTTCTTATATAGTGTTTGATAGATATGAGTTAAAATACAATATGTTCATTTTCACATTAATACCGCGTTCCGTTTTGCTTTAGAGTAACTTGTCCATGAACTTCTGGAAATGAACGACGTCATCATACACCCAGCGTCATCATCATCATCCTCATCATTTCCATCATCTTCCTTATCGTCATCATTATTTCATCATCATTATTTTCAAGATCACCATCATCGTCGTGTATAAATCATCGTGCTCACCGAAACTCTCAATTATGTTGAACTGAAGTCGATTGTGACCAAACGTGTGAAAGTAACATTTCTTTCATAAACAGCTTTTATCATGAACCTGACGTTTGATTTTTATATTTCATAGCACTCATATAATTGTGTATGAAAGCGACTAAATGTCCGATCTAAATGATAAACCAAATAGCAGCTAGTATAGGATAAAGAGCTCACATTTAAATATTGAATTTTGGGTTCCAATAATATCACTAAAGACGATTCGATCCAACACATATTTGTTCCAAATTCTAGTTAGCAGATATCAAATAGTTTGGTTCAAATATTCCTAAGGTAAATTGGTCACAAAACAGTATAAAACGCAGCTTTTAGCGCAGCCTGCACTATGCAGCCTGCATTTAAGGGGTAAAATACGCAGCCGTGCAGCTAATAAAGATATCGTTGGAAAACGCAGCCAATAAAGAGATAGAAGGAAAACGCATCTAATATATATGAGACATAGACGAACAGTTGAAAACCAATTAGTGATTTATGTACTATTGGAATAATGTTTGTAGGGAAATAAATGCTTAATAAATGGCAGTTTATATTGTGTATATAAAATAAATTAGTTTCGAAGTTAAATCGTTGAACGAGTTTGTGTTCATATTAGCAATCACTAAAGTTTGAAACTATATTGACACCATACCATAATGATATTTTTATAAATTACTACTAAATAGTATGATTTTAAGAGTAATGGAATTTTTTATAATGTTTTCGTTTTAATGATTAAAATATATTACAAACATTTGCGTCAGTTATATAGATGGAACATGTGTTTATTTAAATATATTAGTCTTATTCTGCGTAGTTTATGTAATGGTATGGTATGCTTTAGATCGTATAATTAATGTGCCCTGTTAGGTGTAATTTGTTACGGACCGATAATAAGGCACTAATTAGCAGTCATCTTTGATTTGTTCTGTAACCCTCAGTTCTATTAACAGACAGACAGACAGACAATATATTGGCGAATACAATCAGTACATAGCCATATAACCATAGTACATATTTCAATGAAATAGCATGTCAAGGGAATATTAACACTTGCTTTTTAATACTTTTGTGCTCAATCTAATTGCAAAGCAAACATTTTGTCTTTGATCCAGCTGGAATGTTGCACATATTGTTTTCAAAGTAATGATCTTTTAGCGAGTACCAAAACGTCTTGTATTAAAATCGCGCACGTAAGGTGTTTTGCTTTCAAAGTATTATTCGTTATAGCTTCCAATAGTGCTTTGTGTTATTTTGTGATTATTACTAGTTTTTTATGTGATTTGCTTTAAATTCAAAGTATTATTCGTTATAGCTACCGATAGTGCTTTGTGTGATTTTGTGACCATTGCTATTGTGATTTGTGTTTTGTGTGTGTTTTTGTAAACTGTGAAATGGCGGTAATATTTGGACACAGGCAGGTCAAGTGCATGTACTTGACTGGTAAAAATATTTCAACATTGTCTTTTCCTGGATTCAAAATATTGGATCTGTGTAGTAAGGAATTGATCTTTGACCTCATTCCATCATGTTCGGTGAGTAACTGATATTATTATTATTATTATATGCTGCAATACATAGTAATAAATAGCAAACACCTCTGCCGTTAATGTTAGGATCGAAGAGGATATATATATAGCACAGTGCAGAAATATATTAATGCTTAGTAATGTTTGTATTACATTATAACATTTTAACATGGTGATATATCTTCACTGGACAGTAACAAAATATTAAATGTCTTTTTAGTATTATTAGTAATGTTATCGATCATCATTTGTTTCCAAAACAGTAATAAATGTAGTTTCTATGGTGAACATTATATCAATTACAATCATTATAATAGTAACATACATTGAGACAAATAATACAGATCTTCGTTTGACTCGATCATTTGTCGTAGACCGGTAGCTGGTTTACTAGTGTGACATCTCATGCCAACAATACACTCGTGTAAGGTCACACACCACTGATGGTGTTATCGATCATCATTTGTTTCCAAAACAGTAATAAATGTAGTTTCTATGGTGAACAATATATCAATTACAATCATTATAATAGTAACATACATTGAGACAAATAATACAGATCTTTGTTTGACTTGATCATTTGTCGTAGACCGGTAGCTAGTGTGACATCTCAAGCCCCCAATACACTTGTGTAAGGTCACACACCACTGATGGTGTTATCGATAATCTTGCGGCGAGGCAGACTGTCAAAACATAATCAAACAGATGCACACGCCAGTATACAGCATACCGCATTCTTTGTGCGTTTTAGTTTCAATAAGCTTGATTATCTTCGTATAATGAACACGTGTATAAAGAATACGTGTAAGACGTAATTATATTTCTTAACTATTTACATATACAGTTGTACTACTATATTGTAATTTATGGAACAATGCATATACACGAATAAAATTGAATTAGGAAAAAAAGAATTATATTGTACTTTTTCTGTTAAAATTGGTAGTGATGAAAATGGGTGCTTTATAGACGTAAATAGCGATAATTTAAGCCATAAATGACGATGATGATGACATTTTATTTTTACTATTATTATTATTATTGTTATCCGGATGATGATAATGATGCTGCTGCTGATGATGATTACGTTATTTATGAACATAGAGTTAGCGATTAAAAATGTACACTTTTCATGGGTTTTCATATTTCACGTATCCTTATTGGACGTAATGATCTTAATTTCTCGCAACAGTAATGTTACTGTTTTACAACCTAATGACAGCTTTATTTTGTACACGTATGCAATAGTACATTTTATTTTAAATCCGTAATTTTTTGTGTTCGAATTATAATATAAAGTTCGTTGCGATTGTTGCGGGCGCAAACATCCCAGAGTTGTCTCCTGTCGACATTGTTCGAGACATGAAGAGGCTGTGCGAAAAAGTTCACTCTACAAACCCGAGGTAAGTTATATAAAGTTGGAGAAGTTAATAAATATTAGAAATATAAATCAATAAAGTTTATTGAAATATGTTTGGAATAAAACTGTTCATAAACCCAGTAATAAACAGAAATAATAACGAAACCCGTCAGAGAGAAACACATTATACCTATCGCGTTTATGATTCATTAAAGACAATTTCAACAATGTCACGAACAGTTTCTTGAAATAATTAAGTCTAAAATACGAAAGATGTCAAAATCAAAATTGTGTGTTATTATGGACAGAGAAATAGGGATTGTTAACGCATTCAATAATTGCCTCACAACTAGTAAAGTTTTAATATGCTAGAACCACATTTTAAAAGACTTAAAAGTGTTGGCTTACTAATCATGGTGCTAAAGTGGATGACAAATTGATCTATGACAAAGACGTTCGATCTCTTTTAACTTGCGAGTCTAAGGAGCAATTCAAAAATAAATATTAAGTACCAGAAATGGGCGCTTTCATGGTAAAGGGATCAAACAATAAGTACACAGTAACATTATTTCTGAACGAAACATGTAATTGTCCATCAACTGCGTGCTGTTACCACATAATAGCCGCTATGCTTCCCATCGGAATGCCTATACCGAATGAAAAAAATACGTATAATCTAAGTCAACTTAGACGAAATGCTCGTCCAAAACACAACAAAAAGTGTAATTTCGAAAAAGGGCAGGAAAGGCGATCGTGACACTGAAGAAGAAATAGTTCCAGCCCCTGATTCCGCAGTTTAAAAATATTAATTAGTAATGACCGAAACTCGAAAAATGAAACAAATAATTCAGAAACTGTGAATGATATTTATAGTGTGAATGATATTTATAGTGTGAATGATATTTATAGTACAGCTAAAACGTCCTTATTTTTTCAGGAATCTACTCCGAAATCATTTTTTAAGAAACGCTAAGAAAATAATTGTCCGTCTCGTAAATCTGAAACGAAACGGAAACTAACTTTCAAAGAAAATTTGGAGTCGCAACTAGAAAAAATCCCCAAAATTAATTATGATGATAAAATAGTTGATGATTTATTTGAATTAACGTACAAAGATAACTTAAGAGTCACAACTTGAAAGCATTCCAAATGCTGATATTGAAAAAAGCGTTGTTGACGATTAAGTTGGATTAAACTTTAGTCCAGACGATACAGTAATGAAGTTCAGCACTGGAAAAAAAATCTCGAATTAACTGAAAAAGACAAATATGAAGTAGTAAACAATAAAAATCTTAACTCTCAACACATGCATTCAGTCAATATTTAACTTCAGAAACAATTCTTTAATATTAACGGTTTTCAATTAACGGAAAAAGTTCCAGCTATCATGGAAAATTCAAATCGGTGGGTTACCAATGTCCCAATGAAGCCAGTTACTGCACCTGCATGTCAGATCCATCACACACATAGAGATCATTCGGTTTCCACTTTCCTTTTAAATAAGAAAAAAATATTGTTTGTACAGCTTAGGTATCGAACGGTCTGACGATGATATAATTCCCGATCGATTGAAAATTCAGTTATCTCATATTTGTGGTTGCCACAAGAAACACATATGTATTGAAGTACCCGAAGTTATGCCGCAAAAGAATAATGCCAACTGTGGGCTATTTGCCATGGCATTCATTACTGCATTCTGTTTTCGTAAAGATATTTGTACTGACCTGATATTTGATACAACAAAAATGCGGAGTCACCTACTTTATTGCTTAGATAACGAAAAAATGGTAAAATTTCCTTTAACTAATAAAACAATTAGTGAAAGAAGACAAAAACAATGTAAAAAAATTATAATTAAAAACTATTGTGTTTGTAATTTACCAGAATGCGTGACGACAAGGTTCAGGGTGACAGGTGCAAAAAAATGGTACCACAAAAGTTGCGTTTCTGCACCGGCAGATATTTCATTAGAAAGTTTGGATTTTACATGCAATAGGTGTTAAGTACACTTACGAGGAAATAAGATGAAATACGTGCGTGATGAAGTGGTTGCTTTAAAATTAATTTGTTTACACCGATATAACCACCAGAAGCTCATCTTCATGTTTACTGTTTACATGCCCAGCCATTTATTTTTTATTTTATTAAATATATATGTAATAAACTATAAATGCCCATACACGCGTACGTGCGCATGTGTGTGTATAGTTGCACAATTATTCGTAATTAATAATTACAGCAAATTTAAAAAAGAGGTCTATTAACAAACACAATTATAGGTCTTTGCTTAAAACCTCAAATGTTTACAATTAAAATTGCAGTTTTAACAACGTTTTCAATATTTGTATCAAAATAATATGTATAATTCATAAATATCGTTATCTTCGAATACAATTTTTCAATATTATTCAACACAGTAATATGTCAAACATATGGTTTATAATCCAACCACTAGTAAATAAGAGTTAATTTCAGAATGCTAAATACATTCAATTGTTTACAAATTGTTCCAAATTTACTAAATTCCATTTACAACATTAAACTAGATATTTCAATCTTAAATGACAAGTTCATTTTTCAAAACATTCTGCAATTTTCAATAACGCTTTTCTGAATTAATTCTCATTAACGAATGCAAAATAACAACCCGGTCCGTTTTCCTTCTTTGTCTATATTGGCTGCGCTAAAAGCTGCGTTTTCCCTATATATCTATATTGGCTGCGCTAAAAGCTCCGTTTTCCCTATATATCTATATTGGCTGCGCTAAAAGCTGCGTTTTCCCTATATATCTATATTGGCTGCGCTAAAAGCTGCGTTTTCCCTATATATCTATATTGGCTGCGCTAAAAGCTGCGTTTTCCCTATATATCTATATTGGCTGCACTAAAAGCTGCGTTTTCCCTATATATCTATATTGGCTGCGCTAAAAGCTGCGTTTTCCCTATATATCTATATTGGCTGCGCTAAAAGCTCCGTTTTCCCTATATATCTATATTGGCTGCGCTAAAAGCTGCGTTTTCCCTATATATCTATATTGGCTGCGCTAAAAGCTGCGTTTTATACCCACCCACAATTCTATCATAAATCAGTCTCGAGACATTTCGTTAAAAAGATAAATGCAACATAGTGTTGAAAAACATACGAGCCAGCCATCGTCCAATTTAGATTAATATTATATAACCACCTAAAAACTGCGTAGATTATATCAATCATTTTCAATGATTCGTACATATGTTAAGATCTTGGTGAATTCTGATTAGACAAAGTAGAGGAAATAGAGCAGGTCCTAATTGTCCTGATTTGCACCTCTGCAGCAACCCTAATTAAATAAGGTATGTTCTAGCTGATCTGCTAAGACAGAAATGTAAGCGCAGACTGTGTAAACTGGGCTTAACTTAAGGCAGATTAATATAATATTGGCCTTAGACATTAATTACAGCCAATTTATTGACTGGCATTTTTATTATGCAATTGATGGGACAATAACAACGTACTATACAGACACTTAGATACTAAAAACGGCTTAAATATACTAACTAAAATAAATTTAGCAACAACTAGGATGTCAGCAAATCTAAAATGCATCCTAAAGTGGAAAGTCGACATTGTTTACAGGGTATGTGTCATTTTATTATAACATTGTGTCATTTATGCTTAGCACGATGACCAGTACTATGAAAAGTAATGAAATGCTATTCATTTAATAATAAATCTATGAAATATATTAAGTTTTATATAATATTGCAGAACCTATATTACTTAGTATACATATAACCAATGACATTTTGCTTAATAAATGTAGAAAAATGTTGGAAATGTTTGGCAACCTGTTGGAAATGTTTGGCGGCCTGTTGAAAATGTTTGGCAGCCTGTTGGAAATTTTTGGCAGTCTGTTGGAAATGTTTGGCAGCCTGTTGGAAATGTTTGGCGGCCTGCAGACTTAGGGCAACTGATTTTTCGGTCTCTCCAGTTAATTTTAAAATTAAGAAATATTTTTCGATTTATTAGCATATATAGAGTTATGATGCGTAGGAGTTAAACCACGAGGGCGCTAGCCTGAGTTGTTTAATAGCACCCATCAGAATGACAAAGAGTTGTTAATTGGCCGATAAACAACGATAATGCGAAAATTATTTTGATTCTAACATGATTTTACATATAATTTCACAAATGTAATTGGAACTACACATGTATTTTTTACTTTGCTCCACTAAGAATCGGGACGTCTGTTTGCATTGTTTATTTGGTAGTATAACAACGATAATTTTGTTCCTTGTCTATAGAAAAATTAGCGAGTGTCATGTTAGAATTCAGTTCAAATCTGTTCATTTCTAATGCCAAATGCTAGTAAAATCATATCATTTTTTCCTGGTTTAATCAACCGAATAAGTAAAGTTAAATATAGCCTTTTAAACAGGAGGTCCCGGTGGGACTGAATTTTTTTCTTATCTATTAAAAAAAATCCTTTTCTTGCTATCATACTTGAGCTCTATATTTCCGATGCTTGAATATGTCAAGTTAAGACATTTAATGGCATACTTCAAGAATACAAAAGTCTGTGAACAAGTTCCTTTAAAGTATCTGTAGTTGTGGGCCTAATGACAACACTGTGTGCCATTATTATTACTGCTTATTGTGTTGTTCTTTTCTGGCGCTCTTCATCATCAACTCAGGACCCTCTATGGAGTCGTGGGGACTGGGCCTTGCAAGGGGCCAGAGTTCGATGTTTTTCAACAAGTTTGGGGAACTAAAAGAATAATGTTGACAGAAAATTAACTTTTAAATGCAGATGATATTAATGCTATTCAATGACCAGCAATACTTATGATCAGATTATGAAGATTAATTCCAATTTTAATATATTTGCAACTTTAAACTGCCTCTTCTTCAAACATTGGAGACTTTTTCACTGAAACACGGGCAAAAAAAAAATGCCCAGCAAGGAGAATGGGACGTTTATTTGGCCATCATCCCAGTCAATTTATTTTAAAATCCTTCCATATTGGCGAAAATAATGCTTTCTACAAAAAGTTCATTCTTTATGTGTGACTTTGGAACATTGATATTTTGGCAGACACTAAGAACAGGGCCCGTATTCACCAACCCATTCTTAGACTTAAGTCTAAGAATTAAGAATATTCTTGAAACTATTTTATTCTTAGAACGCTGATAATTTGAATCTAACTTGGTATTTACCTACGCACACGTTAGCATGATTTATTCTGAACGATTTATTTATGCCATAAGCAACATTGGTATTGGGCATTTGTGCAAACAAACAATTCTTTATTCTGGAGTCTAAGTCTATTCTTTATTCTGGAGTCTAAGAATGGGTTGGTGAATACGGGCCCTGGTTCTACACAGGAAATGGACTTTCTAACAAATACTAAACAATGGTTTTACCCAGGAAACAGACTTTCTTTGACAATAAAAAAACTGGTTCTTATCTGAAAATGGACTTTCTAACAGACACCAAGAACCGATTCTACCCAAGAAAAATTGTTTTTTTTTTACATACACCAAGAACTGGTATATGTAGAATATGTACTGGCTCTCAGACATTAAGAACTGGTTCTACCCAGGATACGGGACTTACTCTCTGACGCTAAGAACTTGTTCTTCCCAGGCAATGGGCTTTCTCATATGTGAACAAGACAAGAGTTATGAAAAATAAAAATCTCTAATCTCGAACACATATATCAAACTGAAGCAATGGAAAAATTCATTATAACACATCAGTCTGAGACTATTATTGTGCAGAACCGGACACACACATGGACACTGACAATACTCTTTAGCATCAGCAGAACCGAACACACACATGGACACTGACAATACTCTTTAGCATCAGCTGAACTGAACACACACATGGACACTGACAATACTCTTTAGCATCAGCTGAACCGAACACACACATGGACACTGACAATACTCTTTAGCATCAGCTGAACCGAACACACACATGGACACTGACAATACTCTTTAGCATCAGCTGAACCGAACACACACATGGACACTGACAATACTCTTTAGCATCAGCTGAACCGGACACACACATGGACACTGACAATACTCTTTAGCATCAGCTGAACCGAACACACACATGGACACTGACAATACTCTTTAGCATCAGCTGAACCGAACACACACATGGACACTGACAATACTCTTTAGCATCAGCTGAACCGGACACACACATGGACACTGACAATACTCTTTAGCATCAGCTGAACCGAACACACACATGGACACTGACAATACTCTTTAGCATCAGCTGAACCGAACACACACATGGACACTGACAATACTCTTTAGCATCAGCTGAACCGAACACACACATGGACACTGACAATACTCTTTAGCATCAGCTGAACCGGACACACACATGGACACTGACAATACTCTTTAGCATCAGCTGAACCGAACACACACATGGACACTGACAATACTCTTTAGCATCAGCAGAACCGGACACACACATGGACACTGACAATACTCTTTAGCATCAGCAGAACCGGACACACACATGGACACTGACAATACTCTTTAGCATCAGCTGAACCGAACACACACATGGACACTGACAATACTCTTTAGCATCAGCAGAACCGGACACACACATGGACACTGACAATACTCTTTAGCATCAGCTGAACCGGACACACACATGGACACTGACAATACTCTTTAGCATCAGCAGAACCGGACACACACATGGACACTGACAATACTCTTTAGCATCAGCAGAACCGGACACACACATGGACACTGACAATACTCTTTAGCATCAGCAGAACCGGACACACACATGGACACTGACAATACTCTTTAGCATCAGCAGAACCGGACACACACATGGACACTGACAATACTCTTTAGCATCAGCAGAACCGGACACACACATGGACACTGACAATACTCTTTAGCATCAGCTGAAGCAGAACTCAGTTTTCAGAAACCATCTGTAAGCATTATATCATGCTAAGATGAAAACAACTCTTCCTGGTTTATCAAAACAAATAACTAATCCCTTGTTCATTCTCAAATAATTAATTCTGTTACAAATCTGTTACAAATAATTTATGGCAAATGTATGGAATATATTTTGTTAAATGTTTTATTAATCACAGGCATTTTGGAATTATTCATAGCAACACCAATGTGTGTAGCAGTCAAACACATCAATCGAGGAACAAAATGTACTTTGGAACAGTTAATGTATAATAGAATAAGTATAATTTATGATACTAGACTGAACTATCAAACTATTGACAGCATAATTATTATACTGGATAGGTACAAATAGTGCCCAATTTATTTTGGCCACTAAATGGACCCATTTATCACAAACAGTGGAAATACTGCACCCTAACTTTGTTGGTCACAATACTGCCACAAAATGTGCTTAGTTATGCCTTAGTTGGCACTCTGTTTTTTACAAAAGCAGCTCAGCTCAGGCAACTGGTCAGAAACTTTATCCAATCAAATGTAATGGAAAATACTCAGGAAGTAGTCTCAAATTATTTATACCATTTGTTTCCATTATATGTCAGTTTGCATTATTGAGCACACAGTTACTCGCAAAGTAGTCCCAAAGTTTTAACATTGGTTAAAAATGCTAAACTGTTCTGAAAAGAAATTAAACATGACGTAGTAGGACAGATTAGTATAGACAGATTTGAGTTCCAATATGGTTTCTGACAATGACTGGCTCTGTGATTTACTTTACATAATGCCCAAGAACTGAGACAGCACATCCATTGATTACCTCTAGTATTGCAAATGAACACTACCATGCACTTACCTGTTGTGAATTTTAGATATTTATATAAGAACAATATTTTTCTCATGTGACTTCACTCCTATGAGTAAAAGTCATCCATGATTGACCCAACCAGTGTGATTATTTAGTTTCTGAAACTGAGTTCTGCTGATTCTAGAGAGCGCTGACAGTGTTCATGAGCGACTCATTTCCAATTCCTGCAAGACTGCTATTTGCAATGCATGATGTGCTGCTTCTGATGGGTCAGAGTATTCCAGATTAAAGCTGTGTTATGTTCACAACACAAGTCTTTTTAGAAGACATCCCATATGGACTGTACAAAGTCGCATTCTTACAAAAAACTTCATCACCCTGAATGAGTTGCACAGTAAAGTTTTCAAGCTGCTACGTCACAGATAAATACTACAAAAATGAAAAAAATGTTTTCAATCTAGTAAATGACTATATTATTTGATACAACTGACTGAAATAACATTGTTGACACATTAACACAATTTTGAAACACATGGGTTTATTGAATATGACGCATTGTTTCAACCCCATTTCAAAAGCATCCCAAGACGCTTTCCAACTATTTATAACTCTAAGGTTTTATAACTCTGATCCATACAACTAATCGAAAACGCTTCCGCATTTCCATAGTTTACAAAACACAAGTAGCATTAAGAGCTTTCCAAAACATGTGAACATGTTTTGCGTCGGAGTTAGAGTGTCTGCCTCTCACGCAGAGGACCCTGGTTCAATCCCCCGAAGGAACTCTGGACGTTTTTGCTTAAATTTAGTTCGTACAACATTTTCCAATATATTTTATGTAATAATTTAAAAGGAAATCTATCAATGAACGTTAATAAAAGAAAAACAGTTAAAATATTATAGAATCTTTCTTTTTAATAGAATTGGACATGCAGAATTAACATCACATCCTCAATATCACACACCAAAAAAAACAACAGTGGAAGTCTATTTTTAGATGGGCTTTCCCAAACGAGTCGTTAATTCCTCTATTATTTGTATTGTTAGTATACTAAGTGGTGCTTAATCGATTGCATTTGGTGATTTTCGTCACTTTTACTTAAATATAAACAAGATTTTCCACCACAGTTATATATCTCTCATCATCTGTGCAGTAGCAGCTCTAAGTGTGTACAGTAATTGGTTGTTTGTTCAAACAGGTCTGTCAAAGGCAATGAATTAGAAAGCTTGTACAGACCAGAATCATTAAACAACACATACAACAAAAGATTAAAACAATAAGCTAACATATATGTAGTCAGGATGCTTTTTGCTACCAGAAAAGTAAAATAAGGAGAGCAATAAAGGTGATTGTAATTCACATAAAAACAAATATAAGCACAATATAATTTCCCCTTTTCTCCAATATATTTGCTTATTAGGAATACTGATGGAACTATTCAGACATCATAATATGAGGGATGGCAAAACTATTCCAATATTTTATATATTCGAATGATCGCCATTTAAATAGTTAAAACGCCATTCGAATATTCCCAATTTTTTTTGCTTTAAAAGAACAATAATTTCCTGATTTTATCAAGTATTTGTCTGTCAACAAATTGGCGCTTTTTCACCAATATATGCATGTACTTGATAGCGTGCTATCAATACAATGTGGTCGTGTAACGTGTCAGACCGAGAGATATTGAATACACGGGTCAGTGTCAGTGGCCACTCTTCTAATCGCAAGTTATAAACAATAACATCAGACAGTATAATCCATAACTGTTTATCGGTAATTATAACTCGCGTTTATACATGTTAAAATACATGTAATAACAAAGAATAACTTCCAAGTGTCCTCAGTACTTTCCGAGTTATCACAGGATCCAGTGTTGGGAGACGGACGGATAGACAGACATACAGACAAAAGACAGAATGACACACAGACAGATGACAAACCGATAGTTCAATCTCTGTACCAAGTTTCATGGTCATATCTTATGTCCATTTTGAATTAAAACAGTATTTAGTTTATTTCTATTTTTAATAACAGTCACGTGACCGTTGACCTCTGGTGAGAAAAAACGTTGTGCATAATCCTCACATTGCCACATTGCTGCTTATATGTATACCCAGTTTCATCGAAATAAGGTAAGTACTTTTTGAGTTATTGCAGGAACCAGAATTATTGGACAGACGGATGGACAAACATATGGAAGAACAGATAGAGAGACACACAGACGGACGGCAAACCTATAGTTCAATCTTTGTACCAAGTTTCATGGTCAAATCTTATGTACTTTTTCGAATTAAAACAGTATTTAGCTTATTTCTATTTTTAGTAACAGTCACATGACCTTTGACCTCTGGTGAAAAATAAAAGGTCCTGCATAATCCTCATAGTTTATATGTATACCAAGTTTCATCGAAGTATCTTCAGTACTTTTTGAGTTATTGCAGGAACCAGAATTAGGGGACAGACAGACAGACTGATGGACAAACATATGGAAGAACAAATAGAGAGACACACAGATGGACGGCAAACCTATAGTTCAATCTTTGTACCAAGTTTCATGGCCAAATCTTATGTACTTTTCGAATTAAAACAGTACTTAGTTTATTTCTATTTTTAGTAACAGTCACATGACCTTTGACCTCTGGTGAAAAATAAAAGGTCCTGCATAATCCTCATTGTTTATATGTATACCAAGTTTCATCGAAGTATCTTCAGTACTTTTTGAGTTATCGCAGGAACAAAATTTTGCGGACGGAAGGCGGACAGACAGACAGACGGACTGACGGCAAACCTATAGTCCCCTCTGGTGAAACACCAGTAGGGTACTAATTATCCCAAACTCCCACGAAATTGCCATTGGTGATTAATGGTTATATAATAAAACAATGAATGTTGGTCAAATGTTTCTAGAAACAACACCATCATATTTAGAAATTTTTTAATATTTATACTCTGTAAATTAACTTTTTGCTGCAATGTTACTGCTGACATACTGTCAATATGTCCCTCTTAAGAAAATACTTTGCACAAATGTGCTGCAATGGTAGCAAGAAGACAATCATTGATTAGTTAAGTAAACAGGTAAAATGGATGATCTCCCTTGTTCAAATATAAGTTTTCTATTTTTGCCAAATGTTCCTGTAACTACGATGTTGTGTAGTCCAGTTTTAACTCAGTTGAGTTTCTGATACTTGAACTAAATGGTTTGCCATGCACACATACATGTTGAGAATGACAATTACAAATTTGCAACTGTGCAAGTATGTATACACAAGAGGGCCCTAGGACACACCTGAGACCTTGTAACCCAATTGGAATTTGCATCCCAGAGGCATGGCTTATTTTTTTCCCAGGGGCATAAGTTGAACAACCTTGAACAAACCTGTGGGCCTTGCGGTTTCAGGTAATGATTTTTTAACTCATTTTGCTATTTAAGTCTATATATACAATGTGACCTTGGGGGGTGGCCAGATTTGACACCACGGACATAATTTGAACAATCTTTGGAGAGTACCACTATGCAATGTTACGTACCAAATATAGGAAAGCTGTGGGCCTTGCGGTTTCAGGTAAATATTTTTTAACGTATTTTGCCATTTAAGTCTATATAAACCATGTGACCCCTCGGGGGATGGCCAGATTTGACCCCAGGGGTATAATTTGAACAATCTTTGGAGAGGACCACTATGCACTGTTACGTAACAAATATAGGAAAGCTGTGGGCCTTGCGGTTTCAGAGGAGAAGAATTTTAAAGTCATTTTGCTATTAAGTCTATATTAACCATGTGACCAATCGGTTGTGGTCTGTTTTGACCCTATGGGGCATAATTTGAACACTCTTTGTAGAGTACCACTATAGGATGTTACATACAAAATACGAAACCTCTGGGCCTTGCGGTCTTAGTGAAGAAGATGTTAAGACGTTTTGTTATATAAGTTTTTATAAGCCATGTGACCCCCTGGGCGTGGCCAGTTTTGACCCCGGGGGCATAATTTGAACAGTCTTTGTAGTTGCTATATATTCTATATAAGCCATGTGACCCCCGGGGTGTGGCCCGTTTTGACCCCAGGGGCATAATTTGAACAAACTTTGTTCAGGACCACTAAACAATGTTACATACCAAATATGAAACCTCTGGGCCTTGCGATTTCAGAGGAGAATATTTTAAAAGTCATTTTGCTATATATTCTATATAAACCATGAGACCCCCGGGGCGTGGCCAGTTTTGACCCCGGGGTCATACTTTTAACAATCTTTGTAGAGGACCACTATAGGATGTTACATACCAAATATGAAACCTCTGAGCCTTGTGGTTTCAGAGGAGAAGAGTTTTAAAGTATATTCGATCCCCTGTGGGACTCACAGCACACCTGCATACTGCAAAACAGAGTCACATCAAGATATTAAATTACTTTAAATGTTTAATAATGTTAATACACAAACTGCAGTGACATCGTATTATTAATGCGTCGTTAAACAGACAATTACGCGTCTTAAAGATCTGCATAAAATCCAATAATAATAAATATTTTAGTGTGACAGGAAGGTTCTGTATCAGTTTATTGCCTAAAAGTTTGACACGTTGACTGGTGAGTTAGAATTGAAGTCTACCACAATTACACAGACATACACAATTACACGGTACAGTGAACATGTACACATGAATGTGTAACTATATGCAGTAATAACAGATTTCCTATACATGTATACGTGATTACTGACATCTGCGTTATTCTATAGCTGACACAGGCTGACATATTTATAACATGTACATGTACATTATAATAACAGAAGTTAAGCTTTTACGACAGGAAATATGTTTCAAAACAACATGAAATAAAACTTTTCTCTCTTGTTCTTCTACACAAGTAACAAAAGCCAGTTGTCATTTAAACAGTTTTACAAATACAAATCTATTAATTTAACAAATTTCAACTACAACAATTTAAAGTTTATTTACTTCATATAACGTTTAGAAACACGATGAATTATGAAAAAATAATATACTTATTTACTTGAAAACCACAAAATATAAACAGCAGTCACAGAGTGTGTCATTGCACTCACTGTCTATTTATAGACATGCCATGTAGTGACAGTCAAAATGCCTGATAACTTATATATATAAATCAAGGACCGAGTTCGATCCCTATCCGGGCAGCGTTCGAAGAAAACTCAAAAAGGCATCCAAGTACAGGCTCTACCGAGACAACGGACTCGAACGTGCCTTAATAACCTCAGGCGTTCAACACAATCATGCGAGCTTAAATATTTTAAACTAAACTAAAATTCTCATCAATATACTATAATCAAAACAAATCAACAGAAACATCTTTTTGCAATTCGCGGCTTTTATCATTATAATTGAAAATAAAACAAAAACATTATGCCCATGCGTGTTAAATCAGTTGATGTTGTCCATCCGTTTCCTGCGCATGCGTCATGGTTATCGGCGGCTGCTTAACACAACACTACTTCACTGGCTGCTAAAATTGCTGAAATTAGTTGAAAATGGAACAGTCTGGACATTAACAGGAAACTATTACAAAATTGTGTTATTGCCAGCCTATATTCTTTCATAACAAATCATTTCCCAATTTTCATTTTAAAGTTTTAACGAACCACTTAAAATCTCCGTGGTTTAATTAATATTAATTATTGCGATCGAAAGATCTGGAGTTCATCCCTACCCGGGGAGCGTTCGAAAGAACTTTCTAAAAAAAGACAACAAGAACTGGTTCTACCCAGGAAACGGACTCAGGCTTTCGACTACTACACTCGTTTCTGCTGAAATTATTTAAACACGGGACTGATTTGTACATTAAGGAACATATTACAAAATAAAAATTATACAATTTGTTATTGCCAGCCTACATTTTCTTCGTTCATCGTTCCGCTATTTATCTCTCTCTAGATTAATTTTAATGTTTAAACCGACCATTTAAAATTATCATAATTTGTGTAGCTAAATCATGAAATTAGCAGAAATATAAAGTTGATCTTACGGAAATAACGGGCATTTAATTTTGCTGTATTTATCTTGCTTGGATTGTCGTCGGCATTGGCTCCTGATTGTCTTTGACATATAACTATTGACCGTCAGCACGGAACTCTGAAATTCTTACAAACAGTATAAAAATAAAACTTAGCTCGGATTGTCGTCGCCATTCACTGTCGTCTGCATGAAACTTTTTTCGTTTCGTTTGCACAGGACTCTGGTTGGTGTCTGCATCGAATGATGGTACTTGTCTTTATCCTGCCCTGGTTTCCGGCATGAATATCTGAAAATAGTCATCACCCATATACAAATAAGACCTACCTTGGGTTATTGTCGCCTGTCTTGAACTTTTGACTGTCGTCTGCATGGGGCAAAACGGACCTTTGGGTGTCGTCAGTATCGAGCTCGGAGAAACATCACTTCTGCAGCATATCAATGACTTGGACAGCACGTAAGATATCTCGCTGAAATAAAACAAATCAATAATTTATTGTATATTTCCTTGAATGCCACAATCTTGTTTTATACTGCATTGTGCTCATTGCTATAAAATATTAACCTACAGTTTATTAAAATTATTCTAATTAACGCAAATGGCAACTAAGACTTTCGACGCAAGTATCTAAATGTTTTGTCAATCCCGATGTTTTTATTGTCAGAAAAGACTCGTATTTATTCCTTTTCCCAGGTCATGACCCTGACAAGCCCGACGACAGGGTGGGGGCGCCCTATCCATCTTGTCGCCTGATTTGACCGGGCCTAGGTTTGAGAATTACAGAAACAAACATTCCTCTTTTCCGACTTAAAAAAAAATACAGTAAAACTAAAGTTTAAAACTTAATAAAACAGATAAATGTCGTCCATTTATAAAAACATCACATTATTTTACATCCCAATACCGAATTTCGAGTCAATGCTGCCATTTGCGTACACAAAGTCAATTTACAAAGTGTATATTTAACGGATTAATAGAGGTCGCAGTGGTGCAATGGTGTCCGTCTTGCGTTAGGGAGGTCGCGAGTTCGATCCCTACTAGGAAGCGTTCGAATGATTTTTCTTAACATACACCAAGTACTGGTTCTACCCAGAAAACGGACTCGACACAATCGATCTTTAATTAATACTTTTAAACGAACGGATTTATACATTAGACACTAAAGATTTCACAGTTTTTAATTAATTTTAGAGGTAGTGCCATTAATCCAAATTTAGACTTGTAAATGACATGAACACGTGATTTCAATATAACTTATCTGTTGTTGGTTTCCAATAGCAACCGGCCTCGTTCCCGCAATCGTTTCGAAACAGGAGCACCGTCGAAACGAGCAATGCGTCTGCACGAGGTCGATAAAACCTGTCAAATTGGCGGCACAAAAACTGGGGCAAAACGGACCTTTGGGTGTCGTCAGGATCAGGATTATAAAAATAAAACTATGTTTTTGTCTTGTGCCAAAACAAAATAATATTGTATTGCCGATTGAAAAGCTGGAAAATTGTAAAGCAAACAATATATGATCAACATTTACTGTATATGTTCTTACGTTCTTTTTTTATTGTGTTATTGTACTTAAATGGTGGCTTGCGCATGCGTCATTGCATGTCGTCTACATAGAGTTATGGCTGTCCACTGCATTGTATACATATCGTCTAAATCGAAGAGTGTTGTCGTGGTATGTTTGTCCTCGGCAACAGGTTGTGATTGTCCTAGGCAACAGGGTGTTGGTGGCAACGGTGTGTTGTTGTTGCTTGGAACGGGGTGTTGTTCTTGTTGGCAACGGGGTGTGGTTGTCGTCGGCAACGGGGTACCATGTTACGGTATTTGTATTACGTTCTGTTGTATTACTGTTGTCTTATTGTACTTAGTTGGTCGCTTCCGCATGCGTCATTGTGTGTTGTCTGCATGGAGTTCCGACTATCCACTGCATCGTACACAGGTCGTCTAAATCGAAGTTGTTAGTCGTCAGCAATGGGGCGTTTTTGTGGTTGACAACAGGGTGTCGTTGTTGTTGGCAACGGGATATTGTTGCTGACAAAAGGCTGTTGTGTGTGTTGTTGGCAAAGGGATTTTGTTGTCCACGGCAGCGTGGTGTTTTTGCTGCTGGTAACGGGGTGCGGTTGTCCTCGGTAACGGGGTGTGGTTGTAGTCGGCAACAGGGTGTGGTTGTCGTCGGCAACGGGGTGTGGTTGTCCTCGGTAACGGGGTGTGGTTGTTCTCCGTAACAGGGTGTTGTTGTCTTCGGCAATGGGGTGGATAGTTGTCTGTCTAAAGGGTGCTACAAAGACTTATATAATACATTAAACATCATAATAGGCAACCTAGAGTGTTAGCAATCAAAGTTACAATACTATACTTCAAGGTTTTGTGTACTGACCGTTACCACCGCTCAGTATCTTTAAATGTATTACAAAAAAAACACACATTAACTAGTGAAATTAAACGTACTGAATATAGAGACATGATAATTATCTTCCACATAGCAATGATTCTATTATATATATAATTTATATATTTTTATCACGCGAAAAACAGTAAGAACAGTTTAAAATTAAAATAACAACACGTTACCGTCTACGCTCGTCGAATCAATTGGTTTTCATTATCGTGATGTCCTCCATAGGTTTCCTGCGCATGCGTCATGGTCGTCACGGGAGCAAGTTCGTTGTCTGTACCCAGCTCGGCATTGACGTCTGCAATGTCTGAAAGCAGACCGTATACTAAATAGTTCGTTTATTTTCGTCAAGAATTACAAAAAAACAATACTTAAACTTCAAATATATCGACCGTTACAGCCATTCAATAACTTGTTTACTTTAAATGAATTACAATTAAAATAATCGCATCATTATTAAAAAAAAAAGTTAAAAACATTAAATCGATAGAAGCATAATGTTGTTCTTCCGCAACTCAATGCCTATATTTAAATATCACGCGAAAAACACACAATTTACCGCCTAAAGTCATCGACTCAGTTGGTTTTTATTGTCATATTGTTGCCTTCCCTTAATTTCCTGCGCATGCGTCTTTGTCGTCATGGCAGCATGATCGTCGTCTGCATCCAGCTTGGATTGTCGCCTGCATCGTCTGAAAGTAGGCCTACAACAAACAGTTCGTTTATATCTTCTGCTATAAAAGACATTGTGCATAACGGAATTTGAATTCAATGAATATTTCATAAAAAAGACGCGCCTCCAGGGAATTTTGATTAATGTGATATCGAATTACTTGAAAATCGAATTTTCAGCAGCTTATGTACACATGCGTTTTTGTCGAAATCGCAAATGGATTCTGGGTATCTTACAAAATCAACTAAAACACATATTCTTTGAAGTAATATATCTTATTGGGATTACATTTATAACAGAAATATAACACTTAGCTTAGTTCATCGCCGTCATCCATCGTCCATTGCATCCATTTCCGGTCGTCTTACACATCCAGCTCTGCATGCCGACAGCCTTTCTGCACCGAGCATCGGCTATCGTCTGCCAAGTCTGAAAATTCGCAGTCATCAACAGAATAAAAATAAAACTTTGCTCGTGCTAACGCCGCCATCATTGTCGTCTGCATCCAGCTCTGGTCCGCACTGTTGTCCTAAGCATCGTTAGAGTAGAGGTCGAAGAGACGTCACTTCAGCAGCATAGCGATCACTTCGGTCACCACATCAGAAATACAAAGCTGAAATTCAATAGACAAATTAATAAATCATTAATTATTTTGGATGCATGAACTACGGTAACATGTAACATTATATACTATTAATATTACATATATATTAGTAATATTATCATGTTATTCTGTTTTAAGTGCCTTGTGAAAGGTAATATAAATTATCATCATCATCAGCAGCAGCAGCACCGTCACCATCCATCATCATCATCACTGGTATTATTATAAACGTAAATGGCAGCTAAAACTCAGGCATTGTTAACTTTTCTTTTATGCATCAATGTTTTCCCCCTGGGGAGGAGCGGGCATATACGGGACTTTCGACTGCACGCGAAATTAGGCGGGAAATTGACACGCAAATTAATTCTGGGTCCCGGAGTAATAGACTTTGGTCGGATTTTAGATCCCGGTGATATACACCCCTGGGCCATTTGATAGACAAATATACCTGGCTCTAGGGTGGGGAAATAGACCCCCCCCAAAAAAAAAAAATTGTCAAATTCCCCTAGGTCTGCCCGCCGCTCCCCCTCCCCCCCCCCTCTGGGGAAAAATATTGATAGGTGCATTATTATCATCAGAAGAGACTATTATTTATTCGTTTGAACTCCCAGGTCATGACCCTGACAAGCCAGACGGCAAGGTGGGGGCGCCCTTTCCATCTTGTCGCCTGATTTGACAGGGCCTTGGCTTGAGAATTAAATGAAACAAACAATCCTCTTTTCCGACAAGATAAAATCAGTTTTAATGTTAATAACTCATACAAATGTCACCCATATATAAAAACTATAAAGCTAATTTTTGTACACCCCAAACCCGAATTTTGAGTTAAAGCTGCCATTTATGTCAACAATATCGAAAGGGTGTATTTAATGTAATAACACATTAGGCGTTTAAGAAGATTCACACTTTCTAGTTAAAAGATTTATTCATTTTGTATTAACTGAAAAAAAAGTATTTGCCTTTTTGCATATTTGCTGAATTATACTTGTAAATTACGTGAATACGTGATTTAATTATGACTTATCTGTTTCTGGTATCCAATAGCAACCGGCCTCGTTCCCGCAATAGCTTGGGAACAGGAGCACCGTCGGAATGCGTCTGCACGAGATCGACGAAACCTGTCAATTTGGCGGCCTAAAGACTGGAACCGGAAGAAAGCGTCTATATGAGACAGATACTAATTGGCGTCTTGGATCACGTGACATATAAAATGTGGGGGTTAGAACAAGAAATGTGTATGTATTGAAAACAAAATGTTTCTATGCTACCAAAACTTGGCAACATAAATCAGTATTATGTTCGAAAAGAAGTTTAATGTACAAAGTTGTGTAAATACGTGTAGAATGTGTCTCAAGATTTCGTAAATTCAAACAAGAGTTGCAAGTGCAAATTTTACAAAAATACACACGATAACATCTCGCTTGATTGAAATGCTATATAAATAGAAATAATTCACTCAATTAACGTACAAAATAACAGTGCAACAATATTTTACAATCTTAATTGTTAAATTTAACTGAATAAAACTATTCAGGTCTTATTTATACAAACTGAAAATACAACACGTATTAGACTTACATTTACATGATTAGCCATTATAACCACATGTTTGGAGTTATGAGTTGTAGTAGTCCGCTGTGTCAGATTGTAAGACATCCATCTTGTCCGGGAACAACGAACAAATGGTGCGGTTTTTTTTCAATGTATTCATGCACAGTAAACATCGCCAAATCACAATCGATGTTTCAACATAAGGAACCCAATCAAAAACCGCGATGCAAATTTTACGCCAATCAATTGTGAAAAAGAAAGCTAATTGAAATCCACGTGGAAAACGCCCAGAGTAAATTTGTTATACCGAAATAGTAAAAACAAATCGGATTACCAGGGGCGTAACTATGCAAAGTTAATTTCGCACCTTATGCTTACCGAGCTATACGAAGGGCAAATAACATGAACAAACATTGAAATACAATGACAATAACATTGTATCATCTATCGGAATAAATATGTTTGATATATTATTTAGATTTACATTATTAAATAAATGCGTATATGGGTTAGAATACTTATTAAATGAAAGACGCTTAAATTAAACTTTTTATTGTGAGTACGGTATGGTCCAGTTCTGTCTAGCTACGCCCCTGATTACACTGATATCACGGTCTGCATGCACGTGTTTTACATATTGCATTTTTGGCAGACGAAACTGACCAATCAGAATTTATCCAGATGTAAACATAATAAACAATGAGTATGACTGAAAATATCTTGCATAGTGATTATTAGGTGCCGTATTCCAGAAACATTCTAACTAAAATATTATCTTTAACGTTGAAAACGTATATATTTCATAAACTTTTTATTTCAAATTTAGAGGGCTTTGTGCTTAGTGTTTATTAATAATTAATTTATTACTAACTGCTGTTAATTCTGTAAGTGAAAATATTTTAAGTTAAACTTAAGATGTTTCTGGAATACGTTTCCTGAAAAGCAAAGTAAAGAAAAAGATTGGAAAAAATGTGCCGGGAATATAAAAAAAACTAGCAATTAACTTGATTGCAATACTGTTATACTATCATGTTTTATATATTAGGCCTAAACATTTTTTTAAAGTTGTTGTTAGGTTAAGTTTAAACCTTTATATTTTGGCTCGATTGTGTCGAAAGTTTGAGACTTACTGAGACGCTCTCGAGTCGGTTTCCTGGGTATAACCAGTACTTGAGAGAGAGATTGGAACTCTACCCGAGTAGGGATCGAACTCACGACCTCCCGATCGCAATGCGGACACCATATCCATTACACCACTGCGACCTTACTGTTGTTGTTCTTGTTGTTGCGTAGGAATTAAACCACGAGGGCGATAGCCGAGTGATATGATAACTGGCATCGGAATGTAACAACGTTGGTTATTACCGCAATAACGAACGCTTACCCGTCAATTATTTCGATTCTAACACGATATGATATAACAATCGTCTGTATTTGTAAAGGTTATGTATGAGAACTATATTTATCTAAACACCGCCCATTTTGCGCAAAGAAGGCTACATTTACTCGTGCGTTTCTGTGACGTCAATAAATAATAATTCAAAATGACGTCAGCTTCATTGATAAACATTGAGCAAATGGCGTCATACTTATTGATAAATACAGTGAAAATATTATGTTGACAAGTACAAGTTAAAGCATATTCACAAAACGTAAACGTTTTTGTGAACTTAAATATAAAATATGTAGTACAAATGTGGTTTTATTGCGCTGCATAATGCAGACATGATTTGTTTGTCACAATTTTGCTATCGCGCGTTTACGCACATGCATTTAACGGAACAATTTCTTCGAAATTCCGGAACTATTTTCAAAACATAACCCTCTGCCCATAATTTGTTGCAGAGTAGCCCACAGCTATTTGCCTTCTTTATCTATGAAAAACTAGCCGCGTGCCGTGTTCGAATTTTAAATGAACAACGTTAACAAATAGTCTAAAAACTGACGTCATTCGTTCACTTATTATAAAGGAAACTTATGTAACCATGAATTTGATAAAGATACTGAATGACGTAACTGTGACGGACAGCGGTGACGCGCGTGCGAACGTGAACATGCTCGGAACACTGTAGAATGTACATAGTTGCAGAGTTCATTTGTCACATCATGCCAAAATAGAAATACTTGTCGTGTTTTAATATCGTACGGGTTTTCCTTTAGGTGGGCGGTTAATTAACCCCGAGAGCGTTAGTCGATTCCTTTTGATCATAATTCCAAAGCGTTTATAAGCTAATTAACAACGCTCAATCGAACACTATTTCTTAAATCATCAATTTTCATAATATGATTATGTTTCCATAGTATAAATCTGCTTCGTCGCCAGATTATAATATATTCTAAAATGATACTCGCTATTTTTTCTCCAGACAAAGAAACTAACTCCGTTAAACTAACCAATAAACAACGCAGAAAGAAGTTCCGATTCTGAGCGGAGTTATGTAAAAAGTAGTTTAATTTAGGGAAAAAAATGCAAAAATATATGTCAAATCATGTTAAAATCAAAATTATTTTGTAGTTCTGACGCGACGCTATTAAACAATTCGAGATTACGCCCTCGTGATTGAATTCCTAGGCATTAGAACAAAAAATCGTTGTTTATTGGCAGATAAACAACGAAAAATAGAAAATTATTGTCTAAGTTTAATATTAAAATCATTTCATTTTGAAATGTTTGATTTGAAATGTATGACGATGGATGAAAATATGTATCTTACAATTGTCTTCTGTTGTTATTGCAAATGCTGAAATCTGTACCTTCAAAAGAATTCGTGTTGTCATTTTTTTTAATTATATAAGAGCACACATGGCACACACAAAAGCAAAAGTTTGAAGATACACACGTAGATGTAGTGCACCAATATTTTTAGTTAAAATAAGTATGTTTACTTTTTTGTTCTGAAATAAATCTTAATTTTGTGAAAAGATTTGTAATATACAAGTTAAAAAATATATTAAAACAAAAGTTAAATTTATTAAATTTTAAGAAAATATTCATTAATATCTTACGACATATTTCTGTTTTTTGACGATGAAACGATTCTGAATATAGAGTAGTAAAATACGAGCAATAAAGCAGGTGTGTGTGATTTGGGTACAATTTAATATAATGTGTAATTTATAAAACCCCGGCCTATCACGTTTCAAATAACATAAGCAACACTATCTAGGCTTTATATTTGTTTCAATGTTCAAGGTCTGCAACAAACTGCACTTACAAAAATAATTAGTAACATCGTAGGCAACTCAGGACTGCTGATTCCGACGTCGAGTCAACAATTGCTCATTCTTTATTTTCTACACCCATGCTTGATTGTACATAATGTATATCAAATTCACATTTCTAGTAAGAATCATGAATCTGACATCTGGGCCTGTATTCACCATCCCATTATAAGACTTAAGAATAACAACTAGACTCAGACTCAATAAACACTTTTTCTGCGTTCGCAGATATGCCGGGTACCAATGTCGCTATTGTATTAACAAATCGTTCTAAATAGAGAACTTCGTAATTTTAGTTGCTGAATACCAAGAAAGATTCAAATTAACAGCGTTCTTAGAAAAGAGCAGTTTCAAGAATATACTTCATTATTACGCCTAAAGTCTTATAACAGATTTGTGAATAAGGGCCTGCACAACATTTGAAAGAACACATGTTGACAAAAATACCACGACGGCTGTTCTTGTTATAACAATTACCTTTTCACCAGAAACCAATGGTTATCCTTATCTTGTTGTTTTTGTTTTGTCATCGGTTATAAAAAATACAGCTCAATATTCAACTCAATAAAAAGTTAAATGACTGACTTGCATTTGAAATATAAAAAATATGTAAACAAACCCTTTCAATTCTCCGCCTATATCGGTAGGTTTTTCACGTCACGTTTCATGCACACAATTATGAAAATTATGTAATAGTGGCCATTTCTTTGAGTTATTTCGAGGAAAGAGAAATAAATAATATTAAGTGTTGGGAGGCCAAACGATAATTTCAATGTAAGATGCGCAAATCAGCAACAGAAGCAGGTAAATCGCGGTTACTTCGCGACGCCAGAATATAATAAGACGAAGACGTACACAATTGATTATTCCAGAGATATCGTCACTCGATGTCGCCAAAAAGCTTGGTGCACGTGTACCAGTCTATACGGAATGACTCGCACCCGGTTTATATGCTTCTGGTTCATAAATCAACTCCAACTAAGCCGCATCTCAAAATGGGAAATGTGACACGAAGCAGACGTGCGGACGACAATTCGTGAAAAGAGTTTCCTCGTGCTCAGAACGGGGCAGGATATACAGTTATACACCACTGCCGAACAAGCGTATTTTCTGAAGCACAGGACAGAAACATGGAAGGGAAAAGATGCGTATAACACATGGACAATAATTATGGGAACATTTTTAGAAAACAAAATGTCTTGTAAGTCATATAAGCATAAATAAAAGCAAATAAAAAACATGAATACTGTCAATGTTTGGTTATCGCAGACAGACAAATAATTATGTATTTCAATTTTAATTAAAAACAAATGAACATGTAGTGGGACACTGTTACTTTATACAAGATTAAATTGAATGAGAATTGTGTCACAGACACGGATGCTCCCACGACACATGTATTGACACAGACACAGATGCCCCCACGACACATGTATGGACACAGACACGGATTCCGCCACGACACATGTATGAACACGGACAAAGGGTGTGTCTCTAACACTGATTGTCGCCTCCACAAATTTATGTTCATATATATTCTATAGCGAAGACAATGGCAAAGGGCCATAATTCGGCTAAAAATAGGTGACCGTCAGACTTCCTTCCTTAACAATCACCTAAACATTAAGGTTCTTCAGCTGTTCAAGCGAACTCCGCCAAGCAGTTAAAGAGGAGTTGAGTCCACAAAATTTCGGAACGTATGGACTTACTGACGTACAGACGTAGGCCTACGTACGGACGGACGGACACGTGCAATGCTTAACGCCTACTACTTTGTGGGGTCATAAAAACACAAACCGTATGTTTTTGTTCATCTATGGCCAAATAAATCTAAATCCAACATCCACACGCAACACATTTCACAACACTTTCATGAGTTACTGAGTCAAGCAACACAACAATTTGCACGTGATACAATAAAACAATTAATCAAGCAACGAAAACGAGTTAAACAACCAAGAGTAACTTACGCAAATATCACAACCAGGCGAAACAACGACGCAACATAAAACATGCGACAAAACAACGTAACACAACCAAGCGACACAACGTTGGAACACAACTTATTAATTTTACGACGGAACACAACTGCGCGACCCAACGATGGAACACAACTAAGTGTCACGCCAAGAAGTAACACAACCAGGCGACACAACGACGTAACACAACCAGACCTCACAACGATGTGACACAACCAGGCAACACAACGACGTGACACATCTAGGCGACACAACAGCGTAACACAACCAGGCGACGCAGCAGCGTAACCCAATCAGGCGACACAACAGCGTAAAGGAACAAAGTCAAACACAACCAGACGACACAACGACGTAATACAAACAGGCGACACAACTGCGTAATACAAAGAGGCGACACCACGAAGTAGTACAAACAGGCGACACAACGACGTAATACAAACAGGAGATACAACGACGTAATACAAACAGACGACACAACGGCGTAACACAACCAGGCGACACAACGATGTCACACAACCAGGCGACGGAGACACACCGACGTAACACAACCAGGTGACGTAACACAAACAAGCGACACAACAGCGCAACGCAACACAATCCAATGATACACCACCAAGGCCAACATTAAAATTAGCTTTGTTTGCCATTGCCTACCTACACGACGAAAATGTCTTTCTTTGTTTAATCAAACCATTTTTTTAATTCCTGATATTCTATTTTTTCTTTGGGTTAAATAAAAACTCTTTCTTCTTTTATTTCGGTCGTTATCCATTGGATTAATAAAAAAAAACTATACGCTGGACCCTTGCTTATAATAGGCCATATCAAAATGCAATTCTAATCATGTTTTATCAAACGTTTGAAAACACAGCATTAATTGTCTAATCAGTGATGATTACTAGCAAACTCTCGTTTTATCAACAGACTCTTGATTATAAGCTATATTTTGACGCTAATGAATCATTCATAAACTTAAAAAAAAAAATGACTACCTACCTATCCGTTAACAGCAACCTTAGGTAGGCAACGGTAAACAAACAATTTTTAAGGTTGACCTAACACACGAAGAAATCATTATTCACAAATATCAAATAGTATGCGAACGTGACGATTTTTTTCGTAAACTGTCATGACGAAAGATCGTACAGTATGCATTAATCACAAACAAAGATCTTACACAAAGTTTATTATCGTGAAAAAAGATCGTACATAAGCCGATCACCATGAATACGAATCGTACAGTATGTGTCGTCGTGGATAAAGATCTAATACATATCAGAAACAAAGCAATTATTAGGAAAAATGATCATTTTGTTACAAATTACAAGCAAACGCCATTATGAAACGTCAGTATCTTGTCACGTTTATTTTTTAGAATCCACATACACAACACATACTCGACGAGCGTTTGCAGGTTAAGTTGTACACTGGTCCATTCACATGAAAGAAGTCAACAATACTTTAAGTCGTATCCATTTCTTTTGGGCCGGAAGTGGGAGGGGAACGAGCAATACGAGTCAAGCCCTAAGGTCATGTGCCCTCCAAGTTACATGCTGATATTTATAAATGTTCGAAAATTAGAAAAAAGTCTTACAATTCCGAAATTATCTAATAGGAGTTTAGTCTGACAAAGAAATGCATAGTTTGAAGATTTTGACAAAATAGTTGCAATTAGATTCCACTAATATTAAGTATTCGTCGTGCATATGTTAGGATATATGTATTTTTTGTTAAGTTCGTTCATTACCTAATTTAATATTTTTCTCATAAATGTATAGCACTTATGTTTTTGCATATGATTAAAACAATTGTATGCTTACAAACTGTTGTCGATGATATAGTTGTTGTTGGCGGTGGTGTTTTGACTTATTTTCAACTCAGTTACGAACGACTTACGAATCTTTCTAAATAAGGGACCAGGTCGCGCCTTTGAAGATTATTACGGTGTAATAAACACGACAATGAGTTTGTGCAGGGACGTGAATGAGAAACAATTCGTTGTTCGTAATGTGCGTAAATCACAATAATTTAATCTTATTCTTCTCCATTGTCAAAAAAAGTGGTGCACCTGTACCAGCGATAATATAGGTCAGGACGGTCCTAACAAGTCACTTGCTTCCGATCTGTAAACTTCCAGTTTACGCGACAGCTCGACTTGATCCACACGGCATGTCCAATCAAAATTTGGCACAATGGCACAGAGCAGTCGTCGAGCATTTGATTTCTGCAGACGACAATTTAAGTTTAGACCTATTTATTTTATCTCGAATGCATCGAAAGCCCTGGGCTTATAGAGACACTCTCGAGTCCGTTTCCTGGGAAGAACCAGTACTTGGTGTCTTTGGAAAGATCTAGAGAACGCTCACTGAGTGGGGATCGAACCCTGAACCAAGGCAGACACCATTGCGACAGTTGCATGTGTCCAGACAGAGGCAGGGATGAAAGGCCAGTCAATGTACCGCCATGCAAGCAGAACATTTGAGACGTCGTATCATCTAAAGCGAGCGCGCTATAAATTTCAGCTTGTATGGTTCTACATTTGTTCTGATTTTGGTATATTTTTTATGTTTTAATGATTCTCAATAATTTATACATATTCAAAAACACGCATTTGGACGGGTGAAGCTATGATATTTAATTTCAAAATCCGGACGCAGACTGGGTCAATTTCAAAATCCGGACGCAGACTCGGTCAATATACTGAGTCCAATGTGTCCGGACACAACCAACACAACCAAATATCAACAGTTTTTTATCCGTATCAAACAGAAAAATTATAATTGTGAACTATTATTTAACATGTTCTTGTATATTGTATCAAATTAAACCGCCTAATTAGTTATCAGAAGATTATAACGACGTAAGTTGTATGTATTAAGCAATATTTTAGTTATATTTGATTGTCATCAGTCTAAATAGTGAATGTTTTGAAACTGCTGAAAATTAATTACTTCAATTGTAGTCATTTTGTCTTTTAATAAATCATTCACGTTACTTGGTGGCACTTTGTGAACGAAGACCTCCGCTATGGCAGCTCGATCACCCACGTGGTATGTTACTAATCCAGTATACACCATCATGTAAAAATCTATCAATAATAAAGAATCTTTCCAAACAAAAATCCTGGATCCAGTCGGTGATCCGGATCACGAACACAATCTAATCATTTGTTGATTTGCAGATTATCGACTTTTTCAGAAAAAAAATCATGCAAATCATGCAAATCCGTTCATAATGTTTTGCGTAAAGCTGCGGACGGACGGACGGACGGACGGACAGACAGACAGACAGACAGTTTCAAGTTGATAGCTTTCATAGTCTTAGAATTATGTTCCGGACAAAAATTAAGTATGAAAATAAACAAAGGGCAATAACTCCAAAAGTATACGGTGCAGAGTAACGGTTCTTGTGCACTGCACTTCTCCTCAATGAGATCTATCTATCAATGAAGTTTTATATGTTGATAGTTTTAATAGTCTAAGAGTTATGTTCCGGACAAGCGAAGGGGACAACGCCGCCGCCGACACCGCCGACGCCGCCGACAAAAGTAACACCTATATGTCGCCGAATCAGGCGACACAAAAATATGTTTATGTGGCTATGTGAATACAAGTGAGAAACATAGATTTAGAATAACATCGGCGTCACTCAGTCAAATGCACTCAAAGAATGAAGTATTGAGAGATTGTTTTCAAATGTCGCTTTTTGTCCGAAAAAATATGTAAAGATAAATCTTTTTAAGTTGTGGCTGTTTTCTACACTGTGCAATGCAATCTTTTGACAATAACACGAATCCATTCATGTTGTCTATTTATTAACTTAACCACTGATGAAGCTTGCATCAATATTGATCGTAAATTTTGTTGACCAAATGCTGTTAAAACTAGACTTGATTTACTTGGTTTCAGTAACCTGTGGTTGTGACAAAATCATGATACCAATTATACATATATGTTGAAACAAACAGTCCGTGATGTTCACATTCAAACTTGATATGACTGTATACAGTCTCAGAGTAAACTTAAATATTACACAAAAATTATAAAAAAAGGAATTTTGTTTTGAAACTTATTTGCATTCAATCGACAATGAAAAGCATAGAATAGCACTGAGTAGATTTCGATTGTGTTCACATCATTTAGAAATTGAAAAAGGAAGAGTTAATAATATTAACATCGATGATCTTATGTGTAAAGTGTGTAATGCTGGAATGATCAAATCTGAATTTCATTTCCTGTGTATTTGTCCAAAATATAGAGATCTGAGGTCTAAATACAACATACAACTGTCATTTAATACCTTGAATTATTTTGGAAACTAACTGTCTTCAAAGTTTGTCAAACGTATTCGTAAAGCATCCACATTCATTTATTTTGCAATGTTAATGAGAAAAGATATCATCGACCTTTCTGTTGCTGGCTAGTTGTTTCAAATGCTTTACATTACTTGGATTCGTTTGTGTTATATTGTTATGTCATATACTGATATTCTTAGCATTCTATATATTATTTTCTTATCCAGTCCATCTTCATCGCACTGTGTATATGTACTTATAGCATGATTGTCTTTTGCCAAAAGCATGTATTGCTGATTATGCAAACAAACCATACTATACGATTGATGACGCCAAATGACTGACTGTTCGTGACCACAAAAGCTCACCATTCGGCCTTGTCACCCTTGAGCACTTCGTATACAAGTGGAAACGATCCCCTTATGAACAAACCCCTCTTACTCAGCCTTCAATATAAGCAGTCCTTCCAGGGCCCATATTTATAAGGATTCTTAAACTATTTTGAACTTAATTGAGCATAAGGCAAAAGTAAAATGTGTGTTTGAAACACTATTCTAGACAAACTCTAAAATTATTGTGCTTTGTATTACATTACAACTTCATGTCAAACAATGCATTTCATTGTCAAAACAAAATTCAGTATTTTTTATATGTTTCTTAATTGTCGACTAAAATGCTTTATAAATACCAGCCCTGGAAGACTTTCGGTTCACATTTTTTGAGCTCGATTTAATCAGTATTTCAACCCCGACACGGCTGTTTCTTATATGAAAATGGACATAATACACGAAACAGACGACAAACTATGCAGACGACAGTTGCACGTGTCCAGAACGCGGAAACTGTGAAGAGAAGAGCGTTCAGCAGCTGTAGACAGGCAGCGCTGTAAGACCTCCAGCTTGCAGCACCACTGGAGCGATGACTGTTCTTTTTCATACATAAAATTATCACTGTAAATCTATCGACACTCTTTGTATCAATTCAGACGAAGATATTATGTTTAATTAAACAATGTTTACACTGAATGATAAACGGAGATTTATTGAGTTTTCATTCAACCACACGACAAATAATTTAAAGACTCATTGTGCAATATAAAACTAGATTCTGGTATGTGGTTTGAAACATAACTGTGTTTTATTATCAACGTCCTTATAGAACAATGAATAGAACGAATGTTCGCATTATAGTTGTTTATTGACAAGTATTTCTTAATTAAAAGTCATGCAGATTGAATTATATAGGATAACAACCACTAACTACAGCATGCTGTTCGTGTCCATTTTGGAACTGAAATGCTTCGACTAGTTAATTGCGTATTGTATATCTAAGAAATCATTTTCGATTTGGAGTTATAATCCGTAGGAATTAAACCACGAGGGCGGTTTAATAGCCACGCATCAGAACGGCAAAGAGTTGTTTGTTGGCCGATAAACAACGATAATGCTAAAATTATTTCGATTTTAACATGATTTCACAAATATTTTTGCAATTTTAATGAGAACTACATTTTACTATGCTCCGCTTAGAATCGGGACTACATTTTGCGTTGTTTATTGGGTAGTTTAATTAGTTAATTTTGTTCATTGTCTATAGCAAGATTAGCGAGTATCATGTTAGAATACGTAATAACTTCAAAACTAAGTGTAAAAAGGGTCATAACCCTGTCAAAATACAGAGTTATGGAGAATGTTGCACCTGATGCAGTTGTTGGAGACAAAGGTATATTCAAAGGTTCACATTAGTAATTATGACGCTTTGAAATTAGAAGACTTTTGAACCAAAACATTAGCCGAAGTTCGGTCGAGGAAGCTGGGGTAAATAGGAAAGCTCTGTAGAATCATATTTTCACAAATCATATTTTTCACACGCATGTGAAGAATAGGATCTCATTTGTCACATTTCTAAGTGTGAAGAATGTGATTGGCCAACAAGGGGGTATGCGTACGGATCACATTTTTCACATATTTTGTGGGAAATTGTATCACGACAATCGATGACATAATTATTTGGAGCATAATTATACAGAAATCATCATCATCATCATCATCATCATCATCATCATCATCGTCGTCGTCGTCATCATAATAATCATTATCATCATCATCATCACCATCATCACTATCGTCATCATCATCATCGTCGTCATCATCATCATAATTATTTTCGTCATCACCACGTCATTATCAGTATGGTCATCACTATGAAAAACTAAGCCCTATTTAGGAGCTACTTATGTGTGCATGCGCTTAATCGTTAGACAAAACGTTTGTATGGTCTAATTAGCAAATAGAAATGCATATTCACTCGCCTACGTCCATACGAATATACACCTTTTTATTGGGATATTAACCAATGCACGCATCCGAACGTAAGTACCAACAAACGTCATATTTTGGATTATTAAAACCAAAATAACCATGAATATGTCCGCCCGAACTAGAATATACGTATACACGGACGGTAATATAATGATCTTATTAGAACCTTCGCACGTTAATACGTACGTTTGGACAGTATTGAGCATAGCGTACCGTACCTTCCGTATCGTTCCTTACCGTATCAAACCGTACCGTACTTAACCGTACAGTACCGTACCGTTTCCATACCATAGCATTACAAACCATACCGTACATGCCATGCATACCGTACCGTACCGTAAATCACCCCGTTTGTTTTTCGGGCTCATACAGTGTGAAAAATAGGATTATGAAGTAACAAATTCACTTTTTTGAAAATGTGAATACTTTTTTCTCATGTGTGAAGAATATGATTTGAGTGCATATCAAAAACTGGACTCGATCACATGAGATCACATCTGCGAAAAATTGGATTTGTATGGTACTACACAGCTCACATTTTCTTCCAATAGTTCCTCGAATGTTTGGTTAAATATTATTTAACCCAATGGACTTGTATTACATTAGTCGCTGCCAAAACAAAACGACTATATACTAGGTGAGCTGAAATATAAAACAAAATTGGTAAGTTTAGAGCATGCGAATAATCAGAGTCAAACTAAGGGAAGCAACTGCTGCTCGGAAATCGCCAAGAAGTAACGTCCAGTTGTCTCCCGTGCTTATTAGGTAATGCATTTCGTGTCCGCAGATTGTTTATGAGGATATTTGGATCGCGAACACAATAGAGCCGTATTATAATATTTGAATTGTTTGATTTTTATTATAAATTATTATATTCACTAATGGAATTTGTTTTACTGTTCAATTATGAGTTAGTTAGTACAGGCATTACTTATATGAAGTTCCAATAAAAACAAGAGCTGTCAGAGCACAGCGCGCTCAACTATTCGAAGTATTTTAGTTGGTACATAATTTGGACCGTGGAAGAAGTATACATTTGTTGAAATAAAAAGCTGAATAATGGCAATTATTTCTTCAATTTATTTCAAGTTTTAAGTGAATACCTTATGTACTTTAAAAATTATACTGAGACTTTGAAACAAAAACGTCAACCCAAAAATCTATGCAAAAAGTAGGCAAACCTCTGTCGAAATACAACACAGAGTTATAGGGATTGTTGCAACTGATGCTGGAGTAAGATGTATTCCAAGGTTCAAGTGAATACCTTATGTAGTTTAGAAATTTTACGACTACTGAATAAAAACATTAAACTGAACATCTATGTGAAAATAGGAATAACTCTGTCAAAATACAAAACAGGGTTATGTGGATTTTGGCAACTAATGATGTCATGATGAAAAAGGTATATGCCAAGTCTTAATTGAATAACATATTAAGTTATGAAGTTATTAGACGTTTGAATAGAAACTTAAATAAAAAAATCTATGAGCAAAAGGGACTATGGCAAAATACAAAACAGAGTTATGGGAATGTTGCTGATGCTGGTATATTACAAATTTCAATAAATAACCGATTAAATTTTGAATTTAATGAAAAAAAAAAAACTTATACGTTAACCCGAAAATATTTGTGAAAAAGAGGCATATGGGGGAATGTTGACTTGATGTTAGAGTTCAAAACAAATGTACATTCCCAGTTTCAAGTGAATAACTAATGTAGTTTTCAAGTTATACGGCTTTTAAATATAAACTTTAACCAGAAAATCTACGTGAAAATGGGGCAATACTATGTCAAAATTCAAAAAAAAGAGTTATTAGGGAATATTGCAACTGATGTAAGAGTTAATGACCAAGCTATATTCCAAGTTTGAAAGGAATAACTTTTAATAGTAATATCTAGTTTTACAGTTACAAGACGTTTGAATATAAACTTTAACCAGAAAATCTATGTGAAAAAGGGGCATAACTCTGTCAAAATAAAAAAGTTAGTAATGGGAATGTTGCAACTGACACTGGAGTTGATGACAAAAGGTATATTCCAAGTTTCAAATAAAAAACTTATTAAGTCTTGACGTTACAAAACTTTTGAATATAAACTTTAACCAAGATCAGACGCGGACGCCAAAGCCGGGGTAGTAGGAAGCTCACCTTTTCTACAAATAGTCGAGCTAAAAATACAACGGTCTAGAGGAAATGCATTTGACAATACAATAAAGTTGCCGAAATTTTATTAATTAGAAAAATAATTGATCAAATGGAAACAATATATATCTATTATATTCAAGGTATTGTTTGTTTCATGTTCAACTATTCCGTGACATACATTTGGTAAATGTATAAATGTATATTTGTTTCGCCAATTATTACATACTCATGCGAAATATGGGGTTTCTCTAAGTCTAGCGAGTTAGAAAAATTACACCTAAAATTCTGCAAGGCTATTCTTGGTGTCAGAAAATCAACTTCAAATGTTGCCGTATACGGCGAACTTGGTAGATACCCGTTACATGTTAGCAGATATGTACGCATTATCAAATATTGGTTTAAACTTATTAAAAGTGACAATATAATACTGCGATCAATCATGGAAGATGGTCTGACTGATTTAAATAATAACAAGATAAATTGGTTTGGAAAGGTTAAGGACCTACTCTCTAGATATGGATTTAATTATGTATGGGCTAATAACTCACAAATCAAAGAACGTATTTTTTTGTCTTTGTTTAAGCAACGAGTTATTGATGAATACTTACAAGAGTGGCAACGTGACGTAACTGATAATAGAGTTTTGATTGTGTATAAAGCAATAAAAACAACATTTTCATTTGAATCATATTTAGAAACAATCGTATCAAGAAATTTGAGAACAGCGATTACAAAACTACGTCTTTGTGCACATAATCTGAGAATACAAACTGGTAGATACGATCAGGTAGATAGAAACATGCGACTTTGTCAATTATGCCAAAATAATGAAGTGGAAGATGAATTCCACTTCTTGTTGAAATGTACTACATTCGTTCAAATAAGAGAAAAATATATTAAAAATTATTATAGAATCAGGCCTAGTATGTTCAAACTCACGCAATTGCTAAATACACAGAATAAAAGTGAAATGTTTAGGTTAAGCAAGTACATATCAGAGGCATTAAGTATTCACCAAAATATTATGATGAACAATTAATAACAGATGTTTGCATATATGTGCATATTGATGTATATCTGTAAACATATTCGATACCACTACTGCTTAATTAATTCGATATCCATGTGGCTATAGTTATATAATTGTTGTTTACTTCAATGGACATACGAAAACAGTTCCATTTTAAATAGATGTACTATTCTTATGAGTGAAAATGCAAATTTCATTTATATTTAGACAAGTTCATCCAGTTTTAGAAATATTAAAATAAATTATCACTTACTATAATGTATAATGTATTATTGTTAAACACTAGAAACTGTAAAGTTTATGTGTAATAAAATTTCTGTTCTGTTCTGTTCTATAAATATGGCTTCTTGTTTGCGGAATCTGATTCATTAAAAGAAAATCAATGTTCTGTTCTATAAATATGGCTTCTTGTTTGCGGAATCTGATTCATTAAAAGAAAATCAAACCCTAGATTTAAAAAAAAACGGTATAAACTACAATTCTCTATGCTTGGTCATTATTGCATGTATGTATTGTATATGGACACTGTTAGACAACAGCCTCTATGCAGCTGATCAACAGATCGTTTTAATGTACGAATACTTAACTGTAGTAGTGCAATACTTGTTCTTCCACACTCTTTCACCAACATTTTCTTCACCATAAAATGCTGACATTAAAATTTGGAGCACACTCTTTTTTCCGACATAAAAATAAGGACAAGTGTTATAACTATGTGTATGATTTAAGTAATACAACACTTCCTAAATATTAATGAATCTCCATTTAGACATACAAATGCAAAGCTCAAGAGGTATGTCCGAAAAATACACGTAAAACACAAATACAATAAAATACCGGTATTCATTTAACTGTTTTATTATTCTCGTAATTAATCAATATACTGTTTGTCTAAATAACACACACGAAATATTGTCGCATTTGTACAACAATAAATAACTCTATCACATCAACATGCATAAATGGTATAACAGCAGAGGGGCAAGTCGCGTCAATATAACCGTCTCTGTGGCCTAGTGATTATTGTGTTCGCATACAGAACGGGAGATCGAAGTTTCGAGTCTACTGCGGGAGGTTGAAAGTTCGAGTCTCGCCCAGGGCTTGTTCTGATATGGGTTGTCTACCCAGCAGCCACTTAACTCGAAGGGTACCGATTGCCTATTTGCCAAGCGCCCAGCATATAGGATAGGAATTGGGAGTAAAGGTGTTCATCAGTCAAGGTGTCTCATAAGTCAAAACTGGATGTCCCTTAATCGCTAGAGGTGATGCAGTAATAAAAAACACTTTACTTTACTTTATAGACGTCTAAAAAACAGGAAGCATGCGTACCATGACAGTTTATCCAACCAGGCGACACAATAGTGTAAGACAACCAGGCGAAACAACAGCGTAACACAACCAGGCGACACAACAGCGTAACACAACCTGGCGACACAACAGCGTTAAACAATCATGCGACAAAACAGCGTAACGCAACCAAGCGACACAACAGCGTAACACAACCAAGCGACACAACAGCGTAACACAACCTGGCGACACAAAAGCGTTACATAACCTGGCGACACAACAGCGTAACACAACCAGGCGACACAACAGCGTAACATAACCTGGCGACACAACGACGGAACACAACCAGGCGACACAACGACGCTACACAACCAATCGATACATAACACAACCAAGCGACACAACAACAACGCAACAACCTAAAACAACCATGCGACACAACAGCGTAACACAACTGGGCGACACAATAGCGTAACACATCCAAGCGACACAACAGTTTTGCACAACAGGCGTCAAAACGACGTAACACAACAAGGCGACACAACGACGTAACACAACCAGGCGACACAACAGCATAACACAACCAAGCGACACAACAACGAAAACCAACCAAGCGACACAACAACGAAACACAACCAAGCGTCACAACGATGGGACTCAACCAAGAGACACAACGACGGAACTAAACCAAGAGTCATAACCAAACTACACGACGATGGGACTGAACCAAGAGACATAACGACAGAACTCAACTAAGGGACACAATGACGGAACTAAACCAAGAGTCTCAACGGCCGGACATAACCAAACTACACGACGATGGGACTCAACCAAGAGACATAACGACAGAACTCAACTAAGAGACACAACGACACAACGACGGAACTCAACCAAGTGACACAACGACGGAAAACAACCAAGCGACACAAAGGCCGGACACAACAAAGCAACACAAAGGCCGGACACAACCAAGCGACACAACGACGGAATTCAACGAAGAGACAGAACGACAGAAGTCAACCAGGCGTCACAACAACGGAATACATCAAAGCGATACAACGACAGAACACAACCATGGACACAAAGGCCGGACACAATCAAGCGAAACAACGACGGAACTCAACCAAGCGAAACAACGACGGAATAGAACCAAGCAACACGACGGAAGTCAACCAAGCGTCACAACAACGGAATACATCCAAGCGTCACAACGACGGAACTCAACCAAGTGACACAACAATGGAACACAACCAAGCGACACGACGACGGCCGCACACAATTATGCGACATAACGTTTCATGAACCTAGCTTGTGCACATGTTGAGTTATCGAAGGATAAAGGCTTTCATTGACAGACGGACGGACGGTCCACTATGACTTTAGATTGTTTTTACAATGCTCGCTCGCTTCGTTGAATTTTATAACATCAAAATCATACACGAAATAAAGTTGCAGCATGATAGTTCTATGTGTTCAATTACAAACACTTTTGTTACATCATCATGTCGCTGTGATGTAATTTATGTGATATCCGCCTTTCGATCAGAAGATCGTGAGTTTGATTCCTACTCCTGGAACCTTCGAATTATCTTCCTCAAAAGTCATCGCGTAGTGGTGCTTCGCAGGAAACGGACTTGAAAGTGTCTCAATAACCAATTGGCTTTTGACACTCGATCTTTTATATAGAAATGTTATTTAAACTAAACTTGACAGTCCGTAATGACATCAAATAGTGTTTCTACAATGTTCACTTTCTTCGCGAATGTTTTACCCAATCCAAATCAGTCCAGGAGAAACAAGAGCTGTCAGAGGACAGCGCGCTCGACTTTTCGAAGTATTTCAGTTGGTTCATATTTTGGATAGTGGAAGGGGCATGAATTTGTTAAAATACAAAACTTTTAAGAGAAGCCTTTTATTGTCTATACATTTTTGGAACACAAACTCTAACCACAAAGTCTATGTAAAAAGTGGGCTAACTCTGTCAAAATACAAAACAGAGTTATGGGTAATGTTGCCCCTGATACTAGACTTGATGACAAAGGTTAGTTCCAAGTTCTAAGTGTAGTTTTGAAGTTACAAAACTTTTGAATATAAACTTTAACCAGAAAATCTATGCGAAAAAGGGTCATTACTCTGTCAAAATACAAAACAGAGTAATGGGTAATGTTGCCCCTGATACTAGAGTTGATGACAAAGGTTAGTTCCAAGTAACAAGTGAATAACTTATGCAGTTTTGAAGTTACAACAATTTTCTATATAAACTTTAACCAGAAAATCTATGTGAAAAAAGGGCATAACTCTGTCAAAATACAAAATAGAGTTATGGGGAATGTTCACCCTGATACTGGAGTTGATGACAAAAGTATATTTCAAGTTTCAAGTGAATAGCTTTTGAAGTATTGAAGTAACGAAACTTTTGAACATAAACTTTAACCTTAAAATCTATGTGAAAAAGAGGCATAACTCTGTCAAAATACAAACAGAGTTATAGGGAATATTGCCTTTGATACTGGAGTTGATAGAAAAGGTTATTTCCAAGTTTCAATTGAATAACTTAATGTAGTTTTGAAGTTACAAAACTTTTGATAATCTTTAACCAGAAGATCTAAGTGATAAAGGGGGATAACTCTGTCAAAATACAAAACAGAGTTATGGGAAATGTTGCCCCTGACATTGGAGTTGATGACAAAGGTATATTCCAAGTTTCAAGTGAATAACTTATGTAGTTTTGAAGTTACAAGACTTATAAAAACTTTAACCAAATTCAGACGCGGACGCCGACGCCGACGCAGGGGCTAGTAGGTAAGCTCATCTATTCTTCGAATAGTCGAGCTAAAAAGTAGCGTGATATTTGTTGTTGTGCAATATTTCATTTGTTACCATAGCAACCACAGTTTAGTAACACGAAAAACAAAAAACAAAGTGTATTATCGCCTCATTGATCTCTCTATTAAAGCATATCCCTCCACATTTTCTCGGAGAAAGAGACAGACGCGCTTCCGGACAGTTTTTACTTCCTCAGGCCACATTTCAGAAACATCTAAAGTAGAATCTTATCTTTATATCACCATTTTTCGTTATCATTTAATGTTATGTTTATATCACATTGGGCTTAGTATTTATTAATTTCCAACTTATTATAAATTATTGTTTACACAACTGTAAAGGAACTCATACATTTAAATGATGTATATAAACTAATAGCTTTCAAAATTGGAACTACATATTTTAAAGTAAATTTACCATGTTTCTGGAATAGGGCCACAGCTTCCCCTTATACTATTTAGACTATATTCATGAATGTTAAACCACATCATAACGAAATTATGTTGATAACATAAGAGAAATATGTCTCAAGATCTGTACATTATCAACGGATTGGTAATGATTAAAAGAACTATTATTATGAATTTTACTATTATTTAATAATAATAATGATAATAATAATAATAAATACTAATAATATTATTATTATCGTTTATTATTGTTATTATTATTATTATTGTTATTATTATTACAGATTATAATACTAAGAAATTGTTGAATGCGTGCAGTAGAAAATGTCCTGCAACTTCACGATTTCCTCGTGCACAGTGTACATGTACGGTCAGTGAACGTTTCCTACTTCGACCGATTACAGCAAATCACGAGGAAATTGTGAAATTCACGTGTCATATAGGGAAGCTTATTTTGGCTTCCGCTCGACTTTTGTTTCAAATATATTTACAACAGACACGTGGGCCCATATTTATTAAGAATCATAAGTCATTCTTAAGTTAGTGAAAAAAATTCAAAATTATACTTTTATGATTTTTTGTTTAATTTTCTTTCAAAATTCCTTGAAAATACCAGCCTTGAATAATCCATTGCTTAAAATACGATGTTTACAAGTGACACATGGGCCCATATTTATAAACAGACTTGTTGTATCTTATTTGCTACTGCAACTTTTTGTAAATACCAGACCTGCTAATTTTAAGTATAGTCCCAAAATGTGCCAATAGATTTTCATATAGTTTATGTTTGTGCTTTTGCTATTAGATCTTCAAGTTTGTGTTAAACTTTTACTAGTTCGAATAAAAGATGTACAATTTTCCACCTTCTTGCTTAAATCTCAGAGCATTTAAACATACAAGCCGTCAAGGGCCGTATCTGAGGTTGAATCTGAAAAAACTCACATGTGCTGGAGGGGGACGGGCAACAGTGCGGGCATTGTTAAACCTTGAAATAAATTATGCAATGTATTTCTGGAGTAGCAAAACTGTTATTTTAATGGCCTCTATGGACAAAATGACACCAGTTTTTATTTAAAATATGTAATACAGCTTTTTGAAAATATATGTTTTAGGTGTTTAGGTCGCAGTGTTGTTATGGAGTCCCTCTTGCGATCAGGAGGTCGTGGATTCGATCCCTATTCGGAGAGCGTGCGAAGATCTTTTTCAAATACACCAAGAATTAACTCTTCCCAGACAACGGACTCAAAAATGCCTCAATATGGCTTTGGACAAAATCGAACTTAAATAAATAGGTTTTAATTAAAGATATGTTTTCAAAGTGAATGCACGCGCGTATGTCTAGGCACGCCCAAGGCAGCGTGCAGTAAGAACAGACATGCACAGAGTTGGAAAAATTCCGATAGCAATAATTCGGAGCTTTCGCAAATTCCATAAATATGTATTATGTTTAAGTTTGTTCCAAATATGTTCTAAATCTAGTTTATCACCCACTGTAACATATTGTATACTTTCATATATAACTATTACACTTCCATGTGTAGTTAGTACATCAATAAAACATCAACAAACATTTTGTCCGACAAGTTCAAAAATTAGGGCCAGTTGACGGTTTTAATGTTTTTGTCCGACTGGGCAAGCCCTTCAACAGTTTAGTTAAAATAAACTAGGGTCCCTATTATTATTTTATCCAAACTTCAAACACGCATTAGTTTGTGTGTCTGTTGTATATAACTCTTGTGTTTTTTCTTCGTCCTTTTCGAGTAAAAATCATGTAAAAGATTTTTCAGCAAAAAGTCCACGAACCAAATTAACTTATTTTCGTACTAATATTCTTTGATTCAATGAACTTTTTTATTCGCTGCCAAAACCATAACAGGTAAAAGAAAATGCAAAACAAAACGTTACTTTAGAAGCGTAAATTGGTTAAATATTGTAAATATAGTCAGGGTCAATATTCCAGAAACATCATAAGTGTTTCTTAAAATAAGTTTAAAATTTCAAATTTCATATTTTAAAAACTACATTATAATTGTTTGACTATGTTGATGTTTAAATAAACAACTATAATACTATAGATTAATGAACATTAAGCACAATGCCCTGTACAAAGGAAATAAACAGTGAAACAAAATGTTGATTATAAGGTTAAGAATAAGATACCGCTAAAGATGTTTCTGGAATACCACCCTATGTCAATTCAACGAAAGGAAAACATCTGCTGCCAGAACTTTACAAATTAGTAACTTCGAGTTGTCTCCCTTGCTAGAACCGGAATTATTGTTGAGTTATGTTTTTTCGTATCTTTATTGTGGGGATTAATTCGCCCTAGATTAAAAAGACAAAAAAAATCGATATGTTGATATCTCTACTTGATTACGTGACAACAATTATGTAACTAGATTATTTATTCGTAAACGCTGATTATATGAAAGTATACATGTGACCAGTTTTCTTCGTTCCGAAATGAAATTGAATTTATTCATAATTATTTAGGTCGCATTACACTAAATAAATAAGTCATGTGCTGTACTCTCTAAATAAATCAACAAGTTAAACTCGAATACATTGTTTTTAGGTCTAAGCGCTTGCTTTTATATTCTTTTTTGGAGATGTTGGTAGGGTAAGCATTGGTATGCACAAATAAATCACTGATATGTTTTAAGATGGGAGACTACAGTATGACACTTGCGCTGAGGCAGGTTACATTCAACTAGAAAGTAGCCACTAAAATGATGGTGATAAAACAGTTAATTTTGTTTAGTGTAGAGTTCTTTCTTACATATTCGATGACATACCCTATTTATTGCTTAAATCAATTCAGTTTAGAATGCTCTTTAAGAATAGGTATAGGTATGAGGGTCCCTATGTGCAAAATGTTGCATTTATTTTTGGTTAAAGTTATCGCTTTTACATTAAATTACATAACGATTTGAATTAGTATATTGTAACCTAAAATTTATTCTCAGATCCATCTACTTGAAAGAAAAGGACATCAAGATGCCACCGTATCTGTAGCATGTATCACCAGTAACAAAGGAAGATGTATTGTGCCAGTGTACTCACGTACATAAACAAAAGGGCCACGATGGCCCTGGGTCGCTCACCTGAGTTTATTAAATCAAATTTAATAGCGTTCATATGTTTACCGATTTTTGTAGAACAATGTTGACAACGTATAAAAAAGACAGATTACCGACACTCATGTTTAACGAATGAAATAATTTAAGGAATTTGATAGAAAGTTAACCCAGAAACATTTCTCTGAAAGTATTTTGAAATACAAGCAGTGGTTTTTTACAAGAAGATTCTTTAAGCCTTCAATAAAGCCGAAAGTGGAAAACTTCCTAGCCTAATTTCAGCCATGTTTGTAACGAATCAAAATAATATGGAGGAATTTTGTAGTGTTACCCAAAGAGCATTTCTGTGAAATTATTTCAAAATCCAGGTTTCAGAAAAGATTTGCAAAGGTTTTAAAAATAGCCGTATACGGAAAAGCGCCCTCTGAAGGCAACCCTTTTTTAACGAATCCAAATTATTTGACGGCATTTGGTGGGTTTAAGCCAATGAACAATTCTGTGAAATTATTCTGAAATCCAAATAATTGTTTCTGACACAAAGTATTCAACGGGTTCTGTAGAGCCATTAATGGAAAACTGCCTCGGCTCCTGCGACCATGTTTTTTAACGAATAAAAATTACCTGAAAGAATTTTGAAGAGGGTCACCTACGGAATATTTCTGTGAAATTATTAAAAAATTTAGCAAGCGGTGTCCACAAGAACACTTTATACAGCCATTTTAGAAAAACTGGCCCACCCTTGGCGGCCATGTATTTAGCAAAACAAAATGATTCGAAGGAATTTCGTAGAGGTTCACCATAGGAATATTTCTTGAAAGTTATTTTGCAATCTCGCATGCCGTTTCAGAGAGGATTTACAAATTTTTCAATAAAAAAATAGAAGGAAAACTGCCCCGCCGCCTGGCGGCCACGTTTGTCAACGAATCAAAATACTTTGAATGAATTTCACCCAATGAACATTTTTGTGAAGTTATTATGAAATCTACTAGCGGGTTTTGACAAAAATATTTTTACAAGTAAAAAAGCCCCACCAACTGTCCGCCAAGTTCTTTTGCAAATAAAAAAATAATTTCAATAATCTGACATAATACCACCCAAGGAATATTCTTACAATGTTTTATTAATTTCCACCTATAGCGGTTTCAGAGGAGAAGAGTTTTGAAGCAAATTGTTGACGGCTACGACGACGGACAACCACTGACCACATAATCTCACCATTTAGCACTTTGTGCTCAGGTGAGCTAAAGAAAAACATTTCTGTCGACGTCCACTACAACAACATAAAAAGCAACGGAGTAAAACAGAACATTAGCTCAATGCGCTGAAAGAAATCTGTAAAGTACATTAATAATTTATTAAAAATTTGTTCGTTTTCTAGTAACTTCTTTCTCTTCGTAAATTGAATTATTGTTTACAATAAAAATTCAACATAACTTTCTATGACGGAAAATGCTTTTTATCCACTTGCGTGCTCCGAATGCTTTTAATGCTATTTATTTTATTTCTAACAAAAAGAACCCAACTGTTTCTCAGTTTGCATTTGTCGTTCTAACAATATACTCGCTAATTTTTCTATAGACATAGAATACAATTATCGTTGTTAAACTACCCAATAAACAACGCAAAAAGTACGATTTTGAGCAGAGCATAATAAAAAGTAGTTCCAATTACAATTGCAAAAATATGTCAAATTATGTTAGAATCGAAATAATTTTCGCATTATCGCTGTTTATCGGCCAATAAACAACTCTTTGTCGTTCTGATGCATTGCTATTAAGGCGTAACAAAACCTACCCGACCTTCCCTAAAAAAATGCCTCGACCCGATAACATTGTATTGGGTTTGTCAGATATATTTTTGTTTTATTTAACATTTTTCAATAATTAAATGTGTTTTTGGATAAATAAGTGTTTTGTTTTGATAGCATCTACTTATAAAAAAGTTTAAGGATATTACTGATATGTTTTGAATATTTATTCAGTTTTAGAATCTTCAAGATGACCGTTTAACAAATACAAAAAATAAATCTCTACCTACCTACCCTAATTTTTTTGGGCATGTAACCTGAAACAAACAATTTTTTTAGGCCCTTTGAACTCGGGCTAATGCCCTCGTGGTTTAATTCCTACGCATCAGAACTTCAAATCATTGTTCATTGGCCGATAAACAACGATAAATCGAAAATTATTTCTTAATTAACATGTCGAGTAATCGTCGCCGTAGTTTAACAAAAAAGACTCGGCTTTTTACACAGCCATTAAAATTCAAAATACTTGAATCAGAAACTAACAATCGACACGCAATTTAATAATGCGGGATATAAAGTCTAATTTTAATACATACTGAAAAAAAAATGAAACGTTCGCTAAGTTGAATGTAGGCGGGCACATGCACGTTCATAAGCGGACACATACACACGTGCATAGGCGGACACACACACGTTTATAGGCGGACACACACACACGTGTATAGGCGGACACATACACGTGTGTAGGCGGACACACACACACGTTTATAGGCGGACACACACACACATTTATAGGCGGACACACTCACACGTTTATAGGCGGAACACACACACGTTTATAGGCGGACACACAAACACGTTTATAGGCGGACACACACACACACGTTTATAGGCGGACACACACACACGTGTATAGGCGGACACACACACACGTGTATAGGCGGACACACACGTGTATAGGGGGACACACACACACGTTTATAGGCGGACACACACACACGTTTATAGGCGGACACATACACGTTCATAGGCGGACACATACACGTTCATAGTTGGACACATACACGTTTAAAGGCGGACCCACACACGATCATCGACGGACACAAACACGTTCATAGGCGGACACATACACGTTCAAAGGCGGACAAATACTAGTTCATGGGCGGACACATACATGTTTATAGGCGGTCACATACACGTTCTTAGGCGGTCACATACACGTTCTTAGGCGGTCACATACACGTTCATAGGCGGTCACATACACGTTCTTAGGCGGACACTCTCATGTTCATAAATGCTCATAGGCGGACACATACATAATAATTGGCGGACACATACATGTTCATGGGCGGACAGATGTACACACATTTATAGCTACATCATTTAACACACGCACGGTTTTTCTTCATAACGCACGTAACTGTAACGCCGGTACCTGGGTACCTGTTTGTACGGAGGAGGACGGAAATGGAGGAGGCAAGACGGTCAATATGCGTCACTCGCTTTCGGTTGGTAGACTTGAAATCGAACGCGTGATAAGGAGCTCAGCAGACGCGCAGACGACAGTTCACACAGACGACAGTTTCACGTGTTTAGAACTAGGCATGAGTGATAGACCAGGCGGACTTGTGGACGCAGGGTGACCTTGACAGAACGCGCTTTCAGAACTCTATCAAGCAGTTACATTTAGTCTGATCATATTTATTTTGTCATGATCCTCGATATTAAATATTTATTTAAACTCACGTATTTGCCCGGGATATGTTATAATAAGACAGGGTCTGTCGTACTAATTCTAACGCATCCGCAGAACCACAACACCCACATCAAAACGTAAATATAAAATAAATGTAAAGTACATGTATAAATGCAGTTTCGATGTGACCAGATAATAGTTTCCGAAACTTTTACGTGCATATTTCCTTTATGCTAGGTTCCCACTATCGTGCGATGCGTCACGAACGCCACGATTGGCCACTAGGCTCAGATTTCAGGCTTGGATACGATGTGATGCGAGTCCATACGGTTTGATAAGATGTTTTGCGCTTTGTTCGGAGCTGCTCATGATTTGTCAATTAAAGGTGTCACGATCTGTAACGGTCTGATCTCCAGTTTAGATACGATTTCATACGTTCCGTTGGGATTGCGTTTTTTTTTGTCTACGATCGATCACGATTGGGTCTCGATCTGACAAGATTATCACGATCAAGTTCCCCGAATTAGGACGTTATAGTACGTACAGACACGTTCCGATACGCTAATCACGAATCAATGCGCTCCGCTTCGATAGGATACGACTGTGGTCGCGATGTCTTTCACGATCATGATAGATGGAGATCAAGATTTGAGCTACGACTAGACCCGAATGATATAAATACAGCCCGACTTACTATAACTTAATTTTTTCTTGAGATCTCAAGATCTTAACAGAGCGTGGTGTTTTTTTCTTGTCTACGATCGATGCCGATCACCACGATTTGGATGCACGATTAGATACGATTTGTCGCACGTTCTTACGATGCAATAAGATCTGAGAGGATGATCCCGATGGACAATTGATCGCCGTTGTACGTGTTACTCGTAGAGATTTTTTGAACCGTTCAAAATTTTTCAACGATTAACACGATTGCTACGACTGACCTCAAGATCTGAAATGATCTGATAGGATCACCATGATTGGTCCACGGTTAAGACTACGATTTCAATCGTGACGTGAGTCGTGATGGTGGGAAGCTAGCATTAAGTATACAATTAAATACAAATTCCTTACATATGCACGCCTTTGCTAATTCGGTCAAACATATAGAGACAGTTAATTACATACTATTCCCATGTACCGTACATATGTGGGCGAATTTTAACAACTACTAATAATAGACTATTTTTAAGTAATATACACTCAACAGAAGTTATAACGCACAAACTGGAAATTGTTGTATTTTCTTTATTTCTAATAATTTCAGTTGCGCCATGGTAAACACAAATTTCTTTCGTATTTTTCCCAATATTTTGATATGAACAAATGCATGTATTACTCAAATTATTATGATATTTCAAGCTGAAATTCGTATAAATAAAGAAAAATACAACAATTTCCTTTTATTTCCATTTGGTGCGTTACAACTTGTGTTGAGTGTACACAGTTTTGACTAAAGTGGCGATGGTGGTTAACAGTAAATACATGAAACAAACAGCTGATACGATCTGTAAATAGACATCAATTGGAGAGCGCCGACCACCTCCAAGGCAAGATCCATATCACACAACTATGTGCTATTAATGTTCCTAGTATTTTTGGCCAAACAAGCACCCAATTTATATCTGGATGAGCTATACGGTAAAATGTGGCAAATTGCCATATCTCTCGATAAGAAAGAATACTTTCAACATTCCTGGATCCACTCGGTGATTCGGATCACCATCAGAATCTCAACGTGTGTTCATTCGCCCATTAAAAATTTTCCCAGAATGTTTCATGCAAATTCGTTCCTAACTAAAGTTGCTAACAGACCTACAGACAGACAAATCCCAGACCTACAGACAGACAAATCCCAGACCTACAGACAGACAAACCACAGACCTACAGACAGACAAACCACATACCTACAGAGAGACAAACCCCAGACCTACAGACTGACAAATCACAGACCTACAAACCACAGACCTACAGACAAACCAGCGCCGACAGAAAGCATAACGTCCATGATGGCAGTTTATATAGCTCAACGCTTCCTATAAACAAAAAGCTTCCTATAAACAAAAAGCCCCCCAAAAATAAAAAACAATTGTGTGTTTCGGACAACGGTCTTACAAAAGTTAGGTAGGGTAGGGATTGAACTTTTTCTATATTTTAAAGATTACAATGTAGTCATAAAAGCGAAACGAATCGCAAACGCTTAACTGGCAATACTATTCATCCATAGAGATCCAAAATACTTAATAATATATTTAGCTCTTTTTCGACACATATTATCTAGTTAATCACGATTTACTCTCTTAAAAAAAATCAAAACGCTGACAGCGTTGAAAGACTGTTGGCGAGAAAAGAAACTAACATCAAGTGAATTATGAGTGTATTTTTTTTTATCTTGAGAGCACATCTATTTGAATGAAATCACCTGTCTGTAATATAATGTCCACAAAACATCTGTTAACTCATAATTGTAAAATCTACTTAAAATTAATTGGTATAAGCTGGTATTTGACCTAATTTGAACTAAATGAAGTTGGAGATCCAGGCCACTGTCTTTTGCAAATTAAAACTTATATATCGCGCGTCTAATTCAATGATGTTTATCTACATTCTAATCATTATTTTTTGTAATTCGTGGTAAGCTAATTTTTTTTGTGTGCAAATTATTTAAAAAGCAAACAGAGTTAAATGCATACAAGTCAATCTACAACGTGTAAAATTAGCCGTTTAACCGTATAAATTCGAATCAATTTTCAGTGTTTTACATCACAAGTGCTCTGCTCGGTAAATACCAATTCAACTAAAAATAAGTTAAACTAGTTAACATTAATTCAAACCTCTATGCAGAAGTACAAGGCTTTTCCACAATTCGTATGGATACGTCAAAAATAGTAACAATCGCCAATCGCGTTGTTAGTCAATACACAGTTGTTTAACTTGTGGTAATACGTTGTAATGCGTAGTTTACCAGTACACAGCACAAACAGAGACGCTATCATACCTAGGTGAATAGCCATAACATTAATGCACTTGCAAATCCGGAATACCTGGATTATAATCATTGCTTGTTAGTGTATTACTTCCGATCTATTTCTTGTCATCTATTCATAAAGGTCAAATTACACCAAAACGGAAATCACATCCTCAGGGTTACATCAGTTAGATAATAGTAATAAACACATAGGGTTAAGTGTATAATGCATATGATTAAAAAAACTGTTTAAATTATATGTTTTGGTATCAATTTAAAGGTATATATGTAAGAAATAAGAAATGAAGCATTTTTTTGCACTACTTTGTCTTAGTGGTTCCCAGCTTCATTACTTTTGGCCCATGTATTGATGCACAAAATGGCAGCCCCCACGCCTGTCAAAACCGGTGTGTTTATTCTAAGGTAAATATTTTGAGTTCCAACGTATAGATTTTTTTTGATATGCTGTTTTTCAAAAGGTTATGGCCTTATCTTTCCAAAAATTTATGGTGACATATTGGAAAGTAGCTTGGTCATGGTGAAAATTGAGATCAAACATTGAATATTTTATATGTAACAATGAAGGAATTTAATTGCGCATGCGTAACCTAAAGTAGCATCGATAATAATAGGAAGCCTCACAGCTCCGCAAGGGAAGCGATTTACTGACTCGTAGCCTGCATAGTAAAGAAGTTGTTCCCTCAAGACCGATTTCTGAATACAACTACTAAGTCGGGTTGGCTTCAGCCAACAGTCTAAAAGCGATATTTTCTTTTTTGTAATGCGTTCCAAACTATAAACTGGCGGGCATATAACAAAACCACGACCAATTACATCTTCATCATTCGCCGACTGAACAAATTCGGGGACTGTCCCCACATCAGTGCTTATCCCGGATTCAGCCTTAGACACGACCCCGACTGCAATACAATGAATTTAACGTCACTTACTGGAAGCACAACATTTTATTACGACATTTCATACATCTATAATTACTTTGTTTACAAAACACCTCCCCGAAATTACAAAAAATTGCTAAAGACTTCAGCGGCGCGGTAAGAGCATCTGCCTATCACGCCGATGACTCGCGTTGAATCCCCCGCAAGTTCTCAGATTATCAATAAACGTTAGATACTATAATATTATTTAAGTTTTTATATAATCTCTCTTTTTTATAAGCTATCGGAACTTGATCTGGCATGTTCAAAAACGGCCCTAAATAGCATACACCGGATAGCCCTAGTCTATTTTTAGAAGAGCTTTCCTAAGAGTTGTTTAGTCCGCTATTATCTGGATAGTTATTATACTTTAAAGTCATGGTTTATTGACTGCCTTTGATGATCATCATATTATTTACATAACAGACAACCAGTTATTTATGTCTTATCTTCTGTGAAGTAGCAGCTTTAAAATAACCAAACCATTTCACAAAATGTAAATTTCAGAATAATTTTTTAGCGAACGTCTGTTTAAGTATATGAATAAAGTCAAAATACCCAACCTCAGTAATCATTCAGTAAATTCGTGATATATATTCACTCTCAGAATAATCTGACGTCTGGAAAAAAAACTGTCTGTGGATAATTAGCATTAGTCACTGAAACCAGACACGTCCTTAGGACACGCATCATGCACTCACATTCTACTGGATGTCACAAAACTCTGCTGATGTCAGATGATACTGCACCAAAATACCCAGGTGCACAAGTTCACACGGTGATGAAAATGTTTACTAAGTTGCAATAATCTATAAATCATACTTGTCGAGTTACAAGCTACACGAGTCCACAAATGTCATCTTTTTGCTAACAAGGGCCATAACTCTGCTGACGTCTGAAAAAACTGCGCCAAAATACCCAGGTGCACAAGTTCACATGCTGATGAATATGTCTATAAAGTTTCATAGCGCTCTAGCAGGTATACTTTTCGAGTTACGCGCGAAACACAAAAACCCGACGGACAGACGGACGGACAAGGGCAAATCTAGTATAATTATGCCTCCCTCCTCTGAAACTTGGGGCATAACAAAGCTGAAAAGAACAACAACAATGTACAAGCAACATTTTTTCAAGGTTCCGTTTTCTCTGCAGCCTTGCATTGTTCATGCAGCCAAAGTTGCCAAAGAGATAATCATGGGATAAAATAGCTGACAAAACTGCTGAGCGGTAAAATTGTCCGCTTTCAGTATAGAATATAACTGACAATTATTATGCTGAGATCTCGTCATACAGTTTTGCTTTTTTTCTAAAATTTAAACTAAATCACAGAACCACAGCTGTAGTTCCAAATTTAGTTTGTTCATGACAAGAAATTATAGACACCTTACATTATGTTAATTGTAAATAGTAAGTGATTTGACAAAGCTGTTTTGACCGTTCTTACGACGGCGAATGATACGCATCATGACGATGAAATTCAAAACAAAGATGCGTGCAGTTTTTCTTGGGTTTTTTATAATAAATATTTGCTCATATATTTCTACGAAATGTTCGTGTCTGTGCATTTGCAACTTAAGGTCGAGGTTAACTAATTCGTCATACATGTACATAAAATATCCCGTGTGGGCAATTAATGTAAAAAGCGAGTCCTTATAAAATTTGCACTCACATCAAAAGAAATTATTCATGCCAAAATTATATGAGACGTGTCGTGGGAAACCCGGGCTTAATGCATGTGTGTAGTCTCGTCCCGCATTAGCCTGTGCAGTCCGCACATGCTAATCCGGGACGAGACTTTTCGCCTACAGTGGATTTATATTTAGAAGAGACTTCATTTAAATGGAAAATACCAGAAAAGAGGAAAGTGTCATCCTAGATTAGCCTGTCCTAGATTAGACTGCACAGGCTAATCCGGAACGACACTTTACGCACATGCATTAAGCCAGGTTTTCCCACGACACGCCTCATATATTTTGCTATGTTGCCTTCAATGATATGTTTGTATGCATAATCAATTAAATTAATTCTCCTAGAGTTAAATTTTAATGAAACAGTTAGCATGTAATGAAGCCTGTTAGTGTACGAGGGGAGATAAAAAAAGTTAGTAGAATTTTCTTCACATTTCTTAAGATGACGTTTTTTTGCTTTTGAAATTAAAATGACACATGAAATAATGATAGCGGATTATGTTTCAATAATTTTACCCTATAATATAGAGGAAAAACGAATTTTATAACTCTTATAATAAGACGCGGTAATCTATCCCGGAGCCCGTCATAGAACATTGTAATATTCTAAAATCACACGTATTTTCTCCGTTATTTTCCGATTTTCGCAAAAGTTTGACGTCTGCTCGTCGACACGATGCGCCGAAGCAATATAAACATAGTTTTTTTGTATCTTCGCGCGCCCAATTTTATAGCCACATATGAAACAAGAAATGCATTTAAAAAGACAATCGGCGTTGAAATTAATATTGAGATGTCATGTTTTGCCCTAAATATAATGCAAGAGGACCAAGATGATCGATTACGTGACTTCTCGGACACCAGATTTTACGGTCCATACTAAGGAGACTTCTCGGACACTAGATTTTAGGACATGAAAAGAAAACGTATCGGCCACAAAATTTATCTGAGATAAACTCAATTATTATTAATATCTGTACCGAGAATAAACCAATCACATACCGCCCCATGTTTTCACCAATGATAAATAAATGAATAACCTAAATACTAGTAATTTACGTTAATATAATTGATACATGTATGAATTTGTCAGGCAAATTTTACACATATGGTACATGTATATGAATATGGTACTCGCTGAATTTTCTATAGATAAAGAACAAAATTATCCTTGTTAAACTACCCAATAAACAACGCAAAATGTAGTCGATATAATTTTTGCATTCTCGTTGTTAATCGGCCAATAAACAACTCTTTGTCGTTATGGTGCATGGCTATTAAACCGCGTCACGCCCCCGTGTTTTTATTCCTATGCATCAGAACTCAAAATTGTTGTTTACTGGCCAATGAACAACGATAAATCGAAAATTATTTCTTAAATATACGGTTAAGGCATTTTCCAGATTTAAGAATAAGGATAAAAGTTATCAGAGATTCTTTGTAAGTACCACACCTGCGTCTGTGACGCGACATCGATTTCTTTATTTATAACAAATGAAGACGCGTATAAAATAAATAACAGGACCCGACATGAACATCACGATATCTCTTCGTGCACAGCGAACATGTACACAGTCAAGAATCATCCGCCTTTAACGACAATTCACGAGTAGACCGTGACACGAATGGTTTACAAATAATGTAATTTTCGAGATGCTGGGGCGGAATTCATAAAGCTCCCGAGGAAGATCACAACTTTAAATACAATTAAATGACATTTACCGGTATATCAAGTTTTTATCTGAAAATCTGAATTTTATAATCGAATTATGATTAAAAAACAATGCATATGTCACCTTTAAGTTGTTACTGGGATAAATTACATGGATATTAATCCAAATTGAAAACAATACATGAAACATGGCCCCATGGTTTAGAAATGTTACGATGTTCAGACATTTACTTAAATGTTTATTAAGTAGCTTAATCAATACGGGCCCGGACACGTGCATTATGATTGATAAAATATTACACTCACGTAAATTCACGTTCACATCGATGTTATACTTACAGGTTTATAAAAATATAATATTTCCACGTGAATGTATCAGTCAGTCAGTCAAGGACGTACTTCCCAAGTCAAAAATAACACATACAAATGTTTTACACGCTGTAGTCTAACAAAATAATAATAGAAGTCAATTCGATTAGTTTCTTTATATGTATACTCTAAAATATTAAGACTGCTATAGTAACTGACAAATTTGAATGCCAGTTGACATATGTCACCAAAATTTAGACATTTTCAAATGGAATAAAATATCACCAGAACAACCTGTGAAATACGTAACATGTACGTAACACAACAGTCTTTGAAACACTGATCATGTAAACACTTATAAACATGCAGCCAAGCTAAGATAACGTACGTTACAAACATTATGTAACAGTAATTTGTATTGTTGTTATATTAAAACAAACACAAACGGGGAAGTCCCTCAACCGATGCATGCCACAGATCAGATCGCAAACTAAATCACATAGACCAGCATTTGGTCATTTGAAATGTTCTGAAGAAAATAAACGAAATACTATTCTGTGATTAAATTTTAAAATAAATTGTTCATTAAAACATTTTCTTGTATAATTTTCATTTTTTACAACTCTTTCGCAAAAAACCGCTATGGATATGATTTGATTCTTAATGCATATCTTTACAATGACAGACATTATTTCAACTCATATTCTTGCCTACATCGGCGGACACATGGTTACCATAATCGGCGGACATATGGTTGCCTTCATCGGCGGACACACGGTTGCAATCATCGGCAGACACACGGTTTCCATCATCGGTGGTCATTCGGTTGCCCTCATCGACAGACAACGGTTGCCCTCATCGGTGGTCATTCGGTTGCCATCACCGGTGGCCCTAATCGTCGGACACACAGTTGCCATCATTGGCTGCCATTGGGTTCCGCTCATCGGCAGACACACGGTTGCCTTCATCAACGGATACACGGTTGCGCTTACTGGCGGACATTATGTTGCCATCATCGACGGACACACGGTTGCGCTCGTAGGCGGACACACGGTTGCCTTTATCGACGGTCACTCGGAAGCGCTCATCGACAGACACACGGTTGCATTCATAGGCGGACACACAATTGCCATCATCGACGGTCACTCGGTTGCGCTCATCGACGGACACACGGTTGTGCTCATAGGCTGACACACAGTTGCCATCATCGACGGAAACACGGTTGCGCTCATCGACGGAAACACAGTTGCACTCATAGGCGGACCCACAGTTGCCATCATCGACGGTCACTCGGTTGCGCTCATCGACGGACACACGGTTGCGCTCATCAACGAACATTCGATCGCAAGCCTACCTACTGGTTCTTGCAGCACGTAAGAGTAGTTTATTAATGCACTTTACAGGTAAATAGCTAAGAATATTGTGCCTTCAACATCCCAAGTACTTCTCGCGCTTAATAGAGCGTTTCATGTTTCTCGATGCCTATAACCAAATTAATGTGTTCGTAAAAATATTCACATAACTTACATATACTTCTTTGTTACCTAAACGTTTTGAGTAGGTTCTACTAACAACAATGCCAAGTGATGAATAAGAATCATACATGCTACTCTGATGATGATGATGATGACTATGATGATGACGACGACGACGACAATGATTATGATATAAATTATTTTTACAAAATACATGTATTTCACTATGAAGTATTACATAAATGTATAAAGACTATTCTTTATATGGAACACACGACAATAAAATATTATGTAAATAGGTGGCTTCATAATAATTCATTTCTGCATCCAAATTTATCTAAGAAATTGACGAAGACAGACATGGAATTAAATTAGATTTATGAATTTATTGAGGGCGAGTCCCCGCGTCTGTGTTTCGACTGACAACCTTGCGTAATTCGAATGCTACATGATACTTTAATGCTTCAACATATCTTTGCACAAAATGCTAGATATGTTCTTGACTTAAAAGGCAAACTATCAAAATATACCACTGTCACAGTTTTGTGCCAACTAATAATAAATAAAATGCTTACCGAATGTTACTAGTATTCAAGCCCTTTACTTTTGTTACATAATAAAAATCAAACGCGTGACAAAGCGATAATTATATAAAGTATGTCCTCATAATATAGCTAGATGCACAGGCGTTTAAGTCGCCGACGACAACAATGATTTGTGATAAATTCGTGATAAATTCTCCGCTACCGGAAGTGTAACAGGCCGTCGCAGACGACATAGGAAGCACAGTAAGCACTGATGGACAACACACAAAATTCTTTTTACTGCGACGTTGATATCTTCCGTCCAGACACCGTGCAATGCACTTGGTCAGGGGCCATAACCACACAGCTCTGTAGGACCATATTTTTCACAATAATATTTTTCACATCTGAGAAAAAAGGATCTCATTCTTCACAGGTGTAAAATTGAGATCGTATTCTTCACACATCATAATCTTATAATATCCTTATTATTCGCATTTCGTCTGTAGTTTGTAATCGCATGCAGTTTGTGATACGCAATGAAATCATATTGTTCTGTGATCCTACTCATACGTCGTTTCAGGCCAATTACATTCCTCACACTTAAATATGTGCCAAATTAAATCCTATTCTTCACAGGTGTGTGAAAAATATAATTTGTGAAAAATATTATCCTACAAAGCTACTTAGGACAGTTTTAACTTGAACCATATTTTAAGGGTCTTTTATTGTGACAGACAGTATTTTATACTTTAAATATGGTAAAATAACATGATTATCGGTATGTTGATTCTTGATTAGAATTAAAGCATGTAAGACAATAATACTATAAACATTAAATGAACCAACCACAGACAAAGGGAAGTGTATGACTTTAAGAAGTTTACAAAAGACTTCACTAAGGAGCTTTGTGGATATGGGCCCCGAAACAGACGAAATATGCGACCTTCAATGGCTGACTGGGCCAACGTTTTCACCGAGGAGTCTCGCTTCACTATAACCGGAAATGACGACAGAGCGCGCGTGTGCCGGGGTAAGGTGACCGGTTTACCGGATGTTGTTTGCACGAGGGGCCAGTGTGGAGGTGGGTCCTTAATGGCTTGAGGCGGTGCTATTAAACATTATAAAACTAAGATTCATGAATATTGTAAACGGGAATTTGAGATCCCAGATACATGTTTTACCAATCCCGCACGAAACGCAGGGCATGATTCCCTTACTCTAAAAAAATCCGTGTCACGTCAACACGCTCCAAAACAATCACGTTCAAACGATGGGGTGACCTGCGTTTGCCAGGCCATGTTTGCGACAACAGAACAACTTGCAAGAACCGGAAGCTGACATTCTGTACGCAGAAGGTCACCCAATCTCGCACACCGGCTACATTTCATTCACCTCTGTAGACTGCTTGGAAAGGAGTCCCAACTCATGCATGTGGCTTTAGTCACATGATCATAACATTCAAACGCATAGCACAATACCATCCAATCATTTGTTTACATATGCAAACTGATTCCTGCTTTAATGGGTATGAAACTAGTTCTCATAATAAGAATCAAAATTATTATGTTTTGTCTCGAGTCTTGATAATTTAAAAACCATTTATTCTTTATTTCTATGCTTGTGGTCCTAAAAATCAACTTTAATGTGCGTTTTCTTGTCAGTGAGCCCATTCCAGAGGTGTATGGTGAGAGCAACGAACGACAACTCAGCTGGGAGATTACAAAACACAGTGCTTCAGAAACAATGCATGCTATAATGGTGATATATGTGACTGTGGATTTTTCTATTGATAGTAACGTACAATATGACATGTCATGATTTTATTGTCGCTTGTATTTTGCCGAATGTGAAATTTACGGAAAATCCAGGTGGATAGATTGCCGAGGTAAAAGACAACAAAGACAGGATTAATATAATTTAAGATCGAACACACTACATTTTATTTTATGGAATCATTTAGTTCCAAATCAAAATAATGCTATGTTCTATTTAAATGAAATTATTGGAAGAGCTGTTGCATTTATTGTTTATTGTAACATAATTGTTGTATATGTATCATTTAATTACAACTATAATCCACCACAACAACCAAATCAATAATTGCGACTGTTGCATTTGTTTTCTTTGGGATTACTGTTTCAGTGACGGTATCAAAGGGACATACTTCTTTGCGGTTTAGTGTGTTTTGTTGTTCTTGTTGTTTTTACTGAAGATATAAACTATATTTCTGATCAGGGCGAATGGTGCAACAGTGCCATCGGTTTAAGGATGTGGTCCACTCACATACATACACGAATTACTACAATGTACTTTATATACACAATATATTTTTATACACAATAATAAAACAACGGCAACCATGAGGTGTATGGATTTTTGACGAACAAAACTGTCAAAATGTCTTGACTTGAGTACATTTCTTGCTTATGTCACCACCGATATATTCACGCTTGTAACATATCAATAACTACTCAAACTGGAAGTTACACAGCACACATTTTCGCCATAATAGGAGGACATAACATACGAACAAAATGTTATTGCAAATGCACAACCACAATTACGCTAGCTCATTCACATGTTTCAAAATTCCAACACCATGAAGAACTTTTTTGAAAACATGATACTTCGTAGATGAATAGACACAAAGCGTAAACTTCCCTCCAAAAACACCCCGGTTTTTCCGACAATACTTATTTACATTTTACATATTTATTTATGTAATGTACTTTGTGTAATATATATATATTTTACTAAGTAAGTATGTGTCACAAATTTTGGGAAAAATAACAGGTGAGTCCATATTTTCCAGCGAAACCGATGCTCTATTTTTACATTATGTTCCTATTATAAATAATACAGACTTATCTTTGATGTCTTCAACTTCCCGACATTTGCGCAGCTGCATTGCACAGTACACGTTCTTGTTTTCATTAAGTTTCACTAGCACAAATGTTCACAAATAATACAGTTAATAATAAAGAAATATTCACATATCGCCGTAAGGCCAAAAAGTTTGCATTTTGAACATGTTCTTAACAAATTTATAAAATTAAATTCCACTATACGTTAAAATTCCAGATTTACGAAATGTCCACATTGTACTGTCAGAATTACCCAACATCTATATCTACACTGTCCAAAACACTTGAATTCGTACCTGTAATTGTGTGTTTACACTACACAAGGCGTACATGAAACTATTGTTCCGTTACTTTAACGATTGCTGTCCTGTAAAAACTCGTGCATTCCCATTCGGAGATTTTGTAACAATGTACAGGTAGTATACATTCCCCTATTACAAACTTTAAAGGCGCTCTCGCGCGAGTTCTTATTATTTTGTCCTAAATGCAATAAGGATACCAGGGCCCATATTTATAATTAGTTTTATGTTAATCTTAACTAAAATTTAAGATGACTAAACATGCAAATTTGTCAGGAAACACAACCATGCATCAGAACCATGCAGCACAACCACGTGTCACAGCCGTGCAACACGACCACGCGTCACATCCGTGCAACACAACCACGCGTCACAACCATGCAACACAACCACGCGCCACATCAATGCAACACAACCACGCGTCACATCTGTGCAACACAACCACGCGTCACATCAAAGTATCACAACCACGCGTTACATCCACGCAACACAACCACGTGTAACATCCATGCGACACAATTTTTCGTCACATCCAAGCACCATAACCATGCGTCCCATCCACGCACCATAACCATGCGTCCCATCCACGCACCATAACCATGCGTCCCATCCACGCACCATAACCATGCGTCCCATCCACGCACCATAGCCATGCGTCACATCCACGCACCATAACCATGCGTCCCATCCACGCACCATAACCATGCGTCACATCCACGCACCATAACCATGCGTCCCATCTACGCACCATAACCATGCGTCCCATCCACGCACCATAACCATGCGTCACATCCATGCAACATAACAACGCGTCACATGTTCGCAACACAACCACGCGTCACATCCACGCACCATAACCACGCGTCACATCCATGCACCATAACCATGCGTCACATCCACGCACCATAACCATGCGTCCCATCTACGCACCATAACCATGCGTCCCATCTACGCACCATAACCATGCGTCCCATCCACGCACCATAACCATGCGTCACATCCATGCAACATAACAACGCGTCACATGCTCGCAACACAACCACGCGTCACATCCACGCACCATAACCACGCGTCACATACACGCACCATAACCATGCGTCACATACACGCATATAACCACACAACACATGCACGCAACACAACCACACGTCACATACATGCAGCATAACTAAGCGTCACATACACACACCATAACCACGAGTCACATACACGCACCATAACCACAGGCCACATACACACACCATAACCACGAGTCACATACACCCACCATAACCACGAGTCACATACACGCACCATAACCATGGGCCACATACACACACCATAACCACGAGTCACCTACACGCACCATAACCACGGGCCACATACACACACCATAACCAAGGGTCACATACACGCACCATAACCACGGGCCACATACACACACCATAACCACGAGTCACATACACGCACCATAACCATAGGCCACATACACACACCATAACCACGGGCCACATACACACACCATAACCAAGGGTCACATACACGCACCATAACCCCGAGTCACATCCACGCACCATAACCACGAGTCACATACACGCACCATAACCACGGGCCACATACACACACCATAACCACGCGTCACATCCACGTACCATAACCACGGGTCACATACACACACCATAACCACGGGTCACATACACACACCATAACTACGGGTCACATCCACGCACCATAACCACGAGTCACATCCACGCACCATAACCACGAGTCACATACATGCACCATAACCACGGGTCACATACACACACCATAACCACGAGTCACATCCACGCACCATAACCACGGGTCACATCCACGCACCATAACCACGAGTCACATACACGCACCATAACCATGAGTCACATACACGCACCATAACCACGAGTCACATACACGCACCATAACCACGGGTCACATACACACACCATAACCACGAGTCACATCCACGCACCATAACCACGGGTCACATACACACACCATAACCACGAGTCACATACACACACCATAACCAAGGGTCACATACACGCACCATAACCACGAGTCACATACACACACCATAACCAAGGGTCACATACACGCACCATAACCACGAGTCACATCCATGCACCATAACCAAGGGTCACATACACGCACCATAACCACGAGTCACATACACCCACCATAACCACGGGTCACATACACACACCATAACCAAGGGTCACATACACACACCATAACCACGAGTCACATACACGCACCATAACCACGGGTCACATACACACACCATAACCACGGGTCACATACACACACCATAACCACGGGTCACATACACGCACCATAACCACGGGCCACATACACACACCATAACCACGCGTCACATCCACGCACCATAACCACGGGTCACATACACACACCATAACCACGGGTCACATACACACACCATAACCACGGGTCACATCCACGCACCATAACCACGAGTCACATCCACGCACCATAACCACGAGTCACATACACGCACCATAACCACGGGTCACATACACACCATAACCACGAGTCACATCCACGCACCATAACCACGGGTCACATCCACGCACCATAACCACGAGTCACATCCACGCACCATAACCATGAGTCACATACACGCACCATAACCACGAGTCACATACACGCACCATAACAACGGGTCACATACACACACCATAACCACGAGTCACATCCACGCACCATAACCACGGGTCACATACACACACCATAACCACGAGTCACATACACACACCATAACCAAGGGTCACATACACGCACCATAACCACGAGTCACATCCATGTATCATAACCAAGGGTCACATACACGCACCATAACCACGAGTCACATACACCCACCATAACCACGGGTCACATACACACACCATAACCAAGGGTCACATACACACACCATAACCACGGGTCACATACACCCACCATAACCACGGGTCACATACACACACCATAACCACGGGTCACATACACACACCATAACCAAGGGTCACATACACCCACCATAACCACGGGTCACATACACCAACCATAACCACGGGTCACATACACACACCATAACCAAGGGTCACATACACACACCATAACCATGGGTCACATACACGCACCATAACCACGAGTCACATACACCCACCATAACCACAAGTCACATACACCCACCATAACCACGAGTCACATACACCCACCATAACCACGGGCCACATACACACACCATAACCACGGGTCACATACACACACCATAACCAAGGGCCACATACACACACCATAACCAAGGGTCACATACACGCACCATAACCACGGGCCACATACACACACCATAACCACGAGTCTCATACACGCACCATAACCACGGGTCACATCCACGCACCATAACCAAGGGTCACATACACGCACCATAACCACGAGTCACATCCACGCACCATAACCACGGGTCACATCCACGCACCATAACCACGGGTCACATACACCCACCATAACCACGAGTCACATACACGCACCATAACCAAGGGCCACATACACCCACCATAACCACGGGTCACATACACACACCATAACCACGAGTCACATACACACACCATATCCAAGGGTCACATACACCCACCATAACCACGGGTCACATGCACCAACCATAACCACGGGTCACATACACACACCATAACCAAGGGTCACATACACACACCATAACCATGGGTCACATACACGCACCATAACCACGAGTCACATACACCCACCATAACCACAAGTCACATACACCCACCATAACCACGAGTCACATACACCCACCATAACCACGGGCCACATACACACACCATAACCACGGGTCACATACACACACCATAACCAAGGGCCACATACACACACCATAACCAAGGGTCACATACACGCACCATAACCACGGGCCACATACACACACCATAACCACGAGTCACATACACGCACCATAACCACGGGTCACATCCACGCACCATAACCAAGGGTCACATACACGCACCATAACCACGAGTCACATCCACGCACCATAACCACGGGTCACATCCACGCACCATAACCACGGGTCACATACACCCACCATAACCACGAGTCACATACACGCACCATAACCAAGGGCCACATACACGCACCATAACCAAGGGCCACATACACGCACCATAACCACGGGTCACATACACGCACCATAACCACGGGTCACATCCACGCACCATAACCACGGGTCACATACACCCACCATAACCACGGGTCACATACACACACCATAACCAAGGGTCACATATTAGCCACTCATCAGAACGACACAGAGTTGTTAATTGGCCGATAAAAAACGATAATGCGAAGAAAAGAAAAACAGTGTATACAAGAGAGCAAAATAACAATGCGGACATAGAAATATAGTGTTAATAGTAAATACTGTTTTGTTTATGGGTAATCATTAGTTGAAATTGATAACATTATAAAGCGTTTATAACGCTAAACGATGGATTAAATTGGAGTGTTTGTTGTATTAATTAAAATTGTTGACAAACATTAATCACATAAAGTCAATAATGCAGGGCTTTATATAGACATCGGAATGACAGAGTGGTTATGGTGATAGCCTTTTAAACAGGAGGTCCCGCTGGGACTGAATTGTTTTTTTCTTTAAAAAAAATCCTTTTCTTGCTATCATACTTGAGCTCTATATTTCCGATGCTTAAATCTGTAAAGTTAACACATTTAATGGCATACTTCAAAAATGCAAAATTCGGTGAACAAGTTCCTTTAAAGTATCTGTAGTTGTGGGCCTGATGACAACACTGTGTGCCATTATTATTACTGCTTATTGTGTTGTTTTTTCTGGCACTCTTTATCATCAACTCAGGACCCTCTATGGAGTCGTGGGGACTGGGCCTTGCAAGGGGCCAGAGTTTGATGTTTTTCTACAATTTTGGGGAACTAAAAGAATAATGTTGACAGAAAATTAACTTTTAAATGCAGATGATATTAATGCTATTCGATGACCAGCAATACTTATGATCAGATTATGAAGTTTAATTCCAATTGTAATATAATTGCAACTTTAAACTGCCTCTTCTTCAAACATTGGAGATTTTTTCACTGAAACAGAGGCCAACAAATCTGCCCTACAAGGAGAATGGGACGTTTATTTGGCCATCATCCCAGTCAATTCATTTTTAAATCCTTTCATATTGGCCAGAATAATGCTTTCTACAAAAAGTTCATTCTTTAAGTGTGACTTTGGAACATTGATATTTTGGCAGACACTAAGAACTGGTTCTACACAGGAAAATGGACTTACTAACAGGTACTAAACAATGGTTTTACCCAGGAAACAGACTTTATTTGACAATAAAAAAACTGGTTCTTATCTGGAAATGGACTTTCTAACAGACACCAAGAACCGATTCTACCCAGGAAAAATTGCTTTTACGTACACCAAGCACTGGTTCTACCCAGAATATGTACTGGCTCACAGACATTAAGAACTGGTTCTACCCAGGATATGGAACTTACTCTCTGGCGCCAAGAACTTTTTCTTTCCAGGAAATGGACTTTCTCATGTGTGAACAAGACAAGAGTTATGAAAAATACAAATCTCTAATCTCGAACGCATTAATCAAACTGAAGCAATGGAAAAATCCATTATGACACATCAGTCTGAGACTATTATTAGGCAGAACTGAACACACACATGGACACTGACAATACTCTTTAGCATCAGCTGAAGCAGAACTCAGTTTTCAGAAACCATCTGTAAGCATTATATCATGCTAAGATGACAACAAATCTTCCTTGTTTATCAAAACAAATAACTAATCCCTTGTTCATTCTCAATTAATTATTTCTGTTACAAATCTGTTACAAATAATTTATGGCACATGTATGGTATATATTTTGTTCAATGTTTTTATTAATCATAGGCATTTTGGAATTATTCATAGCCACACCAATGTATGTAGCAGTCAAACACATCAATCAAGGAACAAAATGTACTTTGGAACAGTTTCATGTATAATAGTATAAGTATAATTTATGAAACTAGACTGAACTATCAAACTATAGACAACATAATTATTATACTGGATAGGTACAAATAGTGCCCAATTTTATTTTGGCTACTAAATGGACCCATAAATCACAAACAGTGGAAATTCTGCACCCTAACTTTGTTGGTCACAATACTGCCACAAAATGTGCTTAGTTATGCCTTATTTGGCACTGTTTTTTTTTCTCAAAAGCAGCTCTGCTCAGGCAACTTTTCAGAAACTTTATCAAATCAAATGTAATGGAAAATACGCAGGAAGTAGTCTCAAATTAGTTATACCATTTGTTTCCATTATATGTCAGTTTGCATTATTGAGCACACAGTTACTCGCAAAGTAGTCCCAAAGTTTAAACATTGGTTAAAAATGCTAAACTGTTCTAAAAAAAAATTAAACATGATGTAGTAGGACAGATTAGTATAGACCGATTTGAGTTCCAATATGGTTTCTGACAATGACTGGCTCTGTGAGTTACTTTACATAATGCCCAAGAACTGAGACAGCAAATCCATTGATTACCTCAAGTATTTCAAATGTACACGACCATGCACTTATCTGTTGTGAATTAAAAATATTTATATAAGAACAATAGTTTTCTCATGTGACTTCACTCCTATGAGTAAAAGTCACCCATGATTGACCCAACCAGTGTGATTATTTAGTTTCTGAAACTGAGTTCTGCTGCAGCTGATGCTAGAGAGCGCTGACAGTGTTCATGAGCGACTCATTTCCAATTCGTGCAAGACTGTTATTTGCCATGCATGCTGTGCTGCTTTCATTGGGTCAGAGTATTCCAGATTAAAGCTGTGTTATGTTCACAACACAAGTCTTCTTAGAAGACATCCCATATGGACTGCACAAAGTCGCATTCTTACAAAAAACGTCATCACCCTGAATGAGTTGCACAGTATAGTGTTAAAGCTGCTACGTCACAGATAAATACTACAAAAATGAAAAAATGTTTCCAATCTAGTAAATGACTATATAATTTGATACAACTGACTGAAATAACATTGTTGACACATTAACACAATTTTGAGACACATGGGTTTATTGAATACGACGCATTGTTTCAACCCCATTTCAAAAGCGTCCCAAGACGCTTTCCAACTATTTATAACTCTTAGGTTGTTGTTGTAATATGATCCATTTAACTAATCGAATTCGCTTCCGCATTTCCATAGTTTACAACACACAAGTAGCATTAAGAGCTTTCCAAAACATGTGAACATGTTTTGCGTCGGGGTTAGAGTGTCTGCCTCTCATGTAGTTCAATCCCCCGAAAGAACTCAGGGCTTTTTTGCTTAAAATTTTGTTTGTACAACATTTTCGAATATATTTTATGTAATAATAAAAGGAAATCTATCAATGAACGGAAATAAAAGAAAAACTGTTCAAATATCATAGAATCTTTCTTTTAAATTCTTCAATATCACACACCAAACAGTGGTAGTCTATTTTTAGATGGGCTTTCCCAAACGAGTCGTTAATTCGTATTTATACATATACCCTGTTTCATCAAAATAAGTTAAGTACTTTTTGAGTTATTGCAGGAACCAGGTTTAGGGGACGGACAGACAGACGGACGGACAAACATATGGACGAACAGGTAGAGAGACACACAGATGGATGGCAAACCTATAGTTCAATCTTTGTACCAAGTTTCATGGTCAAATCTTATGTACTCTTGGAATTATAACAGTATTTAGTTTATTTCTATTTTTAGTAACAGTCACGTGACCTTTGACCTTTGGTAAAAAATAAAAGGTCGTGCATAATACTCACATTGCCGTTTATACGTATACCAAGTTTCATCGAAGTATCGTCAGTACTTTTTGAGTTATCGAAGGAACAAAATTTTGCGGACGGAAGGCGTGACAGACAGACGGACGGACGGAGGGCAAACCTATAGTCCCCTCTGGTGAAACACCGGTAGGGGACTAAATATCCCAAACTCCCACAAAATTGCCATTGGTGATTACTGGTTATATAATAAAATAATTAGTGTTTTTCAAATTTTTATAGAAACAAGACCATCATATTTAGAAATGTTTTGATATTTATACTCTGTAAATTAACTTTATTTTGCAATGTTACTGCTGACATACTGTCAATATGCCCCTCTTAAGAAAATACTTTGCACAAATGTGCTGCAATGGTAGCAAGGAAGACAATCATTGATTCGTTAAGTAAACAGGTCAAATGAATGATCTCCCTTGTTCAAATATAAGTTGTTTTTTTTTGGCCAAATGCTCCTGTAACTATGATGTTGTGTAGTCTAGTTTTAACTCAGTTGAGTTTCTGATACGTGAACAAAATGGTTAGCCACACGTACATGTTGAGAATGACAATTACAAATTTGCAACTGTGCAAGTATGTATAAAAAAGGTACAAGATGGAACAAATTTTAATCCCAATAGTGCAGTGTTTACAATTGCAATATGCTACATGCCAAGTTGTTTGTGAGACATCAAATGTTGGAGATTGAAAATAAAACAAAACACTTAAAATTTCATGCTGCTATAGCCTCATCAAAGAAACATATTGTTAAATTCTAGTAGTTAACGACAAGAATTATATAATGCTACAGTATCTATCCGCATTTGGTTGCTAAAAGGTGTCACAGGGTGAGAACGTTGTGCAGCCAGTCCGGGACTTGAACCCGGGTCCTCTCACTTCCATGGCGAGTGCTCTCCCGACTGAACTAACCCGGCAGGAACACAATCTCTCCCCTATAGTGATCAATTTGAAGGAAGGTGTAAAACAATATACAACAAAATAAATTATTCCTTTTTTAATACATTACAGCAAGGATGCAAAAGAGAACAATGTTGTTTTTTTAATGTCTGCATTACCTGCAACTCATGTTTCTTGCCTTTCACTACTGAACAAATTGTGGTCATACATGAGCGCCTTTGAATTGGTAAACACTGGATAAGAATAATGTTGACTAACCATACCCCAGTTTACTAGTGACCAAACATTGTGTGCTTGTTTTTCAGTATGAAATCACTGTATCTTCCCTTTCATGATGACAGGATAAAACAAGGATATCAGTAAAACTGATAAATGCTCACCAATGCGCTTTGTCAAGCAGTATAAACGCAATGAGAAGGGAAAAGATATCAAAATGACACCAAAACTGTTTTATTGACATCTGGCCAGTAGTTGGTGAGAAATAGCCCAGACAATAATCGTAAATTACGAACTAGTTTCTGAAATCTTTAAAGTCCCATAACTTCGAGAAAAATCATTGAAGTAGAACATCCTGGTAATATGCTGACCTCCTCTTGGTACTGAGGCTTCCCATAAAGTTTCATTGGCCTGTGGTTGCTGAGAAATAGCCTGGACAGGAATTGTGCACTAAATACTATATTTCAGAAATTGTCAAAGTCCCATAACTCCAAGAAAAATCTTTGAAGTGGAACATCCTGCTAATAGCACACCTCTTGTTGGTAATAAAGCTTCTAATGACATTTCATTATAATCTGGCCAGTAGTTGCTAAGAAATATCTGGAACAATCATTTATGAAGTATATACTGATTTCAGAAATCTTATAAGTCCCATAAAAAATCATTCAAGCAGAATGTCTTGGTAGTATGCACACCTCCTATTGGTAATGAAGCTTCCCATAAAGTTTCTTTGAATTCCGGCCAGTAGTTGCTGAGAAATAGCCCAGAGAAGAAAAAGGGACGGAAGGACGGACGGACAAATCGGTGACTTTATGCTGGTAAAACATTTTCGGGGAGCATAATAAACAGAATCAACTTGTAACTGTACTGGGAAATATTTCTGCTTGCAAAATATCATTGAGTTTTTGTACATTATAAAACGATAAATTAAAAATGGTTCTCACTTCTAAAGAAAATATGGAAAAATCTTAATTGTTTGTGTTACTTTCAAAGCAATTTGTAACATCTTTAGTTCTTGAGCTTTTTAATTAGGACACATGCTTACATATGATATAAGGATACATAAAGTAGGAATGGCTATGTATATCCATGTACTTATTGCCAATTGTTACCTAGCCAGATTAAAAAAATTCATATGGTCAAATTACAAACAATGAAATCATTGGTATATCTCTTGTAGGACCATATCACTTATGAATGTCTTGGTTTTTACGACCAGATTGTTTGAAACTGTATGCACTTTATATTGAATTTTTCAACCATTTGGTTGGAACAGATTTAACTTGTGACTGATTTGCTTTGGGACCAGTTAGTTTTGCTACTGAACTGTCTTCACAAACTCCTTTTAGTACATACTTTCCCTATCAGTTAACAGTAACGACTGCCGTCACAAGTAAATTCCTTCCAAATCTGGAATGATTATGTTTTTTAAAATCTTTTCTTATTTAACGGAACCAAGTGTGCAATTTTCTTCATTATTGGAATTTTATACATCATTTACAGTCAATAATGAAAAAGGGAAAGAAAAAAAACAACTAATTTAAACCATTTACAATAACGACAAGATTTTAATTGACCAGCATAAATTGGTTTCGTATGACAGCATGGATTTGATTGAGCTATGCTTGGAACCAGTCTAATCTCTGCGTTGCTGTCTTGAAACAGATTTGACTTGTGACCGATTTTTGTTTTGACGACTTGCCATTAAAACCAACTGATTTCAAACAATATGTCTTCTAACATATTTGTCTAGAGACTGATTTGAATTGTGTAAGATTTCACATGGAACCAAAGAAATTTGGAACCAATTTTTTCTAGGATTTAGAACATTTAGAAGATTACAGTTATTTCAAATGTCAAGGTAAATATGAATGTCTCATATGTTGGTTCAGCATGTTACAGTCCAGACTGCAGCAGCTTACAAGGTCTGTTTCAGGGCCACATCAAACATTTAGAGGCCAATCGAGGGTAAACTGAACAGAAAATGAGAGAAAACCTTAGAAAGCTTTAGATTCTTTACATCGCGATATTAATAGGAGTAGGAAGTGAGACTTGAAGAAGAGACAAACAAGTGGGTGTTCGCAAAGATCAATGACTGTGGAGATCAAACAATTATGCAATTATAAAAATACTCTATTAAGAAATAACATGTAAACAAAGCAAAATTACCTTGAAATAAATATGCGTGCGGACATATATATCAGTGTAATTCTTATACATTTCTATGACTAGCCCTACTTAAAGAGCATCTTTGAATCCTTTTCAAAAAGAACACATTGAAGTAGTAACAGTGCATTGCACCATAAATATTTGGTTGGATGTAATGGAACGGATGTGGTCATCTGCAGGAGTGCAGAAGATTGTAGGAAACAGAGGTGTTTAAAATACTAGTATGTTTCTCTCATTCGGAGACTGTGTGAATGTTCAGAGCCCTCACAACTTAATTTCCAAGCAACAGAAATATGGTTCAGAATTAACATGTGCTAGGTCAAAACATATTTTATAAGCATTCTCAAGTAGGTATATTCAGTAGAACCAGTGCTTTATGTCTTTAGGAATGTTTCAATACAATATTTAAAAGATAAATTTTGTCACATATAATGTGTAAGGACCCCAAATATAACTTCTTGCATCTTTAATATTTTCTTATCAGTGTTATTGTACGTTACGGACTTTTTGTTTGAGTATTTAACCAACTAAATATCATGTTGCATTGAACAACCAACTCTTTATAAATAATGTAGGGGAGAGCACTGTTGTAGTTTCAGTTTGAGGAGTCCAACAGAGTTCTCTCCCTTGAATAATAAAAGTTATTTGCTATTTGAAATGCAGCCACATTCAAACTCATATTTCTAGCTGCTTACTGCTTTATACTTAATGGATTCACTAAATAAAAATATTAAGCCTCTTTTTAAATTTGTGAAGTGTATTTAAGTATACATGAATCCAAACTGCAGTGCACATTGATATGTTAGTGTTGACAACACAACAGTTTTATGTTAATTACTTTACTTGTGAAAATACTGAACATAAAAATATAATGCAAGTTGCTATGCTCTCTCTTTTGTCTTTTTGTTCTCTTTTCTTGTGAAGAATTCAAAATTCACTTCATTAAATTATGCAACGATTCAAAGTTCCAAGTTAGCTGAATAGCTATAAGAGACCACACTTATTTTCATTACTTGTCTGGGTGACATCTTTTCTTTTGACAACAATATAACATTTGCAGCAATGTATCTTTCCTCTCAATAAAATAAGTATTTTGAACAATCATTATTAGAACAAGAAAAGACAACGACTCCCATTCCAGTTTGCTTGCTAGTTTACACTGTCAGACCATATTCCGCAATACACAAGGTTTGTTTTTAGTTTCTTCAACAGGGCGACTACACAATGATTTTCCATGCAGACTATGATAGTGCCTTGAATGAAAAAAATTAATTTGACCAAACTTGCATCACATTCAAACTGTTGAAGCCTAAAAAAAATTTAGCTGTGAGAAAGACCAATTGGCTGGAAATGGGAGCGTCACTGCGTATTTCAACTGGGTCAATATTTTTAATGCATACTTGGACAGGGATCATGGACACAAATAACAGTACCTGAAAAAGCGGCTCATTTGTGTGTCACAAAACACATATTGCTTAGACATAGCAGATGACACCTTTCTGCACTTGGTGTAAAACCGGTCTTTATTTTTAACTTCAACTAAGACTGTCAGATCTGCAGCTGAACCAACATCACCTTTATCACTGATACATTAGCAATCTTCTAGCAGTTACAATATAAACGCTACAAATTCTACAAAACTAAGGCAACACCATACTATATTTTAATGACATATACCTAAATTTTTGTCACAGCTCGGGGGACATTGTACTGATTTGTCATCTTTATTTGAAACACCACACCAAGACATGCATCCAGAAAAGTACTCGCCTAGTCTACAACACGACAACAGAAATCTGCCTCAGACTCACATCAACAACAAGATAGCAGTGTACAGAAATGAATCACTCACTGAAATGTTAGCTCACATAAAAAATGCATCCATACTTATGATAATTTGTTTTTATATATTATTAAAATAGGACAAGACCTACACACGCATGATGTCCTGGCTCTTACTTACTGTAACTAGTCTGATATGGGCCACAATCAAACTTGTACGTGAGAATGATAGGATTGTCATAGGCAAGCTGAGCATGAAATCGGCGAAACAAAATCATATTTCACCAAATAATGATCAATAACTGGTATTGCTTGTCCAATCTGACATGCTATGGAGATCTCAACTACTAGTATGTGTGTTGTGTAAGGATTAGCTGAAACATTAGGTCTTGAATGTGCTAAAGACAATTTGGTGACGGACAACGGTCAATACAGGAGAGGTTCCGTATACCGATAGCTTACCAAACACTTTGTAAGGTAAGCTTAATTGTTAATAAGAACACACTTTAGTTCAGCTTTTTGATAACCATATAGTATGTTCCAGACAGTTCTGAACAATTCTTACCTCAACTTGTACAAACCCCCACCAGGACCTGAACTTCAGTGTCTCCAGTCAGCACCCTGCCTGCCTGTCAGTGACTCCCAGTGAGCTGATATGGTATGCACAAGGACCCCATGCACTGCATTCCTACTTTCTTGCTGTGTAGCTAAATAATTAAGTAAACAACATGCAACAACAATCAAATACAATGCATGCAAGCTATTTTATGTTTAATACTTCTACTCAGTTTACCTTAGGTAGGTGTGATTAAATAATAACATGTTTGTACATGTAATAGATCAAGAAAAAGTATGTTTGGAAGAAAAAACCGTACAATAAATACTGAATATAACACCAATCCTGGTATTCTCCTCTTCATTGCAACAACCTCATTGAAATTAATGTTCAAGCTTCGCAAAAATGGGACCTGACGGACAGATAGCCTAATGCAAAATGGGACCTGACGGACAGATAGCCTAATGCAAAATGGGACCTGACGGACAGATAGCCTAATGTAAAATGGGACCTGACGGACAGATAGCCTAATGCAAAATGGGACCTGACGGACAGATGGCCTAATGCAAAATGGGACCTGACGGACAGATAGCCTAATGTAAAATGGGACCTGACGGACAGATAGCCTAATGCAACATCCAACATTCTTGCACATTTTCAACAACAGTAAGCGAAATACAGGGGACAAAAAGAAAAATGTTGCACTTCCCTATTCAACACATTCTGAATGTGACACCCAGATCAGGACACTTTGTGGCTGTGCAGGCATGCAGGTTCCTAACCTAATTTTTGAATAAATGTGAGTAGTAAAACCAGCACTACCTTATAAGTCTATATTGCCAGGTAAATTATGCAGTTACTCTGTCATGGTGAGGAAATGGTTGTGGTATCCAGCTATAGCTTGCGAACTCAATTAATTATGTTCGTATTCCCACACGTAATCTTTCTAAATGTCACCAAGCACTGGTTCTATTTGAGAATGCGGCTTGAATGAGTCTTAAAGAGCCACAGCACAACCAAGTCACAAAATAAATAGCTTCAAGCGCACGATTTAAAACAACACTGAAATCTCAGTATTGTTTTACAATGAAGACTTGATAAGATATTTTTTCCACCATGTGACATCAAGAAAATTATTAAATGTTCAATTTAATAGAATGGTTTGAAACAGAAATATTTAACATACAATACTATAATCAACAAGTCTTCACAGTGTTGTTCTGTCATCAATGTTTCACCAGCGCTGGGAGCTGGATGTACAGAAGCTGCATGAAGCACTTTCTAACATGCAGTCTCAAACCCTCAACCACGTGTGCACTGCTGTCACATACAGTCTGTGCATCCACATTGTCCAGGCCTCTCCATCTAATTATAGACATTACACATAGGCCAAAAACCTAAGCATAATGCAATTCATTATTCAGTATCAAATGTATTCTCGTTAATGTCGTGGATATTTCCCACAGGAAATAAGTACTGGTTCTACCCAGTTAACAAACTCAAGAATGTTTCAATAAGCCACATACTTGTCACTCTATCATCACCAGATCCTGTGAGATGATGGCCTGTGTCAGATACAATCCTCCACCCACATAGGACTAGATTAAACGAGGCATATATATTCCATGATCATAGCTTATTCTAGTTCAAATTGTTATAAGCTTAATATTTAGTGACTTAAAGACATTTTCAAAAACCAGTCACCACTTTTATATTTGTAGAAGTTCTTATTATTTCAAAACACTGATTTAAAGGCTACAGACCACTTTCTAACATATTTCACACATGAAGGTTTTACGGAAAACTTTTAGAAAGGGGTAGAATGTTAGAATAATGCCAAGTGGAACCGTTTTAAGATTGTGGCGATTGCCTGACGTTTAAAGTTGTATGTTCACTAAATACTAACAATCAACTCATTCAACATTTTTTATGAATAGATCAACAAATAAACATGACCAAAACAAACAATAAAATCATTTAATTTCACAAGTGTCTAAATATCATGCATTTTTAAAAAAATGGTTTATTCTTAAACTCATGCACTTTTTGTACATATTTCTAATATTCCTGCAAAAGGAAAATCATATTATTTTAATTTTTTTAATGTGTGACTTAAGAAATAATTATCGATTTATAGTGGTTTAATAAACAACGATTTGGAGTTCTGTTGCATAGGAATTAAACCATGAGGGCTTTAGCCAGAGTTGTTTTATAGCCACGCATGAGAACGACAAAGAATTGTTAATTAGTCGATAAACAATGATGCAAAAATTATTTTGATACTAACATGATTTTACATATATTTTTGCAATTGTAATTGGAACTACTTTTTACCGCACTAAGCTCATAATTGGGACTTCTTTTTGCGTTGTTTATTGGGAAGTTTAACAATGATAATTTTGTGTTTTGCTCACAGAAAAATTAACAAGTATTCTTTTAGAATACACTTTCTATAATTTCTAAAACATTAAGTTTTATTTCACTTTATCAAAGGCCCCCTTGTTGTGTACTTAAACTGCATGAAACATAACCCAACATTTGTCCGCCAAATAAACTAGATGCCTGTTGCAACATTTTGAGCCCGTTGTCAAGAAAGCAACTTGTATCATAGTTATTTAAAATCTCATTTTCTAACAAGCAGATCTTTTCATTTGACGTCTAAGCATGACCTTGACCTTTGAGCTAGGGAAACAGGTCTTGCGTGCAACACGCCATCTCCACATGGTGAACATTTCTGGTAAGTTATTTTAAAATTGCCTGACGAATGATGAAGTTACATTCTGAACAAGCTGTATTACGCCCATATTTGATCTTTGACCTTTAAGTGTGACCTTAGCCTTTGAGCCAAGGACACAGGTCTTGCGCGCGAAACGCCTTCTCCACATAGTGAACATTTGTGGCAAGATATTTAAAAAAACTGCCTGATCAATGAGGGAGTTACAATCCAGACAAGATCGGACGGACAGACGCACTCATTCACACACATACACCAAACTGCATTTTGACAACTAAGTCGAGCTGACCGCAGGCGGGCTCAACAAAAAACAGTATTTTAACATCGGGTCTTAAAGATCAAATTGCAAAGTCAGCGCAAACTAGACCACCGTGAAATGAAGTGATTTAACAGCTAACGCGTTATGCCACATCTACAAGTACACCACCAATTACGACAATTCATATGGTTGTGTTTTGTCTGCACTGTTTACCAGTAAATGGTGTATTACAATGCACAGGTTCAAAGATGGTGTGTTGGCCGAGTACACTTATTGATGATCACACGCACATGTTCTGTATTCACGACATTTGCAATGTGGTCTGGAAAACAGTGATGGCAGCTTTTTACGTATCCTTAGGAAAAGAAAATAGTGAATTTACCTTAAGTTCACACTAAATCTATGATAATATAATGACGGACACAGGGCTATAAGAAAATACTTAATTCTGCGACATGTCGTGCCAAACTTGCATGTGCAATAAAAATATATTGTGTTTCATATAATTATAAATATTTTACAAATTTGATTCGAGATTTACCTTTTGTTTCATACTTTACAGGCTAACTCATTTTTAGTATATGCCACTTTGACTGCACGTAATTAGTTTTGTTTAAACCTATGTATTTTAGCTCGATTGCATCGAAAGCCTAAGGCTTATTGAGACACTCTCGAGTCTGTATCCTGGGTAGAACCAGTACTTGGTGTCTTTGGGGGATATCTTGAGTACGTTACAAGATTGTGGATCGAACCCGGGACATCCCGGTCGCGAGGCGGACACCATATCCACTACGCCACCCCGACCTCAATGTAATGCATGTAATTAAAGGGACTTGTTCACAGATTTTTGCATTTTTTGAAGTATGCAATTAAATGTCTTAACTTGACAGATTTAAGCATCGGAATTGAACAGCTAAAGCATATTAACAAGAAAAGCATTTAGAAACAAGATTCTGTGTTTGATCAACACACATGCCCCCGGTTGGTGCCGGGTAGTCTATTTCTTAGTCCAAATTAGGCGAAGGTCAAAGTGAGGTTGCGTGATATGGTGGATTGGGAATGGTCATAAATAACAACAATGTAAATATCCAAGTGTTGTAGTAAGCGGTTTGGTGCTAGACAAAATGGTAAAATCTAGTTAACCCAGAAACAGACCATTTGAATTATTATAAGTGCAAATTAGGTCAAGGTCAAAGTGAGGTTGGGTGATATGGGTGGATAGGGAATGGTCATAAGCAACAAAGTGTTGTAATAAGCGGTTTTGGTGCTAGACTAAACGGTAAAATCTAGTTAACCAAGAAATGGCACTTTTGAATTATTATAAGTCCAAATTAGGTCAAGGTCAAGGTGATGTTGGGTGATATGGGTGGATAGGGAATGGTCATAAGCAACAACTGTGTAAGCATCAAAGTGTTGTAGTAAGCGGTGTTGGTGCTAGACGAAACGGTAAAATCTACTTAACCTTGTCACGGACGGAAGGATGCCGGGGACATAAAAAGAAAGAAAAACAAGAGGGCCATAAGGCCCTAGGTTGCTCACCTGAGGGGCTAAGGAACTACTGTTCTAAGCAAGTTTAATGATGATTTGGCTAAAAACGTGGCCTCTAGAGTGTTCACAAGCTGTTTTTGCAATTTTGCCTGGTGACCTAGTTTTTGACCCCACACAGGCTGTCAACCAAGTTGCACAGAAAATATAGGAACAATATAGAAATATTTTCATCTAAAATACAGAACTTTTGGATGATTTTTTTGGACAAAATATATTAATTTGATGGTAAAAATACTTCATCTAAATGAAAATACGGGATCATATTCTAGCCTGACAAGTCTTCCAGCTTGCGTTTTAATGAACAAATTATTTGCTAAACATTTTCATGCTCATCTATTGGCAACTGAGACATGTATGCTATGATCTAACAATAATCCGAGTATTTAAGTTTGATGCAAGCGAAGCGAGCGAGAAAAAATCAAAATATAGGTTCCCGATATACCGTTCACGGACCAATTTCAGAAGCGTGAATGACAAAATTTCCTAAAAATATAGGATACAATTCTTAAATATGGGAAAATAAAGGAAATATAGGTTTTTCAAAATATAGAATTTCTTTCCAAATTATAGGAATATAGGAATTGGTTGACAGCCTGCCCACATGATCCAGTACGAACGTGTCCCAGATATTATTTGGACAAATGTTCTTAGAATTTTGAATGATGGTTGGGCTATAAATGTGGCATCTAGAGTTCACGCTTTTTTTCAATTGTTCCAGGTGCCCTAGTTTTTGACCCAACATGAGGTTGTTTCAAACTCATCTGTGAAATCATTGAAACACGTTCTGAACAAGTTTCAAGAATATTGTGACTTCTAGTGTTCACAAGCTTTTTCTTCAATTTGCCCTAGTGAGCTCGTCCGAGATATTATTGAAACAAATGTTCTGAGTGAGTTTCAAGATGATTGGGTAAAAAATATGACTTTAAGAGTGTTCACAAGCTTTTTATTCAATTTGACCAGGTGATCTAGTTTTTGACTCCACATGACCCAGTTATGAAATCGTCCAAGATATCTTTGGGACAAATGTTCTCAGAAAGTTTCATGAAGATTGGGCAACATAATTATGTAGCCTCTAGAGTGTTCACAAGGTTAATGTTGACAACGAACGACGAACGATTCACGGCGCACTACCGTCAAAAGGCGATCACAAAAGCTCACCATGTGCATGTTGTGCTCAGGTGAGCTATAAAATTGATCTCACCCGGATTTGAACCCGGGACCTCCGGATTAAAAGGCTATCATCTTAACCACTCGGTCATTTCGACTTTATTACTTATTTAGGTAAGTGTTTTACGTGTTGTCAACAATTTCCACGAAATTAACAGAAACACTCGTTTTAATTCCATTGTTTAAACTAAAACGTTTTGACAGTATATTTCTAGGTCCATAGTGTTATTTTGCTTCTTTGTATACACTGCACTTTTATTTTCGGAATTGGTGTCAAAAGTTGAACAATTTTCAATTCGTCTCTCTGTGAACAGGTCCCTTTACTGTAATCATTATCTGAAGATTAATACCTTGTCAAACCACAATATAGCAGTTGTCACATATGTGTTTTCAATGTTTATGAATAACATCAAAGACAAAGGTGAAATAATCGAAGTTTTATTCACACTCAAACTATAAAATGTTTCTATTTTAGATAACAGATAACAAATATTAACAAGAGAGCCACAAGGCCCTAGGTCGCTCACCTGAGGGGCTAAGGAACTTAACTGTTTTGAGCAGGTTTCATGAAGATTCAGCCAAAAATTTGGCCTCTAGAGTGTTTAAAAGCTTTTTTTTCAATTTGACCTGGTGACCAAGCTTTTTACCCCATGTCACCTGGTTTCGAAATTGTTGCAGATATCATTGCGACTAATGTTCTAAGCAAATTTTGTGATTATTGGCCATTAAATGTGGCCTCTAGAGTGTTCAAAAGCTTTTTCTTTAATTTGGCCTGGTGACCTAATTTTTTACCCCACATGACCCAGTTTCGAACTCATCTGAGATAACATTGAAATAAATAATTTGCCCTCGTTACCTAGTTTTCGACCAGAAGTGACCCAGTTTTGAACCCATCTGAGATATCATTGGGACAAATGTTCTGAGCAAGTTCCATGATGATTGGGCTATTAATGTGGTCTCCAGAGTGTTCACAAACTTTTTTCTTCAATTGGGCCTGGGGACCTAGTTTTTAACCCCACCTGACCCAGTTTCAAACTTATCTGAGATATCATCCTGGTGTCCTAGGTTTTGACCCTAGGTGACGAAGTTTCAAACTTGTTTGAGATATTATTCAAACAAATGTTCTGAGTAAGTTTTAAGAAGATTGGGGTAAAAAATATGACTTCTTGGGTGTTCACAAGCTTTTTATTTAATATGACCTAGTGATCTTGTTTTTGACCCCCCATGACCAAGTTTCAAACTCTTTCGAGATATTATTAGAAGAAATGTTCTGGGCAGGTTTCATGAAGATTGGGCAATAAATGTGGCCTCTAGAGTGTCCACAAGCTTTTACAAGTTTTCAATATATAGCCTTATAAGGAAAACTGCCTCGTTCCCTGGCAACCGTTTACTTTCAACGTAGCAAAACCACTCTCGAATTCAGCCGAGATATCATAAGACCAAATGTTCTGAGCAAATTTCATGTTGACTGAGCAAAAAATGTGACTTTTGGAGCATTCACAAGCTTTTTCTATAGCCCTAAAAGGAAATCTGCCTCGCCCTCTGGTGGCCATGTTTTTCAACAGAGCGGAACCATTTTCGAATTTGGCCTCTATATTATAAGAACAAATGTTCTGAGCAAGTTTCATGTTCATTGGGCTAAAAATGTGACTTCTAGAGTGTACACACGCTTTTTCTTCAATTTGACCTAGTGACCTAGTTTTTGACCCCACATGAAACAGTTTCAAACTCATTCGAGACATCATTGGGACAAATGTTCTGAGCAAGTTTCACGAAGATTGGGCAATAAATGTGGCCTCTAGAGTGCTCACAAACTTTTTAAAGTTTTCAATAGAGCCATATAAGGAAAATTGCCCCGCCCCGTGGCAGCCATGTTTTTCAACGAAGTGGAACTGTTTTCGAACTCGGCTGAGATATCATAAGAACAAATGTTCTGAGCAAGTTTCATGTTGATTGGGCAAAAAATGTGACTTTTGGAGCATTCACAATCTTTTTCTATAGGAAAACTGCCCCGCCCCCTGGCAGCCATGTTTTTCAATGGAGCGGAACTATTTTCGAATTTGGTCTAGATATCACAAGGACAAATGTTCTGAGCAACGTTCATGTTCATTGGGCTAAAAAATGTGACTTTTAGAGTGTTCACAAGCTTTTTCATCAAGTTGAATATTGACCTAGTTTTTGACCCCACATGACCCAGTTTCGAACTCCTTCGAGATATCATAGGGACAAATGTTCTGGGCAAGTTTCAAGAAGATTGGGCACTAAATGTGGCCCCTTAGAGTGTTCACAAGCTTTTTAATTTTCAATATAGCTAGCTATATAAGGAAAACTGCCCCGCCCCCTGGCAGCCATGTTTTTAAACAGAGAGGAACCATTTTCGAACTCCGCTAAGATATCATAAGAACAAATGTTCTGAGCAAGTTGTATGTTGATTGGGCAAAAATATGTGATTTCTAGAGTGTTACCAAACTTTTTCTATAGCCATATAAGGAAAACTGCTCCGCCCCCCTGGTGGCCATGTTTTTCACCGAAGCGGAAAATTTTCGAAAGCGACAGAGATATCATAAGAACAAATATTCTGAGCAAGTCTCATGTTGATTGGGCAAAACATGTGATTTCTGAGTGTTCACAAGCTTTTTCTTCAATTTGACCTAGTGACCTAGTTTTTGAACCCACATGACCAAGTTTCAAATTCTACTGAGAAATCATTGGGACAAATGTTCTGGGCAAGTTTCATGAAGATTGAGCAATAAATGTGGCCTCTAGAGTGTTCACAAGCTTGTCAAAGTTTTCAATATAGCCATATAAGGAAAACTGCCCCACCCTGCGGCAGCAATGTTTTTCAATGGACAGGAACAATTTCGAACTCAGCTGAGATATCATAAGAAAAAATGTTCTGAGCAAGTTTCATGTTGATTGGGCAAAAAATGTGACTTCTGGAGTATTCACAAGCTTTTTTCTATAGCCATATAAGGAAACTGCCCCGCCCCCTGGCAGCCATGTTTTTCAATGGATCGGAACCATTTTCCAACTCGGCCGAGATATCATAAGAATGAATATTCTGTGCAAGTTTCGTGAGGATTGGTTAAAAAATGTCACTTCTAGAGTGTTCACAAGCTTTTTCTAAAGCTATATAAGGAAAACTGCCCCACCCCCTGGCAGCCATGTTTTTCAATGGACCGGAGCCATTTTCGAACTCGGCCAAGATATCATTAGAACAAATGTTCTGAGCAAGTTTCATGTTGATTGGGCAAAAAATATTTGTTCACAAACTTTTTCTTCAATTTGACCTAGTGACCTAGTTTTTGACCCCACATGACCCAGTCTCAACCTTGGCTAAGATATCATTGGGACAAATGTTCTGGGCAAGTTTCATGAAGATTGGCCAATAAATGTGGCCTCTAGGTAAATGTTGACGACACACGACGGACGACGCATGACAAACAAAAGGCAATCACAAAAGCCCACCATGAGCACGTTGTGCTCAGGTGAGCTAAAAATAACAATATAGAACAATAATCAGATAATGACGTCAACAATGCATATTACGTAAATGATTACATTTAATTTATATAAGATAAACATACATCATTTATATAGAACAGAAAATTCATAGGAAAAGAAATGTACAAACAGGCATAAACATGAGAAAAGGCAATATACAATGAATATAATATATTAATATGAACCATATAGCCAATACCAGTTAATATTTTAGTCGTAAAGTTTTCACTAAATTCACGATCACAATGAAAACGCGGAAATTAACGACACTAATATATAAGCAAAGGTCCATCTTTAAAGCTGTCAAATCACTGCAAAAATTCTCAGCTATTCTTAATTTTTAATAGTTCAAATACAAGTATTTATAAAACAATACAGTGTCATGTTTTCAAGTAACTGATCAAATAAATTTCTAACATGTACGTAGAAATGACAGTCAGTCTAAAAATAGCGAGTGTCATGTACATGTATATTTATGTACAAACATTAACTTCTAAACAAAAATAGTTTTTGTCATTTTGGCAACCAGTACATGTTAACTTGTTAAGTTGTGTAAAATGCAATAGCAATTATGTAAGACACAGACGGTAGAATATAATTCACAATGTCCAAAAATACACTGCCATTTTAAGATAAAAATATTGTTTATACAAACATATTGTAGATCCTAAACCACAATTGTGTTTTGAAACATAACACAATACACAATACATAAATTTGAAACATAATACATTACACAATACATAAGTTTCAATATAAATACATAAGGTCATTTTAAGATAAACATATTTGTTATTATACAAATGTCTGATACATGTAAAAGTAAGCTATTGCACTTTGAACACCAGGATGTTGTTGTTGTCATATTGTCCCACAATGATGGAGGTTGTGTGCCTGTTGTAGCAGACTGACACTGGGCCCCACACTCCATCCCTGCGTGTAGCCAGAGTGGCCAGCTTCTTCCTGCCCTCCCTGTCCACCTGTATGATAGTCTGGGACCCCCCTCGACAGACCAACACCTGGCCTGCAGGTGTCACATGTACAGCCTGTGGGTATCGTAGTTCAGGGTCCTCCAATGTAGAGAGTACAGACCCGTCCCTGGCCAGGGTGAGGAGCTTGTGCTGGGCCTGGTTGGTGATGTATAACCGATCCCCCGTGGGACTCACAGCACACCTCTCTACTGCAAAACAGAGTCACATCAAGATATTAAATTACTTTAAATGTTTAATAATGTTAATACACAAACTGCAGTGACATCGTATTATTAATGCGTCGTTAAACAGACAATTACGCGTCTTAAAGATCCGCATAAAATCCAATAATAATAAATATTTTAGTGTGACAGGAAGGTTCTGTATCAGTTTATTGCCTAAAAGTTTGACACGTTGACTGGTGAGTTAGAATTGAAGACTACCACAATAACACAGATGGAAACGATTACACGGTACAGTGAACATGTACGCATGAATGCGTAACTATATGCAGTAATAACAGATTTCCTATACATGTATACATGAATGTGTCAGCTGATGCAACTATGGCATATGCAGTATTAATAGATTTTCTATACATGTATACATGATTACTGACATCTGCGTTATTCTATAGCTGACACAGGCTGACATATTTATAACATGTACATTATAATAACAGAAGTTAAGCTTTTACAACAGGAAATATGTTTCAAAACAACCTGAAATAAAACTTTTCACTCTTGTTCTTCTACACAAGTAACAAAAGCCAGTTGTTATTTAAACAGTTTTACAAATACAAATCTATTAATTTAACAAATTTCAACTACAACAATTTAAAGTTTATTTACTTCATATAACGTTTGGAAACACGATGAATTATGAAACAATAATGCAGGTATATTTACTTGAAAACCACAAAATATAAACAGCAGGTCACAGAGTGTGTCATTGATTTGCACTCAGTGTCTATTTATAGACATGCCATGAAGTCAGGAGTGACAGTCAAAATGCCTGATAACTTATATATATATATCAATAATATTGAAAATCATTCTTAACTGCTGTTGTAAACTTAAACTGACACATGTACATTTTACAACTATGCAGTCTTACAATTACTTTATAATACATATTTCTAATAATATCCGGATGAACCCGCCATGATTCCAACCTGTACGTTTATCTGATGTCTCCTCATACAGCTTGCTGACCAGTTTCCCACTCAGCGTGTACTTGTACAGTGCAGTATAATCAGTGACATACAGCTCCCCCTGGTGGTGGGCGATACCTCTACAGTCATGTTGTAACTGAAGCTTCCTGCCCTTCACCAGCTGCCCATTGTTGACAGAGATAAACTGGATCTCATGTGTGTTAGCATCATTCACAGTAACAGCAACTTCACTGTGTGTTATATGACATATGTCATGTGAATAAGTAGACACATCACAATGAGTAAGCACCCTGTACTGCTGGTCCAGCAGCTTTAATTTATTATTCTTGTAGTCTACAACAAGAATCTGGCCATCAGGGAGAACACATATGCCACTGATAATGCATGCTGATGAATCACTTGGTATGCGCACATTATACTCTGACTTTCCTTTAACAGTCAATACTTGGTCTGGGTTTCCCTGCACTGTCAATGACTGGGTACTGTGTACAATCCTCCCCAGACCTGACAGTTTGGACAAGTACTGCACAATGTCACTGTTAGGCTGGAATGTTAGTGAACTTTTAACCTGAACAGAGTTCTCCTTCAAATATGTTTCTGACTGTTGTATTTTGTCGCTACATTTCTTGCTCGCTATAAAGGAGAGTTCTTTCATGCTCATATCACTTATGTCCTGAATGGCTTCATGCAGTATTTTCAAGTCGTCACGAAGCCTACTGCAGTTGTTCACATCAGTCTTGAGAGAAGCTTGCAGGCTTGTGAGTGTATTTTTCATTTCCTTCAAAGTGATTTTTTCAATATTGTCTAAAGTGTCATTTATTTTCCTGCGTGTTTCTTGTATTTTGTGTAATTGTTCATCATATGAACCCTGCAGTGACTTAATGCTGGTCTCCCAATTTGTTTGAAGCTTGTTCATTTGTTCCTGAATTGTTTGAAGCTTCACTGCAAACTGCTGCAGGTCAGTTGACTGGGTTTTGACACACTCAGATACAAGCGTCACTTTTGTGCACTGTCTGAAACAAAATATAGTATATTATAATAAAATGCTTAAAATAATTTGGAAATTTCTTTTTAAATATTTAAAAAATACTGTTATACATGTTCTAAGTTCAAAGCTTATGAGATGGATGGTTTACATTGGCCCTTTCAAAACAATATGTGGCGTGTCATGGGAAAACCGGGCTTAATGCATGTGTGTAAAGTGTCGTCCCGGATCAGCCTAGGCTAATCAGGGATGGCACTTTCCGCCTATAGTGGATTTATATTTAGAAGAGACTTCCTTGAAACAGAAAATACCATAAAAGCTTAAAGTGCTGTCCCGGATTAGCCTGAGCGGACTGCACAGGCTAATCCGGGACGACACTTTACGCACATGCATTAAGGCCAGTTTTCCCACAACGTGCCTCATATATTCTTCTACTGGATATTGAAGCATACTTTGGCACATAAAATATAACGAAGGCACATGTGTGTCTGTATTGCTCCAATGCTTATAAAGTAAGGAGTGTCAGAAGCAAAAGGACCCTGATAAGCCATATCACAAAACAAGAACTGTCGGAGGACAGCTTACTAGACTTTTCTTGTGCTTGCCATACTGGCATTTTTTTGTTAAACAAGAAACATGGAAATTCCACGAAAACCAAATTTTTCAAACAAAATGCATTAAAGTCAGCACATCAATAAAATTTGAGTAATGGTAAACTTGACCTTAACCCGACCCACCCCGTATGCAATCCCAAGCAAGGTCTCGATATATGGTATCTATGCACTCACTAAGGTTCATAAAAATATCTCAATGCATTCTTAAGTTATTGAGCGGTTACCATTTTTCTATTTTAAGTACCAGTGACCTTAACCCCACCCACCCCATATGCAATCCCAAGCAATTTCTAGATATAATGTATCTATGCATTAAGTTTCATAAAAATATCTCAATGCATTCTTAAGTTATTGAGCGGTTACCATTTTTCTATTTTAAGTACCAGTGACCTTGACCCCACCCACCCCATATGCAATTCCAAGCAAGGTCTCGATATAAGGTATGTATGTATTAAGTTTCATTAAAATATCTCAGTGCGTTGTCAAGTTATTAAGTAACTGTTTATTCTATTTTTAGAAACAGTGACCTTGACCTTGACCCCACCCACCCCATATGTAATCCCAAGCGAGGTCTCGCTATAAAATATCTATGTTTGAAGTTTCATTCATCTGTTCTCGAGTTCGGGAGCGGAAACAAAAAGTTGAGAAACCAGCTTACCGAAAAACTTTAACCTGTCCATATAGCTTATATGTAAAATTTCTCAGTGTAAAAAGGCCCATAATTTTGACAAATTTCTAACTAGTGTTACCAAACTTGGCCTATAGGTTCATTTCAATGTAGGGAATAAATGTTTTAATTTTTAATGAAATCCCTCACGCCATTCCTGAGAAACAAGCTTACCAAAAAACTTTAACTTTAACCTAGCTCGGATGCCGACGCCGACGAGAGTAGAATAGCTTGCCTTTTCTTCGAAAAGTTGAGCTAAAAAGGCCCCAACCACTGGCGGCCAAGTTTTTTAACAAATCAAAATAATTCAATAATTTTGGTAGAGAACTACGTGAGGAGCATTTCTGTGAAATTCCTTCAAAAGCCAACCTGTGGTTTCTAACATAAAAATCTTCAAAATTTTAAATATAATCCTATTAGGAAAAATGGCCCGCCTCCTGGCAGCCATTTTTTTAAAGACCTAACCATTTAAGCAACTTTCGTAGAAAAACAACCAAGGAACATTTTTGTCAAAGAAGTTTGAAATCCAACAAGTGGTTTCTGACAAAAAGTTTTTCAAATTTTTCAATAAAAACATATAACATAAAAATGCGCTGCCTCTGTAGTTTTTACAACAGACCTTACTTATTTGAGAAACTTTGTAGAGAATCTCCCAAGGAGAGTGCGGCCATGTTGTTTTTCAACTGAGCATCAACATTCGAGAAATTTTGGTAGAGGACCACCCACGGAACATTTTTCTAAATTATATGAAAATTCACCCAGTGGTTGAGGCCGAGATATCATTTAAAGATTTTTCTATTTAACGCTCTGGTGGCCATTTTTGTGCAGCGGACTGGAACAATTGGAGTGACTTTGAAAGAGGACAATCCAATAAACATTTGTGTGAAGTTTCAACAAAGTTGGCCAACTGGTTTTGGAGGAGATGTCGTTTAAAGGAAAAACCTACAGACGCCCGCACACACACACACACAATGGACAAACCGCCATAGCATAAGCTCGCTGGCCTTCAGCAAGTTTAGCTTAAAATAAATATGCCAGCATTGGAATAAAGGTTACCGTGTTTGCAAAATAGTTAAGAAAAGGCAATAATGAAATTTCAAAGATTGAGCATGACTGTATTTTAGTAGCTTAACATATCTATATCAAATACAGTAGTTTCACGCTCAACCCTCGATGAGTAACTGATATCAAGAAGAGTGGTATTGAAGTGAATCACAAACTGTACTAACCTTGATACGTATTTATCTTATAAAATATTAACATTCCTTTAGTCAGTTTACCTGTTAAACATTGGTATCCAGGTCAAAACAGAAGTTTAAAACTGCACCATTTCTGTTTTATATAAGTATATGGGGTTCTCGAGCCAAAAGTTATGTTATTGTCCTCAACTTAATTCTTCTTTATATTAATAAACAGACTAAATCAGGTTAGTTTAAAAAGTAAATTGTCTAACAAAAAAGATTATTGTTATCTTAACAATAATTTTAACAAAAATGTCATAAGATACCTGTGATTAAGTAGAACACAATCTGAGCAGCACAGCTGTCCATGATCTTCACAGAACATTTTCAATTTCTCTCTGTGAACATCACATTTCAACAGAAAATCCTCCATCTTCTTAGAAACTGGCCATTTGTTCATATCTCCCCTTCCATAAGGGGAATGTTTTTTAAACAACTGACCATGAAGATGAATACATTTTCCACAGTAAAACTTTGAACATGTTTCACAGTAAAATTCTGCAACTACTTCAATAGACTGCTCTTCGCAGGATGAACAACAAAAATCTTTAAATTCATCTGACCCTTTAGCAACAGTAGACATAGAAAATGTCGCCATTTTGCTTATTGACTTTCAGCAAACAAAACTTGACAACTTAAATCAAATTGAAATATTAATGTCACAGTATCTCTGTTTAAATAAATAAATATTCCAGAAAGCACACATTAAATGTAGTGGCAATTTTAGTCAAGCAATAAAAACCTCCAACTGAACAGAAACAAAGATAACCTTCAAATGACGCTCAGTGGTCTGATACATGTACCATTAAACGCTGTAACTATGTGAACTGTCACGCGAGTATAAGGTCACGTGAGTATTGGATTAATTTAAATATTGCACTGGGACAAAGGTTTGTAGCTGAATATCAGGTTACATTGAACAAGTTTTTATCACACAGACCAAATGCAGTTGGTTTAAACGTGTACTGATTAATGTCTATAGAATGTTTATTATTTAAGAGATTTACCACACTGACTATTTTATCACAGTTGTCATTTCCTTTTGCCGAAATATCAAACTGATTTGATCTTTTTCTCTTTAGTCATTTGTAAAACAATTTACCTGTTTAATTCTTGTAATATGATGCCATCTCCAATAATTAAAACCAAAGGGAGACAAATCCTGTCCTAAAACACTTTGTCTGACCCACATTAAGGACACACTGTCTGTATCAAATGTGGGTTCCAACTGATTATGTGAAGACTCACAATCAAACTTCAAATACAAAGTGAGGCAGCAACTGCTTTAAAAATATTTGTTTATATTTACCTTTTTATATCGTTTTTCTGTAAAGATCAACTTCATTGGAAATCATCTGAACATATATATTATGCCCATTTTTTTTTTTTTTTCAAGTTTTTCAACTTCCTTATAGCGTTTCAGAGAACAAGTTTAAAGCAAAATGTTCACAATAAATGACAATTCCAACATGTAACATGCAGAATTTGTCTATAGACAAAGAAAAAAATTCACCGTTGTTAAACTACCAATAAACAACCCAAAATTAGTTTAGAAACTGTAAAATATAGATTGCATTGTAACTGCAAAAAAAATTGTGCTAGGTCATGTTACAATTGAAATCGTTGTTAATTGGCTAATAAACACTAACAGCCTTGTGGTTTAATTCATACGCATCAGAACACAAAATCGCTGTTTATTAGCAGATAAACAAATGCAGAATTATTTCTTAATTCACAACAGACGCCGAAGGATGACTGACCACAATATCTCTCAGTTCGAGATCAGTTGAGCTAAAAATCTGTTGGGTGCAACCACACTACATTTGGGCAGCATTTCACTGCTTTAGCAACTGTTGTTGTTGATCTCCTTGTCATCTTACCTTGGCAATTGGCAATACCTCAGGTTGCAATCCTCAACTCAATAGCTACCACAACCAAGGTCACTTCTGTCACTACAGGTCCTGTGTCTGGCTCGAGTTCCATTCCAGCTGTTTACTCCCTGGCTGACCAATCTATTCTCTGTACATCACTGCCAGGCCCATCTGTTCCTGTATGTGTGTAAATACAACTAAACAATATTGGCACTCATGTGGATGTTGTACTAATAATTATAAGTGAAGACAGAATCAAGCTTTATATAAACAAGAGTGATCAGCCTTTATAACTACAAAAAAAGAGTCATATTTCTCCTAAAATGCTGGTCACAGATATCGAGGTTGTGCGTGAAACTATGGTATCTGATATACAAATGTTAAGCAGATACAATAGTTTCACGCTCAACCCTCGATATAAGTCTTGGTCAGTGACCTTATATAATGACCTTGAAGACGTGTGATCTTTAGTTGCATATCTGTAGCAGATATAGAGATAATCCTACTAAATTGTAGGTCAGAGCTATGGGCCTTGGTCAGTGACCTTATACAATGACCCTGAAGACATGTGTAAAGCTTCAATTGAATATCAGTAGTAGTTATAGAGATATAGAGTTGTTGCAAGCCAACTTTAACCTGAATTCATAAGTACAAAAAGGGGCATATTTCTGCTAAATTACTGGTCAGAGTTATAGGCCTTGGTCCGTGACCTTACATAATGACCCCAAATACATATGAAGTCTCAATGGTGTAGTGGATATGGTGTCCGACTTGCGACCGGAGGTCCCGGGATCGATCCCCAATCAGGGAGCGTTCTCAAGATCTTTCCAAAGACACCAAGTACTGGTTCTGCCCAGGAAACCCACTCAAGAGTGTCTTTATAAGCCAAGGCTTTCGATGCAATCAAGCTAAAATAAATAGGTTTAAACTAAACTATAGTCATGTGTGAAGTTTCAATTCAATATCTGTAATAGTTATAGAGATATGGAGTTGTTGCCACGCAAACTTCAACCTGAATATTTAAGCACAAAAAGGGAAAAAGGGACATAATTCTGCTAAATTGCAGGTCAGACTTATGGGCCTTGATCAGTGACCTTACGCAATGACCTCAAAGACATGTGTGAAGTTTCTTTTGAATATCTGAAGTAGTTACAGAGATAAGTACTTGTTACACGCAATCCTTAACCTGAATTTTCTCTTGCACGCAAACCTTAACCTGGCTTTTCTAAGTCATATCTGTAGTAGTTACAGTTACAGAAGCCTTAACCAGAGCATTGTGGCGATGCGGACGAACAGGTGAATAGTGTAGCTCGAAGTATTTGGTGAATAGTTGAGCTTAAAATGTAAGTACTCAACAGGTCACCTGTGCTTGTAAAGCAACAGAAGGGTGATTTTGGCAGGTAGATAATCAAACATGATCAAATATGTCCGCATAGGTTTTTAAACAGAGATAAATACTGTTTGCATAAACATTTATGGCACTACTTGAAAAGGTTTCTATTGCACACATATTTATTACCCACAATAGTCTACATTTGATGTTACTCTGTATGTATGTCAAGACCATATAGAGTTCATATGCTGACAGTGAATGCAGTTAAACATTGAGTTCTATAACACTAAACTAAGTTACCAGGCCTGTTAAACAGTCGGCCTGTTACTGGGAAGATGTGTCCACAGCCTCTTCCTTCATCTCCACAGCCTGGCACTGACATACTGGAAGATATGGTGAACATAGAAATCAATGAGTACATACAAACATACAATTTTTATAAACTATATTTTACTAATTATGCTATAGTGGTTAATTGTTTTTTGCAGCATGGTTTTGCTTTAATGTATGTTTTTTTCTTTTGAAACACCCCAAGTATATTGACATATATGTTAATATGAATTCTGAATACAATTAGAATTTTGTTATTTTATGTCTACTACTAATGTTCCTGCGCCTGCAAATGTGTCATCGATGACCAGTGTTTATATTATTAAATAAGTTTTGTCAATTGGATTTTGTCAATTGTTTGAAGAAACAAGGCCATCACATTTAGCAATGTTTCTTTATTAATTATTCGCAATTCTATCATGATACCCACTATTTTTCCTGGAGACACAGAACAAAATTATAGTGGTTTAACTTCCCAATAAACAACGCCAAAAGAAGTTCCGATTCTGAGCATAGCATTACAATTGCAAAAATATGTGTCAAATCATGTTAATATCAAATCAAATCAAAATAATTTGTGCGTGTTCGTTGTTTATTGACCAATAAACAACTCTTTGTTGTTCCAATGCTTGGGTATTAAACCACTCGGGATAACGACCTCATGGTTTAATTGGAGATGGGCTCTGCTTTGTTAGGGTCTACAAAATTCACAGATTGGAGCAATGTCTGGAATATATCTACTCTCTGCTTTGTCTGCATGCATACAAATCATTTTGCAAAAGGAAAATTGACCTTTTATACTTTACTTTCTGCTCATGCATTCTCTTCTTCTGTAAAGTAAGTTGAGGTATCACAAAATTGTTTTAGTCCTGACAAAAAATCAACAAAGGGTAGTATTCAAAATTGTTGTGCAATTATGAGTTATGGTTCTTGTAAGCTTTACTTACACCTGCTATCGTAAATCATTCTGTGCAGAATAAACAAAATTCCTTCTATCATTTTTGAATTATGCTTTGCACACTCATAAATAAAAGGGAAGTAATTAAATAACCTTACAAGTCAGGTTCTTGCATGCAACACACCATCTGGTGATGGTGATCATTTCTGCCAATATAACTGAAAATCCCAGCATGCATGACAATATGATGCTCTAGACAATTATCTGACCTTTGGACTTAATTATTGACCTTGAAGTTTCAGCTACAGACCTGGTTCTTAAACGCCACGTGCCGTGTAATAATGATTATGACTTCTGCCAAGTAATTTGAAAATTTCCCCATGCTGGGCAAAGTTATACTTTTGTCAAAGTCAATTGCTTAAACTCTTATATTTGACCTTTAAGTGTGACCTTGACTTTGGACCTAGTTGTTGCACGCCATAGGCTGTCTCATTATGCTTATCAGTTCTGTCAAGTAATTTGAAAATTCTTGAATGCTGAACAAACTAATGCTCCGACAGAGTCTATGGTATTAATTCTTATATTTGACCTTTGACCTTTACATGTGACCATGACCTCGGGCCTAGTTGTTGCACGTGACACACCGTCTTATAATGGTCATCAAAGTTATTTCAAAATTTGTCCATGCTGGACAAAGTTATAGCCTGGACAAGAATCTTAACATATATACATTAATGATCTTTGAATTTTAAGTGTGACCTTGTCCTTGGACAAGGCATCCGATACTTACACGCCACACACCGGTGCATAATACTTATCACCTATGCCAAGTTATTTGAAAATCCTTCCCTGCTGGACAACATTATGCTCCGGACAGGGTATATGGCTTAAGTTCTTGTATTTGATACTTGACCTTTAAGAGTGATCTTGACTTTGGACCAAGGGACCTGGTTTTTGCACGCGACAAACCATCTCGATGCTTAGCATTTCAGCCATGATATTTGAAAACCCTTCTCTGCTGGACAAAATTATGCTCCAACAGTATATATGGCTTAAATTCTTATATTTGATCATTGACCTTTAAGTGAGACTTCACCTTGGTCATCAAGAACTGGTTCTTGTGCATGACACACCGTTGCACCATGCTTAACACTTGGCCTAACTTGGCCGAAATTCCTTCCGTGCTGGACAAAATTATGCTCCGGCCAAGGTCTATGCCTTTCATTTTCATATTTGACTTTTGACCTTTAAGTGTGACCTTGAACTTGGACATAGGTCTTGCGAGTGACACACCATCTCATTATGTTAAACATTTATAATAATGTTACATAAATATTCATTTAACCATCTAAAAGGCACTATACAATATATTGTGGTACTATCAGAGTCTGTATTATCATACTAAAGCAAAGCTTTCATTTAAGCAATGCATACGCTTTCTTTATTAGTAATAATTCATGAGTTATTGTCCATGTTTTTTGGGGGAATTTAAGTCCAAAAGGGACCATAACAGTGTGAAAATTTAGTGGTTTGTAACCAAAGTCGAACTTGACCTGTATTTTATGATGCTACACATGTGTACCAATAATTATTTAAATATGTCAGCCATTGTTGAGTCATCATCCAAAAACCATGTTTTAGGGAATTTTAAGTCGAAATAGGGCCATAACTTTGTCAAAATTTAGTGGTTTGTAACCAACATCGAACTTGACCCGTAGTCTATGATGTTACACATGTGTACCAAAAATTATTTGAATATGTCAAGCCTTTCTTGAGTTATCATCCGGAAACGAAAAACCAACAGACCGATGGACCGACAAGCTCACTCCTATAAACTTTGTTTGTGGGGGTATAATAATGGTTTAAACCAAAATATCTGCATACTCAATAGACTGTCTACAGAATGGCTGAAATGCTTTAAATGCAGTATGATACTGTTTCCATCTCAATACCCCTAAAGAATTACCAAATTATGGATACATATAAAAAGAACATATATTTTTCAGGTCACGCCATGGTACCATGATTCAGTCATGTACAGTTCATAGTTTCCAAAGATTCTTACATACTATAAACTAGACTTGCATCCGTACACACACGGATGCCCCCCACATTCCGCTGTTTGTCACAAAACTCCACTAATATCGAAAAAAAACTGCACCAAAATACCCAGGTGCACACGTTTACATGTGATGAACATGTTTATTAAGTTTACATGCTGATGAACATGTTATTAAGTTTCATCACTAGCAGTTATACTTTTCAAGTAACACGCGACACAAGTCCAAAAATGTAATTTTTTTGCTAAAAAAGGGCCATAACTCCACTGGCGTCAGAAAAAATTCACCAAAATAGTCAGGTGCACAAGTTCATATGCTGATAAACAAGTATATAAAAAACAAGTCTACAAAGTTTCATTGCTCTAGTAGTAACGGTTTTTGAGTTACACGCGACACAAAAATCCGACTGACCAGGGCAAGTCTATACACGACCACTCAGAAAATTGGGGCATCAAAATTAAATACCACCTTATTGGTTTCATAAGTTATTATTATTGTTTACCTTTAGTGGATCTTATAATTAAAGATACTGCACTCCAGATAGGCATACAAATGTTCTGCTTTTGTAGTTATGTCTAACCAGTAAAAACATTAGTAATACTATCGTTTTTTGTACAGAACACGATTAAATACTGTCATAAACTGTATAATTTATTGAAAAAAATTCCTTGAACCCGGAATTCCCGTTTTATAAATACTGCGGCTTTTCCCAAAACAAGCACCTGATAAAAAAATGTGTATGCGCCACTTAATAACTGTCATTTAATAACCTAAAATTAAACAGCACTATATTAAAATCACTCAGTGAGTTATAGCATCTGCAGACGCTAAAGATTTTAGACCGATAAAGACAAAAACTATGTAAAACCATTGTGTTTCAGGTAAATAAAAACATATGTGACTAATTTTTTAATGTAGTATATATGATTATATTAAAACAATTGTGTATTTTTAATAATTTTCTTCAGTTTTTACGATTACACCATCTGTAGTGCAGTCCCTTTAAAAATTCGTCCTAAAATCTTGTAATTGCAAGACATTTTGGAATTGCATAAGTTAGATTATTAATATGCTTTAAACCCAGCACCATTTATCAATATGGCCAATACAGATGTTGATGTCGTACCTGCATTGAATTGAATTAGTTCTAGTATTACACCCATTAAACAATTTTAATAAAGGCTTTCATTGATTTCAACATGAATGGTTTAGGTCTTGAGTGTCTCGTGAAGAACAAATGCCATATAAAGGCATTTCAACAGGTTGTATTTACAAAAGAACAGAATGATAAGAATGGAACATTATATTGATCAGTAGTGCAAATTGCCATTCTGAGTGGGTTTAACTGCTGGGGTATCTTCTTAAATACCCTATTAAAACTATTTTAACTTCAGGTGTACATAAAAAAGTAAAACGAAGCTATTGGTTATTTGATCAGAACTATTTAACGCAAAGGAATTCATTGAGGAGGGCAATCTTATTATTTTTAACTATTCAAAATGTGTAGTGTCTATTGATCAATTTACAAATATCATAATTGGGCCACAGAACGTTATAAGGCATATTATTTCCACTAAACTTTTTCGCATTTTCTATCAACTGAGCGGATCTAAGTAGCTCTGGTGATATGCTAAAGAGAAATATGTTAATAGATGTGTGATTGTGCTTTTGTACATTTACAATTGCTTGCACATTACAATATAAAAGCTGTAAAGTGAGTCGCATGATATATGCTTTACAACTAAATATCTTCTTTTGTACTTATACTTTGAAGTGTTTTATTTTATGTTACCTTCTGCAGGTTTCGATATCTATAACAGAACCACCAAGTATAATCATTTTCAACAAATAATGCACATTCAATGCAATAGAAGAGTAAAATACACGAATGGCCAACACAATTTAGACTGATGGAGGTAATCACAATCCAGTACAATACACTATACTCTCATATTAATTATGAACTTTACTTTCACATTTAATACCTATAAGACTAAAAAATTATGTCTTTATGTTTTCTTTAGATCCAGAAAAAGATGCATATATTGCAAACATGTTTGCAGTAGATGCAACAAACATGGAGGTATTTTCTATTTTAAAGCATGCGGTACACGAAGAACAATTATAAATGGACATGGAAGAATTCTCATATATACAAAAATGCATATGAGAGAGCGAATTCCTGCGTATGCTTTATATTTTTACCGAATTAAAACTTTGAAGACTGTGTAGGACCACAATTATTTCACAGATGCTCACTCATCGATCAAGTCAGAGCATTATGAGAATTATAGTAGAATAGTGATTATACTAAAAGTCACAGGACCGCCGTGTTGACATGGATAATCACATTTTTCCATATAATCACATCTATCTTAAAAAAATATGGAACATCGGCAATGCATTCTAAAGTTAATGAGAGGAAACAGTTTTCTATGTTAAGTAACAGTGACCTTGACCCCACCCATGCAATATAAAACCTCTAGGCCTTGAAGGTTCAGAGGAGAAAATTTTTTAAGTCATTTTGCTATTTAAGTCTATATAAACCATGTGACCCCCGAGGTGTGGCCAGTTTTGACCCCAGGGGCATTACTTGAACAATCTTTGTAGAGGACCACTATACAAAGAGGTGTGGCCAGTTTTGACCCCCAGGGGCATTACTTGAACAATCTTTGTAGAGGACCACTATACAAAGTTACATACCAAATATGAAGCCTTGCAATTTCAGAGAAGATTTTTAAAATCATTTTGCTATTTAAGTCTATATGAACCATGTGAGCCATGGGGTGTGGCCAGTTTTTGCCCCAGGCGCATCATTTGAACAATCTTTGTAGAGGAAGACTATACAATGTTACATGCCAAATATGAAACCTCTGTGCCTTGTGGTTTCAGAGGAGAAGATTTTATAAGTCATTTTGCTATTCATGTCTGTATAAACCATGTGACCCTCGGGGTGTGGCCAGTTTTTACCCCAGGGGCATCATTTGAACAATCTCTTTAGAGGACCACTATACAATGTTACATACAATATATGAAACCTCTAGGCCCCGAGGTTTCAGGGGAGAAGTTTTAAAGTCATTTTGCTATTCAAGTCTATATAAACCATATGACCCCTGTGGTGTGGCAAGTTTTGACCCCAGGGGCATCATTTGAACAACCTTTGTAGAGGACCACATTACAATATTACATACCAAAGACGAAACCTCTGGGCCATGTAGTTTCAGAGGAGAAGATTTTTAAAGTAATTTGCTATTCAAGTCCATATAAACCATGTGACCCCTGGGGTGTGACCAGTTTTGACCCCAGGGGCATCATTTGAACAATCTTTGTAGAGGACCACTATACAATATTACATACCAAATATTAAAACTCTAGGCCTTGCAGTTTCAGAGAAGAAGATAATAAAAGTCATTTCGCTATACAAGTTTATATAAACCATGAGATCCCTGGGGCAGGGCCAGTTTTGGCACCAGGGGCATAGTTTGAACAATCTTTGTAGAGGACCAGTACAGGATGTCACATATCAAATATTGAAGTTGTTAGCCTTGTGGTTTCAGAGAAGATTTTTAAAGTTTTCAGTTATTAAATCTATTTTTAGCTCTTGTGACCTACATATGCAGCGGACCAGAACAATTTAAAAGAGGGTCAACCAAGGATCATTCCTTTGAATTTTTGTGAAAATCTGTCCAGCAATTTAGATGTTCTTTGAATGAAAATGTTGACTCACGACGCACGACGGACGATGCACGATGGACAAAAGGCGATCCTAAAAGCTCACCATGAGCACGTTATGCTCAGGTGAGCTAAAAAGTTAATCGGCATATGTTGTTAATGTTTGTAAATCATGTAAATTGAATATCCAACATGAATTTAAAACTGATGCATTACGTTGATTAGGTTTATCAACGAACAGGCTCATTTCTTCATAGATCGTTATTCTATATGCATTTAACTTTTTTTATTTATATTATTCAAAATAAAATAAAATTATTTTTCAATATTATTTTAAATAAAATAAATAAGTGAATTTTCATCATCAAATAGCAAACTCATTTTTTCATGTGGCTAGCTCCTGAAACAGTAGTATGAAATGTTTCTATATTTAAAATAAATAAAAAGAATATAATTATTTCATGTCAAAGCAATGAACTGATGAACTATGCCATGTTTTAAATCAGTTCCACAGCCTGTGTGGACTGTGCAGTCCGCAAATGCTGATCTGGGACAACACTTTCAGCTTTTATGGTATTTTCAGTTTCTATGAAGTCTCTTCTAAACATAAATCCACTGTAGGCGGAAATTGCTGTTCTGTACTAGCTTGTGCGGACTGCACAGGCTGATCCGGGACAACACTTTACGCACTTGCATTAAGCACCGTTTTCCCATGACACCCCTTATTTATATTTGAAGATTAAATTATTTTAGTATACAATGCATGTATTCATAGTCTTATAAAAACAATTTCTATTTGTAGATTGTATTGCCTGTACACAAGAATTTGGTAGAAACATCAGTATTTCACAAGAAAAACAATGATGCAGAGCATCATAAGGTACCGTGAAACTATCAAAAGTCCATATGTTAAAGATACATTAGTTATGTAATGTCCGTACAATTGACTGATCTTACCACCTCATATTTTCCATCGGTGACTTTTTTATTGTAAATAATGTATACAGTATTTATCAGGCAAATCAAAATTTACTAGAAGTTACCTTGTTTCCAAGAAAATAAGGAAGAAAAGGAATATGAGCGTTAAAAATATTTCTTATGGATTAAGCATTTATACTATGTGTGCCAAATAAAAACACACGTCAGGGAACATTCATCACAATTAAATATAATGATTTTACTTCATTTTGTGATCACAAAAGCGTTAAGTTATATTTAATAGTTGCGAATTAGATTTATATTCCTTTGTGAAAATACGTCTCGAGCGTTTTTGTGTATAACTATTCTAGTTTTAATGCATTCATAAAACGCACAGAAAGTAAAAATACCAAATTTAAATAAAACTGAATTACATATATCCAAAGCCTCCTCCGCCAGTGTCAATTAATAGAAAGATGCAAAATCTATTTATACATTGAATAGCCTCTACAGGAGAAGAAAAGATAAAATGCAATTCGAAATAATTCTTAATAAATAGATTTACCAATAGTTATTCAAATAAACATACATGGTAAGTTTATAAATATAAGTAATTCTCCATTCATTATTAATCTTATTGTCCATGATTCTCTGGGTGCTTGTTAGATGATTCAGTGTTGTATACGTGTATACTATTAATAGGCGCAGGTCAGTCAGCGAGTGTATTCTATGGAATGTTGCCTATCAAATATGCGATATTAACTGCTGATTTTCCCAAGGTCATGGTTATACAGCCTATAAACACTGGCATGTAAATTAAAAATGAAAATTGAGCCCATGCAACTTTCGAGTAGGGAGCTCATAACTGGAAATTACAGGCTGTCAACTAGACTTCAGTGAAAAAGTAGGAAAACTATAGGAGCTTTCTTTAAAGAAAAGTAGGAAAAAAGTAGGAAAAAGTATACATTTCTCGTCAAAAAGTAGGAATTTTAAAACACATTTACCATAGCAAAGTTACGTTTAAATTGACTGAACTTAGTAAATTACCCTTCAATGTTAACAATAGGCAACTGTTCAGCTTGAGGAGTGTAATCATGGGACATCTGCCAGAAATCCTGAATTGGTTTTTTTAATTGATTAACTAACAATACAAACGTACCAATAACTAGCTCAATATAAACATAATGTTATGATTACAATAAACATGTACACTGCAGAATATGTTACATCAATACCAAAGGTTTCACAGAGTTACTACTACCAATAGTATCAAACACTTTGAAATCAATTGTCTTTTTAAGAGGTTGTACTCCCAGTTGTATCTGACCATCTTTGCCTGCTGTTTATTGGATTTAATGTCACACTCATCAGCCAGTAATAATATGGTGATTTCCATTTTTTCATTGTGGAGAAAGACAACAAACATGCAGGCACCTGGGTAGAACTACTGATCTTTCATAAGCTAGATGGGTAGCTTTCTCACTTCAAAGAATATGACCCCATTAAGGCTTGAGTCTACTGTGGTTTGGGCCTCCAATGGCAAGGGGTAAGTGATCAAGAGTCAGAGACTTGAACCCACAGTAAGATGTCTGTGTCTGTGAATTCATACATCCCTTGCATTTGTTGTACACCTATGGGTAGGAAGGACATCAGGATAATGAATAGGTGAATTCAGCACGACTTGTCACAATTTACAAACACACAGGATTTCTAGCATATTGGTTACAGCATTTACAGAATCAAGGATGGGATTATACTCCATCTATGTGATAATCTTTCATAATGTAAAAGGAATAGCACTCTACATATTCAGAAAAATCTCCATAAATAGTATTATTTTCAAAAACCGCTAAACATTTTCTTTAACAATAAGAAGACAATTGGGTAATGCATTTTGTCAGGTTGTATGTCAATACAACTTTATTAAAACTATTGTTTTGATTTCCAATTTACCCGTATGTGATAATGAAGTAGACTACAACCTGCTAGATTTCTGAGGCAGTCAGCAATTAATCCGGGATTCTAAATATCTGCTACCGTGTTCATGTATTTGAATAACATTATTTGATAAAAGATCTGCATAAAATCTACACTAGACATTTAGAGCTGGAAAGTACACTGAGCACCATCAGTAAGCCCATCATTGGGAACAAAACCACAATTATATCTACACATGTATATGATAACAGATTCATTCTTCAGTGTACATGACTTTAACTTAATTTTTAATACCTTTTAAATATCTCAGAACCTTTAACATGCCAGTGAATACAAATCTATGCATGTCAAAGTCAATACATACAATATAAATAGTTCCAGACAAATTAGCAGGGGAACATACCGCATCGTCCCATCTATACAATACATTTACAAATAGACTTTGTTCTTTTTTATATAAAACATTATTTAATTCATCTTCATTTCTGGCAAACTAAAAAAGTAGCAATAATAGGAGTTTTTTTTACCAAAAAGTAGGAAAAAGTGTGAGCGAGTCAAAAAAGTATGAAAAGTAGCAAAAAGTAGGAAAAAAGTAGGACCAGTTGACAGCCTGTTTTGAGTTACACGCGACACAAATCTAAAAATGTCATCTGTTTCTACAAAAAATGGCCGTAACTCCACTGATGTCGGAAAAAAATTCACAAAAATACCCAGGTGCACAAGCCCCGATGCGAATGAATATGCTTATGAAGTTTCATCACTCTAGCAGTTATACTTTTTGAGTTACGCACCACGCACTAACGATGGACACACAAGGGCAAATCTAAATGCACCCACCCACCCCTCTAAAGTGGGGGCATAACAAATGTTTAACAAACCGTGGAATTCATAAATTGGTAGTACAACTGCTTCTACTAGTACTGAATACAAAATGTATAAATTGTAATAAAGAAGTAGTCCCAAGATTCTAGAAATACAACAAACAAAACTTGGTCTGGTAACAAGTTTTATTGTATATGTTTGTGTTATTTCTACAACAAATAATTAAATGGTAACTTTCACAGAAAACTTTCATTAAAAAGGACCTATTAAGTCAACAAAGTCACAAAACTGCGTAATGATCCTTACTATTTATGATCTATAAGTAAAAAAAAATACACAATGAATGACCATGACCTTTATGCTCGTTTTCAAAAACTCTCAATCGAAGCACATGTGTGGCTGCAAATGTAATCTGGATGTTTCAGAAAATATGTTTGCATATTTTAAATACAATGTATGTAAATTATCTTCAAATGGCTGACCAGAAAATGAGATCGGCAAAAGTAAACAATGCGACTGTGTCAACTAATACAGCTAAGTTTATCCCACAGGGTGTTATTTCAACAATCACAGCTTGAAGATGAGATAAACTACAGGGTTTAACCTTAGTGTGTGCATAACATTATACATGGCATGTACATACACAAAATGTTTCAATAGATACAATGCATAATTGTCTGAACATATTTGTTCTGAATTTGCGGGTGTTAGTATTTGATCAATAATCTCCAGTACAGAATGGATCAAACTATTATAATTAAAATTCTTCAAGAAATCGTGAATTGCGAGACATTTTCTAATGGCCTACAGTACTACTAAATTAGGATACTACAATCAATATTAATAAAGGGGCGTATCGACGGTAGGTCCACATATATAAAAACTAGACATGTGTCCGTAGGACACGGATGCCCCCACATTCCGCTGGTTGTCACAAAACTCTGATGTTGGAAAAAATGCACCAAAATACCCTAGTGCATAAGTTCACATGCTGATGAATATGCTTATAAAGTTTCATTAGTCTAGCAGTTATACTTTTTGAGTTCGAGCGATACAAATCCAAAAATGTCATTTTTTGTTTAAAAAAAGGGTCATAACTCCACGGATGGCGGAAAAAAACTACACCAAAATACCCAGGTGCACATGTTCACATACTGAACAATATGTTAATAAAGTTCCATCAGTCTAATAATAATACTTTTTGAGTTACACGTGACACAAGTCCAAAAAATGTCATTTTTTGCTAAAAAAAGGTCCATTTCTCTGCCAATGTCAAAAAAACTGCACCTAAATACCCAGGTGCACAAGTTCACATGTTGATTAATATGTATATAAAGTTCCATCACAGTAGCAGTAATACTTTTAGAGTTATGTGCAACACAAGTCCAAAATTGTCATTGTTTGCTAAAAAAGGGCCATTGCTCCACTGATGTCTGAAAAAACTGCCCCAAAATACTCATGTGCGACAATTTGTAGTAGTAGTAAGAGATATGAATGGAATGTACATGAAGTACCATAAGGCCCCTGCTCACTATTGATCAACTTTGCAGATAGCAAGTTTTCATTAAAGAGCACAAATTTCTAGGTGTGTGTAAACAATCCTTATAGAACCATGTCTTCCAAACTTAATTATTGTCTCATATACAAGTATACCCTTTTCATCAATATTATGTTAATAATAGGATATTGTCTCGAAATAATATAAGCTGAACTTCGATATCTCAAAGTCGCCGAGAGCTCACAAACGACGTCGAGATATCAGCAGTTTGACATCTCCGAAAAGAGACCTTTTATAAGTATTTAGTCTAAATGTTCACGAAATTGCAATACAGCATTGCTATCCTGTATGCATATACTGAACTGTTAACCAGTGGAACATAATTCAATTCAAGTTTACAAAGGCTTAAATATGTGTCGAGATGTTTGCGATCTGAGAGAAACTTGGTCCTGGCTTGATATTGTCACTGGCATCAACACTTCAAGATAAACAGAAATAAGTGTGAAAATACTTGTAAGGACAGAAAACCTCTTCAACATAACCTAAAATTCAAGTTAAAACTTCGAGATAACAATATTCATTTCATATTAATTAAGAAGGAAAAAAGTTTACAATTATTTTTGAGATAACCTGAACTTTATTTTTTATGCGAGTTTGAGACTACTAAGTTCAGCTCTATGTCTATATACAATGCAATACTTTCGATACGCCCCTTTAAATCAAAGGTACACAAATAACATTATTTAATTTTGGCATGAATGTTCAGGTCTTGAATGGGTGGTGAAGCATAATAGACACTGAAAGGAATTCAATTCATTGTATTTCAAAAAGAACAAGGTAAATTGGCTAGTGAACAAACCTCAAACAATATAAATGGTTTATTTTGTTGATCAGGGGCCATATTACAGAAAACATCTTAAATATGTTCAATGTTCTAATTTTGGAAATGTAATGTTTCTAAAACCGCACATAAAGTTGTGAGTTTCCTGACAGATAAGTAATTAGTAATGAATATTATAACTGATTACAAAGAAACTGAAGAACACGATCATAAATGTTAAATAATGGTTATTAGAGACAAGAAAAGGTGGTGGATAAAATCAACATACCACAGTTAATAACGAGAGCTGTTTGTAAAACAGTTATGCCCCCTCTAGGCTATAAGCAATCTTTTAAATATCAAGTTTGGTGGTGATCGGATGAGAACTGTTGGACATAGGGAGGGAAAACTGCTTAGAAGGACAATTTTAGATGAATCAACTCCACGTAACTCTGCAGTTCCTGGGGTGTTTTGGTTGATCATCAAACTTGGCAATGATACTATAACCTCCAATATTTTCATTAAGTTTGGTGAAGATGAGATGAAAACTGTTGGACTTAGAGAGTGTAACGCTAAAACTGCCAATTTAAGATAATTCAAGGGTCATTACTCCACAACTTCTGGGGCGATTTGGCTGATTATCGAACTTGGCCAAGAAATTATGCCCACAAACATTTTCAGCAAGTTTAGTGAAGATAAGATCAAAACTGTTTGACTTAGATAGCGGATACTGCTAAAAAGGCTAATTTTAGATAATTCAAGGGCCGTAACTCAACAATTCCTGGAGCGATTTGGCTGATTATCGAACTTGGCCATTAGACGGAAATGAAAGTGGTCTACCAACCGACCGACCGACCGACATTAAACCAATACACCCCGCCATCTTTGATGGGGGGGGGGCATAATTACTGTATATGTGATTGATGTTGTTGTTGTTATAACTATGGTAAATTACTGAGGAAAGTTGTATAATTAAACGGCTTATACCGTGTTTTTCCAAAGCTGTTTCTCATATAAGAATACTGCTGGCAAATTGCTACACAAAATGACCATGAAGGGAGCACTTTGCTCGTCATGGGACAATACTTCTGGTGGTATTATTATAGGTTTATCATTTGTTTTCTATACAGTAAAGCAAACAATTTACTACCTGTGGTCTAGGTTGGATAAATTTTACATAGAGTATCAAAGAGCCAGTAATTTACATAGCCATTTAGAAGGGATATTCTTGAATATCCTTGAGAAAATATTTAAACTAAAGGAGTGCAGTTTATGTATAAGTTTGCGACAATAAATCAATTTATGTTCACAAAGTTGCAAAAGCCGATTTTGATCTCAAAATCAGAAAAGAAAACACATTAACTTGACCTGATTATAAAGCAGTAAATTTTGAATCTAACACATTTATTCATAACCTGTAAGTAACTTACATGTCACGAACATACCCGTATTAAAAATCTATTGTCTAGTTTAGAATGACAATTTACTCAAAGGAATTCCCTGGGGAAGGCTATCACATTCGTCAAGCTATTTGAAATCTTGTAGTGTCTACTAATTTGTTTTCAAGCTCAATAATAAATCGTTGGGTCATCGACAGTTTTTAAAGCATATTATTTCTGCCAAAGTTTTTGCTTTGTTTTCCACTGAAAGGGTCAAAGACGCACTGATAACTCTGTGCCAAAGATCTACTACAGAACAATGTGTTAAGGGATTTATGAATGTGGTTTTGTATGTTGACAATTGTTTTAACATTCTGCTTCAAAACTGTCGTGTCATTAGCAAGAGATAGGATATCATTTACACCTGAATTTCTTTAACAGTGCTTATATACACCTATCAAGATAAGAATAAATTGAACCAGTAACAAACAGAATTTATACGCTTTCATGCCCATTAAACAATACAAAGTTAAAATACGCTCAAACATAATACAAGAGGGCCAAAGTAGCCCTGGGTTGCTACCCTGAATTGTCACAAAAGTAGATTGAGGGCAAGAGCCCTGGGTCAAACAATTAATGTCTAACCTCAAACTAGGGCTATGTAACATCCAATTTCGTAGCCAAAACTCTAATGTATCTATTCTCCCATCAAGAAATTATCTTAGAAATTTAATTGACAATTGTTTTTCTTTTCTTTTTTTTATCTTACACATATCTGCTAGCATGAAATTTTATTTTGTCTAGTTTGTGACTTCCTATATTTTGAACAAAACAGCATATAACGAAGGCTTAAACTGAATTTTATTATTTTAAGGAATTTGGTAGCAAGTCACGCAAGGAACATTTTTGTTAAATTATTTTTAAAGTTAGCTAGTTTTTAAAGCTTTTGGTTGCCAGAGTTTTACTGATACTCCTTTAAATTGAAGGAAAATGGTAAAGGATCAAACCATGATCGCATTTTGCACTCTGGACTTTTACCGTTTATGCCAACTGATCAATACAAATACAATACAAATAAAAAATTCAGTTGAACCTCATCAGTCATCCTGGCCAATAATAACGGACATTCGATCTAAACATTTCATCATTGTTTTTTAGACCCAGAAACAAATAAAGTTGTCAAAATAGCAAACTAAAAGCATTTGATTTTGTTTTTTTAAATTAGTAAAAGATACATGGTAAAATATTGGTACAAAAACAAGCATGGGCTTGGGTTAATTGTGATTTCCAAATGCATGGCGTTTACTAGAGAAACTGAATGTATAACTGGCAACAGTAAAACAACAATGCTCACAATGTACAAAGTGAAACTGAAGTCTGTCTACAAGCAGTCGTTTTTTTTTTTTAGTGGCCGACAACTACAAGGAGCGAATTGGTATTTTTTATAAAATTCATAACTTGACACTGTGCAGATGTTAGATCACGTATCAGGTCGTACCATCAATGTAGACAATTAAAATATTTACTTGTATGGATTTTCTCTATTACCCAAGGAAGATTTCTGTGTGATTTGGTTGAATTGTGCCCAGGGTTTTAAGTGTAAACTGAAGCGTTGACACAGGCACAAACATCGGACGAAATTCTTCATGGGCTTTAAACAATTTTTTTTAAACACGTCTGGTGGAAAAGCAGGAGCCCATTAGTCACTTAATAAGTAAGCCACAAGTCACTAAATAATAATTGGACAGGAATTCTGCCCAGTGTTGAAAGTGTTAACTGACTCAATGGCACACGCACACACAATGGACGAAACACACAAAATAATTAATGGACTTATCACAATTTTTGTTTAAACATGTCTGGTTAGAAAGCAGAGGGCCACAAGTGACTAAATAAGGAGGCCACAAGTCACTAAATAATCGTTGGAACATGCCTATTATATGCGCAACAAGGCATGGTACTGAGTGCTAAGTACTTCAATTCATTACAAGAAGTTGCAGAGAACAAGAACAGACAAGTAATTTTCATCAAACAACTCACTCAGAATTATTAGATTAGAACTTGACAATATAATGCACAATTTGGCTGGCACTGGCTTTCATTGGACCAAGTTACTAATGGCATTACAATGAATAATTTTCTAAAAACACACTGTCTGATCCAAGTGACAACACATAGTATCAAATGTGGATTCCTACGCAATTCTGTGAAGACTGAACATATACGACCAGTTTTTTCAACTTCCATTCAGTGGTTACAGAGAAGTTGTTTCATGCGAAAGGTTAATAACAAACGACAGACAACAAACAACTGACGACAAACCATGACTGGCCAAAATAGCTCACCCTAGCGCACTTCAATCTCAGGTGAGCTAAAACTTGTCACATGAGTGACGGATATACCCCCACAATATGGCCTTGTCACAAAACTATGGCATCCATTAGAAAGAAATGGACACAATGAGAATGCTTTAATTTGTGCATGGTTAACTGTGTTTTTGGAGAAATTTAATTTCAATATGAGCCATAACTCTGTCAACATTTAGTGGTTTGCAACAAAAGTCGAACCTGACCTGTATTTTATGGTGTTACACCTATGTACCAAAAATAATTTAAATATGTTGAGCCTTTCATGAGTTCTGAAACCATGTTTTTAGGGAATTTAAGTCAAAAAGAGGCCATAACTCTGTCAAAATTTTGTGTTTTGTAACAAAGTCGAACCTGTATTTTATGATGCTAAATACCAAAAATTATTTGAATATGTCAAGCAATTCTTGAGTTATCGTCCAGAAACCATGTATTTAGGGAATTTAAGTCAAAATGGGACCATAACTCTGTCAAAATTTAGTAGTTTACAACCAAAGTCAACATCACTTGTGTTCTATTATGATACAAATGTGTACCAAGAATTGTTTGAATACGTCAAGCCTTGCATGAGTTATCATCCGGAAACCATGAAAACCAACAGACCGACAGACCCACAAGCTCACTCCTATATACCCCCCTAAACTTGGTTTGCGAGGGTATAAATATGTTAATTGCAACCATACTACATTTGGACAGCATGACAGCAACTATTGTTGACATCAATGTCAACTTACCTTGGCCAAACTTTGGGCTGCAATCCCTGACTTGACAACTATCCCAACCTCTGTCACTTCCACTTGGGCAGGAGGGAGGTCAGTACAGGTCCAGTGTCTGGCTCGAGTTCCATTGCTGCTGCTTACTGAACTCGAGTTGCTGGCTGACCAATTTGTCCTCCATACATCAACTGTGTATTCTACAAGTGTATAACAAGACATTCATGTGGATATTGTAATATATAGGCAGTTAAAGGGTATAGTAAATATATTGCACCCAGAGGAGACTGATGTCAACCGAGGCCAAACGGGGGCAATATTTACTATACCCCTAAATATGCCTGCGATATCTATTTTATTATACTGAACAAAAATACTGTATTTCAAAGAACAATTAAATCGTACATAGTAAACTAAAGTTTAATATTGGAAAATCAAGAGCTCATAGACTTAGATTTTTTATATTTATTTTAATAAGCGCCTACTGATTATTAGCTAATACGGATTTCTCTGAAAACACAAGTTGCTATTTTTAGGACCATGAGCTGTGTATATTTTAGTCCACGCGCGGGATATTATTAACAATTATACCCTCACCCCTCACGGTAAATTACTTTCCAACGCCATGGTATATTAAAAATATGCAGGGATGGGTATATGGGATTTTATAATGAGAAAACGAAGCGAGGTATAATAATGGTAATTAAACAAAACAACTTCTGGGGTCAAATTCCACAAACTCTTAAGTAACTAGACATGTGTCCGTAGGACACGGATGCCCCCACATTCCGCTGATTGTCACAAAACTCTGCTTATGTCGGAAAAAACTGTGCCAAAATACCCAGGTGCACAAGTTTACATGGTGATGAATATGTTTATAAAGTTTCATCAATGTAGCAAGTATAGTTTTTGAGTTTCACATGACACAAGATGACAAAGGTAATTTTTTGCTAAAAAAGCGCCATAACTCTGCTGACGTCAGAAAAAAAACTGCGCCAAAATACCCAAGTGCACAAGTTTACATGGTGATGAATATGTTAATAAAGCTTCATCAATGTAACAGTTATACTTTTCGAGTTACAAGCAACACAATTCCAAAAATGTCATTTTCTGCTAAAAAATGGCCATAATTCTGACGTCGGAAAGAACTGCACAAAAATACGCAGGTGCACAAGTTCCCATGCTGATAAATACGTTTATAAAGCATCATCACTCTTGTAGTTATACTTTTTGAGTTACGCGTGACACAAAAATCCGACAGGCCAGACAGACGGACAAGGGCAAATCTTATTTCTGTTTTAATGCCCCCACTTTTAGAGGGGGGGGGGGGGCCGTGGGCATAAAAACAGAACAGAAAAATAAGATATGTTATATATATAAGATATAAGATACATGCGTTTATTTCAAACACAAACATAATTTCCGAGATAATCTCATGCACAGTATTGTATATTTCGTTGAAAAAAACATTTTGATGCAAAAAGTTTACCCCGTGATTCGAACCCTAGTCGATTGGTTGATAGGTAGACACGCATACAACTACACACTCTGTCCTTGCCTAAACCTAGCGGTAACTAAAGCTACATTCAAATGTATCTATAACTGAATCTAAAATAAGTAATACAAACATCTCCCAATATACACGAACACACTTCAATGTTTTCCGGCTATAGTTTTCAACAAGATTGTCAAAGTTGACTATACAGCTATAAACGGTCACACTTCCCCACCCTCTGACGCCATGTTTTACAAAAAATCAAAATGATCTGAAGGAATTTGGTAGAGGGTCACCCAAGAAACATTTCTGTGAAAATATTTTGAAATTCAAACAGTTGTTTCCTGAAAAGAATATTGTCAAAGTTGCAATACAGCCATATATGGTCAAATTTCTAAACTCCGTAGTGGTCATGTTTTTTTAAATAGTCAACATGACTTTAAAATGATTTGGTAGAGGGTCACCTAAGAAACATTTCTGTGAAATTATTTTGAAACCGAAAACGTGGTTTCAGGCAAGAAGACTGTGAAAGTTGCCTATCTTAAAATATACGGTTGAAATTCCCCACCCCTGTCGGCCATGGTTTTTAATGCATCAAAATTATTTGTGGGAATTTGGTAGAAGGGAACCCAAGAAACATTTCTGTGAAATTATTTTAAAATCCAGCATGTGGTTTTTGACAAGAAGATTTTCAAAGTTGCCTATACAACCATATATTGGAAAACTTTCACACACCCCGGTGGCCATGTTTTTTAAACAAAACCAAGTTATTTGAAGGAATTTTGTGGCGCGTCACCCAAGTAACATTTCGGTGGAATTTCTTTAAAATCCAGCAAGTGGTGTCTGACAAGAGGATTTTTTAAGTTTGTTATTTTTCAAAGCTATTGGTTATCATGGCAACCAGAGTTGTACAGATCTTCCACCGAATTTGTAGGAGTATGATAAAGGACCATCCCAGGAACATTCCTGCCAAGTTTTGTTAAAATCCACCAAGTGGTTTCAGAGAAGTTGTTTGAAGTAAATTGACAACACATGACAAACAAAGGACGCCTGACAATGGACAGAGATTGACCACAATAGCTCACATCCTGAGCACTTTGTGATTTGGTGAAAAGTGCTCAGGTGAGCTAAAATGTCACCCTGGCCAATACTAAGAAAAATTCCATTTAAACATTTTGACATTGTTTTTAGACAGATCATATTCTACTAATGTTTTTCAAACTTCATTACTTTGTGTTGTACCACAAAACGCTTAAATGGCACGTTATTTCCGCATAAGTTGTTCACATTGTTTTCAACTGAAAGGGTCAGAGTAGCACTGGTTTCATTGTGCCAAAGAGATATAAAAAAACAATGTATTAATGGATCTGTGGGTAAGCTTCAGTGAGTTTACAATCGCTTTTTCATGCTAATTTATATTCCTTTCATATTCTGATTTAATGTTGTAGTCATTAGCTGGAGATATGAAATGATTTGCACCTGACTTTCTAAACCTGTGGTTTGTAGTCATTAGCTGGAGATATGAAATGATTTGCACCTGACTTTCTAAACCTGTGGTTTGTAGTCATTAGCTGGAGATATGAAATGATTTGCACCCGACTTCTAAACCTGTGGTTTGTAGTCATTAGCTGGAGATATGAAATGATTTGCACCTGACTTTCTAAACCTGTGGTTTGTAGTCATTAGCTGGAGATATGAAATGATTTGCACCCGACTTTCTAAACCTGTGGTTTGTAGTCATTAGCTGGAGATATGAAATGATTTGCACCCGACTTCTAAACCTGTGGTTTGTAGTCATTAGCTGGAGATATGAAATGATTTGCACCTGACTTTCTAAACCTGTGGTTTGTAGTCATTAGCTGGAGATATGAAATGATTTGCACCTGACTTTCTAAACCTGTGGTTTGTAGTCATTAGCTGGAGATATGAAATGATTTGCACCCGACTTCTAAACCTGTGGTTTGTAGTCATTAGCTGGAGATATGAAATGATTTGCACCTGACTTTCTAAACCTGTGGTTTGTAGTCATTAGCTGGAGATATGAAATGATTTGCACCTGACTTTCTAAACCTGTGGTTTGTAGTCATTAGCTGGAGATATGAAATGATTTGCATCTGACTTTCTAAACCTGTGGTTTGTAGTCATTAGCTGGAGATATGAAATGATTTGCACCCGACTTCTAAACCTGTGGTTTGTAGTCATTAGCTGGAGATATGAAATGATTTGCACCCGACTTCTAAACCTGTGGTTTGTAGTCATTAGCTGGAGATATGAAATGATTTGCACCCGACTTCTAAACCTGTGGTTTGTAGTCATTAGCTGGAGATATGAAATGATTTGCACCCGACTTCTAAACCTGTGGTTTGTAGTCATTAGCTGGAGATATGAAATGATTTGCACCCGACTTCTAAACCTGTGGTTTGTAGTCATTAGCTGGAGATATGAAATGATTTGCACCTGACTTTCTAAACCTGTGGTTTGTAGTCATTAGCTGGAGATATGAAATGATTTGCACCTGACTTTCTAAACCTGTGGTTTGTAGTCATTAGCTGGAGATATGAAATGATTTGCACCTGACTTTCTAAACCTGTGGTTTGTAGTCATTAGCTGGAGATATGAAATGATTTGCACCCGACTTCTAAACCTGTGGTTTGTAGTCATTAGCTGGAGATATGAAATGATTTGCACCTGACTTTCTAAACCTGTGGTTTGTAGTCATTAGCTGGAGATATGAAATGATTTGCACCCGACTTTCTAAACCTGTGGTTTGTAGTCATTAGCTGGAGATATGAAATGATTTGCACCTGACTTTCTAAACCTGTGGTTTGTAGTCATTAGCTGGAGATATGAAATGATTTGCACCTGACTTTCTAAACCTGTGGTTTGTAGTCATTAGCTGGAGATATGAAATGATTTACACCTGACTTTCTAAACCTGTGGTTTGTAGTCATTAGCTGGAGATATGAAATGATTTACACCTGACTTTCTAAACCTGTGGTTTGTAGTCATTAGCTGGAGATATGAAATGATTTACACCTGACTTTCTAAACCTGTGGTTTGTAGTCATTAGCTGGAGATATGAAATGATTTGCACCTGACTTTCTAAACCTGTGGTTTGTAGTCATTAGCTGGAGATATGAAATGATTTGCACCTGACTTTCTAAACCTGTGGTTTGTAGTCATTAGCTGGAGATATGAAATGATTTGCACCTGACTTTCTAAACCTGTGGTTTGTAGTCATTAGCTGGAGATATGAAATGATTTGCACCTGACTTTCTAAACCTGTGGTTTGTAGTCATTAGCTGGAGATATGAAATGATTTACACCTGACTTCTAAACCTGTGGTTTGTAGTCATTAGCTGGAGATATGAAATGATTTGCACCTGACTTTCTAAACCTGTGGTTTGTAGTCATTAGCTGGAGATATGAAATGATTTGCACCTGACTTTCTAAACCTGTGGTTTGTAGTCATTAGCTGGAGATATGAAATGATTTACACCTGACTTTCTAAACCTGTGGTTTGTAGTCATTAGCTGGAGATATGAAATGATTTACACCTGACTTCTAAACCTGTGGTTTGTAGTCATTAGCTGGAGATATGAAATGATTTGCACCTGACTTTCTAAACCTGTGGTTTGTAGTCATTAGCTGGAGACATGAAATGATTTGCACCTGGCTTTCTAAACCTGTGGTTTGCTTTGAGCATTCTACTTTACATTCTACCAATTTTGATACCTAGAAATAAACTTCAAATTATAGGCAGCTTTAACAAAAGATCCACAAATGCAATATTAGAACAAGAAACATGGAAATTCAACACAAAAAAACAACAATTTTTTTTATGAAATGCATAAAAGTCAGCACAATAATGAAAGTTCTGGGTGCCATATGCATTCCTAAGTGAGGTCTCGTTATAAGGTATTTATGTATAAAGTTTCATTAAAATATCGCAATGTGTTCTCAAATAATTGAGCAGAAACCGTTTTTGTATTTTTAGTAACATTGACGTTGACTTTGATTTCACCCACCCCATATGCAATCCTAAGTGTGGTCTAGATACAAGGTATCGATGTTTTCAGTTCCATTCAAATATCTTGGTGCATTATAAAGTTATTGAGCGGACACCATTTTTATATTTTTAGTAATGGAGACCTTACCCCACCAACCCCATATGCAATCCCAAGCAAGGTCTCTATATAATAATAATTGAGCTTTGTAGGTGACTCAGTCAAAAGTAGGTCATACGCTGCATGCTCTCGATGTTCCATACTACAGTTTAAAATAAATACATTGCATCAATTTGTTGTCAAAATATTCAGACTAAGAATCTGTAACAAGAAGTAACACTGACACAATAACTCAAAAATAACTGATGTAGCGCATTAATTCAGTGGTCTTATTCTAGGACACCCAGGTGAATATTTCTTTTACATTGAAGTAAACAACGAAAATAAGGGTGTCATTAACTTGACCTAACATTTTTAATAAATTGACTTTTTAGAAACTCCATTTGTAATAAATCTCATAATTGCATGACCATTTGGCTCCAAGGAATTCACTGGGGAGGGGTATCACATTTGTCAAGCTATTTGAAATATTCAAGTGTATAGTCATTTGGTTTCAAACTCGTTATAATAATTTGTTAGACTATAGAAAGTTTTTAAGGCGTATAATTTCTCTTAAAGTTTTTGCTTTGTTTTCCGCTGAAAGGGTCAAAGCAACACTGATTACTTTGTATCAAAGATCTATTAAAAAACAATGTGTTTAAGGATTTATGATTGTGGGGATTGTATGTTAACAACTGTTTTACATTTATAAAAAAACAAAAAACTGTAGTCATTCGCAAGAGATATGATACTATTTTCACCTCGATTTCTGAAATGGTGGTTATGTACACCAATCAAGATAAGAATAAAATGGACCAAAAACCAAAACAATCAGGACAGACAAAAGAATTTAACACACTTTTGTGCCCAAAAAACAATACATATTTAAAATACTGTATAAGTGGTTAAGTTAGCAATGTGGTAGTGTTTGTAAATTAGAATTAGAAAAAATCACCAACATTTCTGTCAGCAAAAATCACATAAAAAATTTACTTGAAAACGGATCTCAAATATGAATATGTGACAGTGTACGTTACAGTCCATATGCATAATACCCAAAGAAAATAAAATGTTTAAAATACAGAAATGTAATAAAATTAATTATTTGAAAAAATTATATTTTTATCACTGATATTTACAACGTAACATCACAATATTCAGTTGTTCTTATTGTATATTATTACACGGTCTTTTGTAAACACCACTGACAATTAGGTTAGGTTAGTATTGCATATAGCATACATCAACTGTTGACAAACTCCACGTGGATGCCGTGCAGCAAATTTTTTCATGCCCCATAGCTGTAATTTTGTTGCTATCTCAGGAAGCAAATTAACATTGTCAAGGGTGAATGCCCAATATACATGTAAGCTGATGAAGCCAAACTGTTCCTTGTTTATCTTAAGTGGGTCAAGTTGTTGTTTGTTGCACTCCATGGGTGCCAGTCACAGTAATCGCTGCTAGGGCCAAAATTGTGTGTTTCGGGCAACGGTCTCAATCAAGAGGGCCAAAAGGCCCTAGGTTGCTCACCTGAGGGGCTAAGGAACTACAGAACCTGAGGGTCTAAGGAACTACTGTTCTGAGTAAGTTTTTCATGAAGATTCTGCTAAAAATGTGGCCTCTAGAGTGTTCACGAGCTTGTTTTCCAATTTGGCCTGGTGACCTAGCTTTTTACCCCATGTGACCTGGTTTCAAATGTGTCTCAGATATCATATGGACAAATGTTTTGAGCAAGTTTCATGATTATTGGGTTATAAATGTGGCATCTTGATTATTCACAAGCTTTTTTCTTAAATTTGTCCTGGTGACCTAGTTTCACCCGACATGAGCTAATTTCAAACTCATCCGAGATCTCATTGAAACAAATGTTCTGAGCAAGTTTCAAGAATATTGGGCAAAAAATGTGACTTCTTGAGTGTTTACAAGCTCTTTCTTCAATTTGCCCTAGTGACCTAGTTTTTTACCCACATGACCCAGTTTTGAACTCATCTGAGGTATCATTGAGACAAATGTTCTGACCAAGTTTCATGAAGATTGGGCAAAAAATGTGACTTCTCGAGTGTTAAAAAGCTTTTTCTTCAATTTCACCTAGTGACCTAGTTTTTGACCCCACATGACCCAGATTCGAACTCTGCCGAGATATCATAGGGACAAATGTTCTGATCAAGTTTCATGAAGATTGGGCAAAAATGTGTCTTCTAGAGTGTTAACAAGCGTTCTCTTAAATTTAACCTAGTGACCTAGTTTTTGACCCTACTTGACAGATTCGACCTCTGCCAAGATATCATAGGGACAATTGTTCTGAGCAAGTTTCATGTTGATTGGGCAAAAAATGTGACTTCTAGAATGTTCACAAGCTTTTCCTATAGCCATATAACGAAAACCGAACCCCCCCCTTGGCAGCCATGTTTTTCAACGAACCTGAACCATTTTCAAACTCAGCTGTGATGTCATAAGAACAAAAGTTCTGAGCAAGTGTCATGTTGATTGGGCAAAATGTGACTTCTAGAGTGTTCACAAGCTTTTCCTATACCATATAAGGAAACCTGCCCCCCCCCTGGCGGCTATGTTTTTTACCGGGCCGGAACCATTTTTGAACCTGGCCAAGATATCATCAGAAATAAGGTTCTGAGCAAGTTTCATGTTGATTGAGCAAAAAATGTGACTTCTAGAGTGTTCACAAGCTTTTCCTAAAGCCATATAAGGAAAAACGACCCCCCCCCTTAGCGGCCATGTTTTTCAACAGACCGGAACCATTTTCAAACTCAGCCGAAATGTCATAAGAACAACGGTTCTGAGCAAGTTTAATGTTGACTGGGCAAAAAATGTGACTTCTAGAGTGTTCACAACCTTTAACTATACCCATATAAGGAAAACTGCCCCACAACCTGGCGGCCATGTTATTCAACGGAACAGAACCATTTAAAAACTCACGCGAGATATCATTCGAACAAATGCTCTGAACAAGTTTCATGTTGATTGGACAAAAAATGTGAATTATAGAGTTTTCACAAGCTTTTTCTTTAATTTGATCTAGTGACCTAGTTTTTGACCCCACATGACCCAGTTTCGAACTCAACCTAGATATCATTGGGACAAATGTTCTGACCAAGTTTCATGAAGATTGACCAATAAATGTGGCCTCTAGAGTGTTCACAAGGTAGATGTTGACGACGAACGATTCATGACACACAAAAGGTGATCACAAAAGTTAACCATGAGCACGTTGTGCTCAGGTGAGCTCAAAAGTTAGCTAGGTTCGGGATTGATTTTTTTTTTCATATTTTTTTTTTAAAGACACATTTCGGTCAAAAAACATTGAAACAAATCAAAAATCTGACGAATAGGGATTTCATGAAAAACAATCGTCGCTGAAAACTGTAGGGTTGGGGTTTTTCGTTAGGTAGTGTCGGGTTGCCCGAAACACAGAATTTTTCTTTTGGCCTCGGCGTGACACTATCACACAACATGATATCGGAGGTTTGCCAATATATTTCCAAAAATGTCTAAATTTTTAGAAATATCCACTTCTACAGTATAGTTAAATATAATAACAGTAATCCTGGCCAATGATAAGGGAATTTCGATTTAAACATTTTGACATTGTTTTTAGACGGATCACATTCTTCTTATCTATATTCAAACTTCATTGTTTTTCATTGGACCATTAAACGTTTTAATGGCATTTTATTTCAACAAAATTTATTGGCATTGTTTTCAACTGAAAGGGTCAAAGTAGCACAGGTTTCATTGTATCAAACAGTTAGGAGAACATTTCAAATGAGTTAATGGATTTGTGTTATGCTTCTGTGAGTTAACAATTGCTTTCTCATTCTGATTTAAAGAGGGGCTGTCTGATTTTTACAAATTTATTTTGGGTCGCTTTCGTTCTAACAATAATGTTTTATATAACATAAAGAACTATCAACAAAACCTTTTTTATTTATTGAAAAAATGCAACTATGTATTTTCTGTCAATACAGACCCATTTATCCTACAGCTACATTTGGTTTTACATTAAAAAAATAAGAACCGCACATGTGCCAACAATCTGACTCATCAAAATGCTGTATATACATGTATACTAGTTTGTTGCACAGCAAAGTATTATTTAAGTTTTACATTTCTCTCATGATATGCATTTCTAAACGTAAGTTTTTCTCAACATTTATTATAATATTATTATAAAAATATCAGAATAGATGGACGGTTTATGTTATAATTTTCATATAATATCCTACAGTCCCTCTTAAACTTCCTTTCACATGATAATTTAACACCCTAATGTCATTCACAGGAGATATGAAATCAATACCCCTGACTTTCTTAACCTGTGTTTATATTTTGAGCATTTTACCTTTCACTCTACTGATTCTGATACCTAGAACAAAACTTCAAATGTACACAAATACCCTGGTACAACATTAAAGAGACTGAATTCCACATGGTCTAATTGTAAAATGAAAGAAATTGTCAAAAATACATAATTTTCTCACATAATCATATAGAACCCATTAAACAAGAGCTGTCAGAGGACAACGCGCTCGACTATTCGAAGTATTTCAGTTGGTACATATCGAGGGCTGAACGGAAAACTGTTGTAACTCACTTTTTTTCAAAAAATCACTTTTTTGCATTATTTGTCATATCAACTACTTATACATATGACATAAATAAAAATATTATGACCATATTCCTTATTAAACCCCTTAAATCCTTTAGTGCAAAAGTGTTGGTAACTCAAATGGATCATTTCAGAAAATGGAAAACTGTCGTAACTTGAGTTACAGACAGTTACCATTAAATTTGTTCCTACATCAAAGTTAATTCTAAATGGAAAACTGTACTCAAAATGAGTTATGTACTACATGAACTTTGTTATTCTTATGATGTCATAAATATGATGCTGTCATTAAACTTAACAATAGAAATACAGGTTTTCAAAACCAAATAAATCAGACAAACATATATATGTTATACTTTTAACAGCTAAAAAATGCAGGTTAGTTGTTTTAAATATTAAAACAAAACAATTCAGCAAGGATGGAGTTTAAAGCCAAACCTGTTTGATTAATTAATCAATGTATTTTTAGATGAAAACCAAAACAATCTTAATCCAAAATGACACCTAAAATCATTTTAATTCATTAAAGAACATGGCAGCCAATGGGTGGGGTTCACAGTTTTTCTTAAATATGGTTTTATTGACTTTAAATATTTCATTAACTTCGAAAATCTTCTTTGTAACAACTTCCATGGCATTTTGAAATAATTTCATAGACATGTTCCTAGGTTGACACATTTTGATTTCTTTCTTAACACAGTCACCATAGGTGGAGCAGTTTTCCTAATATGTGCTTTTATTGAAAAGTTCACAAATCTTATCATCTGAAACCACTCGGAAGATTTTTAAATCATTTCACAGAAATGTTCCTTGGGTGACCCTCTACCAAATTCTTGGAAATCATTTGATACGTTAAAGAACATGGCCAACTGGGAAGGAGCAGTTTTTTTAATGATTGTATTACAATCTTTTACTATCTTCTCTTCAATCACTAACCAAATTTTTAAAATAATTTCATGGATATGTTCCCAGGTTGAACATCTACCATATTGCTCTAAATCATTTTGATTTGCTAAAAAACAATGCCCCCAGCGGGCGAGGAAGTTTTCCTTATATAGCATTTTTTAACACTTTGAACATCGTCCTGGCAACCACTTATTAGATTTTGATAATGTTTCACAGAAATGTTCCTTGCATGACCAATTTCCTCCAAATTATTTCAAGTTTTTAAAAAACATTCCCGCCAGTGGGCATTACAGTTATCCTCAATTGGCTTTTTGAACTAAGCCAAGCTATAAAAACTTTAAAAAATCTTTTTTCATGAATCCACTGGTGGGATTTGAAATAATTTGGCATAAATGCATCCTTTATTCTGAATTTGTTTAATCATAAAAAAGTCACTAAACAGCATGGCTTCTAGAGGATGGGGCCATTTTATCTCTGTTGAAAACTTTGAAAATTTTCTAGTCTCACACCTCCTGATGGATTTGGAAATAAATTTCAGGTATAGCAAATTTATTTGTCTTTATTGCTCAGGTTGTCCCACAGCATGAACGGACAAGTGAAAATTTGACAGAGTTTAAAACAGTAAAAACTGTGAAAACATCATCGGGACCTGGTCAATATTTTCTCATGGTTTTGCTCTCTGTTGTTACTCTTATTAAGGGGCCATGTTATCAATTAAGAGACAATAATCTGCTTAACACCTCAAGGGTGAAGCCAAGTGACACCTGACTAGACATAGCCGTTTGGTTTATTTAGCTTTTTATGCCCCCAGCATCTTGATGCAGGAGGCATATAGTGATTGTCTTGTCCGTCCTTCCGCCCGTTTCAAGGTTAAGTACATTTTACCATTTCGTCTAGCACCAACACCGCTTACTACAACACTTGGATACTTACCCAGTTGTTCCTTATGACCATTCCCTATCCACCCATATCACTCAACTTCGCGTTGACCTTGACCTTGACCTAATTTGGTCTTATAATGATTCAAAAGTGCAATTTCTTGGTTAACTAGATTTTACTGTTTCGTTGAGCACTAACACCGCTTACTACAACACTTGGATATTTACACAGTTGTTACTTATGACTGTTCCCAATCCACCAATATCACCCAACTTCACTTTGACCTTGACCTAATTTGCACTTAAAATAATTCAAAAGTGCAATTTCTTGGTTAACTAGATTTTACCGTCTTGTCTAGCACCAACACCGCTTACTACAACAATTGGATATTTACACAGTTGTTACTTATGACCGTTCCCAATCCACCCATATCACCCAACCTCACTTTGACCTTGACCTAATTTGCACTTAAAATAATTCAAATGGGCTGTTCTTTGGTTATCTAGATTTTACCATTTCTTCTAGCACCAACACCGCTTGCTACAACACTTGGATACTTACACAGTTGTTGCTTATGACCATCCCCAATTCACCCATATCACCCAACTTCACTTTGACCTTGACCTAATTTGGACTAAGAAATGGGCTACCCAGCACCAACTGGGGGCATGTGTGTTTATCAAACACAAAATCTTGTTTACTATTTGTTCTAATGAATTTTTAATGAAGAACCATGCAATTAGTTAACCAGTTTTTGCAGTGTTCAGTTTATACATGTTTTTGATGAACAGAATAAGGACGAAAAATTGGAACTGAAACAATTGTCCAGTTTAGACAGGGCATTGGTTTTCAGAGGGTTCAGTTTATACAGGCTTCACTATATATAATTATTCTACAGACAAGTTGCAAACGACTTTTTAAAAAACAGACAAGTAAGGCAATATCCGCCATATATTATATATTCGCTACCCCTGACTTAACAGAAATGTTCCTCGAGTGACCCTCTAACAGAATCTGGATGAAAGCGCTCCCGGACAAAAGCCCACTCATTGTTTTTCACACCCCGAGCATTAGCCCGATCGTACAAATTATTGAGTCAAGCATTTGGAATTAATATGTGCGACATCCTAATTAACGAATTTTACTGCCCTTAATAAATGCACTAAGTTTGTGTTTAATTGCGACAAGTAGGTCAATTATCTTCTTTAATTATAATTATCACCCACACTTAGTCGGATATTATAATAATAATTGTCCGGGGTGTAATTTCAACAAACTGATACTCTCTGGGTCGTCAAAATTACAAGCAGGCTAATGTCCTGGTTGTGAAAAACAGTGCGGGATTTTTTTTTCTCAGAGGGCTTTAGTCGGTATTTGCCTCTACCATATTCTTTAAAATCATTTTGAATTCCCAGATTTAGCAACAAGTATTCCTCCTTTGATTAAATTGAAAATGTGGAACAATCTATTGTCAGAAACCACTGTTTTAATCTCAACTTGGACTCGTTTAAAGACATTACTGTTGTCCGTCATTGTCAAAATTTTACTTCAACCAGATCTTAACAGCTACAATTAAGCTTGTACAATCCACTATGATTCTTAAAACTCCGGTTAGCGGCCAAGAGCCATCTTGGCCCTCTTGTTCCAGTGTAAGGCTGAGATAAGACTACAGTAGTTTTGTTGACACCAGGGCCAGATCCCATCACTATTATCATTATAGAACCAATAAAAACTGTTGCTTCTTGTAACTAACATGCAAGTTTTATTATTATCATTATTTTTGTTCTTATGTTAAACTTTGTACACCTTTATAAACTCTGTATTGTGTTTTATGATACTAAGGACATCGCGTTTCTTATATCGTTACTTGAATTGACTGCTGTTTTCTTTATTTTGTAGGTCATAATTACAAAACGATAATAAGAATTATAATTTGTTTGCAAGTGTTAACTAATTTTTAACAAACAGTATCCCATTTGTTAGTAATGATAAAATGTCATGAATGGAAAGTTAAAATTGTTTGACTTGCAACAGTTTTCCATTAATTTTTATACTGGAGTTTGAACAGATTTAAGCGGAAAACTGTTGTAAGTTAAAAATCTTTTAATATAATGCTTAATATTACTTTTTTGCAGACTGTGACAACTTAATAAGTAAAAATTATACAATTTTATCACTTATTGGTTAAACAAAGCTTATAACGCAGAATTAATTAAGTAAAATAACAGTTTTTTTCTTCTACTGTAAAAATTTTTAAAAAGTGAGTTACGACAGTTTTCTGTTTAGCCCTCGATGTTTTGAATAGTGAAAGGGGCATACATTTGTTAAATATTAAATATATTTAAGTAAAGCCTTGTATAGTTTATAAATTTTTGGAACAAAAACTTTAACCACAAAGTCTATGTAAAAAGTGGGCAAACTCTGTCAAAATGCAAAACAGAGTTATGGGGAATGTTGCTGACAATGGAGTTGATGACAAAGGTATATTCCAAGTTTCAAGTGAATAACTTATGTAGTTTTGAAGTTACAAGACTTTTGAATAAAAACTTGAAGCAAATTCAGACACTGATGCGGACGCGGACGCCGACCCCGGGGGTAGTAGGAAAGCTCACCTTTTCTTCGAATAGTCGAGCTAAAAATTAGACACTTACGTTTTCATTGACCTGAAAAACAATGATTCAATATAGTTTCTTCCTTTTTATCGTCCCTAAATCTATAGTGTTTGCAGGTGCTATAACACATTGAGTAATTTTTAAAAAGCGCTGTTTATATTTAGGATATATTTAGGATAATCACATGACACATTAGTATTTTCGAGTCACGCATGCACACACTTGAATCAGGTGCTTGTATTGGGGAAAGCCGCAGTATTTTTAAATTGGGAATACCAGGTAGGAATGTGAGAGGTTATTCAACTTCTATTTTTCAATAAAATACACTGTTTCTGACAGTATTTGATTGTGTTCTCTACAAATATTTATGGTTTTATGGATGTTTTTACCACTTAGAAATAACTACAAAAAAATGCACATTTTTATGCCTATCTGGAGTTCAGTATCTTTAAGATAAAATGAACCAATAAACAAATTCAGACAGACCGAGGCAAGAGCAAACCAAATACCGTAAAAGCTCTATGCTGGATACACAAAAAATATTCTCAAATTACAGGTGTCCGAAAATTTATCGACACTATGACAATATTGAAATTACGTTCGCATATGTCCGGTGTATAACGTTTTTTGTCGAATATACACGGATAGTATCGATTACTGATTGCGCGTGATTGATAAATACCACTCCATATAGTATTATTCATTTTTAGCCATGTTTGCAATGAATTTAAAAGAATTCATATGTATGATTGTGTTTAACAGAAAATTACGCCAAGACTGCATTTTTGTCGACCGAGTTCAAAGATGACCATCTCGTATATTATTTACCTGTAATTAATGCAATAAAGGATGCAAATTATGATTTTGTTGTTTGTTATTGAACCAAAAATCTCAAACGATTGTCTTTATCACCTTCAAACATTCGTGCAACTTGTGATAGGGTGCGATAAAACTGCGATAAAACTGGAGCTTGTTTGTCGCATTTATCGTGTTGAGTAGGGGCATAGTACCGTAGATACCTGAATTGTTAATTGGCACTAATTGGCATAACAATAGATTTCAATGCAACCGGTATCAGATTATCATAATTGGCACTAATTGACATCATACCCTTATTCAGTTCTAATACAGTTATTAAGGTTAAATAAATTTCGTTCTTTCAATTGATTGGTTAATTATCACGATCCAATCAAAAGTTTGATCTTCATAACCTTACCTTGAACCTATATATGTTGAAAAATTCATTCACATACCTTAACATTTGCATCGTTACTTCTTAACAACACTATAATTGTCTAAGCATGTTTTATCACTATATATTATTATATCTGTTAAGACTGTTTCCTTAATACAATAATTTCAACAGCATATATTTAATATACGATATCAATACGGGTTTACACATCGGGTAAACCCATTACTTATGGCACATGGCTCTTTACCCAATAACGGTTACGTAACGGTCCACCGCCTCCACTAATTCATCTGCCAGATTTTATGCCCTTCATCCGGTTGTAAAAACACATGTGCGGTTTGTCACCAGATTAACGCAAACAGGTTAGAAATCTGCTAAAATACCAATGTCATATAAAATGTCAGAAAATTCAGAGTCATTAATTATGGGTTAAAATTAGAATGACCGAAAATTTATAGTGACAAAAAATTATTATTTTGGCTAAAAAAAGGGTGTCCGAAAAGTTATAGGATCCCTAAACATAGAGCTTTTACGGTACCTGTAATTTAAACACACTTTCATTGATACTGATCAATGCAAATTAAAAATACAGTTGAACCTGATCAAAATCATCCAGGCCATTTATAACAGAAATGCAATTTCAACAATAAAGTTATATAAATTGCTGAAGATTACGTGCCACTCAGCAGACAAATGATACAATATTGCTACAAGCTTAGACATGGTATATTGAGATTTACAAATGCATGGCGTTTACTAGAGAAATTACATGTATAACTGGTGACAGTAAAACAAAAATGCTCAAAATATACAAAGTGAACTGAAAAGTCTGCCCTATAGGCAGTCAGGTTGATTTTTTGTGGTGAACAAAATATGTATCAGGAAGCAAATTTGTACTTCGATAATTTTTATACAACTCAAAACTTGACAGACTGTGCAGAACCGTTACCATATAATTTCGCAAATGTAAGATAATTAACAGGTCGTACACGCAATTTAGACTAATAATATTTGCTTGTTTGCAAAATGGATTTTCTCTATCACCCAAGGATGATTTATATGTAATGTGGTTGAATTATGTCAGTGTTGCCAGTGTTAACTGACGTACTGATGCAGGCACACAGAGCAGATGAAATATATCTAGGGATTGGCACACATTTTGTAAAACACGTCTGGTGGAAAACCAGGAGGTCACGAGTCACTAAATAAGGAGGCCGCAAGTCACTAAATAATTGTTGGGACTGATATTCTGCCCAGTGTTGCCAGTGTTAACTGACGTACTGATGCAGGCACACAGAGCAGATGAAATATATCTAGGGATTGGCACAAATTTTGTAAAACACGTCTGGTGGAAAACTAGGAGGTCACGAGTCACTAAATAAGGAGGCCGCAAGTCACTAAATAATTGTTGGGACTGATATTCTCTCCAGTGTTAACAGACGTACTGATGCAGGAACACAGAGCAGATGAAATATATCTAGGGATTGGCACAAATTTTGTAAAACACGTCTGGTGGAAAACCAGGAGGTCACAAGTCACTAAATAAGGAGGCCGCAAGTCACTAAATAATTGTTGGGACTGATATTCTGCCCAGTGTTGCCAGTGTTAACTGACGAACTGATGCAGGCACACAGAGCAGATGAAATATATCTAGGGATTGGCACAAATTTTGTAAAACACGTCTGGTGGAAAACCAGGAGGTCACAAGTCACTAAATAAGGAGGCCGCAAGTCACTAAATAATTGTTGGGACTGATATTCTGCCCAGTGTTAACAGTGAAAACTGACGTACTGATGCAGGCACACAGAGCAGATGAAATATATCTAGGGATTGGCACAATTTTGTAAAACACGTCTGGTGGAAAACCAGGAGGTCACAAGTCACTAAATAAGGAGGCCGCAAGTCACTAAATAATTGTTGGGACTGATATTCTGCCCAGTGTTGCCAGTGTTAACTGACGTACTGATGCAGGCACACAGAGCAGATGAAATATATCTAGGGATTGGCACAAATTTTGTAAAACACGTCTGGTGGAAATCTAGGTCACAAGTCACTAAATAAGGAGGCCGCAAGTCACTAAATAATTGTTGGGACTGATATTCTGCCGTGTTAACAGTGTTAACTGACGTACTGATGCAGGCACACAGAGCAGATGAAATATATCTAGGGATTGGCACAAATTTTGTAAAACACGTCTGGTGGAAAACCAGGAGGTCACAAGTCACTAAATAATTGTTGGGACTGATATTCTGCCCAGTGTTGCCAGTGTTAACTGACGTACTGATGCAGGCACACAGAGCAGATGAAATATATCTAGGGATTGGCACAAATTTTGTAAAACAAGTCTGGTGGAAAACCAGGAGGTCACAAGTCACTAAATAAGGAGGCCGCAAGTCACTAAATAATTGTTGGGACTGATATTCTGCCCAGTGTTAACAGTGTTAACTGACGTACTGATGCAGGCACACAGAGCAGATGAAATATATCTAGGGATTGGCACAAATTTTGTAAAACACGTCTGGTGGTAAACCAGGAGGTCACAAGTCACTAAATAAGGAGGCCGCAAGTCACTAAATAATTGTTGGGACTGATATTCTGCCCAGTGTTGCCAGTGTTAACTTACGTACTGATGCAGGCACACAGAGCAGATGAAATATATCTAGGGATTGGCACACATTTTGTAAAACACGTCTGGTGGGAAACCAGGAGGTCACAAGTCACTAAATAAGGAGGCCGCAAGTCACTAAATAATTTTTGGGACTGATATTCTGCCCAGTGTTAACAGTGTTAACTGACGTACTGATGCAGGCACACAGAGCAGATGAAATATATCTAGGGATTAGCACAAATTTTCTAAAACACGTCTGGTGGGAAACCAGGAGGTCACAAGTCACTAAATAAGGAGGCCGCAAGTCACTAAATAATTGTTGGGACTGATATTCTGCCCAGTGTTGCCAGTGTTAACTGACGTACTGATGCAGGCACACAGAGCAGATGAAATATATCTAGGGATTGGCACAAATTTTGTAAAACACGTCTGGTGGGAAACCAGGAGGTCACAAGTCACTAAATAAGGAGGCCGCAAGTCACTAAATAATTGTTGGGACTAATATTCTGCCCAGTGTTAACAGTGTTAACTGACGTACTGATGCAGGCACACAGAGCAGATGAAATATATCTAGGGATTGGCACAAATTTTGTAAAACACGTCTGGTGGTAAACCAGGAGGTCACAAGTCACTAAATAAGGAGGCCGCAAGTCACTAAATAATTGTTGGGACTGATATTCTGCCCAGTATTAACAGTGTTAACTGACGTACTGATGCAGGCACACAGAGCAGATGAAATATATCTAGGGATTGGCACACATTTTGTAAAACACGTCTGGTGGTAAACCAGGAGGTCACAAGTCACTAAATAAGGAGGCCGCAAGTCACTAAATAATTGTTGGGACTGATATTCTGCCCAGTGTTGCCAGTGTTAACTGACGTACTGATGCAGGCACACAGAGCAGATGAAATATATCTAGGGATTGGCACAAATTTTGTAAAACACGTCTGGTGGTAAACCAGGAGGTCACAAGTCACTAAATAAGGAGGCCGCAAGTCACTAAATAATTGTTGGGACTGATATTCTGCCCAGTGTTAACAGTGAAAACTGACGTACTGATGCAGGCACACAGAGCAGATGAAATATATCTAGGGATTGGCACAAATTTTGTAAAACACGTCTGGTGGTAAACCAGGAGGTCACAAGTCACTAAATAAGGAGGCCGCAAGTAACTAAATAATTGTTGGGACTGATATTCTGCCCAGTGTTGCCAGTGTTAACTGACGTACTGATGCAGGCACACAGAGCAGATGAAATATATCTAGGGATTGGCACAAATTTTGTAAAACACGTCTGGTGGAAAACTAGGAGGTCACGAGTCACTAAATAAGGAGGCCGCAAGTCACTAAATAATTGTTGGGACTGATATTCTGCCCAGTGTTAACAGTGTTAACTGATGTACTGATGCAGGCACACAGAGCAGATGAAATATATCTAGGGATTGGCACAAATTTTGTAAGACACGTCTGGTGGAAAACCAGGAGGTCACAAGTCACTAAATAAGGAGGCCGCAAGTCACTAAATAATTGTTGGGACTGATATTCTGCCCAGTGTTAACAGTGTTAACTGACGTACTGATGCAGGCACACACAACAGATGAAATATATCTAGGGATTGGCACAAATTTTGTAAAACACGTCTGGTGGAAAACCAGGTCACAAGTCACTAAATAAGGAGGCCGCAAGTCACTAAATAATTGTTGGGACTGATGTTCTGCCCAGTGTTAACAGTGTAACTGACATACTGATGCAGGCACACAGAGCAGATGAAATATATCTAGGGATTGTCACAAAGTTTGTAAAACAGGTCTGGTGAAAAACCAGGAGGTCACAAGTCACTAAATAAGGAGGCCGCAAGTCACTAAATAATTGTTGGGACTGATATTCTGCCCAGTGTTAACAGTGTTAACTGACGTACTGATGCAGGCACACAGAGCAGATGAAATATATCTAGGGATTGGCACAAATTTTGTAAAACACGTCTGGTGGAAAACCAGGAGGTCACAAGTCACTAAATAAGGAGGCCGCAAGTCACTAAATAATTGTTGGGACTGATATTCTGCCCAGTGTTAACAGTGTTAACTGACGTACTGATGCAGGCACACAGAGCAGATGAAATATATCTAGGGATTGGCACAAATTTTGTAAAACACGTCTGGTGGAAAACCAGGAGGTCACAAGTCACTAAATAAGGAGGCCGCAAGTCACTAAATAATTGTTGGGACTGATATTCTGCCCAGTGTTAACAGTGTTAACTGACGTACTGATGCAGGCACACAGAGCAGATGAAATATATCTAGGGATTGGCACAAATTTTGTAAAACAAGTCCGGTGGAAAACCAGGAGGTCACAAGTCACTAAATAAGGAGGCCGCAAGTCACTAAATAATTGTTGGGACTGATATTCTGCCCAGTGTTAACAGTGTTAACTGACGTACTGATGCAGGCACACAGAGCAGATGAAATATATCTAGGGATTGGCACAAATTTTGTAAAACAAGTCCGGTGGAAAGCCAGGAGGTCACAAGTCACTAAATAAGGAGGCCGTAAGTCACTAAATAATTGTTGGGACTGATATTCTGCCCAGTGTTAACAGTGTTAACTGACGTACTGATGCAGGAACACAGAGCAGATGAAATATATCTAGGGATTGGCACAAATTTTGTAAAACACGTCTGGTGGTAAACCAGGAGGTCACAAGTCACTAAAAAAGGAGGCCGCAAGTCACTAAATAATTGTTGGGACTGATATTCTGCCCAGTGTTAACAGTGTTAACTGACGTACTGATGCAGGCACACAGAGCAGATGAAATATATCTAGGGATTGGCACAAATTTTGTAAAACACGTCTGGTGGAAAACCAGGAGGTCACGTCACTAAATAAGGAGGCCGCAAGTCACTAAATAATTGTTGGGACTGATATTCTGCCCAGTGTTAACAGTGTTAACTGACGTACTGATGCAGGCACACAGAGCAGATGAAATATATCTAGGGATTGGCACAAATTTGGTAAAACACGTCTGGTGGAAAACCAGGAGGTCACAAGTCACTAAATAAGGAGGCCGCAAGTCACTAAATAATTGTTGGGACTGATATTCTGCCCAGTGTTAACAGTGTTAACTGACGTACTGATGCAGGCACACAGAGCAGATGAAATATATATAGGGATTGGCACAAATTTTGTAAAACACGTCTGGTGGAAAACCAGGAGGTCACAAGTCACTAAATAAGGAGGCCGCAAGTCACTAAATAATTGTTGGGACTGATATTCTGCCCAGTGTTAACTGACATACTGATGCAGGCACACAGAGCAGATGAAATATCTAGGGATTGGCACAAATTTTGTAAAACACGTCTGGTGGAAAACCAGGAGGTCACAAGTCACTAAATAAGGAGGCCGCAAGTCACAAAATAATTGTTGGGACTGATATTCTGCCCAGTGTTAACTGACGTACTGATGCAGGCACACAGAGCAGATGAAATATATCTAGGGATTGGCACAAATTTTGTAAAACAAGTCCGGTGGAAAACCAGGAGGTCACAAGTCACTAAATAAGGAGGCCGCAAGTCACTAAATAATTGTTGGGACTGATATTCTGCCCAGTGTTGCCAGTGTTAACTGACGTACTGATGCAGGCACACAGAGCAGATGAAATATATCTAGGGATTGGCACAAATTTTGTACAACAAGTCCGGTGGAAAACCAGGAGGTCACAAGTCACTAAATAAGGAGGCCGCAAGTCACAAAATAATTGTTGGGACTGATATTCTGCCCAGTGTTAACTGACGTACTGATGCAGGCACACAGAGCAGATGAAATATATCTAGGGATTGGCACAAATTTTGTAAAACAAGTCCGGTGGAAAACCAGGAGGTCACAAGTCACTAAATAAGGAGGCCGCAAGTCACTAAATAATTGTTGGGACTGATATTCTGCCCAGTGTTGCCAGTGTTAACTGACGTACTGATGCAGGCACACAGAGCAGATGAAATATATCTAGGGATTGGCACAAATTTTGTACAACAAGTCCGGTGGAAAACCAGGAGGTCACAAGTCACTAAATAAGGAGGCCGCAAGTCACTAAATAATTGTTGGGACTGATATTCTGCCCAGTGTTAACTGACGTACTGATGCAGGCACACAGAGCAGATGAAATATATCTAGGGATTGGCACAAATTTTGTAAAACAAGTCCGGTGGAAAACCAGGAGGTCACAAGTCACTAAATAAGGAGGCCGCAAGTCACTAAATAATTGTTGGGACTGATATTCTGCCCAGTGTTGCCAGTGTTAACTGACGTACTGATGCAGGCACACAGAGCAGATGAAATATATCTAGGGATTGGCACAAATTTTGTACAACAAGTCCGGTGGAAAACCAGGAGGTCACAAGTCACTAAATAAGGAGGCCGCAAGTCACTAAATAATTGTTGGGACTGATATTCTGCCCAGTGTTAACTGACGTACTGATGCAGGCACACAGAGCAGATGAAATATATCTAGGGATTGGCACAAATTTTGTAAAACAAGTCCGGTGGAAAACCAGGAGGTCACAAGTCACTAAATAAGGAGGCCGCAAGTCACTAAATAATTGTTGGGACTGATATTCTGCCCAGTGTTAACAGTGTTAACTCAAACACGCACACACAATGGACAAAACGACTAAAATAATTATGGTAATCTGGGGCTTGGCACAGTTTCTGTTTAAACATGTCTGGTTAGAGAGCAGGGGCCACAAGTCACTACATAATCATTGGACTGGAACATGCCTATTATATGTGAAAGAAGGCATCTTGCTGAGTACTAAGTACTTCAATAAAATAAACAAGAAGTTACAGGGAACAAGCACAGACAAGTACACCTCACTCACAATACACCTGGAACTTGCCATAGCATTTGGCTTGATACTGGCCTTCAATGCACCAAACTACACGTCATCGTTTCTTATATTTGTTAAAAGCAAAATATAAATGTTATTAACAAACATCACACAACAAACAGCTGATGACGGACAAGTACTGACCAAAATAGCTCACAATTGAGCACTTCAATCTCAGGTGAGCTAAAATCTGTTCATTGCAAACATGCTACATTTGAACAGCATGCCACTGAAGCAGCGACTGTTACTGATATCAATGTCAACTTACCTTGGCCAGACCTCGACTTGACAACTATCCCAACCACAGTCACTTCCACACCACTCCGAACTTCAACTGTGAATACACAACAGAAAAATAACAAGCTCATGTGGATGATAAGTTGATAAGTCGAATCATTAGTAAGAAATTCATCAAGTTTTCTTGTAATTCAGTTAGTACTCTACAGGCCACCTATAGACGAAGATAGAAGTTTTTTCCTATAAAACAAAAGAGTTTTTGTCAGTATAACACACATACCGGCATGATCTTACATACCTATTCTTCAATTAAATACTTGCATAATTAATTATTAATCAACAAATCACCTATAGACGAAGATAGAAGTGTTTTCCTATAAAACAAAAGAGTTTTTGTCAGTATAACACACATACCGGCATGATCTTACATACCTATTCTTCAATTAAATACTTGCATAATTAATTATTAATCAACAATTCACCACACTACTTCAAAATCATGTACCAGCGAATTACACAATGTCACGGATCTCACATGCAGAACAATTGTTCTTATTTTCGTTATGCAGTGAGCAATACTTCCATGACAATCCCATGGTTTCTATGGCAAAAGTATCAACTTATAGTCAACATTTGATGCCACTCTGTATTTTAAGATTGCTTTGATTACCATGCTGACAGTAGAGCTAGCCATACAATGAGTTATATAACATTAAACTATACCGGTGTGAATTGCCAGGCCTGTTTCACCATCTCGTGAGCGTCACCGATGCTGCTGAACAGTCGGTCTGTTACTGTGAGGATCGTGTCCACAGCCTCTTCCTGGGTCTTCTTAACGACAAACAGGTTATTAGAATAGCTTGGACTATGCAATGAATAGTCAATGTAAAAATTCTAACTCAGCCTAAGGGAAACAACTCCAAATGCACATGTTTACCAAACTTTTCTACCTCACTTTTCAAACATGGTGGTAACAAATTAATTTCATGGCACAACTCACACATTATTAGACTGGATCTTGCCAATAGAATCCACAATCTGGCTCGGTACTGGCCTTCATTACATCAAGCAACTAATGCCACTACAATGAATAATTGTCTTAAAATACAGGGTCTGACCCCAAGTGACAAAACACAGTATCAAATGTGCATTACCACAAGTTTGATTATTTCAGGACTGAACACATACGTCAAGTTTTTTCAACTTCCATCCAGTCGCTTCAAAGAAGTTGTTAAAAGCAAAACACAAAATGTTGACAGCAAACAACTGACAACAAACCATGACTGACCACAGTAGCTCACACTTGAGCACTGAGCTAAAAATCCATTGATTGCAATCTTACTACAATTCGATGGCATGCCATTGATACGGTGATTGGTGATTATATTAATGTAACCTTACCTTGGCAAGACTTTGGGGTTCAATCCTCGACTTGACAACTATCACTCACCTCCACCTAGGCAATCCTCGACTTGACAACTATCCCAACCACAGTCACCTGCACCTAGGCAATCCTTGACTTGACAACTACCCCAACCACAGTCACTTCCACCTAGGCAGGAGGGAGGTCTGTACAGGTCCAGTGTCTGGCTCGAGTTCCATTCCCACTGCTTACAGAACTTGAGTCCCTGGCTGACCAATCTGTCCTCAGTACATCAACTGTGTATATACAACAGATTAATAAGGCATTCATGTGGATGTTGTTTTGGTAGAAAACATATTATGTTACATTGACTGTTCTATTAAATAGCTGAAGTGTAATTAATATATAAAATATTCCTGCTATGTGGATTGTTTTGCTATAATGTATTTTTTTTTTTTTATTACAATGATCCAAGCAACAAAGGTTACAATCATTAAAACTGAATAATCACCAGGACAGGTATTTAAGACAAAATGATAAGCACACCAACTGAATATAGACCTGAAAACATATAAACCATATAAATAATTAAAACATTACCTCTTTTGCAGATTTGATATTGTCAATTATTCTTTAAATTAGCAAAATGTCCAATGGCTTCACTTGAGTCAGACACAAGAGTCTATAGAAATATCACGATTGAGATGTAAAAGGCTCATCAAGGGACAAAACAGGGGTTTCATCGATGTTATTTTTGTCACCACTATCAGTATGTGAATCTGACTAACTTGCACTCGTTACTGTCAGTAAATCTACTTGTGAAGACACTTAAGTTGAAACTGTGGAACTGCAGCACAAATTGAATTTGGGGGCTTCACTTTCCATCTTACTATTTTCTCGCTTCAAATTGCCTGTTTGAAACGATGACTCCTGTAAGAAAAGCTTGTCTTTTTATTTAAAAAAAATGCAAATAGTACTGTGAGTTTCGTGAAAAATGCATTGTGATTACTTAAAAAAAAACAAGAAGAAAATAATCTGCAGTGTTTAAACTTACAAATCCTTCAAACGATTGATTCAATACAGATTATAACCCAATGTGCGTTTACAGTGACCCCGATGAGCACATGTTTCACTAACTGACTAGTTCACAAAAATATCAATAAAACGTGACACGAGTCCTGTTCAAGTCGAGTAACCTTTCAAAGCGGTGTACACATAAAACTACTACCGAAATTGTATCCTATGTAAACAAAATTAATTAAAATTTCATTTTTTTTTCCCACTTTTTCCATTTGTGAAATTGTGAAAAAAGTTTACTCTTTGGCTTTGTGAATGGTACCGAATATCGGCATGAAAATGAGGCAAAACAAAACGCTGTCTGAAGTTGAACTACATTAGAATACATATAAATTAATCAATCCATCACAGTTATGTAAACAACAGTAAACAATACCAATACCAATGATACTTAGTGAACCTTAGCACGATGCATGAAAACTTCTTTGTAACAGTGTCATATACATGTATAACAATAATGCACAATGTCATACAAATGTTAGGAACAAGAGGCACAAAAGTGCCTGTATTGCTCCACTGGCTTATCAAGATCGGAGCGTCAAAATAAAAAATTTATAAAAATAAGCCAAACAAAAGATTTAATTTAAGATATTTCTGCAATACAGCTCTAGCCCTTACATGCTTCCCAGTTTCAGAATTCTCATAGTACAAGCAAGCTGTAATCTGGAGTGGGATTCAAGGGAGGGAACTAAACCATCTTTCATCAAATGGTTCCTGATCATGAAGTCTAATTGCTTTAAACACATCCCACAGCAACTAATATCTACTTTTCCAAGCACTCAAACTGCTTTTTCAAGCAGTAAAACTGTTTTTCCAAGCAGTAAAACTGTTTTTCCAAGCAGTAAGACTCAAGTATTAACCTATCATTTTTCAAAAAAACGTAGACTGCAAGGCTCAGCCTAGGGTAAAATTTTAGGGAGAAGTGACTTCTCCCTCAGGTCAATTTAGGAAGAAGTGACTTCTCCCTCATGTCAATTTAGGGAGAAGTGACTTCTCCCTCAGGTCAATTTAGGGAGAAGTGAAGCCACTTTATGGAGAAGTGTTTTCCGAAAAGCCCTAAATCATAATTTTGCGTGTTATTACCATCATCATCATCATCACCACACATTAATTACAAAATATTTTCAAATTTTATTACATCATTTTTCTCGCAATACACACCGCAAGGCCCAGAGTTTTCATATTTGGTATGTAACATTGCATAGTGGTTCTCTACAAAGATTGTTCAAATGATGCCCTGGTGTTAAAACTGGCAACGCCCCGGTGGTCACATGGTTTATATAGACTGTTGATTTAATTGTAAAATTGAAGCTCAAGCCTAAAGGTACCATTATTTTCTGGAACCTGTGAAAAACTTGGTTGTCTTTAATTTCTACTCAATCCGTTTACCGTCTTCGACAAAACAATTCATCAAACAGACACATTTTACAGACAATTATCGAACGGCATTACACCTACCTATTTGCTCAGATTATACCGACAACGTCAATTAACAACCATAACTGCCCCTTAAATCCTGCTAAATGCTGGTTATTTACATCTTATCCATGCAGTTGCACCGTCTGTACACAGAGAATGACGTCACAAATGTATCAAAGAAGCGCGAATAAGCTTACTTCTGCGCTGATAAATGCCTATTATGCGTTTTAATTGGCTAGTATCGATTTTACTGTGCGATGAAACTCCGCCTACAAGGCGGTGCTACACGGTGACTGCTTGCGGCTTAGGAATAACTGTAAATTGTCAAAATTTTCGGTGAAGTGACACTTGCTTTGATCTTTATAACAGTGACTTGAATATTTTGAGTGGGTGTACATGTTCCTAGATGACTGAAAAACGTATGAGATAAGCTTTCCCAGTGGGAATGGTCGATATGCTGCAGTTAACATAGCAATGATTTGATACAATACATGCGCCTCGGGCGACTACACAGCTTACAGTCACTGATTGATATAATTAAGTACATGAAATTGCATTACCCAATATATTTACATTAACTGATATTTGGAAACACCCGAATTAAGTAAAACAACCATTACTGGTGCTGCGCACGAGTGATGAGTCTTACCAGACGCATATGGAAGGAGAATTATTACATTTTATGTTTAGTAACACCAATTTGACATTGCTGAGTCAAACTGAGTATTGTATTGAACTATACCCATAAAGAAAATGTAGTATTTCTGCTTTTGCGAGCAATTAATTGCTGATCCCTGTAAATTTTACTGGTTGCGGAGTAAACATTTTCTCCGGTACCTAGCTGACAGTGCTCCAGATAAGCTTTTGTATTGGGGGTAATGTACGCGTACTTCTGAAAATTTGGGAGTAAATGAACACTCTCCAGATTCTTGGGGGGGTAAATGTACAGTCTATATAGGATAATTGGTGGTTAATTTACATCGAATAAACTCTAGACTATGTGGAAAAAACTGAGTATTATATGAACATTCCAAATAATGTTTAGCAACACCATTTGAATACAACAATGTTACAAGTGAGACTTCTGAACAGTTTAAGACTTGGATTGCTAGCCTAACTACTGAAACATGTGCACAGACAAGAAGACAGGTCTGTCAAAACTCACATTTTCGGTCTTATAGTCAATAAATGTTTCGTTATGTACGCAAACACAAGAAATATCGTGCGTAAATGTACACCCACATTTCTCTGCGTATATGAACACCCAAATTTTCTTTTTCTCTGCGTATCTTCCGATTTTTTTTGGGCATAATTTACACTTGTACGTGCCTTATATGTGCCTCTGGCATCTAGTCTAACATCTTCCGGAAATAGGTTCTGAATTATTCTCAAAATAGCATAGTAGCGGGCAACATGCGTGGGTTTGTGCTTTGAACCAAAGTGCGCATATGGGTTTTGACGCTGGAGTGTTTATTTTAAGCATTAATAATCATTATTTTAATAATGTTGGTATTTGAAATAAAATATGTATTTTATTTCATTCATTACTTTTACAAGTTCTTAATTTTCTTCATACGTGATCAATGGGACACTTCTGCTTAAAAATATCATAATATAAAATGGTCAGTTTTGAGACCTTGTTTATATTATGGAGCCCTTTGATGCTTTGCATCAATGTTTTATCTTATACATAAAAAGTGTGAGCTTTTTATTTCAATTAATATGCTTTCAATTAACAAACCATTTATGAATGCTTTCAAGATACTACAGGCCAGATACAGGTGGCTTCATGACAAAGTGCTGCTGATGCACTTGAGAGAGCCAAAGAGAGCCCAAGACTCAAAATGAAGCCATCCTTCAAAAAAAGTTCATCCCATTCATCAAGGAATGCAGGCCCCATCCATTTTCCAAGGCTCAGATGACATGAGGGTCGATCTCAGTCGGAAGCTGCATTTCCAAGAAATTGTTCAGACACAGCTGAGACCTGAAATAGTTATTAGCTCCAAAAAGGCTAAGAAGCAAAAGAACCCGTGGAAACATACTAGAAGCATTACAATCAAGCTGAAAGTGTGTCGCTTGATTATGAAAATGTCAATGATGTTCAAAGTAAAGCGGCACTGAGAATGAAGGTGCATGTAATAATCAATGGCAATTTATTAGACCGTGATGTTCACCGAGAGGTAGTGGTGATACATTACACATTGGCAAATATAATGCCTGGAGCCAAAGTGCAGCACTAAGCAAATTGAATTGTTTTTACTAACTAAAAGCTGAAGATCTTTACGGAGGCAGTAAAAAGTGTTTTACTATTTGTTACTAAGTGGGGATCATGGGTCCATGGAAAGAAAGTTTTCTCAAGCAAATGAAATGAAGAATGTAAGTATGAACTATGAAGACATACGGCATCATTACCAACAGACAGGGTGGCAGCCTTGAATTACATGTGCTGTTCGGAGAATGCTCATTGCTTGGGAATTGTCAAACAGGAGTAAAAGACAACTGTGTTAGTATTAGTGTTGAACAGCAAACACTGCTTAGAAGAGCTCCAGCTGTCTGTGGTACAAGGGGAATGTCAGAAGCTGGAAGCCAACCACATTACAACATTACCACCCTACCATCCTGTGCCTGTCCTGTGATTAAAAGGGTGAAACAGACTTGACTGCATGATGGTTCCTAGCTGGGAAGAACCTCAGAGTGCTATGGAAGTTAATGAAGTCTGTAATTGATTCAAAGAAATTATTATTTGTAAGAAATGCTCAGCACAGAAATTGGACAGAGCTGAAGGATGAACTTATGATGCGATATATTAATGCAACTGGAATACTTGAGGGATAACTGTGAACTAAACCTGAATTGCTGTCTTTAATCTATTAATGGACATACAGAACCCAACATTTATTGGTCACTGCATGGCCACTGCAGCACCTCATAGAAATTGTAACATATCAGTCTGTGTAAATATTGCCTCCTTAGAATTTCAGCTTGAGAATGGATGTACAAGTTACACTGTAAATACAAGAGAGTCATGAGGGCTGTATATTGTTCACCTGGCTCAGCAGCATGATGTGATAAACCCTCATTTGAAACTGATCTAGATTTCAACGAGACAATAACTCTGACAATGTTAAAATATGACCTGATAAAAAATGACGCTTTTAAATTGTAAACAAGCTTTGTATGGTATTAAACCTAGTTAACATAGTTTTTTATTCCACATTTGATAATATTCTAATCAAACTTGACCGAGATTTTGTTGAGGTCATGAAGCTGACCAAACTTTAATCTGCTGTGACCAACCAATCAGATGAAAAATGTATCACTTTTATGGTATTTGTTTCTCAACCTGCATGATCCATATGTAAACTACCAAGCTTTTATCAAGGATGTCCATCTCCTAAAGTTTTAACATAAAATTATGTAGGTGAAATATGAAGCTCCTAATCAGTAAACAATCTGTTCACATTATTTACCCTTGTTGTTCACTCCACATAATCCTTTCTGTCACCTAGATTTTGATACTTGATACCACAATAAATCTTTAAACCTAATCATGTTACAAAAGAACATGCTAAGGTATAATTTTTCATATTATTTGACCTAGTAACTTAGTTTTTCGTTCCAGATGATTGATTCATGCTGTAATTTGACCCACATTTCATTGAGCCAAATATTTTAACACAATGAAAACTGTGACTTGTATAGTATAAAGTGTAATCGACAAATGTGAAGAGTCCAGTGATCCTGATAGTTAATCTGGCATTATGTGCCTAGTGAACAAGTCAGTATTTTTAAGAAATTCTCAGCTTAATACACAGGCGCACAACAAACAGACTGATATGATTACAAAATAAACAAGAGGGCCAAAATGGCCCTGGGTCACTCACCGGAGTTTAATTAATCATTTTGGCTTGTGAAAATGTAATCGCGTGTTATAAGATGTTAAAGGGGATATATATGATTTCAATATCAACATTTAATTTTTTTCATATTTTGAACAACACAAATTAGAGGACAAATATAATCAAGGAAAGTTAAAACAAAATAAAAATACACCATTATATGTACCATATTTCATATTTTTTTAAATGAACTTCTTCATAACGACAAATTTATTCATAGCGTAACGCAGATACCGATACGTTTAATCATATTTGTGGCAGGAACATGTGTTGTTTGAACACATCTGCACAGAACTTAAAGTCAACACACATCAAATATCTGGGATTTCCCAATATTGTCTAATGTACATGAATGAGTTATCGACTGGAAGACGAAAAGTATTTAAACGGTGTAAAGCTCTAATTTCGAAGATTTTAGAATATCAGTTTTTCTGAACTTTCATTGTAGTTTGTTATTCATCAACATTTTATCGGTTTAACTTTACTTTCTTATGTTTCTATAAAAATAAGACCCTCTTTAACTTTGAAATAAAGTTGACAACAGTTGTAAACAATGGACCACTGACACCCATTTTTTTAGCAAATCAATATAATCTGAAGGAATTTGGTAGATAGTCACCCAAAGAACATTTCTGTGAACTTATTTCGAAATCAAGTAAGTGGTTTCAGACAAGAAGCCATATTAGAACTAGAACTCCGCGAGTCAGATATGTCGCCTTACGCCCGGATAGCTTACATGAATCCGAATGAAGAAGCACTTAAGGTTAATGCTCTACTGTTTTTTAACAGATTTATTTAAATCTTCAAAAGCACTGTCCTCTGGCTAATTGAAAAGAAAAGACTAATTAAAACCAAAAATGCGACACAAAAATAAGTATGCAAATAAACAAAGGCACTAACTCCAAAAGTATGTGATGCAGAGTAACAGTTCTTGTGCACTGCACTTCCCCGCAATGAGATCTATCTACCTATGAAGTTTCATGTTGATAGCTTTAATAGTCTAAGAGTTATGCTCCGGACAAGCGAAAGGGGATGCCGACACCGCCACAAAGCCTACGCCGCCACCGACAAAAGTAGCACCTATGTGTCGCCTAGTCAGGCGACATAAAAACTGTCCAGTCCCCTGGTGGCCATGTTTTTAACGAATCAAGATAATTTGAAGAAATCTGGTAGATGGTCAGCCAAGGAACATTTCTGTGAAATTATCTAAAATCTGTAGTGAGCCTTTTGTTTCGGACAGAAAGATTTTGTAAAGTTACTATATAGTCATATTAAGAAAACTGCTGCGCCCTCTGGCAGTGATTTTTTTTAACGAATCAAAATGATTTGAAGAAATTCAGAAGAGCTTCTGTGAAATTTATTATAAAATTCTGCAAAAGGTTTCAGACAAGATTTTTAAAGTTTTCAATATAGCCATACAAGGAACAATGCCATGCCCTGTGGCGGCCATCTTTTTCAATGAATCAAACAGATTTGAAGGAATTTGGTAGAGGAACATTTCTGTTGAAACTCAGAAAGTGGTTAATGAGCAGATTTTTAAAGTGTTTAAGCTTTTGGTTGCCATAGGAACCAGAGTTTTCCAGATATTCAAATGAATTGAGGGAATTTTTGAAAGGACCATCCCTGGAACATTCCTGCCTAGTTTGGTTAAAATCCGCCAAGCGGTTTCAGATAAGTTGTTTAAGTAAATTGTTGACGAAGACGACGGACGACAATAGATGCCAGACGGTAACTGACCAGAATATCTCACCCATGAGCACTTCATGCTCAGGTGAGCTCAAATGTGGCATAATTGAGACAGAGCAGGGGTGGTGGAGAAACAATTCATGGACATACAGAACCCAACATTTATTGGTCCCTGTATGGCCACTATACAAAGCAGGAATTATAAACAACATTTCAGTGTCAACACTATGTTAAAATTCAGTTTCACATAAGATTTCATAATGGCCAAAAATGCTCACCTGAGTACTGACAATGATGGATACCTTTTCATTAAATCAGTTACACAATCTAGCCGATTTCCAAACTTTTATATTTTGGTCATACATAACTGTTCAAGTTTGTTAAGTCTGGATAAAAATTGTAAACCTATTGCCACTGCAAGGCAAATGTTGCAAAAAAATTGCAATGCAGGTCAAGTCCCTGTAACAATTGGTGCTCAGGTGAGCTAATAAGCACATGGAGATTGCTCAAGGAACTATCAGTTAACCATTATGTATAAATACATATCATATTATAAACAGGAGGTCCATGCTGGTACAATACTGTTCATCTGCTTTAGTAACATGATGTGTTGAACCACGATTCAATCTTGACCTAGATTTAGAACTGATCTGATCAACAAATCTGAGAAGCTGTAACGTGTAAAAAAAGCTGTTTTATTTATTTTAACCAAGTGAAGAAGTTTTTCTTCCACATTTACCATACTAAACCCTATGAATCAACGAGGCCATCAAGCTGACCAAGTTTAATCTGATAAGATGAAAAATGAAGCTCCTAAGCATGTTAAAAACTGTCTTTTATCACAAATAGTAACCATATTTTCTATTGCCAGTATTATTACAATTCTGCTTAGACTTTGCACAGGTCAGTAATCTGACATAGCATATTGCATATTTCATTTGAAATATGCTGTTTTTCATTAGCATTTATTGATCAGCATTTATTTTTGCTAGTAATCTAATATGTCACTGCACATGACCCACATCTGAGTGTGACCTAAATTACATACAGGCCATGAATCACACATTGATGCAACCTGATGAACGGGGAAAACAAAGCTGATGAACGGGGAAAAAAAGCTGTCCATGTTATCAGACCTAGTAATGCAATTTTTCATCCATATTCACACTTGACCCAGACTTCATCAAGGCAATCAAACTGACCAGGTTTCAATCTGTCCTAGGATGCAAGAAGAAGCTCCACGAGAGTGTAAGCAAGTTTTGCATGGCATTTGTGCCAGTGACACTTGACGAATGTCACATCATATTAACATGGTATTCATGTTCTTTTAGTAACCTATTTTTGGCTCAACATGACCCAGTTTTGACCTTGGCCTATATTTAAATGGGAGAAAACATTTAACCCTTAAGTAATAATAAGCTTATTTGACCTAGTGACCAACTTTATGACCAGACTTGGGCCATTAATAAATCTGATAATGCATTCAATGTGAACATCATTCTGACAGTGACAAACATTCATGGTGATCCAAATTAAATGTTTGCGACATCTGAGTCTATTGTGAACAATGGATACTAGAAGGTCCAGTGATCCTTATAGTTCATCTGGCACTCACTTTGTGCCAAGCAAACTAACAACTTGATAGGTTATAATTCCTTTCATCTTGTACTTGGAATAATGACAGTCTTTAACAAACTTATCCAGATGCTTTTCTATCAATTTTGTGGCAAGAGATAGCCTGGTGTAAATATAAATGTAAGACCTTGGTACTGTGTGGTGCATAAAGATAATAAATTTTTGTTAAGTGTTCACAAGTCTGTCAGACCATGTACAGACCCATTTAATATAAAAGAAAAAGACCATATTCTGTGAATAACAAGAAATCAGAATAGACCAGTTCATCATACATTTGAGCTGAGTGTTCACAAGTCTGTCAGACCATGCACAGAACCATTTAATATAAAGGAAACAAGAAATGTCTTCTAAAAAAGACAATCGGCATTGCCATTAATAATGAGATATCATTTTTCCCTAAACATAATACAAGAGGGCCAAGATGATTGGTTACGTGGCTTCTCGGACCACAGATTTTTCGGTCCCCACCTAGACAAGGCGACTTCTCGGACCCCAGATTTTTTGAGCACCATAAGAAAACTTCTCATATCCCAAAATTAATGTGTGATTCATTCAATAATTATTAATATTTGTACCGTGAATAAACCGATCATACCGCCCCATGTTTTCACCAGTGCTACATGAATAACCTAAATCATATACGTTAAAATCATTATTATATTCATTTGTCAGCCAAATTAAACAAATTAACAATGTACGAAAATAATTGCCGGAATGAATGAAAATTATTCTGTATCAGATGCGTATAGTTATTCTTAAGTAACATACCCTACCTTCATCTTGGAAATTATCTATACATAATACATACACATTTCTAAGTCAGTTAATCATTTATATTGTGTATCCTTATGAAAAGCAATTTTCAGGGAACATTCAGCGCATTTGAAATAATGATGACTTCAATTTTTGATAACACAAACATAAAATTTCATTAGACTATGGCGATTTAAAATTACATTCGGTAGGAATATGATGTATCAAGGTTTCTGTGTATAATTGGTATTGCAAATAATGTATTAATGCTACGAAAATGAAGTAAAAGTAACATGAATAACAGTTCGACGTATTCCGTTACTTATTTTACCACATTTTGTTTATTGAAAGATATCTTTTTATAGGTTGATTAACATCTACTGGAGAGGTTGATAGAAATGTGCAATGCTATTTAATTCTGTACTGAATGCAACCGCCATTCAATTTCAAATTAAAATGCACAGTAAGTTTATAAACATAAATTCCCCATTTATTGAAATATTCTCTCTTATGATTCTCTGGACGCTAACTGAGGCATGTATATTGTAACAGCTATACACCGGCAGCTAAACGCGCGCTAATTTTAGAATGATCGTGTGTTGAACTCATTAGAATCAATTGTTATTTATAGAGCGTGCCGCTAGGCTAAACAAAACAGAGGATTAATTCTGAGAACGAATATAATATTCTGATCTTGACATACATTGAGAAAATATGTTCATAATTATGTTCAGTTCTAGAGTATATGTCAAAGATATGATTATAACTTTATTTTAACCGCTTATGTAAACAATCATGTATATTTTAATCCCCAAACGTTTGCAACAGTTGTTGGTATACATTAAACCATTATTACAAGTTTGCATTCCCTAAAAACAGAAAATTTGCCAAATTCTATTGGCATTCAATTTTCCCGCTGCATAATTATCGCAAGAAATCCAGGTCAAAAGTGATCTTAGACAGCTACGTCGAAAAAGACCATATTCTGTGAGTAACAAGAAATCAGAATAGACCACTTTATCATAAATTTTTGCTCAGTGTTCACAAGTCTGTCAGACCATGTACAGAACCCTTCAATATAAAGGAAAAAGAGGGTGAATAGACCACTTTATCACAGGCAACTTGATGTGGCTTAAGGCGGTGCCTTGGGATGAATGAAAAGACTGGAATGTGTGCTGTATTTGCAATTATCTGCTAGACCTTTGAGAAAACCAGTAGAAATCTATAAGTTTCAGGAAAACTAACCTGAATACCGGTACTGGCCCATGGCTGGTAGAACACTGTGGTCAGGTTAAGGAGTTGTAAAGAAACCACAATGTTTTTTTTTTATTGTATGGTGTTATATTAACATGTAGCATGAATAATATGAATGTCTTTTAATACATGTGTATAAATATAAATGTTTGTTTTTAAATGTTTTTCACTGGCCAGTTATTTGGTGCATTCAGCTAAAATTGGCAGATTTAAATACGACATGCACAATGACTTGTGTGTGTGTGTGCATCACAATCTTGTTTACGACTGCAAAATAGATACAAGGAAATAGAACTTGCAGACATAACGGCAAGAAATGAAATAAAACTTTTGTGCAGACTGCTGTGTGAAGCAAAAGCTCCCAGAAATTCTAAGCTGGATTGGCAACTGTAGAGTAGTATTTTACTACAGTATCCAACTGAAAATGCAAACAACCAACCCAAATGAACAAGAGCTGTCTCAGGACAGCGCGCTCGACTATTCAACCGCTTAGTCAGAGTTAAGGGCCTTTATCACTACAAAAAAGGGGGCATAATTCTGCTTAAATGCTGGTCACAGTTATGTGCCTTGGTCAGGGATCTTACATAATGACCCCGAAGACATGTGTGAAGTCTCAACTGAATATCTGTAGTACATGTAGTTATAGAGATATGTCCTTGTTGCACGCAAACCTTAACCTGAATTTTCAAAGTACAAAAAGGGACACAATTCTGCTAAATTGCAGGACAGAGTAATGGGCCGTGGTCAGTGAACTTATACAATGACCCTGAAGATGTGTGAAGTTTCAATTGAATATCTGTAGTAATTATAGAGATATGGAGTAGTTGCACACAAACTTTAATCTGAATTTCTAAGTACAAAAAGGGGCATAAATCGGCCTTGGTCAGTGACCTTATATAATGACCCTGAAGACATGTGTGATGTTTCAATTGAATATCTGTAGTAGTTATAGAGGTATAAAGTTGTTGCATGCAAGCTTTAACCTGAATTTCTCAGTACAAAAAAGGGCATAATTCTGCTAAATTGTAGGTCAGAGTTATGGGCCTTGGTCAGTGACCTTACATAATGACCCCGAAGACATGAGTGAAGTTTCACTTAAATATCTGTAGTAGTTACAGAGATATGTACTTGTTGCACGCAAACCTTAACCTGAATTTTCTCTTGCACGCAAACCTTAAAAAGACTTCTCTAAGTACAAAAAGGGGCATAATTCTGCTAAAATGCTGGTCACAGTTATGGGTCTTGGCCAGTGACCTTATATAATGACCCTGAAGGCATTTGTGAAGTTTCAATTGAATATCTGTAGTAGATATAGAGATATGGAGTTGTTGCACGCAAACTTTAACCTGATTTTCCAGCGCTCTTGATAAGGGGCATATCGGTGTAAATACGCACATAAAATCATACAAATACGTATTAATTTCAATTTTTGTGTGTATTGATTACGCAGAAATAATGTGCATTATGCAAAAAGTTCCATTTTATCAGCATACTGAAGTTCCAATAAGACAGTTGATATTAGCCACACAGCAGGGGAGACAACTGTTATGTGTCTGGATACAGACTGGTCTATCAATTTTTTGTAAATGGAAAATGGGAAAATGGCTTCTGCTTCTCGTGTGGGATGGCCAGCCCAAACAATTTCGCCTAAAAACTGCAATATATTTCATTACTTAAGCAAAAACATTGATGTGCACTTAAATGTACATAAGGAGTGTTTTTTCACCTTTAGGGGAAAAGTGGCGGGGCCCTTCAGTTCCTGCAATCTAATCTAAATGTATAAAAAACTTTAAAGTTTAATATAACTACACATATAAAGTAGGTTATAGCACAAGCAATTCCAGATTCAGATGAAATACATTGCAAATAATGAACTTAAATCTAGTCCAAAAGTACATGTTGGCTTCATTCTTTACAAATACATCATAAATTAGTTTTAACTTGCTGAGCTTGAAAAAGAGAAATGCAATATGTTTACCCCATAATTGTTAATGCACAAATATTACTAATACTCCTTTATATTTCTGAGTTATTCCTTTTTGTCAAGGTTTGAAGAGTAACGTTACTCATTTCCTCAATCCTTATCAAGAGTGCTGTTTTCTAAGTACAAAACGGGGCATATTTCTGCTAAATTGTAGGTCAGAGTTACGGGCCTTGGTCAGTGACCTCACATAATTCAGTGAATAGTCGAGCTAAAAACAATCATATGAAGACAATTGCCTAATTTAGGACACTGGTATTCATCACATTGCAACAAAATCCAGCTGATTCGGCAATATGATGACTGGATCATATAGACAACGCACGACGTTAAGGTCTGCAGAGGTGTACCTATGACACATGGACTAGTATTCACTCACAGCCAAAATAACAAGTAATGGGCTGTGTATTACAGTGACGAGATGCAAATACAGTCAAATCTCACATGGTACGAAATGAAAGATTACTAGTACCGTTACAAACAAGTGTGGCGGTCCAATCATTTCTCCTTCTTTATTTTACATGAAAACAATGTGATTATACAAATTGCGATTATACAAAAATGCAATTTTATGAACTTATCTTGGTCGAATAACATTTAAATATATGTAAAAAAGATGCGATTATATAAATCGCCTACTAGCGGTTTTTTTCTGACCTCTAAGAGTTACAATCGTAGCTCTTGCCTGTATCCGTTGGTTCACTTAATTAAGGTGTTATTGAATGAGTGTCATGCTCTTTGTATTTTACCACAGGAACAATCAAATGTAAGATGACAAAAATACAATTTTTAACCTTACATTTTGATGTTGTCTAGATGGTCATGTTTCTCAATTTTACATATCACGATAAAGCAGTGGTCGAAGTAAGCACCAGCCCATAAGCCGTGCACTGGTAATATCCGAACCGGGCATGCTCTGATTCTCAGTTTTATATAGGCAGTCTTGTCAAGTTTTCTTGCTGTCAAGATATATACAAGAATTGACCAACGTGTCAATTTGATGACTGTAAAGAAGAAACAAAATTAATTTGGGTTAAGATAGTGTAGTGATTGGCCTACACGGCACTTCCAACAACCGGGCTGTTAGACTAAAAAAGACGGTGGGGCTAGCTCTTTAGCTACGGGGTTAGTGTCCGCCTCTCTCCCAGAGGACCCTGGATCAATCTTCCACAGTCTCTCAAGACTTTTTCACTGACTTTTTAATGACTTTGTGGAGTTTGGGTATCACCAGGATATTCATGCTTATTCAAATGATGAATATTCATGTACTATTTTAGTGGTGAGTTGATAGCTTGAATTAGGTATAACCACAAGGGAGGTAACTGCGTATGACGCTGTTTACTGCTTGGCAGAAAAGTTGTCACAGTTACTGGTGTTTTTTACAGCAATTTTAGAGACTTTAACATTGATTGAAGTAATTCTTGCTAATCAATAATAAAAGTTAATACATTAAAGCTGTGGTGCACCAGGGTTTTTTTCCTCAAAATATGAATGCAAAACCTAGAAATTTTCAGAAAAAATATTAATTTCACTTGTTTTCCATCAAAATGTTGTGCACCATTCCAAATTTGGTATTATTTAAATGGCAAACTACTTGTCTTTATAATGCAATTCGTTTCAAAACAATAAAAAGCTGTAATCTATAAATAATTCATAGATAACTAAATGAGGTAATAATTTTACATGTATATCCAAGATGGCGGCACCCATGTTGGTATTGTTACTTACTGTAATAACTTATTATCTATGTGTATTCCCTGAGACAAACATAAGAAATTTTGTTTAATTGATGGACTGCTTGACAATTTGATAATGTCTATTGGAGATTAAATGAAAACAACATGTTCCATTTTGATAAAAAAAGCATCTAAAATTGTTGCTTATTTTCATGGGCGGACTAAAATGCAAAATCTACATGCACGACTATGAAAATAGTATTAATACCCAAGAATAAGGCTTGCATTTTTAAAACATACAATAATTACTCAATATAATATGTGTATAATATAAAACACCTTCTTAGATTACAATAAGAAGACAATATAATGCATGTACATGCGTAAATTAAGCTTACAAATTAATGGCTTCCCACATTACTTCTATATCATTATTCACAAATAGTTTATAACAAATAATAAATAATACAGGTATTAAAAAATATTCTTTCTTTCTGAACAATATTTGCCTGCTTGATGAAAATGACTATAAATGTTTCAATAACATACTGACTCTCAGTGAAGGTGATCATCAAATTTATAATATATTAATTGTTACATAAAGTTAAGAATATTGAAAAATTTATGAATTTTTTCAAATAAGTCATTTATAAGGTTTTTCTTTTATTACTGCCATAAAAACAAACACATCTAGAGGATTATACTTAGTTTGTATATAGATATTTAAATAACTTAAAGGTTCTAGAATATGGCATTGACAATATTTTTTTTTATAGCTATGTAGTATTAAATACTGACTTAAGTTTACTTAAATGTTAAATTTAATATGTTGCAGAGTTACAACATCTATAAAAGATCTTTACAAAGGACAAAAAAAGAAAACTAAACTAAAGAAAACTAACCTAAAAGTAAGGTTGCCGACAATTCAACAAACAAATCTACAATAAACGCCATCCAAATCATCACATTCAAATAGATAAATATTTCAATTAATTGAGTGGTTTTTCATTTATAATATAATTGAGGCGTGCCGTGGGCAAACAAGGCTTAATACATGTGCGTTAAGTGTCGTCCCCGCACAGTCTAATTCCAGACAACACTTTACGCCTACAGTGGATTTATGTTAAGGAGAGACATCATCATTGAAACAGAAAACACCATATAAGTAGAAGGTGTCGTCCCAGATAAGCCTGTGCAGACTTCACAGTCTAATCCGGGACAACACTTAGCGCACATGCATTAAGCCTGGTTTTCCCACGACATGCCTCAATTATATTATTTGTGGTGCTGTTTAAATTAAAATAGCTCAAAGTTCAGCTTCAAATGTTAATATGTATTTTAACATCATTATTTAACCATTTTTTGGACACCTTTTTTCATGGTTTTCTGAAAAAAAAATCATGACAGTACAATTTAGTTTTAAGGTTCTTTGTTTTATATTTTAAATGTCCTAATATATATGCGCAAAATTTCATCTACCTATCATAATGTAGAAAAAATAGGTGGTTATCGCTACTGTATAGAATATAAACAGGGAAACTGACCGATATATGCCATGTTCTAGTACAAATTAACAGCTATTAATGTTGTTGTTTCTGTGTAAAAATATGTTTTTGATACTTAAAATAATTTGTTATATTGCCAGTCTTCACGAATAAGTTTTTAAAGCAGTGGACCGTCGGTCCACCAAACCAGCTAAATCAACTGGACCGTACAACAATTTAGTGGACCACAATTTGTTTGTAGATTTTCATTCACTCTTACGTATATATACAGCATCAATGATTTTATTAAAAAAATAAAATGAAAGCAATTATGGTTTTCAGACTTTAATTCTAACATGAATCATGTATTTATTACATTCACTCTCAATAAAAATATGGCAAAATATTAATACAAGATCGCCAGTTAAATCAAATACCAGGTGTATACCAGGCCTATTTGAGTTCAGTACTGGCCCAAATGGCCGAGCTGGTACCTGGGATGAAATTTACTCGAATGCGCAGATCAAATGGAAACTGCTCCGCTCGCTAGGATTGCAGAACATGGACTCCCTAATCCTAAAGAGTTGGGGTCCCAGTAATTGTTACCAAAGCCCCCCGTCCCCACCCACTCCTTTGACTATAAATGCTTTGAGTCCAAAAATTATTTTTTTTAAATCCATTGTTGAGTAATAAAACATTTTTACTTTCACTGACTTAACTTTTAGTTTTTGGGTGTAATCAGTGTATAGTTATACTTTTGTATAGCTCGTTCATTAGAAAACACACGTAGTCATAGCAATATTTTCATTTAAAACAAATGAAGACGTACCTTTGACATTACACACTAAATTTCTATGCGATCGGCAAACACAATTTGTCAACATCCCATTTCGTATTGTAAGCAAACATTTTGCAAGCAATAATATTCTGACTTATTTTAGTATGTAGAATTTTATTTATTATGTGGGTGTTACAAACATGCAGGTAACAACATGCACGAAAATGTGTTACAAATTTCTTCACCTTTACCAACAATGACGGGGTGATAAACATTCTATCAACTACACTCATCTACATATTGGAAATTTAATGCATTCTCATTGGCTGACTAGGTGACTGTAGTAAATCTAGCTCCTCCTGCTTACAGATTTTATCGATAATTGACATGCTAATGCAGAAGGAGTGTGTTTATTGCCGAGTAGGCGTTCTTTGTTTTAGAAAAACAAGCATACGCAAGCGCAAATGGTTGCGAATTTGACACTGAATTTTATCGCGTCTTTCGTAAAAGTATACATCCAAATAAGTCGATTTTAGCTTTACCAAAAATTATTGGCTGAAAATTTTTAGGGATTTCTGGTATCAAAATTATTAAGGGAAATTTCTTAGCTGGACCGCCGGTCCAGTTTACTTGAAACTTTTGGTGGACCGAGCGAAAATTTGGTGGACTCAGTCAACGGTCCACCGCTTAACGTCGAAGACTGTATTGCAGAAACTTACAAAATTCATTAAAGACCACCAGTTCTTGCAAGCATTGATAGTTGAACACTTGGAACAAGTTTTTGGACATGTTTTGTTCAATGCCCATTTTGTCTTCTTCAGGGTCATTTAAAAGAAAATATCATGAAAATTACACCTTTTGACCTATTCTGAAAAAATAAACTGTTTTGAACTTGTGAATGAATGTTCTGTTTGATGGATTACACTTTTTCAATGAAATCCTTTCCTAACAAATAGTTGGTTATCCTAGCACAAAAAGTTAGGCCCTGTGCCAGCCAATATTGAGCTACTTTTTTATATGGGCAACATTGGGCTGGAGGGCCCAACCGCCGAAGGACCAAAACTGTGGTGGAAATTTCTCCCTATATGTCTATAGAGTAGCGACAGGATTTTCGTCGCTACTTTTGAACTCGGCAAAAATATACTCATCATTAAAATTTTGCAATAAAATGTACATACCTGTGGAAAGACACTATTCCACATGAATGTCCAGTATAAATTTATATTGTAATACATCCATTTTCATTGCATTTGCGATTTAAATCAACACACTACCACAAACGACACAACACACGCTTTACCTCGCTGTGTACTGATCGATCGATAAGTCGCCTTCGCTATATTGTTGCAGAATCATGTACTGCGGGAAACGGCAGGTGGCATTCGGCAAAGAGAAGTCGCATTAACATAATGTCCTCTTACCAATTCAGTAAGGGATTTTGTGACAAACTGTTTTTCTTGTGTTCATTATTTGTATACATAAACAACCAACCAATAAAACAATTTGTATTCTTCAATGGACCGACACGTTCACCTGAAAAATATTGATATGTTCTCAAACAAAGAAGTATACATAGAACAATACACATAACCATTACTATAACCATGAAGTGATACGAATTCTACTGGTTTGTAGAAACAAGTGCAGTACCTAGGGGGTTCATATTATACTCATTACTGGTATTGTGTATATCAGGTACTTAAGACGAATATGAAAAAAAAGTAATTTCATATACATAGTTACTAAATGGAGTCTCCTATACACAGCAACGCATTGCTAAATCGACTGAGAATGATAATGGTTTGCTTAAAATGTTCAGAAATAAGTCAGCTTTTTAAGACACGGACGATTCCTGGGTAGGTCGTTGCTCCAAGACGGAGAGCCTTATACACGTTTCACCATTTGCAATGCGCACAATGGATTCGTCCGTTACTCGTTTAATCAATGAGCGCGGGTAGCAGTACATGACCGCTAACGCCAGTTGTCCAGATCTACCTGCCCGACCAGTCTCTTGCCAGTGGGCGAGAGGACTACTTGGGCAACCCCAGTGGATTACAAGTTCAATATTACAAGACTTGATATGGAATCGGACAGTCAACCTTTCCGGTGGAAGGGGAAAGAATGTGGAAGCCGACCTGGTCAATGAGTTCCTTAATAAGGAATTTAAAGGTGTTATTATTCTTATTATTATTATTTATTTTCATTATTATTATTATTATTATTATTATCATTATTATTATTATTGTTATTATCATCATCATCATCATCATCATCATTATTGTTATTATTATTATTATGCTGACATTGCAACTACGATGATAATAGATTCTTTAACTAAAATTCATTTTTCTATTCTTTCACAGAAAGTCTGCGCTCTGTAGGACCCCACCTAACAGAGCGCACCGTAGAGCGCCACGGTAAGCTCACGGATGGAGTGGGCAAGGTACTGGATGAAGTGTATGGCGAATTAACCGAGATTCCAGCTGAAACTTCATCCAGAAAAGAACATAAACGAAAGAGTGATTTGTTTGCGATGACGGCCTTGTTGAAACCGGAGCATCTGACAAGACATTCCAATGAACGATTCTACCAATCTTTTCCGAATATAAGGAACAACATGAACATTGACGCTTCTAAGTTTAAAGCAAAACTGTCGAATCTTTCTAAACAGCTCGACTCCTACAGGCAACGAAAAGCTAAGACTGAAAATATACTGTTCATTGCCACTGCCCTCGGCTGAACATTTTGATCCTGCAGATATGACAGCTTATTATAATGTTCATACAATATGTTTTTATTTTTCTTCATGATGTGTGTACAGTATGCAGCGCACACATTGTTATTTTGTCTTAATGTTGCTGCTTTGTTGTTGTTTATTCATGCAATTTGATAAATATTCATGTTCTTTGTATAGTGCATTTTGCTATGAAAAACTATAAAGTGTTTAATTTTTCATGTAAGATCTATATGCGTCTCTGTCCATTTCAGTTAGAATTGAGTATTATTTGTCAAGATTTACGGTACCACGCTGAGCAGTATTATTATTGCAATTATATCTCTGTCACAAACACAGTATTGTTTCTGTGTGCTCCTTTTTATGTGGCCGTAATAAACAGATTAATCTGAATTTGAGTAGTATATTGATATTCATGATTCATATTTAGCTGTTCATGTAGTTTTGAAATAAATGATACGTACCGGTGGACCTACGTTATGAGATACGTTCTGTTGGATATTCTCGCCAATACTCCCGTCATTTTTATTGCATGTTATCAAGTTTTTATCATTTAATAGATATTTAAAAATAATGTTTCATTTTAATTTTCAATAAACATTTGTTATGTGTATTACTCATTCTTTTTTTTAATTAATAGCACCAGTTCGTCACGTTATTTCTAAGTCCCGCTAATATAACGTCTTGTAAAATTACGCGTACATCCTTCATAACCGTGCTGAGAAGCATCTGCGTTCTGATTGGATAGTTAAATACACCTGTACATCCTTCATAACCGTGCTGAGAAGCATCTGCTTCTGATTGGATAGTTAACTACACCTGAGCTATTTTTATCATGGCGGTCGAGAAAACACCGTTGATGTAAACATATCTTAAACTCCAATTTAAGATCATTTTCAAGCTATATTTTTTATGAAATGACGTGAAATCTACACATTATATGTTGCATCTACGACCAGGTGATTTTATTTTGATATCTGAGCGATATTTTTGAAAATTTGACATTTTGATTTTCCACCACATAAATGGTCATTCGGTGATGAGACATTCAGTATAAACTCAACCTAATTAAGATTTGTAAAATGAACGATGTGGTCAATGCACGAATCACACTACACAAAGGGAGACAATCCATTCAGTTGTTTATACTATACATACATGTCTGTGACAGTTGAGTTACGTCCCTTGTGTTGATTCCAGCATTGCAGAACGTTTCTTTACTATCGAGTCATCACAGCTCGTACTTTGAAGAATATGCACCACGTCTAACGTTGCAGATGTATAATGCTTATGTGAATCAGACACATTCTAGTTATTAGACGAATTTAAATGCAAACTACTGGATCCATGTGATCGGTACACCTTCCTGGAACCGTTAATGTAAACCCGCCAAAGCATCCGTATGCGCGCGCAACTAGTCTGGCAATCCCTAGAACAAATTCTAGTATTAGCCAGAGGCGTAGCTTCCTTTAGGCACTATATTCACGGCCTATACCCATACATTTAAATATGCCAAAAATACAATAAAAACAAGAGCGGAGGATGGGATGAGGGGATCTTTCTTGGCTGTGTTTATATTTCATTGTTTAACAAGTCGATTACGTCAATATGAAATAAATTTCATGAAACTTAACGCTTTATTTTAGAACTATTTTGTACATTGCGGGTTTAGCTAAAGTTAGTTGTTTGTAGTCACATACGAGTATAAAAACTCCTGACCCAAATTATCGTTTACAGTGTCAATTTGTAGATTCCGCCTATTGTGCCTATACTTTTTTTAACCCAAGCTACGCCCCCGTTAGCTATACACAGAGTGCTTATTGCCGATTTCTAAACATATTTCTGAAACTTTAACAATGAAGAACATCTTTAAATAGCATATCTTCTTGATTACGATTACAAATTTACATTTGCTAGGAACAACAAATATGTATTGATCTCCCCTGTTACGATTGATCACCCCTATGATTTTTTATCTCCCAAGTTATGGAAGATCTCCCCTGTTACGTTTGATTTCTCCTGTTGTGATTTATCTCCTCTGCTATGATTCATTTTCCTTGCAATGATATAATTTCTCCGGTCACTTTTTTATACCCCTCCCCTCTGTTACTATATATATATGTTATTATTTATCTCCTCTCTTATGATATATCTGCCAATATTGATCTCCAATGATATGAGTGATCATCGTTACTACCTTTATCCCTGTTATGATTTATCTATCATGCTATCATTGCTATGAGTTATCTCACCCGTGATGAGATTTGATTCATCTCTTTGTAATTATTTTCTCCCCTGGTACGATTTATCTCCACTGTTTTAATGTATCTCCCCTGTTATGAATTATCTTCTCTGTCACTATTCACCCCCAACCTCCCCCTGTAATGTATTCATCTCTTCTGCTACGATTTTCTCCCCTCTTATGAAGATATCCCCAGGTCCCGAACGTATAGACGGCGTTATGACTTATACATGCCCTGATTTTCACCATTATTGTACTTAACGCTGTAACGATTTATCTACACCTGTATGAGTGATGTTCTATACGGTGATAGATCTCCCCTATAATGTATGATGACGTGTATGGTTGATATCGCATGTAATGACTGATCTCCGCTGTTGTAATCAATCTCCCTTTTTTTATTGTTATGATAGCTCTTCTGTGTTATTATTGATGTCATTCAAAAACACGTTATACATTTTGCCATGTTAAATATTCAGAAGTGTACACTATGTTTTTTATTCATTGATGAATACATTTGTATATAATGTAGTACTGGTTTAGCTCATTCAAGATTACATAACTTGTTTAAGAATATATAGTAATTAACAGAAGGGTTTTCCGGGGTTGATAAATTGTTACTAAATTATGTAAATGACACAATTATAAGGTATTAACGACACACACACGAAGTAAGATGCTTGCTTCACAATCCAGGAGTCGCACGTTCGAGCCCCTGCTACACCCTAACCTACTGAATCATCTTTTGCAGGATACGTTCTAAACCGAAGTGCAGCGTATGATTTGTTTTACACCGAGCACTTGAAAGACCCAGTGCTGCCTCTGGATGAGGTGTCTCGTAGCGAAGGAAAACCTAGAGCTTTCAATACAAATGCACCACACACACATTCCGTACTGTACTATGTGTACTAAAGGTACTAAAATATCTCTTAATGTTGGTGTTGCTGTACGTTAGACGCGTCGAACCTGTTTCCAGTTACGTCAACTGTCACATGTACACTTGTGCGCGAGGTTATCGTGTAATCGCAATACACCTAGAACTACCAATCGAATAGTTCTACCGTACTGCTAATAACACAACCACCACCAGTGTCATCGCAACCAATACACTCATGTGAAAGTGATTTGCTTACAGCCGCAATGTTCGACATACCGGTAAATTCTGATCATTATTATTAATTTGTATACACGACGAATATTCGTCCATCGTTGATTTTGAGTCAATTTTCGAGTCTGTATACGTTTAGTTGGTAACAAACAGATCAATAAACTAGAAAGTATTCGGAGAGCTCGAGGTTACACCCCTGCCAAGAAAGGTAACATACATAGCTTACTTAACAATTTACTTTGCCCATTCCCAACCTTCAGAATTTTTGTTAGGTAAGTTGCCGACAGACGGCAGAAACAGCCTCCTCGGCGACAAACTTCTCACAAACAACGGCGACACAAACAATTCTCCTAAGCAGATATACTCGTAACAAAACATGTTAAGCCGCATATTAACTACTTATGTCAAATACAAATGTACTAAATTAATGAATCATAAATAATATGATGAATACACGCAATAGACATAGAGATAACATTCCTATACATCGACTGAATTACTTTATTAACTGAAAATGTCATCATCCGCATGTATACATAATTGTAAACGAAATAAAAGGCTTTTGAATTCTAAAATAACGGTTTGTAGAAGTACTAACAAGTCGTTACTAAAAAGATTTATTAATTCGGGCCCAGGACAACTTCGCTATCTACTTAATGTCTTTGCATTTCAATATTCTCATTCTCAATGCTATTATTGTTCTCTACCATCCACATTCCAAGGTTATTCCAGCATTGAGTGTATGGCCAATAATTATATTGATGCAATTAGGCGTAAAAAAATTGTTTGTTTCCGCTTTCCCCCCTAATTTTCTTCCGCCGACCCTACACTTTTTTTTGCCTATCAATCAGTAACTTTTTTTCCGATTTTCGCAGAAAACGAGCAGTTTTCGCTTATATTATAAGTTTCTTTTCAGAAATATATTTTTCTATGACCTTTTTTTTAAGTTAAGTTACAGTTCTTTGTTTTGATGCGTTGAAACATTTTACATGCACCCCAATACACTTAAACTGTGTGGTGAATAAGCGGCAATAAAAAAAAAAAGTTAAAGAAAAAAAATACCTCCTAGGTTTTTTCGGAGATGTAAGCGGAAACCAACCATTTATTTGTGTATGCCTAACTGTACGGACGAATGTTTAAGGGGGATTTTTACCACAATTTTGCGCCAACGAGCACTTTTACTTGGAATTTAGGCTGCACTAGTAGCAGTCGAAGTAGATTGGTAGTAGAAATCGTGGTATGTGCATCTGTATTGGGTCAGTTTTATGTTCAATAAACAATCAAATTGAACACTGCATTACTTTAAATCATATAGACGTTTAACGTGAATGTTAAATGCATTAAATTTACCCATATATAATGACGAGGTACAGTGTCATGTGTCCTTTCGATATTGCATTAAACGAATCCCAAGATTTATTAAAATGTGGTTGCAAATAGATATTACGGCTAAATTAAGGCAATTAAAAATTAACTGAATTTGTTTGTATGAACACGAATCAGTCTAGGCAATTTTAACTACCCGTACATCATAGAACATTTAATTTTATTGATTTTGCATTATACACTAACCCACACCAAATAGATTTCACGTACAGTTTTAATTATTTTGTTGCTCCGTGAGCTCCATAGGAATATCAATAGGAAATGTGTATTAATTGGCGGCCCCCCCCCCCCCCAAACGTGGTCCTGATCTGATAGTAAATATAGCTCAGCTGTTGTATGTCTAAAAAAATTAATGAAGTGTATATAGTTAATAAACATTCTGAAAAAAGAAGATATAAGTGGATAAATTAGGTGTTTGTATTTTAAATGTTCTTCATTAAGCTTTTATTTAACAGATACAAATACTCTGATATCAACATGTTTGCGGTTATGCTGCTTTCATAATCTTGTCAACAAACCAACATAATTAAATTCACATACTAGGATATACTACTTGTGTAATAAGGTATTACATATTAAAGCAGCAGTCCAGAAATATGTTAATAAAATACAACTTTGCAGAAATCGTCTTTGTGGACCTCTTATGATCAAAATAAAAGCATTGAAATCGGTAAAATAATAACGTTTTGGTAACTTTTTATCTGCATACAATAGCTGTTGATGCCTTTGGAGTAAATGATCATGTACATCGGTAATCAGTGTATACTCAGTTCGCACCAAGCGTTTTCGAACATAGACATTATCAGATGCCTTTCGTAAATAAGAAACAGTATTCAGTCGAAGAACCGTCATTACAGTTTGTTAGAATTAATGTCAGTTTAAAATGTATTGAATTATGTGTGTGTGTGTGGGGGGGGGGGGGGGGGGGGGTGAACCTGCGTGAGAGGCAGACACTTTAAAGAGCGAAAGAGCTATCCCAACAGCAAGATTGTTGGAACTGCCTTAAATGCCATTCACTAAACATGTTTTATATCTGGTGAATACTCATTTTCAATTACTGACATGGGTTTTTCTCCATATCAAAACATTCAGAATTTATGTATTTCACAAAACTTCTTGTATGTGTATTTATGCTATATCTTGGTGTCAGCAGTTGTATTTCACCATGGAAGGTACAGGGTTACCCATTCACTACGCACAGAGAGTCCCCGGCAGTGTTTCTTGTCGCCATTACTCGATTGGTGAACGCAGCATGCACAAAGCCAGAGGTATGTATTGTTGACTGATACCGTGAGAGAATGTCACCGCTAAATCGTTTAGTATTAGTGATTTGTAACCTTATTGAGTTGTTGTTAATTTAAGCTCTTTATAAAGAAGTTATTCCGCAACCACTTTTTCTGGCATGCTACATGGTTGTGCACAAATTTGTTGATTGAAAAGCCTTTTGAAGCCGTGTTGGTCCTTAATGTAAGGCAATTTAGTGTTGTTATTGTCATGTATGTACAATTCTCTTTTTCCACTGTTCATAATGGAAAACTTACTACAGTCTACAGTTTGTACCCTATAGAGTCATACTTAATGTCAGTTTATAAACGTTAAGTTTGATCATGTGTCAATATGTGCTCTACACGTGCATCGTCTAAGAAACATGCCCATTTTGATTACTTTAACATTAATTTGAGGTGAAATGTTCACCTTTAGGCTTCTTTGTTTACTTATTTAGTATTTTGGCTATATTTTGCTCGGTAACATTACATTGACTGTTAAAAGTCTATTATTAATGTGAAACTGGGATTAAACGCATTTGCTATCTATTCTGATTATAATATTTACATGTCTAGTCAAATTAATTGTCAAGTTATATAATGTCTGTTCATTTTGTTACAGCTTTTTGCGATAATAAACCATTGAAGAAACTAGTTGCTGCGTTCTGGTACCGATACAATGCCATCCTTGGGTAGGGAATTAATGTGCACTTGGGTAGGGAATTAATGTGCATTTATTCCATGTAGAAACTTACAGAGCTAGTGAATTTAAGGTACATGCAAAATTGTGTGTGGCATTTCTAGCTCCAATTTTTGAAGAAAAGGCAAGCTATTCTACTCACGTCGGCGACTGCGTCCGAGTTTTTCGGTAAGCTAGTTTCTCAGGAGTGACTTGAGGGATTTCATTCAAACTTAAAACATGTATTTCCCTCATTTAAATGAGCCTATAGGCCAAGTTTGGTAATTCTAGTTTGAAATTTGTCAAAATTATGGGCCTTTTTACACTTAGACATTTTACATATAAGCTATATGGACAGTTTAAAGTTTTTTTGTAAGCTGGTTTCACACGAATGGCTTGAGGGATTTCATTCAAACTTAGAACACATATTGCCTATATGAAAATGAAATCATAGGCCATTTTTTATAAATCTAGTTTTAAATTTGTCAGAATTATGGGTCTTTTAACGCTTAGAAAAGTTAACATAGAAGGTATACGGACAGGTTAAAGTTTTTTGGTAAGCTGGTTTCTGAGGAATGGCTTGAGGGATTTAATTCAAACTTATAAAACTCATTCCCTATATTAAAATGAACTCATAGGCATATTTTGATAACTCTAGTGTGAAACTTTTCAAAATTATGGTCCTTTTTACAGTTGAAAATTAAGTGGGTGGGATGGCTACGTCAACTTTTGATTTTCACTCTCTAACTTGAGAATCAATCTTCATACATAAAGCAACATTTTACTTGGGATTTCATTTGTGGTGGGTAGGGTGGGCTCTGCATCAAGGTCATGGTTACTAAGAATAGAATGAACTGTTTCTGCTTTATAACTCAACAACATATTGAAATGAAATTCAATTTATAGATAATGTATAATGAGACATTGCATGAGATTGCATATGGGGTTGATGGGGTCAAGGTCACTGTTTTGGGAAATTAAAAAAATTCTTTCCAATCAGTAACGCAAGAACGAAATTAATTTTGTTTAATTGGCCCCTACTATACAAACAGTATGTTGTAGTAAAAATGCCAGAAAACTCTGACAAGCACAAGAAAAGTCGCGCGCACTTTCCTTCAACAGCTCTTGTTTACATAGAACTCACAATCACTGGATCAAAAGGCACCGACACTGCGAATCTGCAATTATGTAGACATTGAACATTGTAGTTCTGTTACAATACTTCATTCATAAATCAGTAATGCAGAGCCTTGAAGTAATTTACTATAAAAAGAACTTAAACAATAACATTGAAACATAAATAAATGTGCTAATGCAAGTGATTTCAGTTGCTTACTTAAAAGTCAAACTTGCTTTTTGCAAATACTTGTTGCTCCAATTTGTTTTTTTAAGTACCCATTGTAAATCTATATTGATAGAAATTTATATTGTTTGGCTCAAATGTCAGCGTCTTAAATTTTCTGATGATTCTATATGTCTGTCCTAGCCCCAGTCTCATTTCTCCTTCCTTAAATTGCGTGTTTGTAGCAAAGTCATGTCAAGTTGCTAATTTATAATATGACTAGGCTAGTATCCAGTGGAAAACACAAAATATTTGACTTGAAAACTTTCACACATTTGTATGTTATGTCCTGTCTGAGATTAATTCCCTAGATCTACCACAAGGTTTATTAAAAAACTTTATTACATATTACATTGGTAATACTGCAGTGAATTCTAGTCAAAAGTAGAATTATAATGTTTATCATATACAGATTATTTTGTTATGTACTCTTCCATAAATATTGCAAATCTAAGCAAAGAAAAAATTTAATTTAGCGAAACAAGTCTTAACTCAGTCACCCAAAATGATCTACATGTTTAAATACTCTTTAGTCTGGAGGCTCGGGAGGAAACAGACGCAAAACAACAGATTATGTCTGAAAGCAGTTTCTGGATGGCTCGAAGTTTTAAGTTTTTGTGCTGGTCTGAGCAACTTCGAGGTAAGGGAGTCGACTGTACCAGATGTTTTGTTCAATGACATCTTATCTTAAGTTATGATCATGATGAAATGTTTAGCCTATTCCCGGCGCTCACCTGCTACTCTGACGCCATGCCGTCCCTGGACGCCGTGCTGGTCAGGCCAACTGGAGGAACACAACCAGTACCTCCGAAGTGACGACAGTCCAGCGACCATCCCATCAGCCTACACAGTGGTAAGGAATTTGAGGACGTGGTTGCTGGACCAAAAAGCTTTAGACACAGGCACCCAGAATAATGTAAACATTGAAATTTTTGTTCTATTACTCAAAAATACAGTGATAAATCATATATTAGACATGTCATGATGTTGATGATGATGTTGATGATAATGACCTTTATAACTATTTAGAAAGTGTATTAAGCATAATATGGTCGTTTTGAACATTGAACTACATTGTTATTTTAATGTCTTTTCAATCAAATTTAACGAACGATTATGTACAACGAAAACATTTTGAGGTTGATTAGGATAAAGACTATCAAACTTGTTGGTAAAAGAACAAAAATGCATGTTTATCTGACCTGCATAAGAGATCCTTTGACACACCTATAAATAAAGCAGTGTCATTCATTCAGTATATTTCAGTTAAAGAATTTGAGCCGAGTGGTTTAAGAAGATTAGATTTTGATAAAGAAAAAACATGTCCTAATATAGTGGTAAGTAATTCTGACTGTTTAACACGATGCTTTCCTGTTGTACTACAGGTTTATAGATCAGACCCTGTCGTTGGCTTTGTGTTCAACTAGCAGAATTTATGGAAGAAAAACAACAGAGAACTGTTTAAACTAGTACAGGTAAATAGTTTGTGTGATCTTTTTCTTGTATGCAAGTATGATTTCAGTGAATATCCTTACCAGCAAACCAGTACAGGAGACAGCCCTCTTGGCCTGCCACTGCAATGATGTCAGGGTCTTGACAGAAGGTTCAGCAGTGTGAGGTACATTTAAATGTATGACAAAAGTACTGAGCAGTCAAAAGCATAACTAAAAAATATTAGCATAATGCAATACTAAATTTCTCTGTTAAAGGGACTATGTCATCGAAATAGGCCTCAAAAAGATCTAAAATTAAGATCCTAATACTGCCATATAATAACGGTATAAACAGGGTATATATAATGTGAAAATAGTAAATGCATTCTGGGATAAAAATCTATTTATAAAATAGGGTCATGTTTGTTTGGCCCTTTTCATGTTTGCATTTGACGTAAGAATTGTGTGTATTTGGATAACCATACTTTATACATGATTCATGTTTGTTTGGCCCTTTTCATGTTTACATTTGACGTAAGAATTGTGTGTATTTGGATAACCATACTTTATACATGATTCATTGCCACGCAAAATAGCGCAGCTCGTTATATTGCTGTCTGCTATCGTTTCTTTCTACTGCTCTCAAATAGTGACTTTTAATACCCACATGTGGTTTTAATGTTTGTAACTTTTTTGGCTAATTAGTTTTTAACAAATATGTGTATTATATTATTTATTATTTATTTAACTCACATGTCATAGTATTGCTCATTTCTATCTAAATATATCATTTATAGTTCAATAGGAAGGCAAGTTTTGTTTTGATATAGTCCCTTTAAGACTCTAACTTTCTAGCTATGTATTTGACCAGACTACTAGCTGCATTAATGACCTCATTGAAACAACTCATTGATATTCCTATGAGATTTTAGCTCACCTGGGCAATAATTATATTTTTCAGAAGTTGTAGAAATAGTTGTGCTGTTCATTTATTATTTATTCATGATCATGTATTCTGCAACCAGGTTCCTTTGAACTTAAACATATAGCTTCATTGCAGCTCTGAGCCACGTTTCTGCTTGGATTTGAGAACCTGATAGACATCTTCACCAGCAATATACAGAGTGTTTTGTTCCACCATGCTGAATATTTAGGTAAGATAGCATTAGTTTTCAGCCAGCCATCATTGATTGGTGCCCCCAAAGGTACTTTGGTGTTCAGTGATTGCAGTGTTTGTCTGTGTGTCCGTCAGTCTGCCCCACTTTTTGTGTTCAGTATGTCTTTTTGACTAGTGATTGAACGTTTAATTCAAATCAAACTACAAAGGAGGACAGAAAATGATGTACAGGGTACATAATTAAACTCTGTATGTTTTGGCTAGCCTATAATGTTTGGGGCTGTTTTAAAGGGTATGATTTTGTTATTTTCATCAACAACCAGAAGCTAAAATGATTAAAAGGGGGATGTTGTGATTAGTCATTTGCTGGTTACCATCACCAAACATGGTATTTAAAACATCTCAGGTGGAAGTTTTTAAAATAGGCTTGCCATTGGATGTTCTCATATGTAGTTGATTTAGTTCTCTGGTTTCCATGGCTACCAAGATGAAAACAATTTCAGAAAATCTTTTTGCCCAACTTTCTGTCTGGGTTTCTAAATAAGTTCACTGATATGTTTTTTTGGTCACCATCTACAAGATTCCTTCAGTCTTCAGTCTCTTTTAATTTATTTAACAAAACATGGCTTCCATGGGGAGGAACTCATAATTATTTCTTGTAGAAGCCAGTAAAGCACCTAGAAATGCCTTTGGTGTTTCACAGTGTCAAACTGTCTCACATCTTTGGGCAGCTTCATCGAGAATTACTGTTGCAAGTGATCAGAATAGCAAACCTGTTATAAACCTGAATCTGAGAAATAGCACTATAATTTCTTCACATTCAATACCAAAGAAATATCATCTTTTGGGTGGAATTTATACTGAAAAGCCTCTTTTAAGTTGACATTTTATAGATCTGAACTTAAAAGATGACCTCTGTTGACAGATATCGTTGTATTACAGAGTTCTGTTGAAGATATTGCAGGAGATCAATGACTGGGAGCACGTCATGTTCGAGACTCCCCACCATGCCATGTACAACAAACGTGAGGACCTCAGGAGAACATTGTGATAATTGTTGATAGCAACTTTAACAGGCGAGTGTGGTGGCAAAACACAGATTCTTGAGTCTCAAACAAATTCTGTCGGATCTAGGTTTAAACCGCTCTTCAGAATCGAACATTCTCAATATCTGTAAACAAACCAAACACACTTCTAAAATTCTACTGTCTCCATGGCTATTGAACAATTTCTGGAAATAGGCTTAATAAATATTTAAAGCATGTTTTCCCTTCATGATTATCCATATTATGAAGTTGAAACAATGAGCACTAAGAAACTTTGTAATACAAATTTATACTGCCGTTCTTTCTTTTTAGCTCTCCTGAGCATAATGTGCTCATGGTGAGCTTTTGTGATCGCCTTTTGTCTGTTATCCTTTGTTACTTGTTTGTTGTTATATGTTTGTCGTCAACATTTACCTTGTGAACACTCTATAGACCACATTTATTGCCCAATCTTCTTGAAACTTGCCAAGAACATTTGTTCCAATGATACCTCGAATGAGTTTCAAACTGAGTTATGTGGTGTCAGAAACTAGGTCACGAAGTCAAATTGAAGAAAAAGCTTGTAAACACTCAAGAGGCGAATCAAGTGTTAACCGTAGTCAAGTCGTAGTGGACTGGCTCCACAACCCAGGGGTCGCAGATTCGAGTCCCTGCTACAGCCTAACCAACTAACTCATCTTTGGCATGAGACGTTAAACCAAGGTGCAGTGTACTAGGTGCTTCACATCGGGCACTAAAAGACCCATGGTCACCTCTGGAACAGGGCGTCTCCTGTATCTTGCACTATGTCCTGTAACCCAACTAACAAAATTTCTGGAGGCGATGGCCATCTGGGAGAAATTCCCTGTGCACTCGATAAACATGTCCTACACACACACACACACTCTAGAGGCCACATTTTTTGCCCAATTAACATGAAACCTTTTCAGAGCATTTGTTCATATGATATCTCGGTCGAGTTCTAAAATGGTTCTGCTCAGTCGAAAAACGTGGCCACCAGGGAGCTGGGCATTTTTCCTTTTATGTTTATATTGAGAACTTTAAAATTCTTCTTGTCTGTAACAATGGGCTTGATTTCGAAATAATTTCATAGAAATGGTCCTTGGGTGATCATCTACCAAATTAATTCAAATTATTTTGATTCATAAAAAAAAAACGTGACCAGAACAGGGGGCGAGGCAGTTTTTCTTATATGGCTGTGTAGAAAACTTTGAAAATCTTCTGGTCAGAAACCGCTTCTTGATTTTATATTTATTTCACGGAAATGGTCCTTGGGTGACACTCTACCAAGTTCTATAATATCATTTTGATTCGTTAAAAAACTTTTTCCCCAGGGTGCGGGAAATGTTTCCTTATATGGCGTTGTAGAAAACTATTGAAATCTTGTCAGAAACCGCATGCTGATTTTCAAACTAATTTTACAAACATGGTCATTGGGCAACATGCAACTAAATTCCTTGAAATAATTTTAATTCGTTAAAAACATGGCTGTGGTGAGGCAGTTTTCATTATATTGCTCAACATTACCTTGTGAACACTCTGTAGACCACATGTATTGCCCAATCTTCATGAAATTTGCCCAGAACATTTGTTCCAATGATATCCAGTTTGAAACTGGGTCATGGGTGTCAAACTAGGTCACTAGGGCAAATTTAAGAAAAAGCTTGTGAACACTATAGAGGCCACATTTTTTGCCGCATTAACATGAACATTGTTCAGAACATTTGTTCTTACCATTATGATACCTTGGTCGAGATAAAAAAGGGGTCAAGTGGGGTCAATAACAAGGTCACAAGGGCAATTAAAGAAAAAGCTTGTGAACACTCTTGAGGCCAGATTTGTTGCCTAATCTACATGAACCTTGCTTAGATCTCGGGTGAGAAACCTTACAGCCCTCTAATTATTTATAAAGATTTAAATGCATGATTTTTCCCAAAGCCTTCAACTGTTGTTCAATTGCATTTGTGAAATGGAAGGACGGCCCAGATTTGTTTATTTTGCATTTATTAGTTCCTTTTCATTTGCTCATTCATTTAAAATAATGTACCAGCAAATTCTCACTAACCAGTACTGATAATACCAATTTCAAACTACATAAAGTTCAGAGATGCTTGAAATCCAATTATAACTTCTTTAAAGGGACTTATTCACAGGTTTCCGTGTTTAAAAAAATGTCAAACAATCTGGACGAATAAAAAACAAATATTATAAATTATAAATAAAACAAATAAAGTTAAAAAATACTTCTACCAGGTCTCGAACCAACTACCTTCCGGATAACAAATGTGTCACGCTAACCGCTTGGCCAGTGAGACTAACAAACATAGCCGTGTGTTTAATGCCATGTAAGTCATACAAATGTTTTCCAAAATACCAAGAAAAATGCTTCATAATTGTATCCATTTCTTTTGATGATAATCTATAAATGACACGATATTTCATATATAATTCTGTGTCAGACGTGTTATTTCACTTCTTTATGTACACTGTAATTTGCGTTTTGGAATCTGTGACAAACAAATTGAAAATTATCAATTTGCCAGTCTGTGAATAGGTTCCTTTAAGATGTCATTTTTTTTGTAATAAAAGATTTGTTTCTGCTGAAACAATAATGCACCTCTCATATTACAGTTACTCATCACTACAAGATGAACGCAAAGTTATTGCTACCAGAACTCTCAATGGCCACCAGGGACATCTGCAAATCAGACCCCAGCCCACTGTTGAGGATTTCATGACGGGGACATGGTCAGTTTTTTTAAAAAGCAAACTATGAATTTCTTACAATAGTTAAACTATTTTTTCTGCTGTTTTCTTTTAAATACAATTTACCTTGGACTCCCATCAATGTTCAATAAGAGTTCATTAAAGGCCCTTTATTTTCCATTGTAAAATAAGTACAGACTTTTTTATAAACTGTAAGTGTATTTAATTGTTTAGTTTTGAGATCTTCTGAAATCTGTCAACATTACGATCTATCTGTATATTAGTGCCTTTGTTTTCTCTATTGGCAAATGTTATAATTACATTTTCTACTTAAGTCAATAAATTAAAATGTGCTCATTATGTTGTTTAAATGGTGCACAAACTGAAACCCATTTTCTTAAAAAAAAAGACTTCATTATAGGTATATAAAAGTTCTTTAAACTTAATTTATAAAGAATTAAGTAACGCCTGCAACAATTTTCCCTCAGATTTGTGTCAGTATTTAAAGTTACCGGTACGTTATTCTGCCTTTCTAGGTAGAGTTTTTGCCCACCCTGAAGCTGCTGCTGACGGTCATGGGCAGCATTAGAGCAAGTGGGAGTATAGTAATCAGTGGGTCAGTGGCAAGACTTATTTACAGTTGTACAAAGTTTTGATGAAACAAGAATGAGAATTTCATTGTAAAATGCTGAGCCAAAAGTAAAGTTTAACCTTCCAGAAATGTTCCGTATGATTTTCTCATATACAGCAGCATTTCAATTAAAGGTAGTTATCAATAGATATGACCTATGTGTGTTATTTCCCATGTTTTTGAGAATTATATGATTAACAAAATTGTACCCTACATACTTACTTTTCCATTTCTTTTTCTTTTCTACGATTTAAAAAAGCTTGATTTTTTTTTCAAAACAATTTACAATTTTGCACATTTAGTTTAATCCTATTCGTTTTAACTCAAATGTGTGGGAGCCTGAGGCTTATTGAGACACTTTCAAGTCTGTTTACTGGGTAGAACCAGTACTTTGTGTCTTTTGAGAGAAATCATTCAAACGCTCCCAGAGTAGGGTTCCAACTCATGATCTCCCAAGGTGGACATCATATCCATTACACCACTGAGACTCATGATCTCCCAAGGTGGACATCATATCCATTACACCACTGAGACTCATGATCTCCCAAGGCAGACATCATATCCATTACACCACTGAGACTCATGATCTCCCAAGGCGGACATCATATCCATTACACCACTGAGACTCATGATCTCCCATGGTGGACATCATATCCATTGCACCACTGAGACTCATGATTTCCCAAGGTGGACATCATATCCATTACACCACTGAGACTCATGATCTCCCAAGGTGGACATCATATCCATTACACCACTGAGACTCATGATCTCCAAAGGCAGACATCATATCCATTACACCACTGAGACTCATGATCTCCCAAGGTGGACATCATATCCATTACACCACTGAGACTCATGATCTCCCAAGGTGGACATCATATCCATTACACCACTGAGACTCATGATCTCCAAAGGCAGACATCATATCCATTACACCACTGAGATTCATGATCTCCCAAGGTGGACATCATATCCATTACACCACTGAGACTCATGATCTCCCAAGGTGGACATCATATCCATTACACCACTGAGACTCATGATCTCCCAAGGTGGACATCATATCCATTACACCACTGAGACTCATGATCTCCCAAGGTGGACATCATATCCATTACACCACTGAGACTCATGATCTCCCAAGGTGGACATCATATCCATTACACCACTGAAACTCATGATCTCCCAAGGTGGATATCATATCCATTACACCACTGAGACTCATGATCTCGCAAGGTGGACATCATATCCATTACACCACTGAGACTCATGATTTCCCAAGGCGCACATCATATCCATTACACCACTGAGACTCATGATCTCCCAAGGTGGACATCATATCCATTACACCACTGAGACTCATGATCTCCCAAGGTGGACATCATATCCATTACACCACTGAGACTCATGATCTCCCAAGGCGGACATCATATCCATTACACCACTGAGACTCATGATCTCCCAAGGCGGACATCATATCCATTACACCACTGAGACTCATGATCTCCCAAGGCGGACATCATATCCATTACACCACTGAGATTCATGATTTCCCAAGGCGGACATCATATCCATTACACCACTGAGATTCATGATCTCCCAAGGCAGACATCATATCCATTACACCACTGAGACTCATGATCTCCCAAGGCGGACATCATATCCATTACACCACTGAGACTCATGATTTCCCAAGGCGGACATCATATCCATTACACCACTGAGACTCATGATCTCCCAAGGCGGACATCATATCCATTACACCACTGAGACTCATGATCTCCCAAGGTGGACATCATATCCATTACACCACTGAGACTCATGATCTTCCAAGGCGGACATCATATCCATTACACCACTGAGACTCATGATCTCCCAAGGCGGACATTATATCCATTACACCACTGAGACTCATGATCTCCCAAGGTGGACATCATATCCATACACCACTGCGACTCATGATTTCCCAAGGCCGACATCATATCCATTACACCACTGAGACTCATGATCTCCCAAGGTGGACATCATATCCATTACACCACGGAGACTCATGATCTCTCAAGGTGGACATCAAATCCATTACACCACTAACGCTCATGATCTCCCAAGGCGGACATCATATCCATTACACCACTGAGACTCACGATTTCCCAAGGCAGACTTCATATCCATTACACCACTGAGACTCATGATCTCCCAAGGTGGTCATCATATCCATTACACCACTGAGACACATTATCTCCCAAGGCAGACATCGTATCCATTACACCACTGAGACTCATGATCTCCCAAGGCGGACATCATATCCATTACACCACTGAGACTCATGATCTCCCAAGGCGGACATCATATCCATTACACCACTGAGACTCATGATCTCCCAAGGTGGACATCATATCCATTACACCACTGAGACTCATGATCTCCCAAGGCGGACATCGTATCCATTACACCATTGAGACTCATGATCTCGCAAGGCAGACATCATATCCATTACACCACTGAGACTCATGATATCCCAAGGCGGTCATCATATCCATTACACCACGGAGACTCATGATCTCCCAAGGTGGACATCATATCCATTACACCACTGAGACTCATGATCACCCAAGGCGGACATCATATCCATTACACCACTGAGACTCATGATCTCCCAAGGTGGACATCATATCCATTACACCACTGAGACTCATGATCTCCCAAGGCGGACATCATATCCATTACACCACTGAGACTCATGATCTCCCAAGGCGGACATCATATTCATTACACCACTGAGACTTATGATCTCCCAAGGTGGACATCATATCCATTACACCACTGAGACTCATGATTTCCCAAGGCGGACATCATATCCACTACACCACTGAGACTCATGATCTCCCAAGGTGGACATCATATCCATTACACCACTGAGACTCATGATCTCCAAAGGCAGACATCATATCCATTACACCACTGAGACTCATGATCTCCCAAGGTGGACATCATATCCATTACACCACTGAGACTCATGATCTCCCAAGGCGGACATCATATCCATTACACCACTGAGACTCATGATCTCCCAAGGTGTACATCATATCCATTACACCACTGAGACTCATGATCTCCCAAGGTGGACATCATATCCATTACACCACTGAGACTCATGATCTCCAAAGGCAGACATCATATCCATTACACCACTGAGACTCATGATCTCCCAAGGTGGACATCATATCCATTACACCACTGAGACTCATGATCTCCCAAGGTGGACATCATATCCATTACACCACTGAGACTCATGATCTCCCAAGGTGGACATCATATCCATTACACCACTGAAACTCATGATCTCCCAAGGCAGATATCATATCGATTACACCACTGAGACTCATGATCTCCCAAGGTGGACATCATATCCATTACACCACTGAGACTCATGATCTCCCAAGGCGGACATCATATCCATTACACCACTGAGACTCATGATCTCCCAAGGCGGACATCATATCCATTACACCACTGAGACTCATGATTTCCCAAGGCGGACATCATATCCATTACACCACTGAGACTCATGATCTCCCAAGGTGGACATCATATCCATTACACCACTGAGACTCATGATCTCCCAAGGCGGACATCATATCCATTACACCACTGAGACTCATGATCTCCCAAAGCAGTCATCATATCCATTACACCACTGAGACTCATGATTTCCCAACGTGGACATCATATCCATTACACCACTGAGACTCATGATCTCCCAAGGCAGACATCATATCCATTACACCACTGAGACTCATGATCTCCCAAGGTGGACATCATATCCATTACACCACTGAGACTCATGATCTCCCAAGGTTGACATCATATCCATTACACCACTGAGACTCATGATCTCCCAAGGTTGACATCATATCCATTACACCACTGAGACTCATGATCTCCCAAGGCGGACATCATATCCATTACACCACTGAGACTCATGATCTCCCAAGGCGGACATCATATCCATTACACCACTGAGACTCATGATTTCCCAAGGCGGACATCATATCCATTACACCACTGAGACTCACGATCTCCCAAGGCGGACATAATATCCATTACACCACAGAGACTCATGATCTCCCAAGGTGGACATCATATCCATTACACCACTGAGACTCATGATCTCCCAAGGCGGACATCATATCCATTTCACCACTGAGACTCATGATCTCCCAAGGCGGACATCATATCCATTACATCACTGAGACTCATGATCTCCCAAGGCGGACATAGTATCCATTACACCACTGAGACTCTTTTTGCACATGAAAATTTTTTCCTGATTTCTCGCAATTGTTGCTGTTAGAATAAGTATTTCATATTTGTATTCATTACAAACATGTACATAGACTGTTGAAAGGTTTATAAAAATGTCATTGACAAAGTCTGAGATCTGTTAGAGATTCAAGTACAGTTCCTTTACAGTTTTGCTCTTGCATGTCCAGTAAAAGTTTGTATTCAAGATTCCCCATTAATCAGCATTACTTTCGTATTTCAGTTACAAATACAGCGGCCTCCCTACAAGATGTTGTTGCGAGATGATTGTAGAGGCGTTCTGACTGAACATGACCTTACTCCATAGGGCACAAACAGCGACAGCAAATGAGCAGGTGACATTTCTAACATTGATGGTAAGTAGGATCGTTGTCAGAATAGCTTAAAGCCAGATGTTGATCTACTTAATACTCCAATCAAATGTGGTCAGAAAACTGGACTAATAGTTCCAAATATTGTGCTGGTTATATACAATTCACGATGGATGTCAGCATATTAATGATGGGTTTAAAACGATATGTTTGTTTCATCTTTGGAATATTGATGGCAAATATATGTTTTATGTGATGAAGTTAAAATCAATCATGCTTTTTATATAATTGCTTTACTTGCAAATGCAAAATGAACCTGTTTGCAACGTATTTGTTGCTACATTTGTCAATAACTAAAGTTTTTCAATGGTATTAGATTTCTTATAAATGTAATTACCGTACATAATAGTATTATTTATTTATGAATGTAATGGTTTAGAGTGAAATGATGAAATCATATACACAAACACCAACTACATGTATAACACTATGTTTCCAAAATGAGTAGATGTTACAAAAATAATGAAATTAAATAAAATTGCCATAATACTGTTTATTTTACTGTCTGATTGAAGGTAATGTTCTTCCTTTTCTCTGGTTGATTTTAAAGCATCTGGTGACAATCGTCCTCTGACCAACTCAGACATTCCCTGCCTCAACACACTCAATCCACAACAGAGGTATGCAGTGTTTGAATGTTTTTTGCCCGTTATTATTATTTGGCCAAAGTGAATGGTGTTGTCATATAGAAACAATGATTTGCCACTACAGGTGTAATGATATGCTAGCCTTGTGATACAATGGTACATATTGCAGTAAAGCAACAACGATACAATACCGAGATGTATGTTTTGTTATATCAACTATTCACCAAATAGTTCGAGCTATTCTACTGACCCTTTCGTCCGTGTCGTCCAATGCTCTGGTTAAGGTTTGCGTGCAACAAGTATATATCTCTGTAACTACTACAGATATTCAATGGAAACTTCATATATGTCTTTGGGGTCATTATATGAGGTCACTGACCAAGGCCCATAACTCTGACCTGCAATTTATCAGAATTACGCCCCTTTTTTGTACTGACAAGGACCCATAACTCTGACAAAGCGGTTCGAATAGTCAAGTGCACTGTCCTGAGACAGCTCCTGTCTTGTAAACTGTAACTAAATACATATATATCATAATGATGATGATACTACTAGAATATTTTAAGTGCAAAGGACAAGGATCAACAGTCACCAGTTTGTCTTGGTGCAGTTATGGAGGGCAATGTAGACATAAAACCAAGGGTGTACGTCGTTTGTCCCAGTGCTGTCATGTAAATAATGGAGTGCAGTGTAGACATAAAACCAAGGGTGTGAGTCGTTTGTCTCAGTGCAATCATGTAAATAATGGAGTGCAGTGTAGATATAAAACCAAGGGTGTGAGTCGTTTGTCTCAGTGCAATCATGTAAATAATGGAGTGCAGTGTAGATATAAAACCAAGGGTGTGAGTCGTTTGTCTCAGTGCAATCATGTAAATAATGGAGTGCAGTGTAGATATAAAACCAGGGGTATGAGTCGTTTGTCTCAGTGCAATCATGTAGATAATGGAGTGCAGTGTAGATATAAAACCAAGGGTGTGAGTCGTTTATCTCAGTGCAATCATGTAAATAATGGAGGGCAGTGTAGACATAAAACCAGGTGTGTGATTCTTCCTCCTTTAGTTCGTTTAAACCTATTTATTTAAGCTCGATTGCATCGAAAGGCTTGGCTTATAAAGACACTCTCGAGTTGGTTTCTGGGATGTACCAGTACTTGGTGTCTATGGAAAGATTTTAAGAATGCTCCCTGAGTGGGGATCAAACCCAGGACTCCTGGTCACAAGGCCGAATCCATATCCACTACACCATTCCTCCTTTTGAATGCAATACTTTATTTACAAATTATTCTAAAAGTAATAACGTTGCTGGGTCTGTTTTGAAATGAGTTGTGGTGAACCCTATAGGGTGGTGGAGGGTATTTTCCTGTTCTAAAATGTTTTTGCAATCACACCACTGTAAATTATATCCACACTGTACCCTGTCATACAGTTATTGATTGAAAAGTGACCCAAACAGTCAAAATCATTCTGTTATATAAAGTGACACACGTGATTTCCACTGATTTACTTTGTTAGCTGACCTGATCACAAGTTTTCTCCTATTTACCTTATATACAAATCTTTCCATGCAAAATGTTGAGTGTTACTCTGGATCACAAAGACAAAGCGCGGTTAGTGTTCAATCGGTGTTTCTATTTTACAGGCCTTATAACGTGCAGCATCTTCCAGTCGAGGCAAGCTGGTCACAGTGGGTCAAGGATTACTGCAACGTCTTTGAGAAGGCCAAAGAGCTCCGTTGATTGACATTCTTGTTAGATGTTAATTTACAACATTTCTGGACCTTTATACCCATATTTGTTTTGTTGAAAATGCAGCAGTTGATTGTGTGTGTTTGTTTCAAAAGATACAAATATTTATACATGTGCTGTACAGTGATGATAGTTAAAAGTATACAGTCGCTGAATTTGGTTAATTTTATGTAAACTGAGTCTTTTAAAGCTAATTATACACAGAGAGGAACAAACAAATGCCAGACAAAATATTCACTGATAGAAATAATGATAGAGTAAATGATAAATGACCATTAACGTCAGTGTAATATCGAGCCATAAACATTAATTGATTATTGGAAATACTTACGTGGAATAACACTGCAACACAAATTCCATCAAATTTGATATGTTTACCATTTTACAACCAGGCATTAATGATGCAATCAAAGACAAAATATTATAGGTCTCATGTTATAATTAGCTTGAATTGAACTCTCAGTTATTCACTCTTTAGTAATACTATCAGTTCAACATTGACCAATCTTTACGCAATCTGTTCAGCATGTCACGAGTATATGAACTGACTTTTGTCACTCATTAAATTTTAAATTAAAATTAACTGAGTAAATGCTGTTTCAGAATTGGGTATTTACACAAATACACACCTTATCTGTTGCACTGATTTATGCACAACTCTCAAAGCTTTGATAGTTATTGCCAGCGAAGTTTGTGGGTGAAACTTAACCACGTACTGTAATGTACTTGTGTGGAACATAACTTAAAGTGTTATATAGATACATATGTTTGAATGAAACTAAATAGCGCAATGTGATTTATATTATTCCATGTTATTATTACTACCCTTTGGTTCATTCTCACATGTATTTGATATTTAAATCCAAGTTAAACTTTGTGTATTTTTCTGGACAGCATCCAAAAGAATTTCATGCAAAAAAACACAACTCTCTTTAGAAATGAATCTTAAACAATTTGTGGCTTTTCAGTCACTAAATGTAAGCAGTCAGTCGTAATGATAAGGTTAACATGATTTCATTAAGGTCCTTCATCCAGTCACTTACAAAACTTAATATTTATGTTTCATCAAACAGTTTACCTAGTTACTTCTTAACAATTTTTAGCTATTATATGTTGTTAGTCGTTCATATGTTTTTGCTGGTGTTGCACAAAGGTTTTTCATTAAATGATATTTTTGTGCATAATGACAATGTCTTTTGATGAATTTTATTTGAGGTCTATGCATTTATATGATGCTCTGTACATTTTATCTGCTGCTAAAGATGCAGACAATGGTTTAAGGTCTGTCTGTATATTCAAATTCCTTTCTTAGATTATGAAAACTAATAAGTGTAGAAATGATATTATTGTATTTCAATAATGTGATAACAGAGTGCTGTTATTTGGGGCAACGTGTTTTGTCAGTATGTTTAATTAAGCTACAAGTGTCTATACAATATTTAATTATCTACATATAACATGTGCAATTTAGGAATTATTAAGCTTACTCAAAATTAACTGATTGTTTAGCTCAATTATTTTATGAAATTGCTTATGTTTGTCCTTCAGTATTATAACTCACTCATTAGTCTATGGAGTACCCTGAAGCTTAGATGTTGTGATAATGTGGTGTGCAGTAATTGTGTAACATTCATGTTTTTAGTTGTGGTTTTTTCACTTCCAGCTGTACTTATGACTGTAATTCCATTTGATAAAATCTTTAATGTATTAATGTAACTTCTGCATTGTTAGAGAATGCTCAATAATAGCAAAGCTCTCTGCAAACATTTTTCTGATATATATTCTGGTATTGATGCCTTCTTCTAAGTTGTTGAGGTGTATTTCTTCATAATTTTGAACATTCATTTTAAGCTCACCTGAGCACAACCTGCTTATGGTGTAGCTTTTATGATCGCCTTTTGTCAGTTGTGAGTCAACATTTACATTGTGAGCACATTATAGACCACATTAATTTTATTGCACAGTCTTCTTGAAACTTGCCCAGAACATTGTTCCTATTATATCTCCAACAAGTTCGAAACTGGTTCATGTAGGGTCAAAAACTAGGTCACTAGGGCCAATTGAAGAAGAAGCTTGTGAACACATTTGTTGCTCAATCTTTTGTTTTAACGATATATGAAACGAGTTTGAAACTGGGTCACGTGGGGTCAAAAACTAGGTCATCAGGCCAAATTGAAGAAAAAGCTTGTGAACACTAAAAGGCCATATGTATAGCCCAATCATCAAGAAACTTGCTCAGAACATTGCTCCCAATGATATCTCTGACGAGTTCAAAACAGGGTCATGTTGGGTCAAAAACTAGGTCACTATGGCCAAAGGTTGTGAACACTAAGTCACATTTATAGCATAATATTCTTGAAACTTGCTCCGAACATTTGTTTCAATGATTTCTTGGACTTGTTCGAAACTAGTTCACATGGGATCAAAACTAGGTCACCAGGCCATATTGAAGAACACTCTAGAGGCCACATTTGTAGCCCAATCATCATGAAACTTGCTGAAAACATTTGTCCCAATGATATCTCGTTCAAGTTCGAAATTGGGTCATGTGGGGTCAGAAACTAGGTCACCAGGCCAAAGTATCAGATGAGCGACCTATGGCCTTATGGCCCTCTTGTTTAAAATTTTGTTCTGTTTTTCAAAACCACAATATTGTGTAAATGAAACTGTTTTCTTACTTTCTGTAAACTTTCGAATCACGTTTAATTATGGCAGAAGAAAAGATTCTATATCATTTCAAAATGCATCAGAAATAATCAGTTTGTGAATCATTATTTAGTTTTGTGCCAGTCTGTTATTGTAACTAGAAAGTCTAGGCTTGTGCATTGGCATCTGTTTTATAGTGAAATGTATAAAAACTTGCTTTTGTATTGTGTATGCTTATTAATATGTTATTTTGTTCCAAACTAGCACAGATCATTTTAAAATGCTGCACATTTTATGAAATGTATGAATGAAAGTAAATCTATTAAATGCTATGTAATATATGGATCCAGTTGCTCAAAACTTCAATTACACTTTAATAAAGCCAATTAATGTTAGATTTAAATTAATATTATTAAAACAACATGCTCATCAAGAATTCAGAATTTATTAAAATTCATAACAGTTTTTTCAAATTAAGTTTTCAATTCAAAATTTTAATGTCATATTTATAGAAATACTTTCCTCCAATATGAATGGCATTAAATAATTGTCAAATCCATTTGATTACAGTGCAATGTATCATAACTTGTAATTGTATTTTGTAAATTTATTTGTATGTTATACAAGTAGTATATTATTCTGTTCCATCTGGCATAGATCATTTACATGCTGCAAATGTGAGTTTATAAATGAATGTTTAATGATAAAATATCTAGGCCCAGTTGCTTAAAACTTCAATTACATGTTCATAAAGCCTGTTTAATTTAGATGTAAATAAAATTTAAATTATATTAATAACTTGTGCATCAAGATTTTAGAATTCATTCAAATTCATAACACCAGTTTGTTCAAATTAAACTCACAATTTAACATTTACTGTCATATTTATAGAATAATTTCATCCAATTACCTACGACTGTTAGCTGAATTTTCAGTTAGTTTTGAGCAACTCACCACTGATGATGTATTTCTACGATGTTATTATGTGCGTTTATACTAGACAAAAAAATAAACCCGACAGTGTATAGTTTATCAACTTTTCTGGAATCGTATCAAGATACAGCATGAACAATGGTTTATTATTAAAACAGAATGTTTTGATAACACAGATGTGCATTTTGATTTGTTTTTCGGCATGTATCAATAAATTATAAATTTATTTTGTAGTTATTTTGTGTCACGATACATGCGTGCATTACTGATATTTTCATGTATTAAGCTTATGCTATCAATGCATGCTTTTGTTAAAGTTCAGTATATATTTAAGCTCCAAGATCATGACATTCAGTGTGAGCTATTGGAATACGGGACCTTTCCTGCGTCATCAGTCATCTTTTCAACTTTCCTTTTATGCTCAATTGATACTTAATTTTTTCATCACTGACAAGTAATAAGTTTATTTTTTAAACAACAACAAGAAAATGTTCTTTCAAGCATTACAGAGAAAGAACTTTACACAGATTGTGTAACTTCCACTGACACCAATAATAAGCAGTTTCTTTTATGGATTCCGAGTTGTATGCATCAGTGAGATTTCATCATTTCCCAAATGTGGAGGAATATAGTTTTATGCGTGTCTATCCCTCTGTCATGAGTCATTTATTAACCGAGGGATAATATCGGGAAAGTTCTTCAACATTTAATTTGATGCTTAATTAAAGCCACCGAATCCGCATCGAGTATAAAATAAAAAACAGAACAATTAGATATTATTTGTTGTTCACATAAAACAATTAAACAGAGCAACTTTTATGTAATCCGAAAATAAAAAAACCATGTTAACAATGTTTATCATCATGTCAAACTTGCTGTAATTATGTCTGCAGTTTTCATAACACACTCTTTTTCTGAGCATGTAAAACTATTTTAAATTATGACAAGTGTACAATAAAATGTTTTTGTAAATATATTCTATTCTAAATAATCATAGCATGTTGACAACATTGTCATTTAAAAACGGATTTGGTGGCTTTAATGTAAATCATCTAATTTTGCCCATTGGGATTTATTACTTACTCAGGCCAAACAAAATAAATTGTGTGTTTCGGGCAGCAGTTTCAAAAAAGTTACGTAGGGTCAGGATTAAGTTTTTTTTTTATAATAAAGACACATTTCAGTAAAAAAAAAAAAAACATTGGAAATTGTATAAAATTGGACGAATATGGATTCATGGAAAACAGTTGTCGCTAAAACTTTGGGGTTGGGGGGTTTATGCTAGTTTGGGTCAGGTTGCACGAAACACACATTTTTTTTGGCCTCACCATAAAACTTGACTTTTGCCTGTATTTTAGAGGTTATGCTATTAAATATAACTGTTTTACTGCCTACATTAATTGGTGAGTGATGGCATTACAAGATCTTTATCTTCTTTTGACAGTGGTACTATAATACGACTAAATGTTGTTATCTCGAAGTTTCAAGGAATTCGATGTAATTTTGGCATCTGAAGTTTGACATATCTAAGTACATAATTTTTATAAGTATCGAGTTTAAATTATGTGTGAAATTAGAACATAAAATAACAATTCGGAATACATAAATTGAACAATGATTCATTGAAAACTAACATGTGATTATTAAAACTGAAGAAAACAGTTTCCAGTGTGCGACAAACTTTGGTCATGGCTAGAAACAACCAAAAATATTTCCACTCTGACATAAGCGAGTTCGAGATAACAAAATTTGGATGTATTTCAAAATATTTAGAAAAACTTAATTAAGCCTGACTTCCACACTGGTGTGAATTTAAAACCAGTCTCATTATGGTTTTGCCTAAAGTCTTGTGTGTGACATACTTTTCCTTCCAAAACATTTCGGCTGAGGTTTCTAAATTCTTAGCATGTGCCTTTTCTATAAAAAAACAACAAAGAAAGGACAACATTGGGATTCAAACAAATGGGTTTATTAGACCATATTCACAATGCAATTTTATGCTGTAACAAGTACTCTTAAACAAGTCCATAGAAAACAGAATTTTAAATAACATATCACATCTCACATTGAAATCCTGCCCCACGCCATGGCTTGCTTGTTTGATCAATAACTGCTGCAACTCAGGTGACGATACATCTCAGTGAATGATTTCTGGAATTATACATGTATAATGGTTAGCATACAATGTATAGTTAAGGTCAAGGAAAAAAATATGTGTTAATTTTATACCAAACAATTTGTTTCGCTTAAAAAATTCTTCAGGATGAGGTGATGCAAGTAGGGTCTGTCGTGAAACCTGACCCACTTGTTTTTATTCCTTGGCCTTAACATTGTATAAAGTATTTGTCATGACTTTTATAAAAAAAAAAGGCCTAAGATCAATAAAAAAAATTAAGAAGACTCCTGGTCTTTGTTTTTATTTACACAAAAAATTACAACGTGGGGGTAGGGACAATGATAAAATGTTTATATTTCTTGTCATTTTGTACTAAAAAGTATATATTTACCTAACCCTGGCTAGGGCGGGTAGAACCTCCACTTTCCCTTAGAAAGTGGAGGTTGTGCCCCCCCCCTACCCCCCCCCCCCCAGGAGTTGTTTAAAACTCCCCTTGGTCGGAGCGGTATTTGAACCCACACATCAAGCCTCTCAAGACCACTGCTCTACCAACTGAGCTATTGAGGCTTCTGCTGGAAGCTGTTCAAAACATTTATTTATCCTTTCAATAAACATAACAGTAAAAAAACCAAGTCCAAGTCATGTGATTGCTATATTTAGCACTCATTCTATCCATATAATCCCTTTTCAATACCAATGAAACCACAAGCCAGAGTGGTGTAGTGGATAGAGCAGTGAAGTATGGAGCTGTGGGACTGGAGTTCAAATACCAGTATAAACCTTTAATACTTTCCTTGCTTATTTCCATGTATAATAATTTGTTGTTCATATGAAAATAAAAATGCATTACATTATATAAATCTGCATGTACAACATAAATTTAAAAAAAAATACAATTTATGGCAAGAAAATAATGTTTATATATCTATTTAAAAAAAAAAAATTAATTGTTCTTTTTGAAGATTCTATTTTATTTCAACTAAAAGTTATGTTAGAAAGAAAATACCCCGGTATTGCGCAAAAGATCAAAAATACCCCGGTATTGCGCAAAAGATCAAAGTAATTGGCCATTAAAACTTTTCAAAAAGTCTACCTGAAGTTATGGCGGAACTTTCTCGGCTGTTTCCATGTTTTGCTGCAACATTCAGTGCATGCCTTCAGCATCTTTCAGGAATGCTTTGTTGCCAGGATCGGGTCATTGCTGTGGAAGGGCTGCTTTCTGCAACAAGAAATACAGCATCATTAAATTTCTCTTTAGTGCTGTTGGTTATAGTGCATTATATTTAAAGTTATAATGAGTTATATATATTTTTCCACCAAAATTGTCATAAAAAGCGTGGATTCTTTAGCCGTAACAGCAAAATGCGTGGCTATACAATAAGGATTATAAGCAGTAACAGCAGTCATTTTAGTAGCTGTGGTATGAACAAACATGTATAGCTGCAACGACCTGACCTGACAGTGATGAACTCTTAATAGCATAATTTTATGCTTGAATTATTTCCTATATTTGTTTGTGCGCATATTACAGTGTTTACTGATATCATAAGTGTATTTTCAGTGGAATGATCGTACATTGATTTAGCATGATTCCAGTATGTAAAACTATTTAGCTGTATTAATTGTAATGGATTTCTAATATATTCATGCATGAAGTTCAGTGTCAGGTTAATTTTTCAAAGCTAAAATACTGACAGAAGTTGTGTTGGAAGGAATTGTATTTGTTGAAGTGGCACAAAAGAGTATCAGTATGACCATTTAAATTTGTGTACAATTCATGTAGCACCCAATAAACTATTAGAATCACTATACTTTTATGCACATTTTGTCAATGAAAAACACTAATTGAGGTCTGATTATGGGTCATCTGGGGTCAAAGCTATGGTATGTCACTTGCAAAAAAATATTGAACTTGCTAAGGCTAACAAAAGTCACAAGACCAACTTAAAATTTGGAGCTAATTGTTAAAGTTAGCAGTTCTAGTGTGTTTTCTTAGTCTGTATGTCAGATAGCTGCTTGTTAGCAGTAAAGTCCCATCAGCAGCTAAAACATGAACACCAGCAACAACACCCACCTGGTAGGTAATGAATATGCTGTTTGAGCAGTCGAATGTTGGTTTTTCAGGTGCAGCAGCATGTTTTCTGTGCCTGAAAATAAAACAAAATTTCAATAGGAATCAGTTAAACACCAGAGTTCTTATCAAGTGTTACTAAACCACAACAGAATAGCTCAAATTGTCAAAGAGCTTTCAACAGTTTGCTTGTGAGGGCTTCATTCATATTTAGCATAGATTTTTTAGATTTTTCTTCATAGCTTTTTTTAATTTAATAATATCTGATGTTATTTGTTTTAAATGGATATACACTCTGGTACACTCACACTTTTTAAACAAAACTTTTTATCACTTTTTATTAATTCTACATTTTGTACACACAGTGTCTTTAAACAATACATTTTATCACTTGTCATTCACAAATTTACTCCTTTTAAACAAGATATACTCTGTCACGTTGTCACTTGCTTTAGCAAGTGTAATAGTATGTGCATGAAATAGTAAATGGCTGCAGACACAGCTTAAAAGGATGCTTTAACCTCACTGAAATAATAAATGCATCTAATTTTAACACTGAAACATTTCCTGATAGCGTTCTTGTATAAAAAGTGTATTGAACAGTCCGCCCTACACATTCAAGAGGATGACATGGGGCCTGTGAACATTCCCATTACAAACACCACCAAACAATACATCAAACAGACTGAACAGATGCATGTGTTCTCTACAGATGTACACGCAAGATCTAAAACTGAATGTACAGCAAGGTAAGGCAAAAAAACACAAGCCATACTAATACGGTTGAGCAGCAGCTACAGGCCTTGTCCGGCAGGAATGATTCTGAGCTGGGGAAAATGATGTCACAGCTGATGTTCCACTTGAGACAGTTTATTGGGCAGGAAATCACAGTTACTCAGCTGGTTAACACCAGGAAATGTTCTGAAATTTAATTAAAAACATTTTGTATGTCTTGACAAGCAGAGCCTGCACAAGGCTGACCCAGCCAACATGGACAGATAGAGCATGAGTTTCGGGCATCTCTCTGGTAAAGAACTGGTCTTATTATCAACTGGTAATACACTGGGTCCAATTTGCCAGTGAACGGCTACCAAGCGCAAGTTACGCTTTTGTACAAGCTAAGAATACATCACACACTACGATATACTTGTTTGTTTGTTTAGATTTTTCGCCGTTTTTAACAGCATTCAGTCATATCACAATGGTCAGTTAACCTCCTCACACTTTTCCTGGGCAGGATTAGCTGATATATGCGGTTTACCAGTACCAAGTGCACATACTTATGCCCGTAACTGACAATTGCCCTACTTGAATCTGAGGTAGGGGGAGAATGGCCATAGAAATAATTCATGACCAATCCCGACACAAGTAATGTGGCTGGGCTGGGGTTCTAACTAACGATCCCCGGATTAACATTCCAGCACTCTACCAACTGAGCTAGCCGGGCTTGGCACACTACCATATACAAAAAAGATTTACCTTCACTCCCGGCTTAAACTTTTGAAATATGTAATGAAACAAGAGCTAATGGTAAAACAGTTATGCCCCCTCTAGGTTAAAAGCGATCTTTAAAATATCAATTATGGTAAAGATTGGATGAAAACTGTTGGACATGACAACGCTGGCAGATCAAATTAGGCCTTAAACATAAAACGGATGCTGTTCCAGTATGGATTCGGCTTTGCCTGGCTGGCCAATGGTGTTGGGAACACTAGTGAATTCCTCACCCAGTTCAAGAACTGGCTGAAATATTGTGCTCTTCAAGACATTACATCTAAAATCAACAATTCCCCGAAGGCAGTGCTCTATAAGGAATACAAGACCATGCTGGATACTGAACGATACTTATCGTTAGATTTGCCCTTCTTGTTAAAAAAAACAAATTTAAGATGTTCTGGACATAAGCTGATGATCGAAAAAGTAAGACATTTACAAATTGAAAGAGATTTTAGATTTTGTGTATTTTGCGTAACTCGTAATGTGTAAATCGTAGAAGACGAATTTCACTTGTTTGTTATCTGTCACTGAGGTTATAAGTTTTTAATAATAACTGGTTTAACAGAAGTCGAAGCCTTGCATTGTTCTATTCCATGATGTCTGACGCTAGAAATGAATAGATCTGGTCTTTAGCGAAATTTTTGTTTAAGGCAATGTTGCTAGGACAACCTTTTATCGACGGAAATACAAATTTACATGAAAGACCATAACGCAACAATGGAAATATATGTGTTGTTGCTTTATTTTCATGAAATTATAATCAGAAATAACGTGTTCATTTTATGTATCATTATAATATGTTGCATTCATATGAATATGTTATATATAACATACATTTATTTGAAACTGTGTATTCTGGGCTGGAGGCCTTTATTACAAATACCGGTAAACCTATTGTATATAGGGAGTAGAAGGTGCTAAAAAGACCAATTTAAGATAAATCAAGGCCCATAACTCTGCAGTTCCTGGGGCAGTTCGGTAGATTGTCGATCTTAAAATATTATATTATATACCTTAAACATTTTCATCAAGTTAAGTAAAGATGGGATGATGACTATTTGACTAAGAGAGAAAAAGGTACAAAGGCTAATTTAAGATAATTCACAGGCCATAACTCTACAGTTACTGAGACAATTTGGTTGATTATCGAACCTGAAGATATTAAGCCCACAAAGATTTTCACCAAGTTTGGTGAAGATCAGATAAAAACTGTTGTACAGAACGGAAACGGCTAAAACGGCCAATTTTAGATAATTCAAGGGTCATAACTCCACAATTCCAAGTGTGATTTGGCTGGTGATCAAACCTGGCCGATATATTATTAGAATAAAGATTTTTATGAATTTTGGATGAAGATCGGATGAGAACTATTTGGGCAATAACTCTGGTGTTCCTGGTCCGATCTGACCCATTATCAAACCTATCTGAGATTTTATCGTAATACACAAACTGTGCAAGTTTGGTTAAGCTTGAATGAAAAGAGCAGTCTCTATTGCCTCTGCATGCCCATAATTGATGAATTACGGATGATCGACAAAATATCAACAGACCAGAACAATCCGACAACATGTGCAAGTGCTTTTGGCAGGGATACTGCATATAAAGTTTAATTGAATTTGAGCAATTAGTTCCTGAGAACTTGTGGGAAAAAAAAAATATCCCATTAAAATATAATGTTTATAATCAAATCAGACTGGAATGACCTGACAGTTTGCCCGTGTCGTCTTGATAGAGATGCTCAAGGTTTAGTGAAATTGAGTCATTAGTTCCTGAGAACTAGTGCTTCCAAAATGTCCTATTAACAAATCCTATTTATCATCAAAGGGCAATAACTCCCTTAAAAATCATCAGACTTGAAAGAACTGACAATATGCGCAAGTACTCTTGGTAAGGTTGCTGCATATCAAGTTTAATTGAATTTGAGTTATTAACTCCAGACATCTTGCACGGAAACGAAAACATCTGATTTTAATATCAGACCAGATCAACCTGACAATATGCGCATGTCTTCTCTGTAGGGATGCTGCATATTAAGTTTTATTCAAGCTGAATTGTAGTTCCAGGCACCTTGTACGGAAACTGAATATGGAAGGTCGAATGGACCGAGAGTGGTGGATAAAATTTGTGGGGAAATGCATTTGACACCCGGACAAACTGAATAGGAATTAAGTAAAACTCAGACCGACGGACAAAGTGGCAACTATTTACTCCCCCATTTGCAGAGCATAAAAAGTTATGTGCAGATTTGCATGAACTTTCCTGGGAAGATTGGAAATGTGTCCATGAACAATGATTTGATTGTGATGGTGATCCCAATCACAACCTGATCCAGGACTTTTTTGAAGGATTCCTTATTATTCAGCAAACTGACACATTATGCTGTAACTTATTAGTTGCATACCATGAGGGGGAATGAGCCGTCTTGGTGGAGGTCTGCAAGTGTTTTCTAGTTGTTCCTGCATTTTGGTTTCCACTGAAGATCTTCAAGCTTGTAGTCCAGGATTTCTTAACAAGGATGAATATGAACAGTGTATATATATATATAACATATATATGATAAAGTATATGCACTCTCAATTATGAATTCATGTTTGAAGCTTTATAAGCTGCAAATACATCTTTTACAACTCAATATTTATACTTTATATGTATTCTTATATATATATTTATATTATAGTAACAGTCTTCACAATAGCTTTTTTTGAAGGACTTGCCCATTCTAGCATAGGCCATACAATTTCAACTTGCCCGAATAATAATGCTAACTGCAATAAACTATGTTATTTCAGCATCATGCCATGTAAAAGTAGCGACAGAAATTTGACAGCTGTAATGTGTGTTGTTTTAGCAAAACTTTCCACCACGTAGATGGTCTTTCAATGGTTAGGTCTGTGACTCGTATATTTGCAACGGTATAGCATTACTTGTAAGGCTCTGGTTGCCAATATTTAGCTACTTTTTATATGGGCAATATTGTCTAGTTACAGCGAATTTATATAAAAAGTAACACTAATTTCGTTGAATGTCTTATTACACTGCAGATCTGTTATATCACCATCAGTTATTTTGCGACATCCAATATATCGCGAATCGGCCGTGTATCCTAATTTTGTTCATGTTCTTGAAGTAAACTTCAATATTTTGCATTTACACAACGTTCATAAATAAATCCAGTTTAGTCCGGATTTTCGCACCTACATTGCTACTCTTTCATTCACATTCACACTCTTGTAGTGTGAAAAACAATAACCCGACCCATCTTCAGCTTACATTGCGCGTGTCACCAATGACAACGTCCTTTCACTGCTGTCGCTTTAATTAGATGTCGAATTACAGCCCGTCCATGTGGAGGGTATATACAGTAACCGTGTGTTATAGATCAATATTGACCTATCTGAACGACAATAACGTAATAGATACGGCATAACATTTTTCTCTTTCAGTTTTGTTTAATCAATGCTAACTGCACATTGTTCGCTAAATAGAAAACCAATTTTGTTGTTATGCCCTATGAAACTTTTATACAAAAGGAAAGATCTCAATGTTTTCTGCGCTACAAAGTTTTCATACAGCAATCAATACTCACGCTTTTCTAGCAAAACAGATGATCTACACGAAATGCATGAGCAGTTTAAATAGGATGCATGTTTACGTCATGTGAACAGTAAAATACTGATAGGCGTTTCGGATTTGGAATTTATTATATGCAATTTGAAATAAATTACAAGGAATAATATTATGTTTTATATACAAACGGAATATTTTAAACATGAATATAACAAATTGTGGATGTTAACAACAATGAAAAAGGCGAGTTAATTAAGTTTATGTTTTGAGATCGTGAAAATAGGCTAATGTATACATGTATATCTATCTAATGTATACATGTATATCTATATGTACATGAATGACCTGACAAGTTGCATCGCGATCGCGCAGGCCTTTTCCTATCGTCACCATGGGTCAGACTAACTGACACATTCCCAATGATAAATATGCTTAATTGTTCCCAATTGCCAAAAAAATCCCAATTTGACCCAAATTCTTTATACAACTGAAAATTTTTATGCTAAAACAATGATCATATATTGTAAAAAAAAGTTATCTTGAAAAATATAGTTCCCATTTTATAGTTAGAAATCTGTTGTTGTTTTTTTACAAGTCCAAGACTATTTTACCTTTAATATTTTTTCCCAATATGGAGGTTTTACGACACAAATTTTCCCAAATTTGGCTAGGGTCCTGGGAAAAGGCTTGTCGCGATCCATGGGCCCAGCAAAGCGCGATATAACAGATCTGCAGTTTAATAAGAATTTGGACTATCAAGTTAAGGATATCTATTTATATATGGGCAATTTTTGCCCACGTTACTATACTCAATATTTACCAAGGGCCTAACAATTAATGCTACCGCGAGTAATTCAGTGCCGGTTTCAAGTAAGTTGCTCTGTGTCCTGCACCTGTCAATATTTTCCCCCCCCCAGGGGGGAGCGAAGGGCATATATGGGCCTTTAGACTGAAAGCAATTCCCAACAAGCGGGAACTTAAAACGCCTTATAATTCCTGATCTGAGGAAAAAGCCTTAGGTCGGATTTTAGATCCTCTTAATATTGATACACCAAGCATCTCCCACTGTGGAGATTAAGACAAAAACTCGCTTGGCTCTAGGGTTTGGAATAAGCCCCCCTCCCGAAAAAAAGTCCCCTGGGTTATCCCCCCGCATCCCCACGGGAGAAGATATTGATAGGTGCATCCCAGACCTAAAGCCTGTTGCACTTGTCATTTCGTCTGGTCACTATCGTTTTTATATGCTTTATATCTGACGATTACTTTGTTTCGATTTTTCGTTATTAAATATTTAGATCTGTGTTGCTTAGTTACTTTATTCGTTTCATTATTATGTATAGACATGAAAACAATCAATAGTTACCTTTGTCACGCCATAATTAACTGGCAAATATGTTTTCATAAACTGCAAACGTACAACTGTGTTTTGACATTGGCGCCATTTTACCGGAAGTTAGGTCCCAAGACAATTTGGCCTCAAGACAATTCGGTTCAGAGATTAACAAGACTTGAAACATGCACTGTCGTCATAGACTGCGTTTCTTGTTTTGTTTAAATTGTATTATGGTGGATATAATACATATAATAATAAAACACAACGTTTCTTATTTTATTTTATTTTTTTTATTTTCACATATTAATATTTTATAAGCTTACCATATAAAAATAATGTTTCAAATCAAAACAAATTTTGTATAAATACATTACTGGAAAAAATAACGGAAGCAAAAAATAAATAAATTGTACTAACACACGTTTAAAGCATAAACCACTTTTGAGAAGTCTGCGTAATATTAAAGGGGCGTATCGAGGTATTTCCCAATAATATTATATATTGAAATTATATAACGTTTGTCAACTGTTTATAGACACAAGGACATCCTATTTAACAACGCTTTAATATTAACAACGCTTTAATATTGATTCTCTGTAAATGCTATTGTCGATCTACCGTCGACACGCCCCTGTTACGTAACCTGCAATACTAATTAACATTAAATTAAATTAAATTAAACTGAACATACAAACGCATGAACACATATATATTTTATATAATGATGTAAAACAAAATTAACAATAAAAACAATTAAAAAAGAAATTGTGCTAACAAACGAAAAAAAATGCAATTTTTACTTTTTTTCTTTTTAGTAGATAAACTAAAATAACATTCGGAGAGTACAGACCTCGGCTTAGATACGTTACCCTACATAAGAATGGAGTTTTTCAGTGTGAGGTTAGCTCACTTATCTAATTTCCCATTAATTCAAATATCCTGTATCAGATGATGATCCGGATCACCACCAAAATCTAACCATTTGTTTCAGTGACCCACTTTCACCTACCTACAAAATTGCATACAAATCCATCATGACTTTTTTGCGTAAAGTTGCGTATTAATATATAGAACTTGCTAAGTAATATATAGACAGACAAACAAATGACAGCAACAATATAATCACATTAGCGGAGATAACAAATAAAGTTTGGGTTAACATATAAAAGGAACGATTACATCTATAACAATCGTCTAATGTAGCGATAAAAGTAATAATGGAATCGATTAATGTCTGAAACCCTGCTTAGAAAAGATCACTAATCAGTAGCATTACAACAAGTTTTACCAGCATCAACAACAGCAGCAGCAGTGGTAGTGGTTGGTGTGAATATTAATAGTAGAAGTAAGTAGTGGAAGTAGACGTAGAAGCGTTGTAAGTAGTGGAATTGGAGCAGTAGCAAAAGCAACAGTAGCAGTAACAACTTCATAAGTAGCAGCAACAGTAGCAGGATCAATAACAGTAGCAGCTTTAAATGTATCAATGGTAGCAGCTGCGTATATATCAGAAGCAGTAGCAGTAGTAGCTGCAATAGCAACATCAGTATAGGTAACGGCAGCAGCAGTAGCAGGTGTAACAGTAGTAGCAGCTGCAACAGTGGTAGAAGTAGCAGCTATCGCAGTAGAAGCATCAGTAGTTTCAGTAGTTGCAGTAGTTGTTCAAGCTGCAGTAGTCGCATAGGTAGAAGCAGCAACAGAAAGCAGCAGCTGCTGCATATAGCAAATACGTATCTTTTTATTTGATTAATATATCATGTATTACATGTATTATTTCAGAAGTTTAGTTTTATGTTATTTTTCTTTTATTTCGACAATTTATATTTTGTATTTGAATGTTACGTAATTATTATTATTATTATTGTTGTTGTTGTTATTATTTCTATCATTATTATTGTTGTTATTAGTGCAGTAGTTGCAACTGCAGCATATGTAACGGTAGAAGCTTAATAGGCAGTTGCAGCAGCAATTGTAGTAGTATCAACAGCAGCAGCAGCAGTATCCAACGCAGCAATAGTAGCACAGCAGCAGTATCCGCAGCAGCAGTAGTAGCGCAGCAGCAGTAGTAGCAGCAACAGGCAATGTCGATGTGAATGGAAGCAGTAGTAATGTTAGCTGACGTAATAATAGTAATTAGTAGTAGTAGAAGTAGCTGTTGCTGTTGTTATTGATGTTGTAGTTCTAGAAATATGTTGGTTGTTGTGGTAAAATATGTTGCTGTTGCCACTGGTTTGGTTGTGTTGTTGGCTGCTGCCTGGAATTAATTCATTATTTGTATTTTATCTCTTACTAGTATTATCGAAATGTACATTCATATCGATAGAAATACTAAAAAACACGAAGTATAACGCAGCTAAAATGTCAAAGTATAATTTAAGCTTCCAAATCTGTAATGAAAAAAACTTTTAAATAAAAACACATTAAACGTTTCAACAGCGCAACTGTTTTCATTGCTATAAATTAATTTTTTTTATCAACTTGCACTTAATCCAAAAACAACGCCATGAGCAGCAGTTATTCAGTATTTGTTTTTTTTAGTATGACAAGTCGTCAAAATCTATGTTTTTGTACATACATGTACATTTATCTCTGCATTTATTTGTCGATTGTTAAAAATATTGAATACGGATTCGTTACTTTAAATTTGTAAATAAATCTGTACCGTAAACAAATCATATAATACACAAGAACCAGTAAATGTTGTTGCGCTGTTGCTGGATTTCCTTAACAGTTAACTGTTACTATTAATTTGCTACTAGAGCTATTAACAGTTTGAAATTGCATAAAATGGAAACACAAATGTTATTACAATATAGAATATCATAAATACTGTAGTCGTCATAATTAACAGGTCGAATGTATGATAGAAACAAATTATATAAAATAAGTATATAAGCTATACCTAAATGCATAGACGTACATTGTATTCAATCTTTGCAATATTAATGTTGTTTGCATTTGTTTAGTATTAAGAATTCAAATTTCTCCAGTTGCATAGAGCATGATAACATTTTTCGTATGTTATCTTTCAAGTCTAACATCACGTGTCAATGAATTGCTAGTGTACTTAAGACCATTTTAACTGCAACTTTTTGGAAACTATGCTGTTTTTTGTATTCAGAGTAGCGATTATTTGTTTCACATCAGGGTGTTGGATTAAACCAGGTGACTGGCCTTTAGTTCAATGTTATGGTCGAATAAAGCAGAAATCATTTCTCCCAGTAAGATAATTTGAAGTCATAATCGAACCATAAGTTGCGTTGTAATGGCCTTAAGTATACGATGATTATCATGCTTATATGGGTATATTTGAATTCGTCAAGGAAATTATCTGTCTGTTTCCTTCACGTATCGATAATGCATCGTTCTTTATGTTACACAATTTATTGTCCGTTTTCCTATGACGCTTCGATCATGTGGTGTTCGTCATCTTTTTGGTAACCGTGCTTTTCCATTTAGGGCATTTCTGCAAAAGAAGAAAGTAGATGTACAATAATTTAGACTTTCTTGCCTATGTATGGATAATAATAGTTTGATCACCATCATCACCACCATCACCACCACCACCACCGCCACCACCATTATCATCATCATCAAAATAATAATATTATATTATCATCATAAATTATCGTCATATCAAACATATTTGTAGCACCAACATGATGAAACCGTGCTTTATTGTAAAAAAATATGTTATTTTCAAATATTTTACCAGATTTTTAATAATTTATTAAACCATAGACGACATCACATTCTTACAACTGTTAATAACCCTGCATATCATTCATATTTGATCGTTTTCTAATTGCAGCTATATTTCACGTGAATTCTTGAAAATACACTTTACAAAATTACCATTTATGCTCGTGGTCTGCATCCACTGGTTGTCGTCGGCATCGAGTGCTGATTGTCGTCGGCATTGTCCGCTGGTTGTCATCGGCATCGAGTGCTGATTGTCGCCGGCATCGTCCGCTGGTTGTCATCGCCATCGTCCGTTGGCTATGGTCGGCATCGTCCGCTGCTTGTCACCGGCATCGTACGCGAATTGTCGTCAGCATCGTACGCTGATTGTCGTCGGCATCGTACGCCGACTGTCGTCGGCATCGTCCGCTGGTTGTCATCGGCATTGTCCGCTGGTTATCGTCGGCATCAAGTGCCGATTTTCGTCTGAATCTCCGCTGGTTGACGCCGATATCATCCCCTGGTTGTCGCCGGCATCGGGGTCTGGTTGTTAGTCTGCATTGAAACCAGTATAATCATTCGGTAAAATGCAAGTGAGAATCGTTATAAACATGGACGATTCGATACATGTAAATCAAACGACATAAATACAGACCACTGCAGTGTATTTGCAAATCGAAAATTACGATTTTCGCTAGTTTTTGTAAATGGATTTATAAAAAAATTACAGCATTATCATTACAATTTTCATAACCAAATAGTACCAAGGCACAATGACCATCATCACAATAATCTGTATGTATCGTATCAAACATTTTTTGGACGCAGCGGTTTTATTCAACTTTTGAACTTGCGAATAGTCGAACCAAATTAAATAACAAAAATAAGGGATTAGTCCCAAATAATGTTATTAATGCATTCGTCAAGCGTTGTTCAACTGATGTTAACCTGCGCTTAAAAGAAAACGTTTAACTTTTAAATAGCTTGTAAATAGCCGCAGTGAAAACCTGTGGAAAACCGTCCAGTTATTAAAAATAATTCCATTCATATACCTGCCGTTTTCTGTCTTGTAGTAGGGCTCCTTCGGTCGTTTGTTGACAATAGATACTGCTCCCTTAAGAATTAGTGGCGTTGCGACTAGAACAGCCTCGTCGGTGGCTGGTTAGACCAATGTGTGAATGGCAGTCTCTAATGCACGATGGGGAAGATAGTGGGGGCTGTCATCGTCACATATTGTGCTTCAATGTATATTTATCTACATTTTTTATGTTATGACGAAACACTTGAAATCTCGGTGGAGTCGCAGTGGTGTAGTTGATATGGTGTCCGCCTTGCGATCGGGGGGTCCCGAGTTCGATACCTACCAGGAGAGCGTTCGAAAGAATTTCTCAAAAAGACACCAAGTACTGGTTCTACCCAGAAGACGGGACTTGAACGTGTCTCAATTACCCAAAGGCTTTCGACACAATCGAACTTAAATAAATAACTTTTAAAAACCATTTTCTCCTTAGTACAACCTAATATGAAATGAACAAATATAACGTAGATTTTTCGCAAATCCCGGCTTTTATTCTTATTTTAATATTTATTTACGCAAATCACGACTTTTATAGTCATAATCTAAAATATATCAAAAACATTTCGCCTGTGCTAGTTAAATCAGTTGATGTTGTCCTCGATTTGTTTCCTGCGCATGCCTCATTGTCGCCATTTAGCTTGTGTTGTCGTCTGCGACTATGAAACTGTTACACTGGCTACTTAAATTGCTGAAATAAGTTCAACATTGAACAGGCTTTTGTAAAAGTAGAGTAAAAGGTTAAAAATAAGACTATTAAAATAATTTTCATTGTCAACCTATTATTTTTGTTATTCATCGTATTGCTATTTATTTGTATTTATAATTATATATTTTAAGGTTTTAACGAACCAATTAACTTCTCAGTCAGGTGATAGTGGTGTAAATGATATGGTGTTTGCCATGCGATCGGAAGGCCCGGAGTTCCATCCCTTTTGAGAGAACTTTCTCAAAGACACCAAGTAATAGCTTTACCTAAAAAACGCACTTGAGAGTGTCTCAACCACAGGTTTGCGACATAATTTAGCTTAAATATTTTGAAACAAAACTAACATTCTTATCAACAGTACAACTAAAATAAATCAACAGAAATATAACGTTAACCGTAAGCTTATACTTGAAAATAAAACAAAATCATTACGTCCATGCTCATTAAGTTAGTACTGGCTTTTACTAAAAAAAAAAACTGTTTTGAAAGTGTCGCAAGCTCAGGCTTTCGAAACAATCGAGCTTAAATAAAAATAAGCTAAAATTCTCATCAATAGTGCAACCCAAGCATATTTACAGAAATTTAACGCTGATCTTACGTAAATCACGACTTGTATTGTTGTAATTTAAAACGTCACGCCCATGCTCGTTAAATCAGTTGATGTTGCCCTTTATCTAATTTCTGCGCATGCGTCATTGTTGTCATTTAGCTTGTGTGGTCATCTGCATCTAAAGAGTACTACGGCTTCTAAAATTGTGAAATTATTTTGAATCTATTTCATTTGATTCTATATCATCTGTAAATTAAGGGGTAAATATTTCAAAATAAACATTAAACATTTTCAAGTTTTAACGAATCACTGAATATGTCAGTAAGTTCGCAGTGGTATACGGTTATTTATTATGGTGTCCGCCTTGCGATTGGTTCGATACCTAAGAGGAAAACGTTCAAAATAACTTTCTCGAAAAGACACCAAGTACTGGTTCTACCCAGACGACGGACTTGAAGTTTCAGAAGTGTCTCCATAAGCTCAAGTTTACGACACAATCGAGCTTAGACAAATATTTTAAACTTAACTAAAACTCTCATCACTAGAACAACCAAAACCATAGCTCTGATTTGCGGCATCACTCTCTGAAAATAGTTATTATATTTACAAACAAAGACCTACATTGGGTCGTCGTCGCCTGTATCGAACTTGGACTGATGTCTACATCAGACTCTGCTGTCACCGTAATGGAGCAAAACTGAGATTGGGGTGTCGTCGGAATCGGGCTTGGAGAAACGGCACTTCTGCAGCATACCAATCACTCAGTGGACACAACACGTCAGATATAACGCTGAAATAACAAAAATCCATAAATACATTTATTTTATATTTAATTGCATGCCACAGTGTTGTTTTATACTACCTGCTTTGTGTTAATTGCTTTAGAACATTATTAATCTACAATTTATAATTATGGTAAATTGAATTAACGCAAATGGCAACTCGTAAATCTTTGGACGCAAGTATCATCATATTTTTCTCAACCCCAATATTTTGACTGTCAGAAAAGACCCGTATTTATTCCTTTGAAATCCCAGGTCATGACCCTGACAAGCCAGCCGGCAGGGTGGGGGCGCCCTATTTCCATCTTGTCGCCTGATTTGACCGAGTCTGAGAATTTACAGAAACAAACACTCATTTTTTCCGACTTTTAACTAATGATAAATAAAGTTAATATCAGTTTTAATGTAAATAATTCAGATAAATGTCACCCATGTATAACAATTTTTTACACCACTCCGACTTTGCGAGTTAAAGCTTGCATTTGGTTACACAAAGCCAATTTAGAAAGTGTATATTTAACGGATTAATGGAGGCCGTAATGGTGTTAAGGATATGGTGTCCGCCGTGCGTTAGGGAGGTCACGAGTTCGATCCCTATTCAATGAGCCTTCGAAAAATCTTTCTCAAAAGACACCAATATTGGTTCTACCCAGGAACGGACTTGAAAATGACTCAATAAGCATCTCGCTTTCGACACAATCGAACTAAAATAAATACATTTAAACTAAGGGATTATAACATTCGACACTGGAGATGTCACAATTTCTAGTTAATAACTAAAATTAATAAATATTTTCTTAAATAAATATTTTGTTATTTGAGAGGCAGTGACTTGAATACAAACGTTGACTTGCAAATTACGTGAATACGTGATGTCGTTTTGACTTATCTGTTGCTGGTTTCCAATAGCAACCGCCTTTGTTCCCGCAGTCGATTGAAAACAGGAGCACCGTGGAAGGGCGGAATGCGTCTGTACGAGATCGATGAAACTTAGTCAACTTGGCGGCCCAAAGACTGGATCCAGAAAAAAGCGTCTATAGGAGACCGATGAACGTTGTATTTTTGGATCACGTGACATGTAAAAGTGGGGGTTTAGAACCAGCTATTATTTAAAAAAAAACTGACAATTTTATCAGGAGCAATCAAATAAAACTGTTTTTGTCTTGCGCCAGAACAAAACAATATTGTACTGCCGTACGAAAGCAGGAACATATATATATATATGACCAACATTTACTGTTTTTGTTCTTACGTTCTGTTTTTGTTGTGTTATTGTACTTAACAGGTCGCTTGCGCATGCGTCAATGTACCGGTATGTCGTCTGTATCGAGTTCCGGCTGTCCACTGCATCGTATACAGATCGTCTAAATCGAAGTTTGTTCGTCGCTGACAAAGGGGTGTTGTTGTCGTCGGCAACGGGGTGTGGGTGTCGTCGGTAATGGAGTGTGGTTGTCCACGATAACGGGGTGTTGTTGTCCTCAGCAACGGGTGTGTGGTTTTCCTCGGTAACGGGATCTGGTTGTCTTGGTCTGCACTAGGGTCGGGTTGTCGTCTGAAACAAGCTGATGTGGGTGCATATGAATAATAATATTATATTGTTTACACAAATGTTTAAATAGTTTAACCTTGAAGAATAACTGACAATTTTATCTGGATTATTTAAATGAAACTATCAGAAAACAATGTTTGAGTTTTGTTTCCTACGAGAATACAAAGTAATATTGTATTACCGTACGAATCGCAGGACAATATACTGTACACTAAACAACATATGATCACAATTTACGTCATTTGTTCTTGCGTTCTGTTGTATGCTGTCTTATTGAACTTAACTGGTCGATTGCGCATGCGTCATTGTATGTCGTCCACTGCATCGTCGGTACGGGGTGTGGTTGTCGTTGGCAACGGGGTGTGATTATCCTCGGCAACGGGGTGTGGTTGTCCTCGGCAACGGGGTGTGGTTGTCTCGGCAACTCGGTGTAGTTGTCGTCGGCTACGGGGTGTGGTTTTCGTTGGCAACGGGGTTTAGTTATCGTCAGGGACGGGGTGAAGTTATCGTCGGGAACGGGGTGTGGTTGTCTCCGCAACGCGGTGTGGTTGTCCTAGGCGACGGGTTGTTGTTGTTGCTGGTTACTGATGTGTTGTTTTCCTCGATAACCGGGAGTTGATGTTGTTGGCAACAGGAAGTGGTTGTCCTTGGAAACGGGGTATTGTTGTCCTCGGCAACGAGGTGTTGTTATTGTTTGCGAATGGGGTGTTGTTCTCGTCGGCAACGGGGTGCTTTTGTTGTTAGTAACAGGGTGCTGTTGTCCTCGGTAACAGGGTGTTGTTGGCAACGGGTTTTGATGTCCTCGGCAACGGGTTGTTGTCCTCGGCAACGGGATGTTGTTGTTGATGGTAACGGGGTGTTGTTGTTGTTGGTAACGGGATGTTGTTGTTCGTAATGGGGTGTTGTCCTCGGCAACAGGGCGTTGTCCTCAGCAATGGGGCGTTGTCCTCGACAACGATGTCTTTTTTTGTTGGCAACGGGCTTTTGTTGTCTTTGGCAACGGGGTGTTGTTGTCCTTGGCAACGGAGTGTTGTTAATGTTGGCAATGGGGTGTTTTGTTGTTGGCAATGGGGGTGTTGTTGTCCTAGGCAACGGATGGAAGTGTTGTTGGCAACGGGGTACTTTTGGCAACGGGGATGTTACTGTCCTCAGAACCGGGTTATGTTGTTGTTGGCAACAGGGTGGTATTGTCGTCGGCAACGGGGTGTGGTTGTCATCGGCAACGGGATGTTGTTGTTGGCAACGGGGTTTGGTTGTTGTTGGCAACGGGACGAGGTTGTCATCGTCAACGGGGTATGGTTGTCGTCGGCAACGGGGTGTGGTTATCCTCGGCAACGGGGTGTGGTTGTCGTCGGCAACGGGGTTCTGTTGGCAACGGGGATATTACTGTCCTCGGTAATTGGGTGTTGTTGTTGGCCACAGTGTGTTGTCCTCGGTAACTGGGTGTTGTTCTTGACAAAGGGGCGTTTTTGCAGTCGGCAACGGGGTATGGTTGTCCTCAGCAACGTGGTGCTGTTGTCGTCGGCAACGGGTTGTTGTTCTCGTCGGCAACGGGGTGCTGTTCTCGTCGGCAACGGGGTGTGGTTGTCATCGGCAACGGGTTGTGGTCATCGTCGGCAACGGGGCGTGGTTGTCCTCGGCAACGGGATATTTTTAACGATCACGGTTACAATACTTCCATTGTTAGTGTATTGACCGTTACTGCCACGCAGTATCTCTGAATGTACGGCAAAAAAATATTCACATTAAAACAACATGCATGTATGTAATTAAAAGTTATTCAATATAGAAACGTGATCATTCTCTTCCACAAATCAATGCTTTTATTATATTAGGCGTATAACGTATCAAAAACAAAAGTAAATACAGTAGCTCTATACGATTATTCAAAAGCAAGTTTTTTTTAACTCTACGCACGCTCGTCGAATCAGTTGGTTTTCGTTGTCATGTTGTCCTCCATTGGTTTCCTGCGCATTCGTCATGGTCGTCTTGGGAGCGAAATTATCGTCTGCATCCAGCTAAGTTTTGCGTGTGATTCATCTGAAAGGAGGCCTTTCGTTTATTGTCTCTGCTAAAGAGGCATGACAATAACGAGCTCCGGCTGAAATGGTTATTTCTTGGAATTGCCGTGTCTCTCTAATTGTGACGCCGAATTACTTGAAAGTGGAATGTTTAGCTGTTTATGTTTAGAGAGCATGTGTTTTTATCAAATCGCGAATAAATTGTGTGTATTAAGGGTGACTACAATTCAGTAAAATACATAGTCCTAGAAGTAACATATGTTAAGTATCTTGTAACTGCTTTAGAACATAAAATAACACTTAGCTCAGGTTATCGTCTCATCCATTGTCGACTGACTCCATTTCGGACATCATATGCATCGAACTCTGTGTGCCAACTGCCTCGGACTCTGAAGTCTAAAATTATCAACAGAATAAAAATAAAACTTAGCTCGTATTTTCGCCACCATAGTCGTCGGCATCCAGCTCTGGTCAAAGCCGAGAGCGAAGCAACCGCACATCAGCAGCATAGCGGTAACTTTGGTCACCAAATCAGAAATTCAAAGCAGAAATACAAAATAAATTAATAAAACATTAATTATTGTGAATGCAGAAACATACGATAACATATTACATATGTATTATATACTTGTAATATTATCTGTTATTCTGTTTTAAGTGCCTAGCGAAACGTATCTAATATATAAATCAGCATAAGCAGCAGCAGCAGCACCACCACCACAATCATCATCATCATCACCATCAATGGTATTATTATAAACGTAAATGGCAGCTAAAACTTTGGCATTTTGAAATTTTCTATATTTAATCCATCCCACTTTTATTATCATCAGAAGAGACTCCTATTTATTCCTTTGAACTCCAAGGTCATGATCCTGACAAGCCAGACGGCAGGGTGGGGGCGCCCTTTCCATCTTGTCGCCTGATTTGAAAGGGTCTTGGCTTGGCTTCACATAAACAAACGCTCCTCTTTCCGACTTTAACATTAAATAAAATAGTTAAAATCAACTTTTAATCTAAACAACATCTATGTCTATGTATCAAAAGCCAAATTCGTGTACACCCAAAACCCGAATTTTGAGTTAAAGCTGCCATTTATTTCAACAATATCGAAAGGGTGTATTTAACGTAATAATACATTAGACGCTTAAGAAGATTTCACACTTTCTAGTTAAACGATTAAATATTCATTTTTTATTAACTGAAGAAAGTATTTGCTTTTTTGCCTATTTGCTGAATTATACTAGTAAATTACGTGAATACGTGATTTAATTATGACTTATCTGTTTCTGGTATCCAATAGCAACCGGCCTCGTTCCCGCAATCGTCTGGGAACAGGAGAACCGTCGGAGCGCGGAATGCGTCTGCACGAGATCGATCAAACCGGTCAACTTGGCGACCCGATGAATGAAACCGGAAGAAAGCGTCTATAGGAGACCGATCAACATTGCGTCTTGAAAGCACGTGACATATAAAAAGTGGTGGTTTAGGACAAGGTTGTTTCATGTATTTTAACAAATATGTCTGTGCTACCAAAATATGCCGACATGTTAAAAACAGTATTATGTTCGAAAAGACGTTTAGCTTTGCAAAATTGTGTAACTATAATACATCTATGTTAGAAAATAAGTTGTGTAAATACGTGTACCACGAGTTTCAATATTTCGTAAATTATAACTTAAGTTGAAAGTGCAAATTATACAAAAATACACACGAAAACATCCCACTAGGCTCAAATTCTAATAAAATAAAAATAAATCACACAATTTTTGTACAAAATAACAGTGCAAACTTATTTTACAATCTTTACTTTTAAATGTAACTTAATTCGAGGTCACATTTAAACATATTGACAATATAAAAAGTATTAGACTTACATGTACATGATTAGCCATTATAACCACAAGTTTTAGTTGAAGCAGTCCGCTATGTCAGATCTTGCTCGAGAACGATGAAAAATGGTGCGCGCGCGCCTTTTTTTCAATGTATTCATGCGCAGTAAACAACGCCGAATCACAATCCACGTTTCAACATTCGGAATCCAATAAAAAACCTCGATGCAAAATCGAAGGCAATCAGAGGCGCAAAAAAGGGCTCATGGAAATTCACGTGGAAAACGCCTCGAGTAAAATTGTTCTACCGAAATAGTAAAAACAAATCGGTTCACCAAGGGCGTAATTAATTTCTTTTCGCACGTTACGCTTACAGAGCAATAAGAAGAGCAAATACTGCGAAAAAAACAACAACATAAGAATCCTTGCCACCATAACGACACATAGTATCATTTATCTTGAATAAATATACTTTTTAGATTTACATTATTTATCAAATGCTTATATATACAGTTTAGAATACTTACTAATTTTACTGCGAGTACAGTCACAATCAGTCTAGCTACGCACTGATTACAATAGTGTCACGGTCTGCTTGCACGTGCTTTACATGTTACAGCTTTAGCAGACGAAACTGACTAATTAATATTCATCCAGATGTAAACATACCAAACACTTAGGACGACTGATAATATATCGCAATGTGATTATCAGGGGCCGTATTCCAGAAACATCTAACTAAAATCTTATCCGTAACCTTAAAATCATCATATTTCTTTAACCTTTTATTTCATATTTAAATGGCTTTGTGCTAAGTGTGTATTAACTGTTGTTAATTCATTAAGTGAAAATATTTTAAGCTAAACTTATGATGTTTCCAGAATACGGACCCTGACTAAAGTAAAGAAATAGATTGAAAAAAGTGCTAGAAATAAAAAAAAAAATAGGTTAAAATTTACTTGGATGCAGTACTAGTATACTGTCATGATTCAAGCATTTGGCCTAAACATTATTTTTGTTGTTGTTGTTTTTATTTATTTAGGAAATAAATTTCGGTTTTGAGATGCTTATCTGTAAATAAACAACGATTTTGAGTTCTGATGCGTATGATGCGTATATAAACCACGACGGCATTCCGGCTAGCGCAGTGGTTGGTACAATCGCTTCTCACCTAGGCATCCCGGATTCGCTTTCCACTCCATGTGGGGTTTCCTCCGGGGACATCCCGTCCCCCCACACAGGACAAGACCACACCAAAATTACAATATCGTTCACTAAAAAAATAAATAGCTGGAAATTGCAGCTATGATTCAAAATTCGTCCCAACTTTCGTGAGTCTCTAGTCAGTTAATTAGGTAGGAATGCTTGGACACACTCCGGGTCCTCACATAATGCAGCCTCAGGCGCGGCAGGACCTCATAAACTTCAAAATACACACACACACACGCACACGCGCACGCGCACGCACACACACACACACACACACACGCCTGAGTGGTTAAATATACGCGCATCAGACCAAACACTCGTTGTTTATTTACAGATAAACAACGCTAAAGCGAAATTTATTTCGATTCTAACATGACCAGACAACATTTTCTGCAATTACGATGCGAACTATATTTACAGTTTCGGAACTACTTTTTCGATTTGTTTATTGACGTCATTCCTTCATTTTGTAACTTTTTATGAATTGGTATCAATGAATGACAGTGTAACAGCGGTGACGCGCGTGCGAACGTAAGCGCGGGAACATTGTCGGAACACCGTAGAATGTAGTTGCAGAGTTCATTTTTCAGATCATTTAAAATGGAAATAATTTCTCCCATATCATGATTATCATGATATGATTATTGTACGGCTTTTGTTCTGATGGGCGGTTATTGAGAACGGAGAACGTTTGTAGATTCATTTTGATGATAATTTCAAAGTGTTGTTTATTAGCCAAAAAAAAAACGATCTAACTCGAAAAAGAATTATGTGATCGACAACTTTCATTATGTATGAATATTTTTTGATTGTCATATATCTGATTTAGTATCATGCAATATAACCGTGCAGTAAAAAAAGAACTCGAGTATTTATTCCATTAAAATGTATGACGATGTATCCGACAAAGTTCTTCTATCGTTAGTGCAAATGCTAAGAACAGTACCTTTTCGAAAGAAGTTATTTTGTCAGTTTCAATTATAGAAGAGCGCTCCTGTCAAACAAAATGGCCGGAAGTTGGTAGATAGATATTTACATGTAGTGTACCAATACTTTCAGTCATAATGAGTATGTACATTTTTGTTCTGAAAATAATCAAAGTATTGTGAATTTTTTTTTAATAATAGTTCAATGTCAGTTTTGTAGATTAAAAAAAAACTATATTAGAGCAAAAGTGAAATTTATTCAATTTTAAGAAAATATTCATTAATATGTTATGACATATTTCTGTTTTTGATGATGGAACGATTTCTGAAATATATAGAGCAGCTAAAAACGAGCAGAAAAGCACTTGCGTGTGATTTGGTACTCGCTAATAATATATGTAATTTATAAAACCTCGGCCTCACCCAAACCCCGGCCTCTCACGCTTAAAATAAAACAAACAATATTACCTATGCTTTTTTATATGTTCCAATGTTCAAGGTCTGCAACAAACTGCACTTGAATGCATTACACAAATAATAAGTAACATCGCAAAAAACTCCTGATTCCGACGTTGCGTTTACAATTGCCCGTTCTCTTCTGAAATCAGACCATAAGATAATTATGTGTTTCGGACAACCCGACCCTACCTAGCAAAAACACAACGACCCTAAAGTTTTGAGCGACCATTTTTCTCGTGAAGTTATTAAAAACTCAATCCCGACCCTACCTAATTTTTTGCAACCGTTGCCCTAAACACTTAATTTATTATTGTTTGGCCTCACTAAAACTCTATTTTCGACACTCATCATTGATTGTATTTTTTTTTTTTTTTATCAAACTCAGATTTCTAAGAATAAATGATGGACTCAGACTCAATAAAATACCTCTGCGTTCGAAAATATGCTGGGCACCACTGTCGCTATTGTCATGAAAGAGTGTATGTTCGATTTAAAAACACACATATTTGCATAAATTAAACGACTCGATAAAGTTAATTACCATATACTTCGATTTAAAATGGAAGAAAAGTTAATAAGAATTATTGTTGAAAAAACGCATAATTGGCTACTTTTTAATTAGAAACTAGTTTTAGGCTGTACAGCCGCAAACTCCAATACATGTATACACGTTGACTAGACAGTTTTTTTTAGGTTACACAACACTAATAAACGATGCAAAAGTCGAAAATCGTATTTGGTGACTTATGCGACGATGTATTCGTCACGTTTATGTTTATATGTCTGCTTTCAAGTTATTTTGTCACTTTCATCTGTTTATTTTTTTTAAATAATTGATATGAATGATCATACATAAACACTTTAACAAATCGTTCTAAATAAAGAACTCTGTAATTTAAGTTGCTGAATACAACGAAGGATTCAAATTAACAGCTTTCTTGGAACAGAACAGTGTCAAATATATTCTTTATTATTACGTCTTAAGTCTAAGAATAGATTGGCGAACACATATGTTGACGCAACTACAACTGTACTTGTCATAACAGCAACATTTTCACCCGAAACCAATGGGATTGTTTCTACATGGGGTTATTTAAAACAGTATATAGTTATTTTTCGTAACCAGTTACTAAAAATGCTGTCCAATTCGATAACAAGAGCTGGCTGAGGACAGCGCGCTCGACTGTCTTGTACTTGTCAGAGTAACTAGCAGTTTTGTAACAAACTGTTTGGATAGTAAGGGCCAAAAATGTTTTAAGTTTGAATATAATCCTTCAAGCCATTCCGGAGATACAAGCTTACCAAAAAACGTTAACCTACCCCGAATTGCTCGCACTATAAGTCTCTAAGTGTAAAAAGAGCCATAATTATGACAAATTTCAACTAGGGTTTCCAAACTTGGCCTATGGGTTCATTTTAATAGGGGGATAAATGGTTGATGCTTGAATAAGTAATCCCTCAAGCCATTCCTGAGAAACTAGCTTATCGAAAAACTTTACCTGGAGGAAATGGAGTAGCTTGCATTTTCTTCGAAAATTCGAGCTAAAAAGTAAAATTATTATCAAATAACATAAACGCGAGATCGTATTTTTGTTAAATATGGAATGTCTTAAAGATTATAATACCAAACACATTCGTAGATTCGGTAGAACATTCAGCAATCATTATCAAGTATAAAGATCGTACTCGTAGTCATCAACACGAATATGCATCGTATACTAAGTAATTAACGCGAATAAAGATCGTACTCGAAGAAATCAACACGAATGCACATCGCACACTAAGTAATTAACGTTAATAAAGATCGTACTCGAAGTAATCAACGCGAATGCACTTCGTACACTAAGTAATTCACGCGCATAAAGATCGTACACTAATTAATTAACACGAAAAACGGTCGTTATCAACACGAATAAAGATAGTTATTTCAGTTATCCTCAAGAATTTAATAGAACACCAATTATTTATCACTAATAAAATACTGTTCGCCAAGTAATCGTCACGGACAAAGATCGACCACTAAGTAATTTTCACTAATTAAGGTCGTACACTAAATAATAATCAATAATAAAGATACATAAAGTAACTGCCACCAATAAAGATCATACACTTCGTAATAATAACTAATTAATGTTGTACATGAAGTAACTATCACTAATAAAGATCGTACACTCAGTAATCCTCACGAATAACGATCGTGCACTAAGTAATCCTCACGAATAAACATCGTACACTCAGTAATCCTCACGAATAAAGATCGTACACTAAGTAATGATCACGAATGTGGAACAATTTTAATTGCTGATAGGTAGGTAACTCTGAAGGTTTATTTTTTACTTTGATTATATAAAAAAAGTCAAAGATTTCCACAACGTTACGTATGTTTTACAATATTTGTGCCTGGCGCATAGAAAAAAATAAAAATTTCTTAGTCCTTATTGTTAATATGATATTAAATCATACGAAACCAGAACTGCGAATACAATACAATAGTAATATCAGAATAACATCGTACAATACCATTTTAAAGTGCGTGTTTCTAAAAAAGAGACGTGTTGCCAGGCTAGCATTTGAAATATGAAAATTCTGTGACCAAGCCCCTTTAGTTTTGCTACCAATATCGGAGTCTTCGAGGCTGCATTTCATTAACAAAACATTCTTCGGTTCTGTCAAGGGAAGACAAAAATATTTTAGTTTCAGGCAACCAGACCAGAAGATACTTTAATGTAAGTTGCGTAAATAAGCAGCAGAATAAAGTAAATCTCGGTTTCTTCACAACACCAGGATAGAAAGACAAAACAAGAGGGCCCTGATGGCCCTAGGACGCTCACCTGAGACCTTGTCACCCAATTGGAATTTGCCTCCCCGAGGCGTGGCTTAGTTTTATCCCAGGGCCATAATATGAACAATCTTGAACAAATCTCTGGGCCTTGCGGTTTCAGGGAAAGATTTCAAAGTAACTTTGTTATTTAAGTCTATAAAAAGAATGTGACCCATCAAGGTGTGGCCGGATTTGACCCCAGAGGCATAATTTGAACAATCTTTGTAGAGGACCACCATGCAATGTTACGTACCAAATATAGGAAAGTGGTGGGCCTTGCAGTTTCAGAGTAGACGATTTTACAATTAAGATCTATATAAACCCTGTGACCCCCGGGTCGTGACCAGATTTGACCCAGGGGCATTATATGAACAATATTTGTTGAGGACCACTATACGGATGTTACATACCAAATATGCAACCTATAGGCCTCGCGGTTTCAAAGGAGAAGTCATTTTGTTATGTATTCTATATAAACCATGTGACCCCCGGGGCATGGCCAGTTTTGACAGAGGACCACTATAGGATGTTACATACCAAATATGAAACTTCGGGGCCGATCGGTTTCAGAGCAGAAGATGTTTAAGCTCTGGTGATCTACATATGCAGCGGACCGTAACGATTTAAACAATTTTGAAAGAGGGTAACCTAATGATTAAATCTGTGAAGTTTGTTGAAAATCTGTTCATGTGGTTTAGGAGGAGATGTTGTTTAAATGACAAGTTGACGACGCACGCACGTACGCACGACGGACAACGGGCGATCACAAAAGCTCACCATGAGCACTTATATACATCACTGATTATTTCACGCAGATCGTGCACTCAAAGTCGCTGAGAAGCGTGGTGCACATGTACCGGTATATTCGGAATCACTCGCATCCGGTTTGTAGCCTTCCGGTTTACGAACCAACTCGGACTAGTCCTCATCTGAAACAAGAAATGTGACACGGAGCAGACGCGCAGATGACAATTCGTGTAGAATACATTTCCGCGTGTCCGAAACGATTTATAGACCAGTCTATGTACAACAAGAGTATTCTCTGACGCGTATGGTTCATGAGAAACATTGAACGGAAATGATATTTATAACACACGGACAGTAGTTATGGGAACATTTTCAGGATTCTCTGGCCAATCAGTATAAATAGTAACAAATAAAGAACATGATATTGTCAATTTTGTTTTTCATGAACAAACAAATAATAATATAGTTCACTAACCCGTATATTAAATATCTCTCAGTCTGACACGTGACACGGACCCATACGATTGAAAACAGGGTATAAGCTCTCTATTGGTGAAATATTGCCTTTATGTTGACAGAAAAATACTTTCTACAATCAGGAAATTAATGTGCTTTAAAAAGCAAAAACGAATTTGCGGTTATTCGAAAAGCGTTCAATCGAATATTCGAATATTCGAATAGTTTTGCCATCCCTACTTTATACATTAAATATAACAGAAATGCGTCTGTAAATGCAAGCTGTTGTTTGACCTGAAATATTATGCACCTATCAATATTTTCCCCCAGGGTGGAGCGGCGGGCAATCCTAGGGCAATTTGACTAATTGTATTTTTGGGCATCTAATTTCCAACCATAGAACCAAACATTTTTGTCTAAATCCGAACAAATTCTATTATCGGGGGGTGTATATTGTTTTGTACCACTGTTATAAAACCAACCGTTCGAAGTCACGCTCCTCCGATCTCAAGGCGGACACCGCATCCATTACACTATAGGCCTACTGAAACTTTATTTTTATAAAATAACAACCATTCAAATATGTAAAACATTCCAAGTCCATTAGGAACCGATTTGTTTGCGAACATTGTTGTGAGTTTTATATCAATCATAAAAAAGCGAAACATATGTATCAATATGCGTAAAAAGTATAAGTTCACTGGATTTGGTGTATCACTGACAGAAACGTTGTATGGCAATATACATTATTCTAGGTTTCCACTGTAGTGCGATCTGTCACGAACGCCACGATTGGCCACTCGTAGCTGATCGTGATATTTCTCTGAGGTTTCAGGCTTGAATACGACCTGATGCGAACCCATACGTTTTGATACGATGGTTTGCGCTCTGTTGCGATCTGGTAACGATTTGTCAATTACATGTGTCACGATCTGTCCCGGTCTGATCTCCAGTTTAGATATCATTAAATATGTTCCGTTAGGATTCTTTGGATCGAATTCACGATTGGGTTTCGATCTGACACGATCATCGGTTCCCCAAATTACGACGTTCTAGTACGTACAGATAAGTTGCGGTACGCGTATCACGAATCAATGCACTCCGTTACGATAGGATACGACTGTGGTCGCGATGTCTTTCACAGTCATGATCGATGGCGATCACGATTTGAGCTACGATTGGGCCGAATGATATAAATACAGCCCGAATGACTATTGACTTCATTTTTTATTGAGATCGCAACACATCTGAACATATTTGGATGCACGATTAGATACGATTTGTCGCGCTTTGTTACGATGCAATAAGATCTGATACGATGATCCCGATGGACAACTGATCGCAGTTCATCGTGTTAATCGTAGAAAAAATTTTAACCGTTCAAACTTTTTCTACGATAAAACGATTGCCACGACTGAGCCAAGATCTGATAAATTCTGATAGGATCACCACGATTGGTCCACGATTCAGACAACGATTTCAATCGTGGCGCGAATCGTGACAGTGAGAACCTAGCATTACTAATGGATATTATTATGATACCTTAGTGTGAGGTTATTTGAACCTATATTTTTGGCCGTGATTATTCTGATAGTTCGGATATCGTACATTGCAACTTTTTGTTTTCCAGTTATGAAATACACTTTTATAATATTATGAATGATAAACACTGAGGAATTTGTGCTTTGGTAGTTACTTCTTCAATGTTATATTTTTGCAGTTCAATGTTTCGAAGACAAGAAGTCAATATTGATTTTTATTTCCGATTTTCTGAAAAGACTGCGAAAAACGATTTTTTCCTGTAATTAAACATCAATTATTCAGTGCTTTTAAAATTTACATTCAATTTCGTAAATTGTAAATTATAACAGGCAGTATGCAATATTGTTTTACAAACCACATCTATTTATAAAAATAATTAAATTTTACTTATAATAATCGAAATGTGTCGCGATTATATTAATAATTTGAAATATGTAGTAGTAATAAAAGAAAGAAAAGAGCAATACGTTTTTATTCACTGCGTGTATGATGTATATTGACTTTAAATCAACATAAAACAATAAAACGTATATTTAGTAATTATTGTTGATAGGCAACACGATGGTTGCTTTTTTGCACTATCGTCATTTCCAAAAGGTTAAAAATCGTGTGTGTTGTTTGAAAACGATCAAATAAAATAACATTACCACGCTATTTATTCACAACACTGTCACAGATTACTGAAAAACAGTCATTTGCACGTGATACACTAGCACAATCAGGCAACGTAAACGTGTTACACAACCAAGTGCCACTTACGCCAATAACAGAACCAGCCGATTCAACGATGCAACTAAACATGAAGACACACGGATGTCACACAACACAGTGACACAACGTCGCAACACAGAAGGGGCGACACTACGACTTACCACAACCAGGCGACACGTAACAGAACAGCCAAGAGAAACATCGAAGTACCGCAAAATGGCGACACAACGACGCGATACAACCAGGCGAGACAACGACGTAAAACAACCAGGCGACACAACGACGTAACACAACCAGGCGAACCAACAGCGTAACACAACCAGGCGACACAATGACGAAACACAACCAGGCGACACAACGACGTGACACAACCAGGCGACACAACGGCGTAACACAACCAGACGATAAAACGACGTAACACAACCAGGCGACGTAAAACAACCATGCGACACAAAGACGTAACACAACCAGGCGACACAACGACGTAACGCAACCAGGCGAACCAACGGCGTAACAAAACCAGGAGACGCAACACAACCAGGCGCCGTAAAACAACCAGGCGACACAACATAAGGACGTAACACAAACCAGCCGACACGACGGCGTAACACAACCAGACGAGCGACACAACTGCGTAACCCAACCAGAAGGCGTAACACAACCAGGCGACGTAAAACAAGCAGGGGACACAAAATAAGGACGACACGACGGCGTAACACAACCAGGCGAGCGACACAACTGCGTGATACAACCAGGCGATGTTACACAACCAGGCGACGTAACACAACCAGGCGACGTAACACAACCAGGCGAGCGACACAACTGCGTAACACGACCAGACGGCGTAACACAACCAGGCGAGCGACACAACTACTTTACATGACCAGACGGCGTAACACAACCAGGCGACGTAACACAACCAGGCGACACAACGCCGTAACACAACCAGGCGACGTAAAACAACCAGGCGACACAACGTAAGGACGTAACACAAACCAGCCGACACAACGGTGTAACAAAACCTGGCGACACAACATAAAGACGTAACACAAACCAGCTGACAAGACGGTGTAACACAACCAGGCGAGCGAAACAACGGCGTAACATAACCAGGCGACACAACGGCGTAACACAGCCAGGCGCCGTAAAACAACCAGGCGGCACAACATAAGGACGTTACACAAACCAGCCGACAGGACGGTGTAACACAACCAGGCGAGCGACACAACGGCGTAACACAACCAGGCGACACAACGCCGTAACACAACCAGGCGAGGTAAAACAACCAGATTACACAACGGCGAAACACGACCAAACGACGTAACACAAACAAGCGACACAACAGCGTAACGCAACACAATCCCATTATACACCACCAACGCACTAAGTAATCATCATTAACACAGATCAAACACTATGGGATAGTGACGATTTTTTTTCGTAAATTGACCGTCATGACGAAAGATCGTACAGTATGCATTAATCACAAATAAAGATCGCATGCTAAGTGATCATGGTGAAAAATATCGTACATTAGCCGATCACCATGAATATAAATCGAACAGTAAGTGTCGTCAAGAGTTAAGTCTAATAAATATCATAAACAAATATGAACATTTTATTACAAATTACAAGCAAATGCCATTCATAAAATGCAGACACCTAAAATATTGTGGGAAGCCTGAATGCCAGGTCACAAACAAATAGGGGCCTGTCTTTTTTTTCATCACTGATAATTTCCGTTGATGGCATACTGCTAGAAGCTTTTTATGTGTGTTTTTTTAGAATCCACATACTCAATATCCGACGAGCCTTCGCAGGGGCGTCGGCAACTTTGCAACTTGGGGCGGCGAGGGGGTGCGGGTGCAGGTGGCTTCCAGATTAGACTTTTACGTTGCATTTCAATGAGTATAATATCGCAATTTAGACTATTCTAGGGACTGAACGTAGGAATTAGTTTGGAAGCAATTACTAAATGAATATCATATCACATTTATTTTATTGGTGTAATTTAATAATGATATACATTAAATCGCATTTATAAACTGGTCTTTTACGATTTTATTGACCTCACACGCAGGCCAAATAAAAACTGGTTAACTTCCGCTTACATATCTAAAAAATCTAGGAGGGGAGGTAAAATATAACTTTTTTTTCTTTAACTTTTTTTTCTTTGGCGCATATTTTCCACACAGTTTAAGTATATTTTTGGCTGCATGTAAAATGTTTAGGCGACTCACAACACAGAAACTGTACTTGAACTATAAATAAGGCCATAGAAAGAGCGATTTCTGGCGAGAAACTTATAATATAAGCGAAAACTGCTCTTTTTTCCCGAAAATCTGAAAAACTCAATGATTTATAGGCAAACAAATGTTTAGGGCCGCCGGAAAATATTAAAGGGTAAGCGGAAACCAACAACTATTTTACGCCTCGTGAATATTCTGTTTATTTTCGTAATTTTTTTTAAGCTACTAATTCAAATAGGACACTAAGAGGCGATTGTTGAGGTGTTGATTAAATATTTACTCCGTTACGTGTGATATATACAGTAGTGCAGTGATAAGAATGCTCGCAATGTTTTGGGTTCGATTCCCACAACAGGCACTTTTAATTTATTTAATGAATGTATTTCATTTATCAGTTAACTGACGTCGTGACACGGAATGTCACCATCAACCTCGATTCTGACCCAGAAGAGATCTGCACCGATACTGCAAGCGAAACAGAATCTTTGTGAATGCATTTTTACGTAGATAAACTGAATTAACTGCTTAAAATAAAACAAACGAAAAAAGGAAAAAAGAGGTAAGGCCAGCTCAATAAAAGCGCACAAAAAACTCAAGACCTGTAAGATGCACATAATCATATTATATGATAAAATATGAAATAGTCACAAAATGATAATACCATTCTATGAAATATCAACATAAGTTTGTAAGTTGCATACCACTGAGGGTTGAATTAATGTTGTTCTGGATGTTTCTTTCCGAACGAAGGTTTATAAAATTTGAAATTAGCTGGCTGATTTGGTACATTCACATTTAGTGACAATAACAGAATGGGACATGAATGATGTTTTCTTGAAATTCGAAGTTAAGATTTGAGTTAAAGCTATTATAAATAGAATTATGAACTAGCGTGTTTTTTTTAATCCTCTTTTACAATTGCTGACAAAGATGTTTTCTGTATATTGTTTATAACACTTACAGTCTAGAAACAATGTCCTGATTTATGAGATTTATGAAACATGGGCTGTTGATTGTCATAGATTAGGGGCCAGCATCATAGATGGCAATTTAATTGACCACGTGGAACAGCAACCGACTTTAAACAACATGGGCGATTCTCTCATTTCCGAGAAAGGGCGGCGGCATTTATAATGAAGATCAATTTCCGAAATATTGCGGCCCCATTGCCATCGCCCATGACTTCGCAGGTTTAGTTTCGCAATGGTTCATTCGCATGAACGAGGTCAACGATATTTTCGGTCGGAAGTGGGAGGGGAAACAAGCAATATTTTTGTTAAGCTCTAAGGTCACGTGCTCTCCAAGTTAAGAGTTACATGCTGGTAATTATAAATGTTCAAAAATTAGGAAACTATTAAAATTCCGAAATTCTATATCTTGATTTGTTGAGAAAGAAATGCATAGTTTAAAGATGTTGACACAAGCGTTGCAATTAAATTCCACCAATATTTAGTAATTGTCGCACTCATGCTCCAAAGCACTGTGATATTTATTCATATATTCATTGTTAACTTCTATCATAACCTATTCAATATTTTTCTCATCCATGTATAACACTTATGTCAACGTTTGCGTTTGGCTATAAACGCAACTGCTTGAGAGCTAATCAATGGTTGCTGATGTTGTTGGTCGTGGTGGTGGTGTTGGTGTTTTATTTTCAACTAAGTTATGCACCTATCAATATTTTCCAACGGGGAATATATCTAATTTTCTTTTTGGGGACTAATTCCCCACCATAGAGTCAAGCATTTTTGTCCTATCCCCACAGTGGGAGATGCTTGGTGTATCAAATGGCCCGGGGGCGGCCCCAATATTACCGGGATCTAAAATCCGAATCTTTTTCCTGGGATCCGGGATCATTCGGTGTGTCAAATTCTCTCCTGTCGGAAATCCTTATGTGTAATAAACATAACCATGACTTTGTGCGGGGACCGGAATGAGAAACAATACTCCGTTCGTAATGTGCGTGAATTACAAGAAGCTAATCGTATTATTATCCTTCGTCAAAAAACTTGGTGCACCTGTACCTGTCAATATCTAGGTCAGGACGGTCCTAACAAGTCGCTTGCTTCCGGTCTGTAAACTTCCGGTTTACGCGACAGCTCGACTTGATCTACACGACATTTCCCATCCAAATTTGGCACAGTGGCACGGAGCAGTCGTCGAGAATTCGACTTTGCAGACGACAATTGCACGTGTCCAGAACGAGGCAGGGATGAAAGACCAGTCAATGTACCGGCATGCAAGCGGAACTTTGAGACGTCGTATGATCTAAAGCTGGTATTACATGGCCGCGTCTGCTCATTCCGTTTGCGTTCTGCGTGTTCCGTCTACGATTCCGTTAACGCAGACATTATTCCATGCATCCGTCACCCGTGACACGTCTTTAAATAAACGGTATTGTGTAATTATTACTGATTAAATGCATAATTATAATTTCATGGTATTAAAAGATATAAGTATTCAACATAAAAAATGACAGTTCGGGGAAAATTTAAATCAATTATTATGTTACAAAGAGTAGAATAGTCGAAAATCTGAATATATAACATCAAAAAGCTTGAATGACAGTGATTACTTTTTCACTATTTTTCTTCAGCACAAAAATTAATGTGTAAATCGTACACAAATTTGTATTTTTTGTTCAAATTAATTGATATTTCTTAATATATTTCCGCCTTTCTTTGATTGCACACAGCTGACGCAGACAATCGCATTCTTTATTTGAGTTAACCGAATGTATATCCAAAAAAATATTTACATAGATGAAGTATACCTATGTTATAATTTTGAAAATCAATCATGCGCTCCAACAGATTTCGACAGAGACTAGCGCTCCAACAGACTTGAAGAAAGACTAGCGCTCCAAAAGACTTGGAGAAAGACTAGCGCTCCAACACACTTAGAGTAAGACTAGCGCTCCAACACACTTTGAGTAAGACTAGCGCTCCAACACACTTATAGTAAGACAAGCGCTCCAACACACTTAGAGTAAGACTAGCGCTCCAACGGACTGGAGAAAGACTAGCGCTCCAAAAGACTGGAGAAAACTAGCGCTCCAACACACTTAGAGTAAGACTAGCGCTCCAACACACTTAGAGTAAGGCTAGCTCTCCAACACACTTAGAGTAAGACTAGCGCTCCAACACACTTAGAGTAAGACTAGCGCTCCAACAGACTTTGAGTAAGACTAGCGCTCCAACACAACTAGAGTACGACTAGCGCTCGAACAGACTTGGAGAAAGACTAGCGCTCCAACAAACTTGGAAAAGGCTAGCGCTCCAACAGACTTCGATGAGACTAGCGCTTCAACAGACTTGGAGAAAGACTAGCGCTCCAACAAACTTGGAGAAAGGCTAGCGCTCCAACAGACTTGGAGAAAGACTAGCGCTTCAACAGACTTCGATGAGACTAGCGCTCCAACAGACTTGGAGAAAGACTAGCGCTCCAACAGACTTCGAAGAGACTAGCGCTCCAACAGACTTGGAGAAAGACTAGCGCTCCAACAGACTTGGAGAAAGACTAGCGCTCCAACATACTTGGAGAAAGACTAGCGCTCCAACAGACTTCGATGAGACTAGCGCTCCAACATACTTGGAGAAAGACTAGCGCTCCAACAGACTTGGAGAAAGCATAGCGCTCCAACAGTCTTTGAGAAAGACAAGCGCTGCAACAGACTTCGATGAGACTAGCGCTCCAACAGACTTGGAGAAAGACTAGCGCTCCAACAGACTTCGATGAGACTAGCGCTCCAACAGACTTGGAGAAAGACTAGCGCTCCAAAAGTCTTGTAGAAAGACTAGCGCTCCAACAGACTTGGAGAAAGACTAGCGCTCCAACAGACTTGGAGAAAGACTAGCGCTCCTACAGACTTTAAAAAAGACAAGCGCTCAAAAAGACTTCGATGAGACTAGCCCTACAACAGACTTGGAGAAAGACTAGCGCTCCAACAGACTTCGATGAGACTAGCGCTACAACAGACTTGGAGAAAGACTTCGATGATACTAGCGCTCCAACAGACTTGGAGAAAGACTAGCGCCCTAACAGACTTGTAGAAAGACTAGCGCACCAACAGACTTGTAGAAAGACTAGCGCTCCAACAGACTTGGAGAAATACTAGAGCTTTAACAGACTTGGAGAAAGACTAGCGCTCCAGTAGACTTGGATAAAGACAAGCGCTCCAACAGACTTGGAGAAAGACTAGCGCTCCAGTAGACTTGGATAAAGACAAGCGCTCCAACAGACTTGAAGAAAGACTAGCGCTCCAACAGACTTCGATGAGACTAGCACTCAAACAGACTACGAGAAAAACTAGCGCTCCGACGGAATTGGAGAAAGACTAGCTCTCCAACGGACTTGGAGAAAGACAAGCGCTCCAACAGACTTAGAGAAAGACAAACGCTCCAACACACTTGGAGAAAGACTAGCGCGCCAACAGACTTGAAGAAAGACAAGCGCTCCAACAGACTAGGAGAAAGACAAACGCTCCAACGGACTTTGAGAAAGACTAGCGCTCCAACAGACTTATTGTATCCAAGACCAGCGCTCTAACGCACTTATTATACATTTATTATATGTAATTACAATACTGATGCATTTATATTGACGTAAAATGTTATCATAATAAACATTCTTTAACATTAATCGTTTTTACTACAAGTTGTTAATGTGAGTCGAGAAGTTTGAAAAGTTAACCATTTAACAGTATGTTAGGCTCTGTAAGCAACCGTCATATTTGTATTTCTACATACATGTTACATTTACAATGCCTAAGTAGTTGTAAGTTAATATTGTGCAATTTAAAAAAAAAACGATTTTTAAAATTAGACAATTTTACGAGAGACGTACGCCGCCTTATACCCCAACCGAACCCCTCTAAATCTGCCGCTTGTGTTTTAAGTTTCCGACAAGTTATGGTCGTATGTAGATGAATTATTATGTGATGAAGAACTACGATTACTTAATATAATTGATGTTTTCAGTAATAGGTTACCTTTTTGTCTTCCAATAATAAACATTCATTCAAAAGGATCCAGACTGTTATCCGGATCACCACTTAACGCTAATCATGTGTTAAATGGGCAGTTTCCAAACTTTCTAGAAAATATTGTGCGTACAATTGTTAACAGAAAGACAGACAAACAGATAAACAAATAAACCAACGTTCAATTCATTTAAAGATAAGTACCTTGGCGTGTTTATTATTTCTTCGTTGGTGTTCGGTGGAGTTGTGATCGACTAACGGAGCGGTATAATCAAGGGTCGACAGGTAATTGACCACTATAGATATCTGGATGACAGTGCTATGTCAATTATTATTCAATCGTATTTAGATGGTAAACAACACTGTACTTTAATAGTAATAAAGAATCGAATATCATTTCGAAAAAATTTGCTTTCTTGATATTATATTACGGTTAGCGTCAAAACTGTTGCATTGGAACTAAACGTTAACGATAAATAACGAAATGGACGCAGACGGGAAACATTATGCGCTGTTTTTTTTCTTTCAACTGAATTCATTTAGTATATTACTATTAACTGAAAGAAGAAGTAAACATTTTAGAAGCGTTTAATAACTGACTGTAAATGGCCAATGTGTATGCAGCAATCCGCCGAGATCCATAACTTTGTAAATGCATTTAAATCGAGCTTCACATTTTTTTATAAATGGTAAAACTGTGCTGGTGTTCACGTCGCATCTCATTGCAGCGTGACAAACTTTGTTAATTATGCTGATAATGATAATGACGATGATAGTGATCGAGGGGGCTTCATGAGGTCTGAGTAAACCATATTTTATAATTTTAATGAATGTTCAAGTTAGCATATTTAAAGGATTGCTTATTTTCTGGCCGGGAAATAATACACCAAACGCCTACAAAAATTATATTTGGAAACATTTCCAATTTCCTTCATTCGTCTGGATACGAACGTTTTATGACGCGGAATATTTTACTGTATTGTTGTTGTTTTTTCTAAGCAATACTAACAAAGGAGCACCGAATGTAAATACTAAATATCTGGCTACCGGTCTGGCTAATTAAGACTGACAACATGGAACCATTGCATAAAATCACGGAACCGGAAGAATTTGATGTTCAGATATATATTTCAAGTCATTAAGGCTTGGGATTGATACTTAGGAAATAAGTTATTCTTTTATTACCGTGACATGTGGATACAACTGAGTAAACAAGCATATACAAAGCAAAAATGTAAATTGAGCACCCGGCCCAGTGGACCTATATGTCACCATCAATAAATATGTGATTAAATTTCGTTCCATATACATATTACCAAATTACTTTATCATAAGCATGATATGGGCAATAATGAATATAAACATGGATATTGATACAAACAAATATTCATATATCACTATGAAATAATGGGATAATAACAAGTATGATTTATAAGTAAATGGTATTTCGCCTATGTAATTACGCTTTCACAATAAATTCGGCTGTTATCCTGGGGTGCAATGTTAATAGCATTTTTAGTGTTTCCTCGCAGTTATCTGTTGACAGTAACGCTATAGTGCTGGTCCTAATGTCATCGTACAGAGAGCACTCTAGCAAGAAGTGTGATTCACTTTCAACTGTTTCAGAGTCACAAAATCGACATAGCCTGTCTTCGGGGGATTCACCTCTGTATCGTCCTGTTTCAATGCGTAACGGAAGTATTCCCGCTCGGAACTGGCATAGAACAGAACTTTCGTATTTAGATAGATTCAATTTGACATACTCTTCGCATTTAAATTCGCTCTTAAATGTTCTATATGTCCTGAGCTTTGGTGTCGCTTGTATATCACGTGACCATATTGCTGCGCAGTAACTACGTATGCGCGCTTCGGTGTCTTTGAGGTAAACTTTTACTTTGTTTGTGAAATGATCGTTAAGTCCCAACATGCACATTATAGTTTTAACCTCACTTGGCCAATTATTGTCACACTCAATATCATGCAGGGATAATTTCTTCGTGAGTGTTGTGTCGTCCATGTCGATAAGCCTATTCCAGAACCTCAGGGCACACTGCCACCGTATGTAGACACTTGGTATTCAGCCCGTATCACCGTGGATCGCTAGCGTAGGGGCGAACCTGTTGACGCCCAGGAAGTAGCGGAGTGCTTTGTTCTGTATGTTGTCAATGCACTGAAACTGCTTTAGTCCACAAACAGCAACACTATAGTCCAGTATCGGTGTGACACAACTTTTTAAGAGTTTCGCAAATGCCTGAAATCCGAATTCTTTCCAATTATGGATTTTGCTGATGATCGCTCCGAGCGCCCGTCCACAGCCCTTCGCAAGTTACTCCGCGTTCAATGTGTATTTGTTATTTTCATGAAAAATCACTCCAAGATACTTATATTGTTCTACAGTCTCTAGGGTGTTTTCTCCAACTTTATACACAAAGTCAAAGCGAAATAATTTTCGATTTATCTTTGTTTATCGGCCAATAAAAACAATTTGGAGATCTGGTGCGCAGGAATTTAATAACGAAGGCGCTTACACGAGTTGTTTAATAACTACGCATCAAAACGACTTAAAGCTATTTTTTGGCAGATAGACAACGGTAATGCAAAACTATTTCGATTCTAGCATGATTTGACATATATTTTTGCGATTGTAATTGGAACTACTGTTTACTATGCTCTGCTCAGAATTGGGACTTCTTTTTGCGTCGTTTATTGGGTAGTTTAACAACGAAAATTTTGTTGTTTGTCTATAGAACAATTAGCGAGTATCATGTTAGAATAAAGGATAATCATGAAATATATATTGAAGTTACACAGCTCGTTTGCACGATAACTTCATAGAACTCCATACAACTAGTTAAGGACTGACGAACTTTTGAAGCGATTAAATAATTGTATACATGGTTAATAATTTTGTGATAGCCTTAACAATAAACATACTACGGAAATACAATTCAACTAATACTTAATGTACAAATATATACTGCGATTACACTGTGCAGCAAACATATGCAAAAAAGGATTTCTAAAGTAAGGGGAACAAATCCAGATGTAATTCTGCCCACTTCATTATTCCAGCTATCTCCCGTGGTGAAAAGAAATATTACGTTTTCATCCGTTAATAGTAATAGCCAAATTTACTTCATACGAAATTAGTTGAAAGTCATGGCATCAAATAGTACAGGTTCACAAACGAATACGCACATGTTCACACGCAAACTCGCACATGTTCTCAGGCGAACACGTACACGTTCAAACGCGAACACGCGCACGTTCACAGGCGAACAGGCACACGTTTACAGGCGAACACGAACTCATTCAACCGCACACCATCATATGCGAACACGCGGACGTTTACATGCGAACATGCACACGTTTATAGGCGAACACGCACACGTTCACACGCACATGTTCACAGATGAACACACACACGCTCATATGCGAACACGCACACGTTCACAGGTGAACACGCACATGTCCATAGGCGAACGCGCAGATGTCCATAGGCAAACACGAACACGTTCACACGAGAATACGCACATGTTCATAGGCGGACACGTACACGTTCACAGGCGTATACGCGCACGTTTACAGGCGAACACGCACACGTTTACAGGCGATCACGCACAAATTCACATACACACCATCATATGTGAACACGCGCATGTTTACAAACGAACACACACACGCTCATAGGCGAACACGCACACGTTCATAGGCAAACACGCATACGTTCACACGCACACCTTCATAGGCGAACACGCACATGCCCATAGGGGAATACGCACATGTCCACATGCGAACACGCACACGTTCACACGCGAACAGGTACATGTTCATAGGCGAACACGCATACGTTCATAGGCGAACACGCATACGTTCATAGGCGAACAGGCATGCGCAAACGATCACATGCGAACACGCACACGTTCATAGGCTAACACGCACACGCGAACGTTCACAGACAAACACGCACACGTTTATACACGCATGTTCATAGACGAGCACGCACATGTTCTTATGCAAACACGCACACAAGTTAACTAACGATGTCCTTTTAGAACATTATGACAAATTTCAATCTTTTGAATTAGTCAATGTCCACAGACATTTCATTAATTTCTTTCATAGAACACTCAGCAACAATGTTCTTGAACCTCAAAACAAGCAGAAGTAGAAACACAACTGCACTTACGGTTTGCAAAGGCTAAACAAAATTAATGATTTGTTTCTCAGTCACTTTTTCCGCAAATCAAGAGCGAGGGCGGACTTTTATTTTATCGAACTATTTTTTTTTATACTTTTTTGCTCCTACTCTTTTCTATTGGCACTATGTAATGGCTTATTACAACGAGTAAATAAGGTCAGATTAAAGACAATTTATAGTTTTAACAACAACAGAAGTATCCCTTTAAGTAAAATTTTAAATATAGATTTATTAATTACTCATGTTACAAACGGTCATTCAAGCAAGCAGACGTATAAAGGCAATCAATTTGAATGCTCATATTTAACATAAGTGCCTTTAAATTGATACACCATCAGCATTAAAGTACTTCTATTTATAGAATTAAACTTTTGGTAATTCATATTTTAATAACTGTAAAAAAATAGGATTTTTTTGCAATAAATCACCAACAATTCCTGGAAAAGACAGCTACTTTGAAACCCGATCACGATCGACCAAAAATAGTAAATAAAAATTATATTGGCATTAAATGAAATTCGTTCCTGAGAAACAATTCATTAACTTTTTTGCCTAAGTTACTTTCAGATGCAATAATTTTCACGGAATTATTTCTTATAACAAAATGAAGCACCTAAGTGCACATTCAAATAATTACGTCTACTTTGTGGAACAAGCGCTATTACATCGCAATGTAATCATAGAAACACAATCACAACTTGATTGTTGCTGTCACACATTATACACATTCTCGACGTGCCCCGTTAAGGACACGTTTATGTTCCCATCCTTCAACCAGTACAACACCTTGTGAAACATTTCATCAATTAATTAAACATTTCGTATTTTGTGGCAAATCAAAAGAGTGCTATACAGCAGAAAGTGGAAAACTGAATATTTATGTACATACCTATATTGATATAGATAAAGGGTAAATGTATTGTTCACATGTATTATTGCCCCCAACGCGAAATACCGTTGTATAAGCTTTTTTCTAGTTTATATTAAGTTCATGAAAACGACAACTAATAAAACGTGACTGTCATCAGATATCAGAAAAGGTGCGTAGTAAAAGGGACTGTCAACGACAAATGTGTTTCCTTTTGTACTATAAATTATGTTAGATTATAAAAAATACGCTATACTAAGGCATTCATATTAAATAAATAATATAATATATTGAAAGACATTAGATATCAAAAAAACAATCAGAAACATGTTTGAAAAAATTAAAACCCCAAACGGGTGTCGAACTCACGACTTAGGAGCCATACGAAGAAATGACAGTGGACAGCGCTTAAACCAGCTCCGCAATTCTGCTTTGTAAAGAAATATGTGTATGCTGTGTAAAGAAATATATGTAAACTATGTTTATACAAAATCCTCACAATTCTGAAAGTCAAAATGTAAACTTGAAAAGGGCCAAGCAAACACGATCCATATTATAAATTGATTTTTATTGAGACTGTGAAAACTCTTTTCCCATAACGTGTACCTTATTTTAACCGTTATTATATGCCATTCTTAATATCTTAATTAAAGATTTAACAAACAATTGCCCCGTTGAGGCCCTTTTCGTTGACATAGTCTCTTTTATTTGGTAATTTTCAACACACAAATGTTAGTTTAATGGAGTAACATTATTTTCTGTACACAGTTATATCATTTATAACCAGCAACATGGTAAGGCCGCTTTTCCATAATGCCCGCATCCGCATTGCACAAATCCGCATCCGCAAAAAAAAACAAACAAGCTGAAAACAGTTGGACCGTTTTCATATGTCTTCAGTCCGTACTGTATCCGCAAAGTGTACAGAAATCGCAAGCTGAGCGATTTTATGGGATGCGGACGCTATGGTATCTAACTTGTTAGTTAAACAAATGGCTGTTAAAAATATATAAATAGTCTAGATACACCTTGATAACTCAACCTAAGGCTCACTGAGTACAATAAATCGGTAATAACGGGTAACCTTTTAATGAGTTATTACTGACGCTGTAGATATAACTGTTAAATTCTTTATTTTGTTAACATCCACCACCTGTGAATGTGTTCGCATACTGCGATAAAATATTTGTAGCCGACTTCATAAAATATGTTTATATTCTTCAAATGCAGGCTTCTAAACTCTTTGAAAATCAGCACAAAACTAAAATATTCCACGATATAAGCGGATGCACAGAAAAGCGCCTTCCGCATATAATAATGAGGATACGGATACACTTGCGGATGCGGACATATGGAAAAGCGGCCTAATACAAAATCTGGAAAACTAATCATAATGTTCCTCTTGGGCTGTGTCTTTGGCGCGACATCTATTTATAGAACGGGTCGAAGCGCTTGTTTACGCCCAAGTCACCATGGAATTCACGATATCCTCGTGCACAGTGTGCATGTACATTTTGCGTCAGCTTGCAGCATCGATCGATAAATTACGATGAGCATGAGGAAACCGTGAAACGCAGGGTTTACAATTGATGCAATTCGATTTGAAAAGTGAAAACCAGGGGCGGGATTCACAAAAGCCCCTGAAATATATCATAATTTAACAGGATATGTAAAACATGTAATACCCCCGACTTTCAGCCATGTGGTGAATATGTGCAATTGTTAAGAATAGTTTTTTAATATGCAATCCCAAGCGAGGTCTCGATATCTATGCATGAAGTTTCATTAAAATATCTCGATGCGTTCTCGAGTTATTGAGGGCAAACCGTTTTTCCATTTTTAGTAACGGTGACCTTGACCTTGACCCCACCCACCCCATATGCAATCCCAAGCAAGGTCTCGATGTAAGGTACTTATGTATAAAGTTTCATTACATTATTTCAATGCGTTCTCATTGAGGGGAACCCGTTTTTCTATTTTTAGCAACGGTGACATTGACCTTTGACCTATTGACATCAAAATGTATAGGGTTCTTTCTTTCCTCCCAAGTAACCAGCGTACCAATTTTCATGATCGTAGGACAAAGCTTTTTCAAGTTATCGAGCAGAAACGAAATGGTCTACGGACAGACCTACCGACCGACCTACCGACAGGTGCAAAGCAAGATACCCCCACTTCTTCGAAGGGGGGCATAATAAGAGAAGCTGGGGCGGAATTCATAAATCTCCTGAGAAAGATAATAATTTAGGATACAAAAAGTAAAAATTAAGATAAAGTTTTATGTGAAATGAAAATAAAAAACAAGCATTTGTAACAGTTTTACTAGAATAAACATTCGAAATCGAGCTATAATTGAAATGGTCCCAGACTTTACGGTTAACGGGTTGATCTTAAGATTTTGAGACATTGACTTACGTGTTCACTAAAAAGCTGTATGAGTACATGCCCAGACACATAAGGCCAAACAAACAAACGCTTGGTTTCCGCTGATATCTCATACAAAATCTAGGAGCGGAGGTAAAATATAAATATTTTTGTTGTTAACTTTTTTTTTCTTCGCCGCATATTCACCACGCAGTTAAAGTATATCGGAATGCATGTAAAATGTTTAAATGCCTCCCAACAAAGAAACTGTACCTTAACTCTAAATAAGGTCATAGAAAAAGAGATTTATAGCAAGAAACGTATAATATAGGCGAAAACTGCCGAAAATCAGTAAAACTTAATGATTGATAGGAAAAAAAAGTGATAGGGTCGGCGGAAAAAATAGGCTGGGGGTGGGGGGGGGGTGGGGGGGGGGGGGGCGGGCAAGCGGAAATTAACAACTTTTTTACGCTTATTACTTGCTCAGATATCGCTGTGACCTGTGTTATTCTTGTTATTGTTTCATGTTAACGCCTATGCTAATATTACTCGTTCAACTTGTAAGCTATTATATTTAAGAAATAATTTATCGATTCATCGTTGCTTAGCGGCCAATAAACAACGATTTCGAGTTCTGATGCGTAGGAATTTAACCACGAGAATGTTAGCCCGATTGTTTTAATAGCCACGCATCAGAACAACAAAGAGTTGTTAATTGGCCAATAAACGACGATAATGCAAACATTAGTTCGATTATCACATGGTTTCATTACAATTGCAAAATTATGTGTCATATCATGTGAGAATCGAAATAAATTTCGAATTATCGTCGTTAAGCGGCCAATAAACAACGTTTTTGTGTTCTGAAGCGTAGGAATTTAACAACGAGGTCGTTGGCCCGATTGTTTTAATAGCCACGCATCAGAATGACAAAGAGTTGTTTATTGGCCAATAAACAACGAGAACGCGAAAATTATTTCGAATCTCACATGATATGACAAATAAATTTGCAATTGTAATGATACCTACATTTTAATATGCTCTGCTCACTATCGGGACTACATTTACTTCGTTTATTGCGGGGTAGTTTAACAACGATAATTGTGTTCCTTGAGTATAGAAAAAAATCAGCAAGTATCAAGTGAGAATTCAAACTGATGATAGAACATAAGTCAGTGAATGACTTGCTTTGTAAAAGCGCGCCTGTTTTACATGGTGCTGTTAAATAATACATGATAAATACAACTTTAATTATTCATGTAAGAATTACGCAGTCAGTTGGATTTTTTCTTTATATTAATAAGCAATATAACATTAAATTGCTACTACTGATCGATTAAAAAAAAAAAGTAAATATATGTTACCGTGTGCCAGATTTTCGATATTTTCAAAGTGGAATGAAATATATTAAACACCCGTCCAACTTTGAAAAACGTTACACATAACAACAATTTTTCAAAGTGAAAACTGACCCAAACATGACTGAGAATACCAACCCGTTCTTAGACTTAAAAATGAAGAGCAGACTTAGACTCAAGAAAATATACTTCTGCGTTTGCAAATATTCTGGGTCCCAATGTCGCTTATGTCCTAAAAAATCGTTCTAAATAAAGAATGCTGTAATTAGAGTCGATGGATACCAATTAAGATTCAAATTTACCGCGCTCCTAGAATAGAACAGTTTCAAGAATATTCCTCATTGTAAGTCTTAAGTCTAAGAATAGGTTGGTGAATACGGGCCAAAATCAGAGTTAATGTTTACAGCATTTGCACTTTGTTGCGCTTCAATTTTACAAAGTCTGGATCATATTCGACATATGTTACATATATCTTGCAAACACAGTCCTAGTTTATAATTGTTGTTATAAAGTAATCTACATTTATATTAAAACGAACGAAAAAAGTCCCTCAACAACCGATGCATGCCTCAGCAAATTCAGATCGCTAACGTTTAATTCACATAGACCAGCAGTTAGTCTTTTAAAATGTTCTGACACAATAAAGAAATACTACGATATGTCAAAAATTAACATTACATTACATTTTAATAGCTCATTCTAAAGTTCGTTTTATTTTTCTGAATTTATACAAAACTAGCACAAAACTACGCTATGAATATGACCAGCCTCTAAATGCTGCTATTTACAATGACCGTCGGCAGACACACGGTTGCGCTCATCGGCCGACACACGGTTGCCTACATCGGTCGACACACGGTTAGCTTTCGTCGGCGGACAAACCTCGCGTTCATCGACGGCATATACCCATCTTTAAAACAAATATTATTATGGAATTCAATCAAATATGTGAATTTGCCGGTTAATGGCGGACCCATGCGTCTGTGTTACGATGCGCAGTCGAATGTAATTTAAATTATCCAAGACTGTTTAATACTATGACATACTATTACATAATATTTACACCGCTTATGAACTGTCTCAATACCTTAAAACGGCAAACTATCAAATTATACGTCAACTCTCAACCGTACGAACACACATTTTTTGTGCCACGTGTTTATACATGAAATGCTTACAAAACACAATTAAATGAATACCGATTTTAGTGATACCCTACATATCCGTTAACGTTTGTTCATTAATAAAAACCAAATGTGCGTCTAACATTTCAGGAAGTATGAGCGTTTTATCTACAGCCGAGGACGACAGCAATAATTCGTGATGAATTCCACGCTACCGGAAATGTAACAGGCCGCTGCAAGACAACCGCGAAAGAAGTTACCATCCATGAACAAGTCACGGCGGTACGTAGACGATGACTTAAATATGGCATATGGCCGAAATTGAGGGTACAATTCACGGCGAGACACAGTGCATTGCGGTAGATCTGGACTAGACGACATGTTTAACGTTCCATGGCCGACTGGGCTAACGTTGTCAATGTCAATAATTCCAGCTATGACGACAGAGCGCGTCATTTTCTTTTTATTGCCAAATGCTGTTTTCACGACAGAGTAAGTAAGCGGGTGGTTCCATGAATCGCTACATAATAAAACTGGGGCCGTATCACCGAAACATCTTAAGTTTAACTGAACTGAATATGTTCACTTCGGAATAAATTTATGTTATCTAATATTACTAGTAGTCTAATGTATGATTTACAGTTATGAGAACACGATTCATTTATTCAGTTTACAGTAACTTTACAATATGCGAAATGTCAAAATCAATTTAAATAAAATGTTGATTTTTAAGTTATGGATAAGATTTTACTCAAGATGTTCCTGGAAAACAGCCCCTGAACGCGTAATTTGTTAACGTAAACTTGAAACGCAGTACGTTATCAACGGGGAGTTTTCAAACAAAACCTTTTACCATGAACTAGAAAGGAAAACTGAAGTACGATTCTCGCGCGCCACACTGTTCCGTGTCACGCGCGCAACAAGACATGCTACAGAACAGCAGCGTTCCTAAGACTGCAGACCGAAGTCCAGTCGGGCAGGTTTGGGTGAGTTGGGAAGGCGTGTTGGATCAATGTTTGGGGTGCGTATGGAATAACCTGTAAAAAACCGGCAGCAGACCGCCGGCAAGCGCGGAACATCCTCACACGGCGGTTTATTCAGAATTTACAGCAATGGCATGCACATAACAGCATCAATAAAACAAAGTATCGTGTCCAATCTACATTAAGAACTTGATGTAGAACAGTTGAGTAATAAAATGTAGGGAAGTAAATTTGCAATTCTTACTGCATGCAGTGCCCGAAATTAAACTCTTCAAAGACAAACGGTCCGAGCGAAAAGTCTCGGACCTACGGACACCCGTTAAGAACGAACCCTGACAACAACAACAACAACAACAGCAAAACCAGCACATTAATAATGTACACAAGAATTTGAAAACCTGCAGTTGCGCTGAATATATTGATACTGAAACGCGTAACAAATGTAATTTCGGATGTTGTAAGATTTCTTAGGGTTTGATGGACGCTTTTAAACGGACATCATACTTGGTTGTTTTTTACATAACACCGATACTCCTGAACAGGGCGAAATACATAAAATAAAACTTTTAAATTCACAGTGGCATAATTGATATGGTGTCCAACTTTTTTTTTTTTCTTTTTTTTTTATTCATTTTCAACATACATCTCAATTACAACATGATTTTATATATAAAGGTACATAATGGATTTAGTCAGTTATATCATACTTCAATATCATATATAATAACTATTTATGTGCATACAAGTATTTTAGGTATATAATAAAAAATAATATTTGCTTTAATATTCATGTGTATATGTTTAATATAGTTCCCAGAAAAATACATTTTTGAGACGATGCTATAATATTTTATAAAGATTAAAAAGGAGAGGGGAGATGATAAGTTAAATAATAAAGGAGAGAGAGAGTTTGTAATAAAAAAACAAAAACGTAAGATAAAGAGGATATAGGCAAGATTCATCAAGAAGTTAGACAAAATTGTGCCATTTTTTGTTATGTTTATCAATTTTATCTTTTTCAAAAGCAATTTGCTTTTCTAATGTTATTTTCATTCTTAGAGCATTTTTGAAAATCTCGATATTTAGCTCTTCGGCTCTTGATTTGGCGCTAAATATATAAGACTTCATTAGAATAATGATATAGTTTATCACTTGATTATAAGTGCCTCCTTTTTGAGTACCAAAAACAATATCGTTTACATTCAGATCAATATATATTTGTTTACTGTTTAAAAACAATGTAAGCTCCCGCCATATGGGTTGTACAGAATTACATTCATATAAAACATGTATAATTGTTTCCTTAAAACTTGCACAAAATGTGCAGAGACTTGAAGCTGTTAAATTACATTTATACAAATATGCATTAGTGGGTAATATGCACTGTAAGATCTTGTACTGATAATTGCGTAAATTATTATCTATAGTGGCTTTAAATGGTATTAAATAAGCATGTTTCCAGTCAATACTATGTTCATAGGAGGACATTATTTTTTCCCATTTCATTTCTTGTTTGGTTTTATTTTCGTTTAAGATTTGTTGTAAATTATACAAGTATTTACATACTGTTTTTGTTTTTTGTACCTTTTCAAGAAATGTGTTATTGCTGAAATTTACGAATTCCATTTCAGATAGTTGTTGTTTGTAAGTTATTGGGATACTTTGGATTAGTGTGTAATATTTAAGATAGTCTGTTGAAGGTAATTCATACAGGTTTTTAAAAGCTTCAAATGTATAATAGGTTTTTGACCTAAAGTCATATAGATGTTCTAAGGACTTTATACCTCTATTGAACCAGTTTAGGTAAAAGAAGGTATCTTGGTTATTTTTTTGTATTGTTGAGTTATTCCATATAATCGTTTTATTTACATGTCCTGCTTTTTCATTTGATTTAATCTTGTTCCAAGAAGAAATGATGTCTCTGAGGAATACATTTTTAAAATTTGAAACAATATGTTTTTCCTTAAGTGGACATTCAAACACGAGATTTCCGCCATATTTATTGATTTCTTTCTGATAGAAAGTTTTCCACTGCCCTGTATTGTTCACGTCTGTTAATCTTTTAACCCAGCTGGCCTTATTTGCATGTATAAGAGCGATAATATCTGTGAGTTTGAGTCCTCCCTGTTCTATTGGTTTAACAAGAGTTGTTCTTTTTATCTTTTCGGGTTTACCATTCCATACAAATTGGAATATAGATTTAATAATTGTTTGTATTATATCATGGTTAGGGGTGGGGAGGATTGACAATGTATACATAATTTTTGGTAGGGCAAATGTCTTAACCACTGTGACTTTTCCGAGAAGTGTTAATTTTCTATGTTGCCACTGTTTTAAACAATTTTTAAAAGCTTGTAATTTTGGCTGAATGTTTTTGTCTATATCGAGATTTTCATCATTTGTAAAGTAAAAACCAAGCGTTTTGGCTTCTTCAGAGGTCCAAAAAAAATGTTTGTATTTGTTAAATTTAATTTGTGTATTTTTTAGTGAACCAACTCGCATTACGATGGATTTTTGTGTATTAAGTTTGAGTCCAGATATTTCACTGAAGTCTTGAATAGTATTTATCAGTGCTGAGAACGAATTAAGCGTTCCATCTGTAAAATAAGTTGTATCATCTGCAAAAAGTGTTTGCTTTATTTCTTGCTCGTTTATTTTTATTCCTGTAATATCTTCATTTTTTTCAATAAACTTGGACAATATTTCTATACTTAATATAAAAAGTGTTGTTGACAATGGACAGCCTTGTTTTACACCTCTTTGAATAGAAATCGGTTCAGATAAATGTCCGTTATTAATAATTATGGTACTTATGTCCGTGTAAAATAATTTAATCCATTGTACGAGTTCAGTTCCAAAATTAAATTGTGTAAGACATTTTAACATGAAGTCATGATCTAAACTGTCCAATGCTTTTTCATAGTCTGCAAAGAAAAGTAGGCCTGGCTTGTTATTGTTATTTAGAAAATGTATGGTTTCAACAATTGTGCGAACGTTTTCGCCAATAAATCTACCTTTTATGAATCCAGTTTGCTTTGATTCAACAATAGATGCTATAACTTTTTTAATTCTGTTTGCTATTGTTTTTGTCGCTATTTTATAATCAATATTTAATAAACTTAAAGGTCTCCAATTATCAAGTGCATCAAGATTTTTTCCTGGTTTCGGAATCAGTGTAAGAATACTCTGTTTTTGAAGTTGAGTTAGTTGTCCATTAACAAATGAATGGTTAATAGAATTAATATAATGTGTTTTGATTTCCTTCCAAAATACTTTGTAAAATTCTGCTGACAAACCGTCTGAACCAGGGCTTTTGTTGTTATCTATCTCTTTTAAGGCGTTTAGACATTCGTATTCTGTGAGCAAGCCTTCGCATGATTGTTTCTCGTTTTCTGTGAGTTTTTTTATATTTAAATTAAAAAAATGTGAATTTTGTAGAATATTTGTGTCAATATCTATTTTCTTGCTATAAAGGTTTGAGTAAAACTTTCTTTGTTCGTTCATTATAGTGGTCATGTCTGTGATTTCTATGTTATTTATTGTTAACTTATGAATGGTTTTACTTTCGTAATGTCTTTTTTCAAGATTTGCAAAGTATTTGGTATTTTTCTCATTATGTTCAATGTGTATTGCTCTTGCTCGTACTAACATGCCATTTATTTTCTCTTCTATAATTTTTTCGTACTCTATTTTTGTTTCGTTAATTAATTTTAGTATTGTTTCGTCATTTTCATTTGTTGTATTTGATTTTTTCTCTAGTAACTCTAATTTGTCAATGATATTTTGTTCTTTTTCCTGGTTTCGCTTTTTGGTCATTGAAGAAAATTTTATACTAATGTTTCTTACAGTTCCTTTGATTAGTTCCCATAAGGTATTTGGGTTACAGTTTGTGTTGTTTTCTACTACATTGTGTATTTCTTGCTTAATTTGAATTTGATAATCTTCATTTAAAAGCATGGCATTATTTAGTTTAAAGTAACCAGGTCCTTTTTGTTGTATTTTATTATCAATAATTATTTCAATCAAAGAGTGATCGGTCTTGTATCCTGGTTTTATTTTGGATACATTAATGATATTACATATATTTTGTGAAATTAAGTAGTAATCCAGTCTACAAAAAATGACCGGTTTTCCACTTGAATGCCAGGTGTAACGTTTTTGCTCTGGGTGAAGTGCTCGCCATATGTCAATCAAATTGCATGAATCGAGTATGGAGTTTATTTTGTTTCTGCTATTGATGTGTGTATCTTGTTTGCCATTCTTTTTGTCTAGAATTGGATTAAGTATTGTATTAAAATCACCTCCTATTATATAATTTTTATCCATGTTTTGCAGAAGATGTATTTCCAGTTTATCAAAAAAAGATGTATCATCTTTGTTTGGTCCATATATATTAATTAAGGTGATTTCTTGATTATTAATAATAACATCAATTGTACATAATCTGCCTGGTATTAATTCTTTAAAATCGCCTATGCTTACATTATCTTTATTTTTAATTAAAATTCCTAAACCTTCCTTATTTGATTTGGTCCCACTGTAAAAACTTATTCCACTCCATTCTGATTGCCATTTGTTTTTTGTTAGCTCACAGACATGTGTTTCTTGAAGTAAACACACTGTGTAATCATTTTCTTCAAACCATTTGAATATACTTTGCCTTTTATTATCATTGTTTAGAGCTCTTACATTCAGAGAACATATTTTTTCATACATTTTTATCTTTATGAGCTTTTATTTCAATGGCTAATTTGCATAGTAATGAATCTTGCCTATTTAATTTATAAGAATACATATTGATATCCTACTAACATGTGTTGGAAATTTGCATTTTTCCTGCTTGTTTAAAAAGAGAATCTATATAGTTAACAATAAAAATACAGACAATCATGAGCACAGAGATGCATATGAAAGTAACACCACAATAAAAATATAAACAACCAAGCAAGCAGAGAATCAACAAGTACTGTGCTTCTCAAAAAAACCACAATATGGTATTATTGTGGGAAAAAAAAACAAAGAAAACAGCAACGTCCTCGTATATGTTGAAAGGTTGTCGTTGTATATGATCATATACCAATATTAAAGGTGTTACAATTTGTAATGGGTCATATACAATTTATGCAACATAATTTGCAATAGTCATTACACTTACTACTTCAGAACCAGTGCCTTAACCCCGAATATAAAACAGTACATTGATTTCTGTCTGTGCGTAAGACTAATAATAGAGTTGTTATAATTGTAATGGGTCATATACAATTTATGCAACATAATTTGCAAAAGTAATTACATATAATACATCAGTACCAGTGCCTAAGCCCGGAATATATAACGGTAAATTAATTTTTGTCTGTATGTAAGACACTGTTTATTCAATGTATCAGAAGGATTGTTATAATTATAATGGGTCACATACAGTTTATGCAACCATACTTACACAGCTCTATAAACATATAGGGGAGTACTGCTGTTATTCAAAGAGTAGAAGACACAAGCACACAGCCACAACATCTATATTCCTATATTTACACAGTGCTATAAACACATAGGGGAGTACTGATGTTATTCAAGGAGCAGAAGAGACAAAACAAGCAACTACCACATCTATATTCCTATATTTTCGCAGTCGTTGACATAACAAAATAATGTATTGCTCTTTAATGTAAGGAAACCTTATATCTGATAAGAGTCCCTAGCAAGGATGGTGGTTAAGTATAATGTATTGTAGTTATTCCTTACCTACGAAAGCAAAAGGAAAGGAAATAAATACAAGTTATATGTAAATAAGGCCAGTCTTTCCTTCACAACTTTTTAATTAATCCAAAAATATTCTTTTAATCTGTGTACACTAAGTACAACATGTCATTATAATATGCATTGCGTTATATATATATATATTTTAATTTCATAAATTATGTTTGTATTGCTTTATAAATGCATGTACATGCTTTATAACCCCATTTCTAACATTAATAATGTATCTAGCCACGGTTGAGTGACCACTAATCCTGTGCTTATACAACTGCTACCTGGATTGAGGGTAGGTCTATGTATATGTACATCAATGTTCATGTTGGTATACTTCTCAAAATATGTTGGGCCCCACGCCATCAGTCCATGTACTGCCAATGTTGTCGATATCCTAAGTACAATGGTGTGCAGTTCTGGTTACAGTTCTGTTGGTTTTTGCATCACCACGGTAATTATGAATGTGCATCGTGTTTCACAGATCTATATAAACTGTTCTGCTCGTGCTGTCTATTTCTAAGGCCATGGTAGGTTCAGCCACTCGTCATACTCTCTGTATAGGACTCTGTGTACGCTGCCGTCTCGGTTTTTGAAAAAGATCTTTCCACTTCTACTCCAAACTGATTCTACAGTGTCCTTTTTCTTCAGACGGATAGAGTTGAAGACATCTTGGTTTAGTGGCGTTAGATGTTCACTTGGGTATATTTTTCCCTGCTTAAGCTGCCTGCTCATTTTCAGGACCTGGATCTTTCTGTCTCTTGAAATAAATTTTATGACAACGGGTCGGTTTTTCCCATTTTCAAATCGACCTAGCCTATGACCGTAATCAATATCTGTTTTGCTGAGTTGGATCCCGGTGTGTTGCTTAACAGTGTCTGCTACCAGCTTCATAGTGTTTTCAGGGGTTTCAGTTTTATCCGTGTCTTGCAGACCATGGAAAACAATGTTATTGATTCTGGTATATTGTTCTAGCTCATTGATTGCTTCTCTATTCTTATCCTTTTCTCTACTTAAAGTTTCCCTGTTTATCACTTTCTCGTTGTTCAACTCAGTCTGGAGTTTATCTATCTCTTTCTTCAGGTTGTCATTTTCGCTTTCTCTATCAAACAGCTTTCCTTCCAATAGTTCAATTCTGTGGAGAAGACTGTTTCTCATTTGTCCTACGATTTTTTCTATCATTTTTTCAAGATAGCAGTCATCTTTCATTATAACATTTGAAAGCTTTTCATTAATTTCACTGAGCTGTTTTGAAATCTCGTTTATACTGATGTTTTCTTTACGTACATTGCTCTCAGGCTCTTGCTTCTTCTGTTTCTCGTGTTTAGGTTTTTTCTTTGATTGCTTCTTACTTTCGACTTTTGGTGAATTGATGCTTATGTCATGCTCACTAACGCTGCTAATGTATTTTCGTTTATTGGTGTCCGTATCCTCCGTATCCTCACATTTATCATCACATTCATTTTCAGGTACTTCTGAAACTTCTAATTGGTTTTGTTCAGCAATGTCCTCTGTTTTTGACAATTGTGATGCCATATTTTTATGAGCAGTATACCGTGAAAAATTGAATAAGGATTTGTTTCCTCTTCTAAAGCAAGTTATATATTTTCATACCTTATGTGTTTATGTCCAGTATCCTTTTAAACTATATCACTAATCATTTCTATACGAATTTCCAACACTGGTTTTTAAAAACTTCTAAAACATTGTAATTTTTGCACTCAAGAAAAAACACAACATGCCATTCAAGGGAGCTAACCTGCAATTGGGAATTTGGGAGCTCATGAGTTCGATTCGTACTCGGAAAGCGTTGACATGACCATAAGACAGAAGTTTTGGTTCTTCCCAGGGAATGGACTCGACAGTGCAAATTAGCTAGCTTTCAACACAATCGCGCTTAAATAAAATTGTTTAAACTTAATACGACATTATAATGAACAATAATGACCAAAGATTTGCGAATACGCCCCATGTTGTGACCTTTAATTAATTTAATTTAATTTAATTAGAAGTACTTCATATATAAGATGTAAGTTTATAAAATCACGAATAAAATCTATTTCGAGTTCAATCAATATACGCATAAGGTTTACAACATATAAATAAATGACATCTCAATTCATCGCGATTTCTGAAAATACTTAAATATTTATAATCAAATATTGTATACAAGATTATAAAGCAATTGTGTCGATATATGGTCTATTCAACGACCAATATCGCAACATCACGGTCCGTATCCTGATGATGCTGGCTCAGAAGATAATGCAGGCTTCAGCGAAGGAGCAGACAGTGGGGTACGTCAGTTTATAAATAATTGTCTTTTTACATTTACCTCATGCATTCTTTTTGCAATAGATATGTATTAACTGATCCATTATCTACCTTCGAAACTTTCGAAAATATTGGTCAGAGAAACGTAACATTAGACGCGAAACAATGCCATTTAGAAAATATCTTGCGCTTTTTTGTATCTTTGCGAGCAAAGATTATACCTTGTACACCGTTATACTGAACACGCGGGAGTACTTTGAAAGTGTGAACATTGGCAAAGTTCGGAGCGTTTGTGACGTCGATAACGTCAATACTTTTTCTGTTCTCGTGCGCCGGCTTGCGCACACACTGTTGTAATTGTCATAGAAATTTTAAATATGATTTTATTTCATTGAAATTTTCACTGTATATACAGGAAATGTTCCGATGTATTGTGTATATATAATCATATATGTAAATTAAAAGATGTTAACGTTATTGCCTCAGTGATATTTATTTTTGAACAACCCTCGTACATTCATAACAAAATATATGGTTGTGAAAAACAACATCATTATTGTATTTCCTATATATTTTATTGCCAACCCCGACAAACAAATGAAAAAAAAAACGCTTTTAAACTTGTCCTAGATCTACATATTTAGGTATATTTTCATATAAAACTAAACGTCACTTACCTTTGCTGGCTTGAACTTCCCAACACAGTCCACGTTCTTGCCAAGTTTACAGTTTCACGCTCACAGATAGTTTGAATTATTAATAACAAATATCTCCATAACGCAATCGTCACAAGAAAACACGTTATTTGCAATTTTCCACACTGCTTTCACTTATACTTGGAGCACTGTTTAGACATATATAATTATGCACGTGCTTAAACAAATTACAAATTTAAGTCAATAAATACGTAAAAATACAAGCACTTACCTAAACGATCACATTTTGCAAGTTTAGAATTACACACCACACACTTAATCACGTGTACACAACCCATGTCGTACATAAAACTATAACCGTTACTTTAATTGGTTTTTAAATTTGTGAAGTCTCGTGCAGTTTCAATTGAATTATAACAATAGAACATTTAATCTGGCCTTGCCAAAGTTAAAGGCGCTGTGTCATGCTTTCATCATCTCTATCATCGTGATCATCATCATCGTCGTCGTCATCATCATCATCATCATTGTCATCATCGTCATCATCATCATTGCTATCGTCGTGATGATTTTCGTCCTCATTGTCATCATCATGAACGTAATAAATCATCATTATTATCATCATCGTTGCATTTAATGCCATCGTCATCATCAGATGCATGCGATATGTATTCATTCGTCGTCGGACTCCGCGTTCGCTCAGATATGCTTCTTGATCAATAACGTGGTAAAGGTAACGGAATATATACCGACGATGACTATCACTAAGATGCCACATATTGAACACATTCAAACATTTGAAAAACAGATCACTGTGCCACTCGTGAAAGTATAAATTTCTACGATCACTTGTGAATTAAAATCGATAATCTAAAATTCCAAAGGTGTTAATATTTAGTTTTCGTCACGCAAATAGTTCAATTCACAGTGTTTCAAACCCCGACGAACACCGTGAACTGAGACAGTTCGATTCACAAGACATCTGTGTCCCACAATAAATTCCTGACTTTCTGAGCGGCTAAACCACCTTGGTCAAACCTTGAAGATCAGAAACAAACTGACACAGCTCAAACGACTGCTATCCTGGCTGGATTTTAGATAATTTTGGGTTAAAGCAGAATTGCACGCGATGCACGTGAAGTGTAAACTTGGCGGGAGTTTGGCGTAGTCTGTAACATAACTTAAGAGTAATTTAAAGTGGCATATCGCAGAAATACAGACGCATATACACGTAATAAACAAAATAGACAGATTCTCCAATAAATCTTTCATGCATTAAAATTACATCTATATTGAAAACATCGATAGAAATAACGGAAATTGGATACACGAAAACCAGTGCTGAAGCTTAAGTATTATAAGAATTGTGGCCTTCGTTGTCGAACATTTCACGCTTAACAACTTCCCAAGTAGCAATGGATTGCTCCAAGTGATTGTGCCTGATCTTCATTATGGAAAAAAAAAAAATAAGAGTGCTTTGTAGGATCACATTTTTCACACACCTGTGAAGAATAGGATCTCATTTGTCACATTTTAAGTGCGAATAATGAGATTGGCTAAAAAGGGGTATGCGCGAGGATCACAGAAGAATATAATTTCACTGCATATCAAAAACTGGATGCAATCACAATCTTCACAGAAAATTCGACGAATACAAATGGGATGTGTAAAGAATAAAATAAAGATGTGTGAAGAATGAGATCCTTTTTTTCACAGATGTGAAAAATATTATTTGTGAAAAATATGGTCCTACAGTGCTTCATTGGTTAACACTAATATTGCATATTGAAACACTGTCCAAGAACTGGGGAATGGTGTAGTTGAAGAATGGAAGACCACACGTCTGTATAGCTTACATCAATTGAAGAACTGGGGAATGGTGTACAAAGGAAGACCACATGTCTGTATAGCTTACATCAATTGTAGAACTGGGGAATGCTGTAGTTGAAGAATGGAAGACCACATGTCTGTATAGCTTACATCAGTTGTAGAACTGGGGAATGGTGTAGTTGAAGAATGGAAGACCACACGTCTGTAAAGCTTACATCAATTGTAGAACTGGTGAATGGTGTAGAATGGAAGACCACATGTCTGTATAGCTTACATCAATTGAAGAACTGGGGACTGCTGTAGTTGAAGAATGGAAGACCACATGTCTGTATAGCTTACATCAATTGTAGAACTGGGGACTGCTGCAGTTGAAGAATGGAAGACCACATGTCTGAATAGCTTACATCAATTGTAGAACTGAGGAATGCTGTAGTTGAAGAATGGAAGACCACATGTCTGTATAGCTTACATCAATTGTAGCACTGGGGAATGCTGTAGTTGAAGAATGGAATACCACATGTCTGTATACCTTACATCAATTGTAGAACTGGGGAATGGTGTAGTTGAAGAATGGAAGACCACATGTCTGTATAGCTTACATCAATTGTAGAACTGGGGAATGGTGTAGTTGAAGAATGGAAGACCACATGTCTGTATACCTCAAATCAATTGTAAAACTGGGGAATGGTGTAGTTGAAGAATGGAAGACCACATGTCTGTATAGCTTACATCAATTGTAGAACTGGGGAATGGTGTAGAAAGGAAGACCACATGTCTGTATAGCTTACATCAATTGTAGAACTGGGGAATGCTGTAGTTGAAGAATGGAAGACCACATGTCTGTATAGCTTACATCAATTGTAGAACTGGGGAATGCTGTAGTTGAAGAATGGAAGACCACATGTCTGTATAGCTTACATCAATTGTAGAACTGGGGAATGGTTTAGAACTTAGACCACATGTCTGTATAGCTTACATCAATTGTAGAACTGGGGACTGCTGTAGTTGTAGAATGGAAGGCCACATGTCTGTATAGCTTACATCAATTGTAGAACTGGGGAATGGTGTAGTTGAAGAATGGAAGGCCACATGTCTGTATAGCTTACATCAATTGTAGAACTGGGGAATGCTGTAGTTGAAGAATGGAAGGCCACATGTCTGTATAGCTTACATCAATTGTAGAACTGGGGAATAGTGTAGTTGAAGAATGGAAGACCACATGTCTGTATAGCTTACATCAATTGAAGAACTGGGGAATGGTGTAGTTGAAGAATGGAAGACCACATGTCTGTATAGCTTACATCAATTGTAGAACTGGGGAATGGTGCAGTTGAAGAATGGAAGACCACATGTCTGTATAGCTTACATCAATTGTAGAACTGGGGAATGGTGTAGTTGAAGAATTGAAGGCCACATGTCTGTATAGCTTACATCAATTGTTCTTAGCATCAGCGATCTATAGCTATAATAAGTGCATTAAATAATCATATTTCTATACGAATTGAATGTTCAGGAGGGGGGTGGAGCCGCAGGCATATACGGGACTTTAAACTGACAGCGATTCCCAACATAAGTGAATTTGACACGCCGACTGATTCGGGGTAAAGGGAAAATACTCTTCAGTCACATTTTAGATCCCTGTAATATTCCCTGCATATAACTAGTTCTTGGTATCTGTGAGAAAGTATATTTCATGGGTAGAACCAATACTAGGTGTATGTGAGAAGGTCCATTCACTGGACAGAACCAGTTCTTGGTGAATGTGAGCAAGTATATTCCATGGGTACAAACATTACATGTTGTATGTGAGAAAGTTAAATGGTGTACAACAGAAAGAGCAATTCTTGGGTAGAACCAGTTCTTGGTGTAACTGTATGTGAGAAAATCCAATCCTTAGGTTAAATGGCTTTTGCTGTTTTGAGAAAGTCCATTTCCTGGGTTGAACCACTACTTAATGTGTGTTAGAAAGTCCATTCCCGGTTAAGAACCAATACTTGAGAAAGTCTGTTTCCTAGGTAGAACCAGTACTTGGTGTATGTGAGAAAGTCCATTCCTTGGGTAGAACCAGTAGTTGATGTATGTGAGAAAGGCCATTTCATGGGTTGAACAAGTACTTAGTAATTTGGTTTGCAGGTAATGGCAATTGTAAAGCCACGCTAAATAAGGGAAAAAACGCATGGTAACCATCTTAATTTAGGGGTTCCATAAATGAGGGAGGACACTGACAGCCAAAAATTCCCTCTCAGTTAATGGAAACAAACCATAATGACTGATTACCGGTATATTATGTTTTTACGCAGTAACCCATTTTTTGAAATAGAAAACATTAAATATTTTAAATATAGATACATCTAAAGCCAAAAGAGTTGTGTTCAGCATTATATCAACATTATCCACAGTATTTTTTTAACTAGGTGCAAGATAACCCGTATTAACTGATTCAATTTAATTATTTTCTGAGAAATAACCCAACAAATGTATTCTACCAATAATTTGCTTGTGAAATGTTTAAAACCCTTATTCCATATGTGAGTACAATATACCATTATGCACAATAGTTTCTCCCTGGCATATAAAACCGACATTTACCATACACAATCTGTAAAATACATTACCTCTAAATGGCTCTGAACAAATTGTTCTTCACCATTGGCCACATATTGTATTAAAGTAGAGCTTTTATAACAATTTATCCAGGAGCTTTTGGAAAAAACAATTAGCTTGTGAAAAACTGGTATCTAAAATCTGGAACACATCAAACCAACTGAACCAGCATGACATGCATTGCAAATAGCAGTGGTGTTTTATTGAGACTGAATGGGAATTAACAAAATAGAACACAGATGAACCCTCTCTGCAATCTCTGGCATCAGCTGCAGCAAAAATGTGTCTACAGAAATAAAGCAACATGTCCCACATAATTGATATGGTCAAAACATACCATTTGTTTTACTCAAAAGACGATATTCACATGTTATGAACAATTTATGGAAAATTGATATACACTGTTAAATGCTTTTTAAAACAAATGTAAATGGCGGCATTAAAAATAGTACTTGCATTAATAATGATTTATATCAAAATAATACTTGCGTTAATGATTTACATCAAAATAATACTTGCATTAATGATTTATATCATTGTAATCTATAAATAAAAGAAAATTCACCCCTTTGCATAATTTCATGTGGAATATTGATTAGTTTGTATGTTTAGTTTTTCTCTATGCACATTTGTCATCAATTGCATGATTTACACAACACCTCCCACATTATATTTACAAACAGTGCCCACTGGTTTCTGACCACTATAAGGCCCAGAGTCTCATCAATAGTGGAAACACTGCACCCTAACTTTGTTGGTCAAAATACCGCCACATTATGTTCTTTATTTTTATTTAGTTTGCGGTTATGGCACTCACTTTTTGTTTTCCAAAATCTGAGTCCATGCAATTTTCTTTCAAAAAAAAACTCTTAAAATAATGATTTGTGTTAATATATGTTGTATGATTCTTAACTTATATCACATATGTATGTGCTGAGAAAAGAATAAACTTAAAAAATAATTATGCATCAATACCTTGTAATAAATTACCGTTACATTTCTATTTCTTTATTAGTTTATAACAATTTGTAACACGTAACTACACTCATATGAAATTCAAAATTTGTTTGAGCAGGTAGAATTATTTTTACACAACAAGTGTGACATAATGCCTGTATACAGAAACCTGAGTTTTGTGCCAGATAATGCTGTCTTTATAAGTGTTACATTTTCAAACCTTGCCTATCAAATGTCTCTATCAAACCCACACTGGCTGCTATTTGCAATTCAGGCTGTATTGCTTCCAAGGAATCAATGTACTCCAGGTTAGATATGCATATGTTAATTTTCCCCAGATGTGTCGTTTTTACAAACACTCGGATACAAAGCATTCAGTCCCATCCTTACAATGAATTGTTTGTCAAACACTCAATAGCCAGTCCCAGACAACAAAAGATGATAAATGGTAAGTCATAGGGGTGTAATGGATTTGATAACTGCCTTTCGATTGGTAGATCAGAAGATCTTTACTTTGGGAGTGTTTGAATCATTGTTCTCAAAAGACTCCAAGTACTGGTTTTACCCAGGAAACAGACTCGCACATTGTAACCTCAGGCACAAGGGTTTAAAACCTGATGCAGACAAGTTACATGTAGGATACTTACAGAAAAGTACAAGAAAGAAAGTATAAACAAAAATCAGTGTACAGTTACTTGCTTGTCAATGGACAGCAGGTTGAACAAAATCTTGGTGGGACCAAACAACATGTGAGTCATGACTGTCCATCATCTAACACCCACGTTTGGGCTTGGGAAAGAATTTTATCTGACTACAATTATTAATGCACCAAGAGAGACAACCAAAGTACACTTTGGTAAAAAGGCAATGTGGATTACCACCTTAGTTATATGTGTAATTACATATTTCGCCAGCATATGGGTTTTTTATCATAATGTTCTTTAGGAGTAGCAAGGTAGACACCCAAAGATAGAATGCTTCAGATGTCAGCATTTCTCTGTGAATCTGGGACTAGGAAGACTTGTATTTCATTAATATCATAAAATAAATGCATGCAGAATAACGATCTATGAAGAAATGAGACTGTTCATTTATAAACCAAATCAACATATGCATCAGTTTTAAATATTCATGTTGGATATTCAATTTACATTCTCAATATCTTACATACGTTAAATAATATAAAAGGTTATGTGAATTACACCCTTAAATAACAAAGGATTATTTTACTCACAAATGTGGTGTTAAATCAGTTTCATTTTTACACTTATCTGATAATAAATACTTGTACAAAGCTCTACAATAAGAACGTGTTAATCGTTCAAACTCATCACTGTGCAAGTCTATCTGTCAGGGGTAAAATTTTCAATTTTTCTGCCCAGAGTAGGTTATCTCCCTTTGACTTTGTTAAAACCAGTTCAGTCTGTGGTCACATTTTCTCACACATTTTAAATCTTTGTTTAAAGAATAATACCATATTAGAAAATTGAAAAGAACTTAGTTAGAACTTAGAATGCACAATGAAAATCCGTTTCACTCACAACATATAAAACACCAATTGCATGATGCAGTATTAAATGCTCGGTGTCACAGGGTGAGAACCTTGTGCAGCCAGTCCGGGACTCGAACCCGGGACCTCTCGCTAAGATGGCGGGTGCTCTACCGACTGAGCTAACCTGGCAGGTACACTATCTCTTCCCTATAGTGACATTGAACAGTTTCCACCAGTTACAAGTATTGTGAGGGTCTCAATACAGTCAAATGATATGAAATCTGGCTAAACAATTAGGGATTCATATTAATTTTATTTTTCGTAAAATACATTTTTCCTAAAATACATTTTTCATATCTTCTTATAATGATCGATTAGTTATCCCAATTTCATTGTGTCAAACTATTGAAAGTATACTTGTAACATTCACAAATTGACCAATATCAAAGTAACATATCAGATATATTGTCATCATTCTATTAATCATCATTATAATTGTCATCATTAGGAGAATCATTATCATCAAACGATCAACACGACCATCATCTGATTAATCACCAACACCATAATCATTATAAATGCATCATTATCACAACCACAATCAATATGATTATTTTTCTGTGAAAACCATCAGTCAGTAACAGAAGATATCACACACTGATTAGAAAACTGGTCATAGTACACTTCTTAACAACAACAAGCGTATACAGAGCACAATGGTTTATACAGATGAATGCTACCCAACCAACTTACAGTAGCCATGATTGCCATCATCTATGCTAGTGTGGATCGTGTTTTCAGTGTGATAAATTTCATGTTAACTCCTCAAAAGAACAAAATGTATCAGTGTCTGTTTGATGCATTGATGAGAATTTGCATCAATAAACAATAACTGTCGTCTTTTGTGATTGAAAGAATTGTCGATGAGTTTAAATAAATTACAAATAGGGAAATAAAACTAATTACTTTGTGCGATAAAAAAGCAACAATTTCAATTAAACGTTCAGTCCTTCTTGGTTTTTGCATAAATACAATAAATATGGAATTAAAATTCAGGTACCAATATTGTGTTCAATCATGATAGAATCTTGATACATAAAGGGTTGAAATGTAATTTTCGCAAACTATGGTATTACCATGCTTATTTTCACAATTAAAAGGACTATGACCCTGTGACATGGTGTTAAAACAAATCGGTAACCTCCCTGTTAAATATAGCCCTCTTCTCTAAATCAAGACTGTTTTGGTGTATGCAAGTATACAAAACATGCGAATATGGCAATTATTATTGATTGAAAATACATTATGCACAGAACATAAGCATGTTTCAGGTATGTAATGGCATGGTAGATTTTTTGACAAACGCAAACTTGAACTTAAATGAAAGAAAACAATTTCTGACAGTCTTGAAACACATGTTTAACATCTTAAATAAGTACCTGAGTGTGTACTGTGTTCTACCAGTGTGTGTTGAGTGTATTTTGTTTTCTAAGCAAAAATCCCCCAAAATAACAAATACTGTTTATAATACATGAAAACAGAATGCAATGAGTAAAATACAAACACCAATATGGAGAGGTTACAGGTATCTTCCAATTCTGACAGCCACTAAAAATTATGATATTTACACCAGTTGTTCGCTTATACAGTAAACGATAACAATAAACAAACCTTTGGGAAATCATTACAAGTTGAGCTAAACTCCAGAAATGTTTAATGAAACATAGGGAATAATGACAAAAATATCGCGGAAATAGGCAAACGGCAACCAAAGTTAACAACACTTTTCACTGCTTTTAGGAAACAGATCTAGTGTGTATGTAATAGTGTGAATTCCTTTCCGAAATAGCAGTATTATGTATTATGCAGTATTATGGTCTGTAATCATCTGGGTCTAATTTCTCAAAGGATGACCACCTTACACTTCTTATTTCATCAATCAAAATTATTATTTTAAAATTAATTTACAACACAATATATTATTTATTGTGATTATTTTAATACGATACTCGCTAATTTTTCTATAGACTAAGAACAAAATTATCAATGCTAGACTACCTAATAAACAACGCAACAAGAAGTCCCGATTCTGAGCGGAGCATAGTAAAAAGTAGTTCCAATTAAATATTGCAAACATATATTTCAAATCGTGTTACAATCAAAATAACTTTCGTATTATCATTGTTTATCAGCCAATAAACAACTCTGTGTCGTTCTAATGCGCGGCCATTAAACAACTCGGACTAACGCCCTTGTGGTTTAATTCATATGCATCAGAACTCCAAATTGTTGTATATTGGCCAATAAACTACGATAAATCGAAAATTATTTCTTAAATACAACACGATACTTCAAACTGTTATATGTCTTGAAAACAGTATTTATTTTACTGCACACTTTATTGAAATATGAAAATGGTGAGCATAAGCTTATCGTTTTAAAACATGCTGAAGAATTTGAGAAACCGGAGCCAGTACTCTGACAAGTAAATATAAATGGTTACCTTGACCTCTGTGGCACAGTAGACAAGCTCTATTATCATTAATAGTGAACATATAAGCTTATTAAGAGAAACAGGGACATTTTAAAAATCAGACATCACAAATATGCTGCAGTTTAACATGTACAAGGTCAACACATATTTTGTTTGAACAAATCCTTTGACATTATGAAGTATATTTACTTAGTAGAAACAGTATTTAGTGTCTTCAGGAATGAGCTTCAATCCCAAAGATAACTTTGATAAATAACCTGGACGATGATGTGTAAGACCCTCAAAAACAAGTATACTTGATATTTGCATCTTTAATTTTTTCTTTGTTATTGTTCTTTGTAGCAGACTTTTTGTTTGAGTATTTAACCAAGTATATTTCACCATTGCTTCCAAATAACCCCACAAGTTGATCAACCAACTCATAGCAATAATGCAGGGGAGATCACTGTAGTAGTTTTAGTTTGAGGAGTCTTATTGAGTTCTCTCCCTGGTATTGTAACACCCAATTGATCTGCACTAGGAATTACTGTCACAGTTTTCTACTGAAATTATTCGACCAGCTACTTATTACTTTATAATAATTCAATACATTACTTGTTAACCCATGTCATGCATTCATACAAACTATAATTCCAAGAGAATAACAGTCCTGTTGTTTTCAGCAGCATCCCTTTAATTTTTTGTATGGTTGTACTCTTACTACAATACTTACAGTTATGATTTTGGTTTTCTTGAATCAAAGATTCAAGTTTATAAACAAAGACGGGATGAATTGCAACTGGAAATGAGAGATGCATTTGCCCCAATCTACAACCATGACAACAGAAATCAGCCTCAGAATCTCACAAACAACATTGTTAAGTATCAGAGCAAGACCGCAGTGGACGGATAGGAATCAAGCACTGAAATTGTAAACGAAGGAATACAAATACAATTTTTTTTGGAAGATCTCAGAACTACTTGCTGTGCAAAGTATTGACAAAATATAATTAATTAAACTTATCTGTCTAACTCATTGTCCAAAAAAGTTTTATTTTGATTTCATTTCATGAAAGGTAATGATTTAATTGAAATTCCAAGTGTTATTTAAAAATTTTTACCTCTCCAAACATTAAATTACTTTCCACTTAAAATTTAGCAAGTTTAAATAAGATCAGTGCTGAAATGGGTGATACAGGGAATATAAGAACAGGATATATTTTACCAAACAGGATCAATAACTGGTTTTACTTGCCAGACCTGACTAGTTTCAACAGATTACATGTGAATGTTTGGTCAACACTTGTTATAACTATTAAGGCTTATTTGAGAATGAAATACAATTTGGTGACTGACAGAAGTCAACGCGTAAGAGGTTCTTTATACCGATAGCTTACCGATCATGTTGTATTATATGCTTAATTGTTTAATTGTTAATAGACATTTTCCAACTTTGACAAATCCGATGTTGAAAACTTAATCCGATTAGAAGTATGTAAACTTTGGGGTTGTCTCAAGTTTATTGTATAATTTGATGACGCAATAAAATGTGTGTTTATGGACTGATAAAAAAACATGTTAGTTGGGTGTTTCACATATGCACGCAACAAACGCAACACTTTGTCCTTGCTTTGTGTAAAAAACAGTAGTTTCTATGATATATTTCAGTATGCAATATATAACAAGACGTTACGCGTAATAAACATGCGGTTTCTTGGTCTTATACTAGTTAATATGCGGAGCACGTGTATGTCGTGCTTTTTGGTAAACTACTGTTAATTTATATTTATGGGTTTAAATTTGAAAGAAATATCATTAAGGTAAGAAAGAGATATGCAATATGTAACATACAGTTAAATAATATGTTTTACTTGTTTTCTTGTAGTTCATTAACTGATGTATTTTAAATACACACTGAATTGTAAACACCAATATTTTACAGTCGTTCACTTTATCCACACGATGTAACGGTTATGCAACTTTGTGTCACATGATATTCACGTGATTCTTGAAATCAACAAAGAGCATGTGCGTAGCAGTGTAGTACTATATATATTTCTGTATTGGTTTCTTGTTTTAATAGACATACTGTAACACGCTGATTGTTGTTGACTTTATATATACAATTTATCTGCTTTATTTATAATGTTCACCACTAAAGGAAGACCCTACCAAACATACAACATGCTGATCATTTTATACAATGTTTAACAATTAATAATTTAGAAACCTTTCCTGTTACCCCATTCCAAAACAGGTTAGCGGACTATATCAAATGACCAACGTTTCAAGAAAAGAATGGTATGCGAGGTCAGTGTGACAAATTGGGGCTATTGACGTAACATCACATACCATCATATCACTTAAAACATAAAATATATCATTCCAAGGAAAGATTTACAGTTCTTCTTATGTTTTTTCTGTGTGATGATATATATCCAAACATATATCAATTTATCGCACATATTAATCAGCCAATATTGTGCGTGTGTTAAAGCCGAGCATCATGCTAAATAGTACAAGGCTGAACGAAGAGCATGCTGCTCAGTCTAACGATCATGATGCTCGTTTCTATGAGCACATGCAGGTGTCAGTCCACACTTTTCAGGTCTCTCTATCCAATTAAGACATTAAACACATGACAAAAACCTAAGCATATTCCAATCCGCTATAAATTATCAATTGAATATACAATAATGTAGTGAATCTTTCACACTTAGTACTGGTTCTACCCAAGAAACAGACTCGAGAATGTTAAAATAAGCCTCATGCTGGTGACAGAAACATTTGATCCTGCCAGATGATGGCCTGTGTCTAGAACAATCCTCGACACATCTAGGACTAGAATAGACCGGCTATGAGTCATAGTGTCTATGACTTTGGTTTATTCTAGTCCTAACGCTTATATGCTCATTTCAGATTAAGTACATTTCATTAATTATTATGTTTCTTAGTTTTAGAAAGGGCATGATGCTATGTGAAACTGTTTTAGTATGCGGCGATAAACAGGCGATTTAGTACCGAAAATCAACATGGGGTATAGCTTCCGACTCAGAAGAGTGGACTTCCATATTAATATCGTCTGTCGTCGATGTCAACGATTTATTTAACAACTTATCTGAAACCACTTAGCCTTTTTAAATCTAACTTGGCAGGAATGTTCCTGATGACAAGTTTTACTTTTTATACCTGTAAGTGCCTTTAAATTAATCACAGAAACACTGATCATGACGTTTTTGATTTATGCATACAAATTGCAGAGAAACGTTTACCCTGTTCCATTACTGACTGACAGTAAAATTACCTTAATAAGTATACAGTTATATTTCAACATAATTTTATAATGACGGACAAAGGGACTTAACAAAAGAACTGTTTTTTGTTCATGAGGAGAATTTGTGCATGAGCATCAAAGTTTTTTAATACCTTCACTTAAGGTATCTATCTTTTCTTCCATACTTTACGGGCTAAATGGTTATTTGTATATGCTATTTTAACAGTTAATGTTAATTAATGTAATAATTATGTGCATATCAACACCTTGTCACTGAACAATATCGCAGTAATCACGTACAAGTTAAAATAATATAAACAGTTAGTTCAACGTTTATAAAAGACATCAAAGACAAGGTGAAAGAATCAAAATTTTATTCACACGCACAATATAAAGTTTGTCGTTATAACATGCTACATAATAATAACAGTAGAACAATCATCACATATGTTTCATTATATCATCCATGCAATTTAAATAAATGTTTAAATACATGAAAAATAATTATATATCTTAATTGTCTCCATTTTCTGAAGATTAACATACATCACTTACACAGAGAAAAGGCATATGCATCCAACACTACAAGCAGGTAAGTTATTTATGTCTGATAGTTTTCACTTAACTTCCAGCACAAGTATCAATGTTATAATAAACGATGTTAAATCATCATCAGTATAAAACTAAATACAATTAACCAATTTAACATCATGTTTTCTTTTTATATGATTAAACTAATCAATACTCTACTCATCAATGTCTTTTCAATGCAGAAAATTAAAATAAATCCTTCATATTTCAAAAACAATTATTTATATAACATTACAGTGTCATGTTTTCAAGTAATTGATCAAATACATTTCTCAAATATGTGTACAAATGACAGTCTAAAAATAGCAATTGTCATGTACATTGTACATGTATATATATCTGTACACACATTGACTTCTAAATTAAAATTGTACCAGGTATTTGTCCTTTAACATACATCATATATAACTTGTTAAGTTAAGGACAAATGCAAAAACACTTATTTGATACAAATAACTATTGGTTCCAAAGTCATACCGTCATAATTATGATAAAAGTATATTACACAGAAATATAACACAGTACACAATATATCATTTCTAACTTACAAACTGTCATTTTAAGATAACCATATTTGTTATTATACAAATGTCTGATACATGTAAAAGTAAGCTATTGCAGTTTGAGCACTAGGATATTGTTGTTGTCATCTTGTCCCACAATGATGGAGGCTGTGTGCCTGTTGTAGCAGACTGACACTGGGTCCTCCACTCCATCCCAGCCTGTAGCCAGAGTGGCCAGCTTCTTCCTGCCCTCCCTGTCCACCTGTATGATAGTCTGGTACCCCACTCCACAGACCAACACCTGGCCTGCAGGTGTCACATGTACAGCACGTGGGTATCGTAGTCCAGGGTCCTCCAATGTAGAGAGTACAGACCCATCCCTGGCCAGGGTGAGGAGCTTGTGCTGGTCCCAGTCGGTAATGTATATACGATCCCCAGTGGGACTCACAGCACACCTCCGTACTGCAAAACAGAGTCACATCAATATATTAAATTACTTTAAATGTTTAATAATGTTAATACACAAACTGCAGTGACATCGTATTATTAATGCGTCGTTAAACAGACAATTACGCGTCTTAAAGATCCGCATAAAATCCAATAATAATAAATATTTTAGTGTGACAGGAAGGTTCTGTATCAGTTTATTGCCTAAAAGTCTGACACGTTGACTGGTGAGTTAGAATTGCATTTACCACAATTACACGGATGTAAACGATTACACGGTACAATGAACGTGTACACATGAATGTGTCAGCTGATGTAACTATATGCAGTAATAATGGATTTCCTATACATGTATACCTGATTGCAATATACTGACATATTAGTGTACTTGAAACAAGCAGACATATTTCGTACATGTACAAAATGACTGTAGTTACGTTTGTAACTTTTAACAACAGGAAAATAATGTTTCAAAACAAATGGGATTGGAACTTTTCTATCTAGTTCTTCTTCACCGGTTATAAAAGCCAGTAACTGTTGTTAATTTTATAATTTTATAAACATAATTAAGGAAATTTCTCAAATTTCAAATACAACAATTTGAGGTTTATTGATTGAATATAATGTTATGAAGCAATGTTAATTATAAAAGTCATTATACATGTATAGTTATTTCCAGATCACAAAGTCTACACAATAGGTCACAAGGTGCGTCATTGAAAAGCACTCAGTGTCTATTTATAGACATGCCATGTAGTGACAGTCAAAATACATGATTACTCATATATATAAATCAATAATACTGAAGATCATTCTTAACTGCTGTTGTAAACTTAAACTGACACACGTACATTCTACAACTATGCAGTCTTACAATTACTTTATGATACATATTTCTAATAATATCCGGATGAACCCGCCATGATTCTAACCTGTATCATCACGTGATGTATCCTTATACAGCTTGCTGACCAGTTTCCCACTCAGTGCGTACTTGTACAGTGCAGTCCAATCAGTGACATACAGCTCCCCCTGGTGGAGGGCGATACCTATACAGTGATGTCGTAACTGAAGCTTCCTGCCCTTCACCAGCTGCCCATTGTTGACTGAGATAAACTGGATCTCATGTGTGTTAGCATCATTCACAGTAACAGCAACTTCACTGCGTGTTATATGACACATGTCCCATGGATAAGTAGACACGTCACAATGAGTAAGCACCCTGTACTGCTGGTCCAGCAGCTTTAATTTCTTATTCCAGTTGTCTACAACAAGAATCTGGCCATCAGGGAGAACACAGATGCCTCTGATACTGCATGGTGATGAATCACTTGGTATGCTCACATCATACTCTGACTTTCCTTTAACTGTCAATGCTTGGTCTGGGTTTCCCTGCACTGTCAATGGCTGGGTACTGTGTACAATCCTCCCCAGACCTGACAGTTTGGACAAGTACTGCTGAATGTCACTGTTAGGCTGGAATGTTAGTGAACCTTTAACCTGAACAGAGTTCTCCTTCAAATATGTTTCTGACTGTTGTATTTTGTCGCTACATTTCTTGCTCGCTATAAAGGAGAGTTCTTTCATGCTCATATTACTTATGTCCTGAATGGCTTCATGCAGTATTTTCAAGTCGTCACGAAGCCTTCTGCAGTTGTTCACATCAGTCTTGAGAGAAGCTTGCAGGCTTGTGAGTGTATTTCTCATTTCCTTCAAAGTTATTTTTTCAATATTGTCTAAAGTGTCATTTATTTTCCTGCGTGTTTCTTGTATTTTGTGTAATTGTTCATCATATGAACCCTGCAGTGATTTAATGCCGGTCTCCCAATTTGTTTGAAGATTGTTCATTTGTTCCTGAATTGTTTGAAGCTTCACTGCAAACTGCTGCAGGTCAGTTGACTGGGTTTTGCCACACTCAGATATAAGCGTCACTTTGGTGCACTGTCTGTAACAAAATACAGTATATTATAATAACTTGCCTAAAATAAAATGGTTTACATTGGCCATTTCAAGACAATACTGGTATATTCTTACACTGGATATTTACATGTATTTAGGCACATAAAATATAACAAGAAGCACAGGAGTGCCTGTATCGCTCCACTGGCTTATTAAGTAAGGAGTGTCAGAAGCAAAAGGACCCTGATATACTATGTAAGGAAAAAAGGGTCCAACCACTGGAGGCCTTTTTAAAAAATAAATCAAAATGGTTAATTTTGGCAGAGAACTTAATCCAAGCTGTGGTTTCTAACATTAAGATCTTCAAAGTTCAAAATATAATCATATTAAGAAAAATGGTCCCACCCCCAGGACGTAAAACATTTGAGCAACTTTGCTAGAGTGAAATAAGTTCGAAATCTAAAATGTCGTTTGTGACAAAAAGATTTTCAAAACTTTCAATAAAGACATATAAGGAAAAAAGGCCCCGCCTCCATGGCAGCCATACAACAGACCTGAACAGTTTGAGAAACTTTTGTAGTGAACCACCCAAGGAAAAGTGCTGCGAAAATTTATTCAAAATTTTAAATACAGGCATACAAGGGAAAATGGCCCCGCCCCCTGGCGACCATGTTTTTTTCAATGGAGCGCGACCATTTGGTAAAGGACCACCCAAGGAACATTTTTCTTAAAGTATCTGACCATCCACCCTGGGGTTAAGGATGAGATGTCATTTAAAGATTTTTTTATTTATAGCTCTGGAGGCCATTTTGTGCAGCAGACCTGGGACGATTTGAGCGACTTTGAAAGAGGACAATCCAAGACGCAAGCACACACAAACGATGGACCAACATGGCATAAGCTTGCTGGCCTTTGGCCAGTGGAGCTTAAAATAAATATGCCAGCATTGGAATAAAGGCTACCTTGTTTGCAAAGTAGTGAAGAAAACTGCAATAATGGAATTGTAATAACTGAACAGATACAACATTTACAGGATCAACCCTCGATGTGTAGCCCGTATTGATCTTATAATTCAGGTAGTCAGTTTACCTGTTAAACATTGGTATCCAGGTAAAACCAGGAAGTTTAAAACTGCATCTTTTCTGTTATATAAATATATTGGTTTCTCAAGCCACAAGTTTTTATATTGTCCTCAACTTTATGTTTGCTAATAATAATTATCAGACTGAATCATATTAGTCTAAAAAGTTAATTGTCTAATAATAAAGATAATTGTTATCTGAACAATCATTTAAACAAAAATGTCTTATGATACCTGTGATTAAGTAGAACACAATTTGAGCAGCAAAGTTGTCCGTGGTCTTCACAGAACATTTTCAATTTTTCATCTTTGTGAACACCACATTTCAACAGAAAATCCTCCACCTTCTTTGACACTGGCCATTTCTTCATATCTCCTCTTCCATAAGGGGAATGTGTTTTAAACAACTGACCATGATGATGAATACATTTTCCACAGTAAAACTTCGAACATGTTTCACAGTAAAATTCTGCAACTACCTCAATAGACTGCTCTTCGCAGGTCGAACAACAAAAATCTTTAAATTCATCTGACCCTTTAGCAACAGTAGACATAGAAAATGTCGCCATTTTGCTAATTGACTTTAAACAAACAAAACTTTACAACTTAAATTAAATTGAAATATTAATGTCACAGTATCTTGTTTAAAATAAATAGTCAAGAAAACACAAATTAAATGCTAGTGTCAACAATCAAGCAATAAAAAACTTCCAACTGAACAGAAACCAAGATAAACTTCAAATGACATTCAGTGGTCTGATACCAGTAAACAGTGTGAACTGTCACGTGAGTATTGGGTCACGTGAGTATTTGATAACTGTCAACTTTACAATGCAACATAGAAGGTTTGTAGTTTAATATAAGGTGACTTTCAACCAGCTTATCACACAGACTAAATGCAGTCGGTTTGAGTGTGTACTGAATATGCAGCTCTGGTGTGATTAGGGGATGTTTATATCAATAGAATGTTTTCCCAAACTGAGTATGTTATCAAAATTGTCAGTTCCTCAAAAAGTAAACTGGTTTGATTTTTCTGTAAAGTCATTTTAAAAACAATACACCTCATTAACTCTGGTAATATTCTACAATCTTCAATAATAAAAGCCATAGGGGAGAAAACTCCTGTCTTGAACACATTGTCTGACCCAAACTGACATCAGACTTTACATGTAAGTATCAAATGTTGATTCCAACTCGATTCCCTCTTAGACTCGCAATCAAATTTAAAGTCTATTGGATGCAATTATTTGTTCAATAAGCTGGCAATCAACTAAGGCAGCAACTTTTGTTTAAGGTTTTACCTTTTTTACTAACTCTTGTTTGTCAAGTTCAACTTCATTTAAAGGCATCTAAAAATAAATGCCAGTTTTTTTTCAACTTCCATCTGCGTTTTCAGAGAAAAAGTTGTTTAAAGCAAAATGTTCACAATGAATGACATACGATGACCAACTGACGCCGGACAATGACTGACCACAATAACTGACATGAGATCAGGTTAGCAATCAATTTGTTTGTTGCAACCATTCTACATTTGGACGGCATGCCACTTAGGCAGTGGCTGTGTGTATATATCCATGTTATCTTACCTTGGCAAGACATTGGGTTGCAATCCTCCACTTGATAACGATCCCAACCACAGTCTGCCAGTACATGTCCAGTGTCTGGCTGGAGTTCCGTTCCTGCTGCTTACAGAACTTGAGTGCCTTGTTGACCAATCTGTCCTCTGTTCATTACCCGCAGGCCCATCTGTCCTCGCACATCCATTGTGTATATGCAAGTGAATAATACTGGCACTCATATGGATGTTGTGTTCATAATTATAATATAAGTGAAGACTTCATCAAGCTTTATTTTGAAACTGTAAGTACTCAACAGGTCAATTGTTCTGGTAAAGCAACAGAAGGCAGACTTTGGCAGGAAGATAAATGATATACAACCTAACATATAGATCTAGGTTTACAAATATTCATTAATGCTGTTCGTTAACACATTTACCACACTGCGTTAAAATCTTGTACAATTGCTTAATACACTTATTTTTTTCCACGACCATGCCAGGTTTATACTGCACACATATTGACTACTGGTAATGTCTAAATTTGATGTTACTCTATATGTCAAGGCCATAAAGAGTTCATATGATATGCTGACTGTAAAGGCAGTCAAACATTGTGTTTTATAATGTTACGTACCAGTTACCTGTGGTCTTTTTCACCATCTCGTGGGCGTAATCAACGTTACTGATGTGTCTTATGTTGCCATGGTAATTATTGTGTCCACAGCCTCTTTTTGGGTGTCTAAAGCCTGGCAAACAGTGTAAAACATGGTGAAATTTGATTCCTAACATAGCAATCTTGTGTAAGAAGAGCTGTTTATGCCCCTTCTAGGTTTAAAGGAATATTTAAAATATTTAGCTTGGTGACTAAAGATCTGATGAAAACTGTTGGACATAAATAATGGAAACTGCTAAAAGGGCCAATTTCAAATAAATCAAGGGTCATAACTCTGCAATTTGGCTAAGATATTATAACTGCTTACATTTTTATCAAGTTTCGTAAAGATCGGATGAAAAGTGTTGCACTTAGAGAATTGTAACGGTTAAAAAGGCCAATTTTAGATAATTCATAAGCCATAACTCCACAATTCCTAAGGTGATTTGGCTAATTATCAAGCTTTGCCAAGGTATTAAGCCCACAAACATTTTCATGAAGTTTGGTGAACATCGGATGAAAGCTGTTGGCCATGCGGAAATTAAATTGGTTTACCGAGACAGGCCGACCTACATTAGCAAACCCCATCTTTAATGGGGGACATATTTATTGTGTTATTGTATGTTATTTTTATGCAAATTACAGTATGCTTTTTTAAGAACACATTCAATAATCAAACAATTTCAAACTCACCCATCCCCATTTCTATGATACAGGCTCATACAAGGATTGTTACTTACCTTGTGATAAGAGATACAGAAAGATAATTGTCCCAAAAATGGTACACATACATGAAACATTATGTTACTGTCATTTAAAGGGACCATTTTCATATTTAACTATTCAATTTTGTATTGCTCTTTTGTTACATAAAACTTTAAACATCCAGGCATGTGTTACCATTATAATTTCTTACTAATACCTATCACCAGCCAATGCGGATCACTAAAATATTGTCCTTATGTCTGCTTTACAAATTATTGCAAAATGTTCGCAGTGCTGATTTTTGTGTGTGAAATTATAATGAGGTGGCCCCAATGTGCTACGTATTTTGTAGCTAGACAAAAGCAACAAAACTGAATCTTGCAATCGAAATCTATAAATGAAATGATACATAATAATAAAACATGTATTGGCCCTTTATTGTTGCACGTGCCTGGTGACATACAAAGTTCATTTCATGCAGATAAATGGACAACCACAGTCCAGAGTCTGCGATATTTAGTATGTGACACAGTTGACGATTTTAAATGCGTATCATCAATATCTAACTTTGAGATAAATATTTTATGTCATTGACATGACCTCCAACATTTTCACGATAATTATGGATGATGATCCTAGACGTCCTGAGATACTTACATTGAACCTTTACTTTCACTGTCAGGTGATTTTTAAACATGAGATTGTTCATGTGATGCCCTGATAGAGTGAATGATAACCTTCTTTATATCTTACTGAACCCTCATTGAAATATTATCAGCCCACACTGGGATTCTAAAACGTTCACAGTAATAGAAGCAAAGATTGCAAAATCAATTGTCCGTATTGCCCAGCTTATCCCAGAGCATGTACGGACAAGTGAAATCTTGCAAAACTTATGTATAAATAGTGTACAGTACAGAAAATCAGCAACAATAATTTGTCAACAAGAGGGCCACGATGGCCCTAGGTTGGTCACCTGATATATATGTATGACGTTTCATTAAAATATCTCAATAGGTTTTCAAGTTATTGAGCGAATACTGTTTTTCTATTTTTAGTAACAGTGACCTTGACCCCACACACCACATATGTAAAGCAAGGTCTTGATATAAGGTATCTACGTATAAAGTTTCATTAAAATATCTCAATGGGTTCTTAAGTTATTGAGCGTAAACCGTTTTTCTACTTTTAATAACAATGACCTTGACCCCACCCACCCAATAAGCAAACCCAAGTGAGGTCACGATATAACATATGTGTATTAAATTTCATTAAAATATTGCAATCCTTTCTCAAGTTACTGAGCAGAAACCGTTTTTCTATTTTCAGTAACAGTAACCTTGACCCCACCCACCCTATATGCAATCCCAAGCAATGTCTTGATATAAGGTACTTATCAATTAAGTTTCATTAAAATAGCGCAATGCTTCTCAAGATATTTAGCGGAAACCATTTTTCTAAATATAATAATGGTGTCCTTGACCCCACCAACCCCATATGCAATCCCAATTGAAGTCTCAAAATTTATGTATAAAAATTCACTAAAATATCTCAATGCGTTCTCAAGATATTGATCTGAAACCGGTTTTGTTTTTTAGTAACAGTGACCTTGATCTTGACCCCTCCCATCCCATATGCAATCATATGCGAGGTGTCAATATAAGGTATCTATGAATTAAGTTTCATTAAATTATCTCAATGCGTTCTAAAGTTATTGAGCGGAAACCGTTTTTCTATTTTTAGTAACAGTGACTTTGACCTTGACCCCATCCATCCCATATGCAATCCCAATCGAGGTCCCAATATACTGTTTTAACCAAATATGAAACCTCTGGGCCTTGTGGTTTAAGAGAGAAGAGCATTTAAATCATTTTGCCATTAACGTCTATATAAACCATATGAGCCCCTGGGTGTGCCCAGCATTGACCCCAGCGGCATCAAGGACCAATTACATACCAAATAGAAAACCTCTAGGCCTTGAACGTTCAGGAGAAATTTGTTAAAGTCGTTCTGCTATTTAAGTCTATATAAACCATGTGACCCCCAGGGTGTGGCCAGTTTTGACCACATGGGCATCATTTGAACAATCTTTGTAGAGGAACACTATACAATTTTACATACCAAATATGAAACCTCTGGGCCTTGCGGTTTCAGAGGAAAAGATTTTTAAAGTCATTTTTCTATTCAAGTCTATATAAACCATGTGACCCTGGGTTGTGGCCAGTTTTGACCCCAGGGGCATCATTTGAATAATCTTTGTAGAGGACAACTACACTACGTCTAGCGTGATTTCTGCCTTCTGCCACGCATCACCGTGATTCAGCCCAGCGTGACACACTACTATAGTCACCGCGATACACCGTGGAACACTGTGGAACGCGGTGATGTCGCCGTGGCGAATCGCGGTGACCACCGCGACAGTCTCGATCAAAAATGTTGATAAGAAATCGCGGTGAATCGCGGTGATTTTAGCGAGTCATAATTTCACATTGAGCTTTTTAAAACATATTTTACGTTTTATTTCAGGTACGACCAAGAACATGGTTTTCGGAAAATACAGAACATTATGACAAAACAGAACACTGACGAGATTTTTATTATTTATGTTATAAACATGCATTACATTACTGGTTATGTTACAAACACGAAATTTTAATATGTTTGTACAAAGTACATGTACCGTATTAAAATACGAATTAATCGCTTGTTTACTATCGAATTGCTGATGGGGAATTCGATGTTTACATCCATTAACTATCGAATAAAAGATGGAGAATTTGATGTTTACATCCATTTTCGCTTTACAGAATAGAACAGATGGTATTTACACGTATCTTCTCACTTCTGTCGGCATTTTCTATTACTATCACAATAAATATTCACACCCTCAACTACTCGCTAAGACGGCGATGGTAAGTTGAAAGGTATTAGGTTAATTGGTAAATAAACAAACCCTAATTTTACAGTCACAGAAACTACTTTCCAATTAACAAGTATTGAATGACCGATTATAATAAATAAAGCAATTATCAACTATACATGAGAGTAGACAGACTTAAAGGTGCCGCGTTAATTGAAATATAAAACTGCTTTCCAATTAACAAGTATTGAATGACCGATTATAATAAATAAAGCAATTATCAGCTATACATGTGAGTAGACAGACTTAAAGTTGCCGCGTTAATTGAAATGTAAAACACTGTGGTTTTTTTATTCACACAAATTTACATCAAATAAAAAGATGCCTATAAAAACAATATTAATAAATGATAATGCCATAACATCGTTAACTTTTACAGATTACGAACGTGCTACAGGTTGTGTCTTAAATTATTAAAGTGCTTCATTTGTGACTACATTTATTGAAACCACTTCAAATTGAAGATAGAGAACGTTACTGTAATACTCATAATTTGTTACGTGTTTGCGTGTGGATTACTGGAACCATGTCACTGAGAACATTGACTAAGGTAGTAACACATTACTTAGTTAAGTACGAGTGTGATGGAAAAGTGCAAGTTCGTTCAAGAGGATTCATCAGGACAGACAACGAAGAACGCGTAAGTACATTTCACATGATACATGTACCCGTAATTACTTTTACGCTATTTGCAGTAGTGTCTATATGTATTCGTCTAATATGATGAGAGCAATTTTACATGAAATGTTATCCATAATGATTTTAACCTCAATCTTGAGTCAAGCCTACAAATGAAAGTATAATAATTTTATGTCCGTGCAAAAGCTAACTGGAGGGCGCACTGTGTCAGCAAGATCAACGAGATCTTACGCCGACCCGTCAGGCAACGATCTATATCTGTTGACGTACAGCCCATGGAGTCTCTGGAGTCACCTTCACTGGATACCTCATTTTTCCTTTTCCCGTAGGTCGCCTGCAAATTTAAGTGTAATATACATGTATATTGTCTTGAGATTCGTGTACATAGGTTTATTGGTAGGTGTAGTGTCCATATTGATTTGATGTAGGTTTTGTCTGTATGTCTGTCTGTATGTATGACTGTGTAAGTATGTGCTCATGTATATGTGTCTGTTATGTAAATTGTGTATATATAATAGATTTTGTTTGAATAAAAATGTTCAATTGTGCCTGGTTTGTAAGAAAAAAAAAATTAAGCGAACGTGAAACGTGCTTTTTTTGCTTTTGTATATAATGTAAATTGTATGTAAATAAAGTTCAGTTTTGCACCGTGTTTTGTCCTTGATATGCAAACAATAAAATCTCACCATAACATGCTTAGATTTTCCTTGACAAATTTGCGTCAATTCTATGTACATGTACATGTTTTTGCAAATTGATCAATATCACCAATTCTTGAAGTTTCAATTTTTTTTTTTTTACACAAATGTATCGAAATGAACTCGTTATCAAACAAAGAACAGGTATATAAATAGTCACTCGTCAACATGACAACTGATCTTTTTGGATGAATATGATATTAAAATATCGCTATATTGAATACTTTCTGTGCGTGTCTAGAATTCACGAATTCGTATTAGAATTAATAAAATAGATACCGGAAATAACAAAAATAGTCTGATATCAGAGTACATGTAATATATTCATGTGTGTGTGGGTGATTCGCTTTTTATTGACAGGTCCGTCAGCGTCATGTAGACGGCATAACATATTCATGTAATTGTTGGCGAGCTATATATGTACACAAACGCGCAAGCGTTTTCCCAATGTTAACAAAAACATAATCCCTTAAATAAACAACAAGCGGAACTTCATGCAGAAACAATAGAAACACTCGAACAAAGAACAGGTATACAAATAGTCTCTCGCGAACATGACAACTGATCTTTTTGGATGAATATGATAATAAAATATCGCTTTATTGAAAATGTCTATGCGTGTCTCAAATTCGTATTAGAAGTAATAAAAATAGATACCGGAAATAACAAAAATAGTCTGTTATCAGAGTACATGTAACATGTTCATGTTATTGTTGGCGAGCTATATATGTACACAAACGCGCAAGGTTTTCGCAATGTTAATGAAAAAAACATAATCCTTTAAATAAACAACAAGTGAAACTTCATGCAGAAACAATAGAAACAAAACATGAAGCATTAAACGCAGACTATACTTACATGTACGATCTCAATATGAGACAGGTAAACTGAATCTGTAACGAGGGTAAACACAAGACAAAAGAGAGGAACATTTGGCTTTTTTTTACAATAATTTTTTTTATACAAATGTAACAATACAATTTTCATACTTTGCGAATAGTATACTGTATTAAATATCGAACTGTACTTGTTCATTCACATGAACCTGTATTTCGCCGCAACCCACCGTGACCGCGGTGGTCCACCGCGGTCACGGCGATCCACCGTGAGATTGATTTCCCGATAACGCCCGTGGTGATCACCCACCATCACCACGATTCTATCGCGGTGGAACCACCTTCTAATCGCGGTGATTTTCCACGCCGACGAAAAATTGTACACGGTGGGTCTGTGTTTTAAGCAGAAATCACGCTAGATGTAGTGTATACAATGTTACATACCAAATATGAAACCTCTAGGCCTTGCGGTTTCAGAGAAGATTTTTAAAGTCATTTTGCTATCTAAGTCATTATAAACCATGTGAGCCACGGGGTGTGGCCAGTTTTTACCCCAGGGGCATTATTTGAACAATCTTTGTAGAGGACAACTATACAATGTTACATACCAAATATGAAACCTCTAGGCCTTGCGGTTTCAGAGAAGATTTTTAAAGTCATTTTGCTATCTAAGTCATTATAAACCATGTGAGCCACGGGGCGTGGCCAGTTTTGACCCCAGGGGCATCATTTGTAGAGGACCACTATACAATGTTACATACCAAATATGAAACCTCTGGGCCTTGCGGTTTCAGAGAAGTCATTTTGCTGTTTAAGTCTATATAAACCATGTGACCCCCGGATTGGCCAGTTTTGACCCCTGGGGCATCACTTGAACAATCATTGTAGAGGACGACTATACAATGTTACATTCCAAATATGAAACGTTTAGGCCTTGCAGTGTAACAGAAAAATATTTTTAAAGTCATTTTGCTATTTAAGTCTATATAAACCATGTGAGCCCCAGGGTGTGGCCAGTTTTGACCGCAGGGGCATCATTTGAAAAATCTTTGTAGAGAACCACTATACAATGTTACATACCAAATACGAAACCTCTAGGCCTTGAGGTTTCAGAGAAGATTTTTAAAGTCATTTTGCTATCTAAGTCATTATAAACCATGTGAGCCACGGGGTGTGGCCAGTTTTGACCCCCGGAGCATCATTTGTACAATCTTTGTAAAGTACCACTATACAATGTTACATACCAAATATGAAACCTCTGGGCCTTGCGGTTTCAGAGAAGAAGATTTTAAAAGTCATTTTGCTATTTAAGTCTATATAAACCATGTGACCCCCGGTGTGTGGCCAGTTTTGACCCAGGGGCATCATTTGTACAATCTTTGTAGAGGACCACTATACATGTTACCTTCCAAATATGAAACCTCTGGGCCTTGCGGTTTCAGAGAAGATTTTTAAAGTCATTTTGCTATTTAGGTCTATATAAACCATGTGACCCCTGGTTTGTGGCCAGTTTTGACCCAGGGACATCATTTGAACAATCTTTGTAGAGGACCACTATACATGTTACATTCCAAATATGAAACCTCTAGGCCTTGCGGTTTCAGAGAAGATTTTTAAAGTCATTTTGCTATCTAAGTCTATATAAACCATGTGAGCCACGGGATGTGGCCAGTTTTGACCCAGGGGCATCATTTGTACAATCTTTGTAGAGGACCACTATACAATGTTATATACCAAATATGAAACATCTAGACCTTGCAATTTCACAGAAAAATAATTTTTATGTCATTTTGCTATTTAAGTCTATATAAACCATGTGAGCCCCAGGGTGTGGCCAGTTTTGACCCCAAGGGCATCATTTGAACAATCTTTGTAGAGGACCACTATACAATGTTATATACCAAATATGAAACCTCTGGGCCCTGCGGTTTCAGAGAAGATTTTTAAAGTCATGTTTCTATTCAAGTCTATATAAACCATGTGACCCCAGGGTGTGGTCAGTTTTCACCCCAGGGACATCATTTGAACAATCTTTGTAGAGGACCACTATACAATGTTACATACCAAATATGAAACCTCTGGGCCTTGCGGTTTCAGAGGAGAAGATTTTTAAAGTCATTTTGCTATACAAGTCTATATAAGAAATGTGATCCCCAGGGCGTGGCCAGTTTTGACCCCAAGGGCATAGTTTGAACAATCTTTGTAGAGGACCACTAGAGGATGTCACATATCAAATATGAACGCTCCAAGCCTTGTGGTTTCAGAGAAGATTTTTAAAGTTTTCAATTTTTAAATCTATTTTTAGCTCTCGTGACATACATATGCAGCGGACCGGAACGATTTGAACAATTTTGAAAGAGGGTCACCCAAGGATCATTCCTGTGAAGTTTGGTGAAAATCTTTCCAGTGGTTTAGGAGGAAATGTTCTTTTAATGAAAATGTTGACACACGACGCTCGACGGACAAAAGTCGATCCTAAAAACTCACCATGAGCACGTTGTGCTCAGGTGAGCTAAAAACAGACAAGTAAGGCAATATGAGATTTCACCAACCCTGGAAAAGTATGTGCATATACTGATATCGCATATTTTTCGTATTCAACAAACTGTGGTTGCAGCTTGGCTGAAGGTGTCAGTCATCAAAGAACTTGTCACAGTGCGGTCCTTCAAAGTTCCAGTCACATGTACAGGTGTCGCCTTCAGCTCTCTGAAATAACAGTAACAGAAATATTGTAATCTCCACATTCAAAAACTTGTACAACACACGAAATCTATAGTTCATCGATTTGCATTAAATGATTGACCATAGAATCTGTAGAATTCAGTACACTGCTTCCTGTTTTGAACTGGGACAAGTAGCAATTATCTGGGTACCCAACATGGTTATTTTCCCATCACAAAAACAGTTTATTAATTGTGTCGAATTGTGAATTTATACTGGCGTTTTTTCTGTCTATAGATGACACGGAGATCTATATGTAACAAGACATGTTTGTAAAACATGTTTGCCCCTCGACTTGCAGCCAAGTTGTGAATATGTGCAATTTTTTAGAATTTTTTTTAATATGCAATCCCAAGCGAGGTCTCGATATATGGTATCGATGTACAAGGTTTTATTAAAATATCTCAATGCGTTCTCAAGTTATTGAGCGGAAACCGTTTTTCTATTTTTAGTAATGGTGGCCTAGACCTTGACCCCACCCACCCCATATGCAATCCCAAGCCAGGTCTCAATATAAGGTATCTATGTGTGAAGTTTCATTAAAATATCTCGATGCGTTCTCAAGTTATTCAGCTGAAACCGTTTTTCTATTTTTAGTAACGGTGACCTTGGCCTTAACTACACCCATCCCATATGCAATCCCAAGCGAGGTCTCGATGCAAGGTATCTATGTGTAAAGTTTCATTAAAATATATCAAGGCGTTCTCAAGTTATTGAGGGGAAACCGTTTTTCTATTTTTAGCCACAGTGACCTTGATCTTTGACCTCAAATTTATAGGGTGCTTCCTTTCCTCCCAATTAACCAGCGTACCAACTTTCATGATCGTAGGTCAAAGCGTTCTCAAGATATCGTGCGGAAACGAAATGGTCTACGGACAGACCTACCGAGCGAACGACCGACCGAAGGGGGGCATAAAAACAAAAATAAAACATAGCATTTTGAAAATGTATAACCTTTGTGTAAAAAAAGTATAGGTGAAATATTATATTATATATCGGACTCTTCTGCTTAGGGATTTTATGGAGGCAATAACGCATGACTTCTCAGCGTGTTTACAGAACACAATATGAAGCAAATAGAGTTTACAACCTAAGCACAGATTGCATACCTTATACGTACCATGAGATATCTACTAAACGCTACACACCACAGCTGGTAAATGAGGCTCCATGCAGGGTGGTTGCCAGGGCACACTGGGTGGCGTTGATGATGACATGGTTCTGATGCTCCTGGTAGTCAGTTATGGACTTCAACACCATTCGACAAATGGAAACAGCCTTGTTAACGCTAACAATAGAATGCAACAGATTGTTGTTTATTAAATGTTACCTTTTAATTACCTGCTTATCATGAACCTTAATAGACAAGAAAGGAACGTATTCCTACAGACTTCACTTCAATACATATGTACCAGTATGTATGTACCAGTCTCCCATCGATTGGTATATTGGATAGCATGTATTCATTGCTCTCGCAATATTTCAAATGTAGTTACTATAGAATCCATATCCTGTATTTAAAGAATACCACATGAAAATGTCTCTTACAATGTTTTGGTAGTACTATTAGATACAAGTTGAGATCAAAGACTGAGTTAGAATTTGTAGGGATATAGTAATGAAACGTTTATGTGAAATTATTTTGTAACCCAGCCATTGTTTCCTGACAAAATGACTGTTACTGTTTCTTTCTGATAATTTCTAGTTGATTTGTTTTTTCTGGATTAATTTATTCTTTAATATAAGCAATAAAGTATGGAGATGATTTAGGTTGGCATTTTGTGATTTTTGTGATTTTTTATTGCTCTTAACAATTGTCAGGATTGTGAATATACCAAGTTGATAAATTGGCCAGAATATAGGCCTAGGGACACACAAAGAGCTTTTCAGGGTAAGATTGTCTAGTTTTGGGAAAGGCCGGGCACAAGTAAATGTATCTGAAATGATATAGATCTAGAACATACTAACTAATCAAACGACTTTGAACTGTATCTGTCTGCGTCACCATTTCTATGATAAACACAGACATGGATTGTTAGTCACCTTGTAATAGAGATATAGAAAGATAATTGTCCCAGATACGGTGCACATATAGAAAGTAGCATGTGACTACCATTTAAAGGGAGCATTTTCATATATTTTGTATGCTATATTGAAGATTGATGCAATATATGGCGAAACAATTAGAACTATTGCCCAGCATGTCCGAGAGCATGAAAAGAGACGTCTTCCAAAAATTATGTATAATTACTGTACAGTACAGGCAAGCAGCAAAATCATTTGTCAAAAACAGACAAGTAAGGCAATACAAGATTGTGCCACCCCTGGGAAAGTATGCCAATATACTGATAGATATCGCATATTTAGGTTTTTATATTCAATAAACCTTGGGTGCAGTTTGGATGCAGGTGGCAGTCATCAATGCACTCGTCACAGGGAGGTCCTTCACAGTTTCCTTCAAATTTACTGGCTTCATCGGCACTCTGTAATAATAAAGAAACATTGTACATGTATACACCAAATACAAAATACCAACTTCATAGATCATTAAACTGCAATAGATGTAGACAATTTCAATACACTGAGCACTTCTTGATAAGGTCTGAGATGAGCAGCAATTGATTACCTCGGTAGCTGCCGCTAAATTACCCGGGTACCCAAAATGGTTATTTCCCTTGAACAGAAACTTAAACCAGTCAGCATTCATTGTATCAAATAGCATATTTATACAGGCGTTTGAAACAGTTACTGTCTAAACTTTGAGTTAAGTATACAAACAGCTGAACACGGCTATTTTAAACACCGTTAATTTGAATAAATCGCAATTTCATGCAATTTCAAACTATTTTTTCAGTCCTGATATTTTTCCTCTTTATTTTACTAAAATAACAATCATTAATTCAAAGTTGCCTATTTCGAGCTAAAATTGTGGTCCCAACTACGTTTTTCACACGTAATCATCAGTGTTAATTTCAAAGTCGCACATAGCCCAAGCTGTCTATCAAAGGTGTGATGACTTGGCTGTGGTCGCGTGGTTAAGTTTTGACACATTCCATTGTTCTCGGATTTACCGAGTGATGTAAGAAGCGTTGGTAAAAAAATCAGCTTTAAGTGGATATACAGTTGAGTTATAATTGTGAAGAAACCAACAATGCTGACAAATTTACAACATTTACAATGTTATTTACGAACCTTTATTATACATGTGAACATCGTACATACACACAGTGTTATTTAACCACATTAACAATTTTCACAACTATAAAATGTATTATTACAATGGAGAACATCGCCAAACTCCTCGCAGGTGTTACTTCCCCTATCAGTTAACAGTAACACTGCAGTCACATGTAAAATCCTTCCCAATCTGAAAGTATTATGTGTTTGTATTAATTAAAGTTTACTTATTTAATGCAACTCAGTGCAAGTTTCTACATACAAAATTCTTCTTGTAGTTGTACTTTTATATATCGTTTGCGATCAACAATGAAAAAGGGAAATGAAAATAACTAAGTAAAAAACATAAAGCCAAGCATTTTTGTCTAAATCCCCTCAAAGCGTGAGCCTTAATTGGTGTATCAAATGGCCCGGGGGTCAATATTAACAGGGATCTAAACTCCGAACAAAGTATATTTCCTAGGATCCGGAATCATTTGGCATGTCAAATTCCCGCCTGTCGGGAATGACTTTCAGTTTAAAGCCCCGTATATGCATGCCGCTTCCCCTTCCTTGGGAAAAATATTGAAAGGTGCATTATCACATGTTTACGCAGGGATTTGATTAGAGCTATGCTTCTGGGAACCAGACAATTCTGTGTGGAGGTTGGAACATCGCTATTTCGAATTTTCCTATTTCGAACTGTTTTTGTTGGTCCAAATCATGACTCCAAAAAAGCAGTGTTCAACTGTATAGTAACTAGGAACACACTGTTTTGTACTTAGATATTAGGGCATACAAATTTGATTCTATTTTTAGCGTCCTCGGGCTGGTAGGTTTTTGGATGCCTGAACGAAAATACAAACATTTTTGACAATGTAAAATATCTAGTTGGAAAGCATTTCAAAATTGAAAAAAAAATTGATTTACGTGTTTTTACTAATATTCGTCAAAACAGTGTGCAGCTAATCAATTTACACAGTTAAAAAACTGTGTTAAATTTGGTTCCCAATATGAAGATGGTATATTACAGTTTTTCATGAAAACATTTGCTTCAGCTTGTACCACTGCCATTAATAAGTTGTGAAAGAAAAATGTTTTTTATCGACTCATTGTTTGTTTTATCTGCCTGGTTGGTAGGTTCCGAAACATCACGGGACGCTAAACATATAATCAAATTGGTATGGCCTTATTGTATAGTACCGATATATTTATGTAATAATGTGCCAAGTTGAAATTGAAAACATAAATATATTGAGGTCCTCAACTTATGTTATTTTTAAGCTTTTAATATTATTTTCTTGCTAAATTTATTGTTTTTATTTCGACTACAATGCTAAATACAAAATGGTGAATTGACAACGGTTCACACATTCAACCAAGCATCTTGTATGCTGTCGCTGTCTTGCAAGAGGTTTATTTAAGTTTCATTGAACATGGATATTTTGATACAAGCATTGTTTTATCTGGCAAACAGCTTTGCACGCATATTGCAAGACAAAACACTTCGTCACTTGGTTGAGATTGTAAAAACAGAAACCATGTAAACTTGTATGTATCAATAAAAAATTACCATTAAAATTGCCACATCATTTATTGATTTCACATTTTAATATTTGTAAATAAGTGCATTAAGGTAGAGCTCTGTAAAGATGGAGATGAGGATGATGTAGGAGATGTTGGTGATCATGTTGATGTGGTCATGATGCTGACATTTGTAGTGATTACTACTATAACAGCAAGGATATGACGACGACGATGCTGTTGCTACTAATGGTGATTATGACGATGGTGACGATGATGAAGAAGATGACGATATGGTGACGACGATAATGATGTTGCTAATGATGAAGAAGATGACGATGAAAACGATGATAATGATGATGACGGTGACGATGAAGAATTTAGATTATAATATTTCCAATTTTGGAACAATTTTGCTCCATTATCTTATTTGCAGAAAACACAAGTTTTGCCAGTGAACAGTCTTAGCATAGAGGTGTGTATATGCAACAACACTGCTATTAAATAAATTGACAACCAATTAAAAGTAGACCGAAGTAAATCGCTCAGAAGGATAGGCCGAGAGTTTACATCAGCGTCCAAAGCTCGGAATAGGCTGTCCCAACCTAAGTTGTAATGTCCGAACTATGGTAGTTTTTAGTGTATCTTTATCAGACTGGTTTTTATGATCTACAACCGTTCGAAATGTCATTTTCTTTGATACAAACACGCATCTGTTTGTAAAAATATTTGCGCACAGTAACAGATTACACCGCGTTGACAGCATTCAACCTTCATCCGAACATTGGTGAATTTGCCCTAATTACTTACAACCCAGATAGTAGGGATAGTAGCGTTACCCGACCTGATACCTTTACACCATCTAGATAGTCTTACTGATAAATGATTCAACTAATGGGAGGGAAACTTATTATACAGTTTAACGTCTGATCGCTCAAAAATTGTTTTAATGGTGTAAAACTGAAAGTTACAATTTTCATCAATACAAACTATATAAAATCTGGGAACGATATAAATATCCATGGAATCCACATTTTTTGCCAGCCTTCTGATAATAAAATTTATAATTTGAAACTACAGACCAAATCACTTTCAAGAAATCGGTCATGCAACATTCCTAATCTGGCACATTGTCCAAATTTGCCTTCAAGGCCAAAACATCAAGCATTATCTGTGCTTCTCAACAGGTTACAAATGCACACACAAAACCATGTTTCAAGTTTATTCAAGACGAGACAAGACAAAACAACTTTTATGGTCGGGGATACATAACAAGTAAACATTTGCTATTTATAGCTATTGACGGACTTAAAAGTTAAATAATCAATAATCGCTAACGCACAAACGCTGCATGGACGGTGTTCAGGAGGACCAAACAATATTGATTGATGCTTGTTGTAACATTGTCTGCATGCAAAGCATGTACAGTAGATCACCGTTATTTAGAACACCGTTAATCTGAATTCCTTGTTATTTCGTTGTTTTTTTTTACTTTAGTTGGATTTACATTCGTTAGGTTATCAGTTCGATTTAACTTGTAACAGATTCTAAATGAACTATATTGCGCCATGTACAATAGTCAGAATGTCAGGGGAAATAATAAATAAGGAAAGATTCACTATTGTATATACAGTTTGGCGATTTTTGCAACGATAACGCTATCTATAAATGTTTAATTCAAATAATCATTATTTCATAGTATTTTTATTGGTCCACACGACTTCCAAATAACGAGGTTAAAATGAAACCAGGTTTTTCAAGGGCAAGCTTTTATGTTGTGTAGAAATAGTGGCAGTCTCTTATGCTATAAAGCAGGACACAGTTATACTTAAAACAATACATGAGATAGTTTCAGTCTTAATGAAGTTAGGCTAAAAACAATTAATGAATTGTTTCTCAGGCACTTTTTCCAAAAAATCATGAGGGAGGGCGATTTTTCCTTTGTTGGAAGTTATTATTTTATTTTTTTCTCCTACTCTTTTCTATTGGCACTATGTAATGGCTTATTAAAACAAGTAAATAAGTGCAGATTAAAGACAATTTAAAGGTTTAATAACAACGTAAGCATCCGTTTTTAAAAAATTCTAAATATAGATTTATTAATCACAAACGGTCATTTATGGAAGCTGACGTAAAAAGGCAATCAGTTTGAATGTTCATAATTAACATAAGTGCCTTCAAATTGATATACCATCAGCATTAAAGTGCTCCTATTTATAGAATTTAACTTTTCGTTATTCATGTTTTTATGGATGTTAAAAACAGGAATTATTTGCAATAAATCACCAACAATTTTTGGAAAGGAAAATCAACACTCTTGTCAATGCAGCTGGCATTTGTGTTTGTTTCCAAAGGACTTGTATTGACACAGACTTTCTTCAAAAAACAAAAGTTTAAGTCAACAAATAGACGATATTTACAATGGTTCCCAATCAAACATGACTTTTTTTCAAAATTTACAAAGTATTTCACAATTTGTGTATATCCGATTCATATAATTAAATCTGACAGGAAGAAAATTACCCGAAATATCGAAATCTCTACTGGGTAACTCTTCTTCCACTGTCTTAAAATGCGGATACGTTTAATTTTAAGCCTCTGTCCATGGGATTAAATCAATACATCGTAATTTTAGTAAATAGTTCTTATGAATGTTTATGGTGTTTATTCGTCCAAAATCTGTTTTTTTATTTACGAAAGGTATTGTTCAAAAGCACTTGGTACGATCGGAATATACTGTAATAAACATGTTGGTTTACCCAAGAGTTATCACCAGTTATTGCATACAGAAAATAGATGATAGCAAGTTACCAAAATGTTAATAATTCAAAGATTTCAATAAATAGTTTTTGTATTTTGTTAGGTAACATGTCCATAAAAAACACTTTCTGCAAAATGTTATTTTTTATTAATATATTTCTGGACTGCTCCTTAAAACCCCAGGCGCGATCGTAAAAAAATAGTAATTTTTTTTTTTTTGCATTAAATCAAATTCGTGGCGGGACATTAGAAAATGTTGCGGCGCTGGCTGAGAAACAAATCATTATTTTTTTTAGCCTTATGATGGGTGTACCTAGTAGTGATTAATATACATGTTATTTTCACTTTATTTTCTTATTTTTTTTTTTTTTTCACTATTTAAACAGGTTCTCGTGCAACATTTCGTAGTTTTGTAAGCAATTGTATATACACTTCACGGATCAATTACAGTTAAGAAACAACTACAACTTTGTCACATGGGTGACCTCGGGCCCCGATTGATAGCATGTTTGAAGGTAAGGGTCAGTCAATTTTTAAAGTAATGACAGGAAATGAAAATATATGTACTTTTTAATAAAAATTCAATCCCCATCTTCACGTACTGTTCAACTACACATTACCCTCTACAATGAAGACAAGTTTCAAGAAATTCCGTTGGATACTCTAGGAGGAATTGCATTCAAAAGGAATTTTCGCTATACATTACATACAGGAAAATAATGAAAGGGCCATAACTTGCAAATGGAGGAGAAAAATTTAAATCCTCATTTACACTCACAAGTACACGTCCAATCTGGCCCATATTCTACCTCAAATGAGACCTTATGGCTATACACAAACAGTGCAAGTCTCTGTCCTCCACGTTGTTTCGTGCTCAGGTGAGCTAAAATGTGGTTGGACAGAACAGGGTGATTACTATAGGGCATCTGCAAAAAAATTGGGGGCCCTAATTAGTAATAAAAGGTATCCATGTATAAAGTTGAATTACAATAGCTCAATTCGTTCTCGAGTAATTGAGTGGAAACCCTTTTTCTATTTTTTGTAACGGTGACCTTGACCCCATCCATCCCCTATGTAATCCCAAGCCATGTCTGGATAAGGTATTTATGGAACTATTGAACGGTTTGTCAGTTATGAAAGAAAAACATGAAATATGTGGATGGACAGACGGACGGACAGGGTGATTACTATAGGGCACCCGCAAAAAATTTGCAGGGCCCTAATGACTTGCTACTGAATTTGGGGTGCTTATGTGCAAGTGACTCACAGGGAATGCATGTGAGCATTTGTTCTATGTCGCATTGTCATTACAGTCTATCTCAATATTTGATCATCTTTATAAGTTATTGCTAAGTCTAAGCCTCTAGTCTATGCCTTTTGGTCAGCAAAACGTGTAGTTGTACCAATAGAATGAGGTCCCATGCCATGGCCATATTAGCTAAAGAAACTTCAGCGAACAGTTTATATAGTACTGACTAGACCTGTTCGCTGAAGCCAACCCTGTTTCGAAAGTCAACCAGAGTCATAGTTACAATTTATCTCCCCTGTTGTGATTGATCTACCCTGTTGTGAGTGATCTCCCCTGATATGATTGATCTCCTCCATTATGATTGATCTCCCATGTTACAATTTATCTCCACTGTTATGACTGATCTCCCCTGCTATGACTGATCTCCCCTGTTATGATTAATATCACCTCTTATGATTGATCTTACCTGTTATGATTGATCTCCCCTGTTATGATTGATCTCCCCTAATATGATTGATCTGACCTGTTATGGTTCATCTTCCATTTAACCTCGAAATTAAGTTGTTATGATTGCTTTGCTCTGTTACTTTTGATAAGTCCTATTCTTGCCAATCGGCCCCTGGTTCAGCTGTATTGACTTATATCTCCTTTGATATGGTCGGTCGTGATTTTCCACTCGTGAAGCTTAAGGCTTGATCTTATAGAATCATTGCAGAAACATACAAACACGCAAAACATTTTGAATATTAAGAAATGTACAGTATATTATGTAAAGCTATTGATGCAATTTATATAATATTTAAATGTGTTATATATTTGTTTACCTCATTTAGATTCCTTTCAGTGTGTTTATGTAACTGTAATCGTCTACATTATATATATTGCGTCTACATTAAAGTATTATACTAATTAACGGAGTGATAATCAAGTGTAGAAACGCCATAATTCTTTGCAAAATGATGTGAATGACATATTAGAAAGGTATCAAAGACAGACATTTCGTAGAGTTACTAAAATACGATTTTGCCTCGAAGTATAAGTCTTACGCCATATTACAATTCAGTCGTTTGCTGCTGTTACTGTTGACGTTCAAGAAGAGGAATTATCAAATTATTTCATCAAATCAGTGAAGGTACAAAGAAATTTGCTCAGTGTGCAATTGTTAAAAACGATGAACTACACGTTTATATGTTAATACATTTACTATTATAACTCAAAATTGTTTGAAACGGATTAAAGTTAGTTCCAAAAAAGCACAGTTTATTCAGAATAAAATCACATTTCAAATGTTCGTGTCTAATCTACATAAATAACTTCGTAAGTTGTTGGCTTAGTTGGTCATACAGATTTCTGCACCCCAATACTTTCTGTCAACTAAGTTCATTAATGTTGTTGAGCTGACCATAACTACCGAGTTACCTCCCTTTAAACTGCCATAAGATGCAACTTAAAAGTAAACCTACGTCAATGCCAAAATCATGTATTATTTACCAACAACAAGTATCTCGATTTCCTCGTGCTTTGCCAATATGCGTGTAAAGTGTCTAACATTATACATGTATCAGCTGTCAAGAAGTACAACTATGCATAAAGTAATCGCCTAAAATAATAATAATGCGTAAAGTTGTAAACAGACGTACAGGTTAACAAACAGTCAGCACTCTGAGAGCTCAGACCTCTGCCACCCAAGTAAACAACTTAAATTTCCAGTGATGAACGAGGGATGATGAAATATAATGTAGTTCTTTTCATATTTTTAGACATACGACTATTTCATAGAAAAAAGTACATTAAAATAAACTGGAATATATATTGCATCAATTTACAAAATTTCAGCGATTTTACTCTTCTCTGTTAAAAATGAAATGCATTTAAAATGAGTCACTATAGGCAACCCGGAGCACACATATTGGCATTCAATGACGTCGTTAACGTCATTTGCTTCGGGGAAGATTTGGCGCATAGGAAATGTTCTTGTTTCAATATTATTATTTCACTATTATTCAATATTTTCTGATATTTCAATTACACTATCTTATCAATGATTCTTGTGTTGGGATCTCCGTAAAGAGGTCTTTCTCATCATGGTCTTGAGGCAATATGATAACCAATCACATATACTTGTACAAAGCGCTTTTTTTGCGTTTGGAATACCAATATATTAGGGATGGGACCGAATACTGAAATCAATATTCGAATATTCATTTTAGGTATTCGAATATATTCGAATATTTGTGTTGTAAATACGACTATATACGACACCCTGTCCGAATATTTACCTATCCAAAATATGTATACTACGTGTACCTAGTTGTTTTACCTTGCTTCAGTGGTAAATGAGCGATATAACTTTGTGAGTGTTAGGCAAATATAAAGAAATGTAAGATATTTTTAAATGTATTGTTAGTGAATTTGTTAACCTTTTTTTTTCAGAACCATGAAGCTTGTATCTGCTGTGCAGATTACACGTTGCCTGGGTTTTGTCTAATGACAGCATAAAGAACTTCCAAGCACGTGATGGTGGCATTGTTTAATAATAATGACTCTTGTATGATATATGGTGTTGATATAATGGAAAATAATTTACAAGTGACGTATATTAAGATTGACCAGATCATGCTAATTTTGTTAAAGAAATTGATTGGCTGATAATGGATTCATTTTTATTGGTTTACTTAGAGAGTAATTGTAATTTACTGTTAACAAGTTAGATGTCACTTAAGGACAATAAACAACAATGTACGCCTTGTGTAAAATGTGAAACCGTTATCACAACATGGCCCAGTTTTGTTATTTGTGGATACAATGGGTCATATTCGCGCCTCCTACAAACTTTTAACTCGCAGCCCTTGCAAAGACATGGCCACCCTGCCAATTATCAATTGTTGTTAATTGGACATGTTTAGCATGTGTTGTAAAAATGTTACACTGCCTCCCGCCCACCTGCTAGGCAGGAAATAGACTGAAATTCATGTTAACTTTGCAATCAAACTGGGAAAAAAACATGATTTTTTAAAGAAATTTTGTTCTTTAAATAAATAAGAAAATCGAATATTCGTATTCGTTTTTTTATACTCTAATATTATCCGATATTCGAATATTCGGTCCCATCCCTACAATATATAAAAAAAATAAAAACATTCTGCATTTTAAGTATGTCTGATTACATTACACATTTAGCATATAAACGTGAATAATGTTAACATATGCATACATTATTTTACTGAATCAAGAAAGGAAATACCAGTCAGAAATATTTACAACAAGGCTTTGATAGTATTGCAAGCAATACAAGAGTCCGCTACCGGTGAAAACCCCTGCTAATTAAACATTGTGCAATACTGTCAAATCGCCTTTTATATGCAGTGTACAAAGTTTCATATTCAAATCCCATTTGTCACTGCAGTAATAAGTTTTTTTGCTTTTTTATTTTAGTAACAATGACCAAACATTCGAGTTACTTTTCCAGTTATTGCAGTACTAAACTGACAGAGGGCGATAATATAGTCCATTCTGTGTACCAAGTTTCATGATCATATGTTATGTTCTTTTAGAATTATTACAGTATTAAGTTTATTTCTATTTTAAGTAACAGTCACGTGACCTTTGACCTCTCGTGAAAAATAAAAGGTCGTGCGTAATTCTCACATCGCTGTTGCTATGTATACAAAGTTTCCTCAAAGTGTCTTCAGTACTTTCCGAGTTATCACAGGATCCAGGTTTGGGGGACGGACGGATAGACAGACATACAGACAAAAGACAGAATGACACACAGACAGATGGCAAACCGATAGTTCAATCTCTGTACCAAGTTTCATGGTAATATCTTATGTCCATTTCAAATTTTTACAGTATTTAGTTTATTTATATTTTTAGTAACAGTCAGGTGACCTTTATCCTCTGGTGAAAAAAAACGTCGTGCATAATCCTCACATTGCCACATTGATGTTTATACGTATACCCAGTTTCATCGAAATAAGTTCAGTACTTTTTGAGTTATTGCAGGAACCAGGTTTTGGGGACGGACAGACAGACGGACGGACAAATATACGGACGAACAAATAGAGAGACACACAGACAAATGGCAAACCTATAGTTCAATTTTTATACCAAGTTTCATTGTCATATCTTATGTACTTTTCGAATTATAACAGTATTTTGTTTATTTCTATTTTTAGTAAGTCATGTGACCTTTGATCTCTGGTGAAAAATAAAATGTCCTGCATAATCATCACATTTCCGTTTATAGGTATACCAAGTTTCATAAAAATATCTTCAGTACTTTTTGAGTTATAGCAGGATTCAGTTTGTTTGTTTTTTCTATTTTCAGTAAGTCATGTGACCTTTGACCTCTGGTAAAATAAAAGGTCATGCACAATACTCACATTGCCGTTCATAGGTGTACCAAGTTTCATCGAAGTATCTTCAGTACTTTTTGAGTTATCGCATGAACAATATTTTGCAGCCGGACTGACTGACGGACGGACCATTTAAACTTCATTCATGCATTTAAATATTGGCTTATAAAAAGCAAATGTGTATATTTATTATAAAAAACTGTGTGTTAAAAAAATGCTGCTTCATTATGCAAAAAATGCATATATTTATGATACATCAAAAGACTTGCATAAACATGCATGGTTCCATCATGTATGACTGGGAAGTAAACTCAGGGACATTTTCTCAATTAGAGACCATATCTCCAATTGATTACTGCTTTAATTGGTACATGTATGTATTTTGACACTTTGTGTTGACAATATACAAGATACTGGTAGGTGTGATTTGGTCCCAATACCGTGGTAATTAGATTTAATCTATGGATTCTAGAGAGTAAGTTATTAATGAAGAAATGAATCCATGATACTGACTAATGTACAAAAAGTATAAACAATGAAAAATAATTAAAATGAATGTAAAATGATGAAATATAATAGTGACGGTGTGATTTAGCTGTTACCCCCACAATATACATGTGTGATGGAAATAAATGACATTTCTAAAAAAGGTATTATTTGTAACTACTTCCTCAAACCATCCATTGGCAGAACCATTTTTTTTTCTTTTAAATGAAATAAAACAAGAGATGTTTGTAAAACATGTATGCCCCCCCCCCTTGCACACAAGTTGTTAATATGTGCAATTGTTGAGAAAAATATTTAATATGCAATCCCAAGCGAGGTCTCGATAATATATGGTATCCATGTATGAAGTTTCATTAAAATATCTCGATGTGTTCTCAAGTTATTGAGCGGAAACGGTTTTTTGATTTTAAGAAATGGTGACCTTGACCCCACCCATCCCATATGAAATCCCAAGAGAGGTCTCGATATAAGGTAACTATATGCATGAAGTTTCATTGAAATATTACGATGCGTTCTCAAGTTATTGAGCTGAAACTGTTTTTCTACTTTTAGCAACGGTGACCTTGACTCTACCCACCCCATATGCAATCCCAAGCGAAGTCTCGGTATAAAGTATATGTATGAAGTGTCATTAAAATATCTTGATGCGTTCTCAAGTTATTGTGCTGAAACTGTGTTTTTCTATTTTTAATAATGTTGACCTTAACCATGACCCCACCCATCCCATATGCAATCCCAAGCGAGGTCTCAATATAAGGTATCTATGTATGAAGTTTCATTGAAATATCTCACTGCGTTCTCAAGTTCTTGAGCTGAAACCGTTTTTCTATTTTTTGTAACAGTGACCTTTATCTTGATCCCACCCACCCCATATGCAATCCCAAGCGAGGTCTCGATGTAAGGTATCCATGTAAAAAGTTTCATTAAAATATCTCAATGCGTTCTCAAGTTATTGAGGGGAAACCGTTTCTCTATTTTTAGCAACAGTGACCTTGACCTTTGACCAGTTGACATCAAAATTTATGGGTTCTTCCTTTTCTCTCAAGTAACCAGCGTACCAGCTTTCATGATCGTAGGTCAAAGCGTTCTCAAAACATCGTGCAGAAAGGAAATGGTCTACTGTTTTTAGATTTTTAGTAACGGTGACCTTGACCCCACCCAACCCATATTCAATCCCAAGCGAGGTCTAGATGTAAGATATCTATGTATAAGTTACATTAAAATATCTCAATGCATTCTCAAGTTATTGAGCGGAAACCTTTTTCTATGTTTAGCTACGTGACATTGACCTTTGACCTGTTGACCTCAAAAGTTATACGGTTCTTCCTTTTCTCCCAAGTAACCAGCATACCAACTTTCATGATTGTAGGTGAAAGCGTTGTCAAGATATCGTGCGGAAACGAAATGGTCTACGGTTAATATGAGTGGATCGTAATGATGTTCAGCAGTATTTTATTGTTAAAATCAATTGACATTATATTGAGAATAAAACGGGCACAATATGTTGATAATGGCAAATATTTTTACAAGGGAGCTAAACTTGCAAGTCTTCAAATAGGTTACAAAAAACTATACAACACAAACATAACTCATGCCGATATCTTGTCTGCATGGTTTTCTGAAGTAATTTTACGTCCCTTTTATGAGTTACTGCCTGTTTATTCATTGTGCCCTCTGGCTATGGATGAACTCCCCCCATACCAATTGATCTCTGTTTTGACATATGCCTTGTTGTAATTCATCACAACTGGTATGATTTATTTCCCCTGTAGTAATTGCCTTCACCTGTTATGATTAATTTTACCTGTTATGATTGATTTCCCCCGTTATGACTGACTTCTTTTTTATGAATAATATCAGCCGTTATGATTGATATCAGATTTTATGACTGATCTCCTCTGTTATGATATATTTTATCTGTTGTGACTGACCTCCCCTATATTGACTGGTATCCCTTGTTATAAATGTTTTGTAAATGGACTTTGCATTGGCTCATTTTCCATTCACTTCCAAAAAGAGGTGGAGCCAGTGTTTACAGACCATGCAGTTGGTCTGCAAGTTTTCATCACCCTAATACTAAGTTTGTTAATGTTCATAGGCTGACCATAACTACCAAGTTATTTTCCTTTCGATGCAACTTAAAGTAAACCTCGATTTGCTCGTGCTTCGCCAATATGCGTGGACACTATCTCCCCTTATACATTTGTCAACTGTCAACTGTCAAGAAGTACAATTATGCATGAAGAAATTGCCTAAAATAGTAATAATAATAATAATAATAACAATAATAATAAGAATAGTAATAATAATGCGTCAAGTTGTAAACAGATGAACAGATAAACAAACTGTAAGCACTCTGAGAGCTCAGACCTCCACCAGTTAAGCTACAAAACAATTTACATTTTCCAGAGATGTAGCGTGTTACTCCCCTTGCATGCATATCTGCCATGTACAAAGAACCTTTCAACAATTCCTTGAATATGACAGTGATCCAGATTACAACCAAAATACAACCGTTCCCTAATTGGTCAGTTTCCAGCCTTTCCAGAAAAGTTCATGAAATTCCTTTCATAACTTTTAAAATAAGTCGCTTACAGACGATGGATAATAAAAAAACGGTAACAAAAACATAACCTATTTGGCGGATGCAACATAAAACAAGCAACAAAAAGAAAACCCTTTAAGCATCTGTTACAAACACATTTCCTCCTTGATGAAGGTAACAAAACATGTTGAGCGGTCACTGTCTATGACAAATACAGGAACTAGAAATTATAATTAATGCATGCAAAAGATATAGAGATAACATTCCAACAGTCTACTAAATTACTGTCATATTACTTACAGTGTCATCTTTATAAGTCTGTATACCTAAAATGTTAATAAATAAGAAATAATACTTAACATTCCACAGTTTTCAGATAAAGCTACTTGGTCAAAATATTTATGAATAGGGGCCCAGGACAAATTTGCGATGTACGTTCTTTCTTAAGTAGACCTACATGTATTTAAATGTTCTCATGATCAAATACTATTTTTTCCCCACATCGGGGTATATTGGGTTTGCTAATGTCGGTCCGTCGGTCGGTCAGTTGGTAGACCGCTATTGGGTTTGCTAATGTCGGTCCGTCAGTTGGTAGACCGCTTTTGTTTCCGCTCTTGAAGTCCAACAGTTTGCCCCACATCGGGGTATATTGGGTTTGCTAATGTCGGTCCGTCGGTCGGTCAGTTGGTAGACCGCTTTTGTTTCCGCTCTTGAAATCCAACAGTTTGCCCCACATCGGGGTATATTGGGTTTGCTAATGTAGGTCCGTCGGTCAGTCAGTTGGTAGACCGCTATTGGGTTTGCTAATGTCGGTCCGTCGGTCGGTCAGTTGGTAGACCGCTTTTGTTTCCGCTCTTGAAGTCCAACAGTTTGCCCCACATCGGGGTATATTGGGTTTGCTAATGTCGGTCCGTCGGTCGGTCAGTTGGTAGACCGCTTTTGTTTCCGCTCTTGAAATCCAACAGTTTGCCCCACATCGGGGTATATTGGGTTTGCTAATGTCGGTCCGTCGGTCAGTCAGTTGGTAGACCGCTTTTGTTTCCGCTCTTGAAATCCAACAGTTTGCCCCACATCGGGGTATATTGGGTTTGCTAATGTAGGTCCGTCGGTCAGTCAGTTGGTAGACCGCTATTGGGTTTGCTAATGTCGGTCCGTCGGTCGGTCAGCTGGTAGACCGCTTTTGTTTCCGCTCTTGAAATCCAACAGTTTGCCCCACATCGGGGTATATTGGGTTTGCTAATGTCGGTCCGTCGGTCGGTCAGTTGGTAGACCGCGTTTGTTTCCGCTCTTGAAGTCCAACAGTTTTCATCGCTAAACGTGATGAAAATGTTTGAGACCATATCTTAGCCAAGGTTGATGATCAACCAATTTGTCCCAGGAAATGCAGAGCTATGGCCCTTGATTTATGTAATATTGACTTTTTTCAACAGTTTCCGCTCTCCGTGTCCAACAGTTTTTATTGAAACCTGATGTTTGTAAAAATGTTTAAACTTAGAGGGAGCATACCTGTTTTACAAACAGCTCTTGTTTTCTCTACCATCAACATTCCAATGTTATGTCAGCAATTAATGTATTGCAAATAATTATTTTGATTAAATTACTGTACAGACAAATATGTGAGGGGATTCTTTCAACACAATGTTGCGCCAACAAGCACATACTTTGAATATAGGCTGCAGTAGTAGCAGTTGAAGTAGATCAGTAGTAGAAATCGTGGCATGTGCAACTTTATTGGGTACGTTTTTTAATGAATTAGCAATCAAACACTGCAATACTTTAAACCGTATACATTTTTCAGGCGTAGCTGTCAAACCCAACTTTTCACCTTTCTCAATATCCAGTAAATTGTTGTAAAAATTTCCCCCAGTAGTCCCAAATAAATAAATCCTAATATTGCATCGGCTAATTTGAAATATTCACACTACTCTGGTCAAAAAAGAAGTGAATCAACATGTCTTGTTTGCAATGATGTAAATCAATGCAACTTTTGAGTGCCCCTTCTATATTTGTACACTATAAATAGAAAGCCAGAAGTGGTTATCAGCCTTCTTTGCACATATGTTGTTGGCGCCCTCTGGCTTTCAAGGGACGATGCAATAGAAAGGGTAAGGACTCGACAAAATTATCGTTGTAATGTTGGAATATTCTTAACAACACAATGAAATATCTAGCCAGCCATAAATAAACAAGAGCTGTTTATAAAACAGATATGCCCCCTCTACGTTAAAATAGCTTAACAGGCTAATTTTGGATAATCAAGGGCCCTAACTCCACAGTTACTGGGACGATTTGGTTGATTATAAAACTTCACGGAGATAATATGCCCACAAAGATTTTCACCGAATTCCTTGAAGATCGGCTAAGAACTGTTTGACTTAGAGAACAGAAACTGCTAAAAAGGTCTATTTTAGATAATTCAAGGGCCATAACTCCACAATTACTGGGGCCATTTGGCTGATCATTATCATTGGCAAATATATTATGCCCACAAACATGTTCATGTAGTTTGATGAAGAACAGATGAAATCTGTTGGACTGAAGAGATCGGAAACCGCTAAAAAAGACCAATTTCAGATAATTTAAGGGCAATAACTCCACAATACCTGGAGAGATTTGACTGATTATCAAACTTGACATAGATATTATTATAAAAAACATTTTCATGAAGTTTTGTGAAGATTGGATGAAAAACTATTGGACTTTGAGAGCGGAAACAGCTAAACAGGCTAATTTTAGATCATTCAAGGGCAATAACTCCACACTTCCTAAGGTGATTTGGCTGATTATCAAACTTGACCTAAATATTATTATAACAAACATTTTCATGAAGTTTGGTGAAGATCAGATGAAAACTGTTGAACTTAGGGACCGGAAACAAAAGTGGTCTACTGACAACCGACATTAGCAAACCATTTTACCATCTTTGATGGGGGGCAAATTAAAATATTTGAGCACTCTTATTTATTCCATTAGAATGAAAATAATTGAGCATTAGACGAAGTTTATCTCCAATTTAGTAAAACAACCACAATGCACGCAAAGGGTTTGGGTTTTCTTTACTAATACACATGAACATAACAATTTCTCTTTTCACAACACTAAATGTGCATACTGTTCTCAACACATAAGTAACTAAACTTAGGATAAATTCTGAAAATATTTAATTTTGGTTGGTAAATAATGCTAACAGTTTTCAGGGTGAAGTCTGATTACTAGATACACAATATAAAATATTGCCACAACACATTTACACTGATAAATTGTATTATTCTTGGCAAATGTGTGGCCTAAGTGATGTTGGAAACAATCCATTATGCGATTACCCTGGGGTGTCCCAAATTTAATGTAACCTCAATTTGACGATTGTTTGATATTACTTAGGAGATCTAATGCCAATGTGAAAACAAATATTACTGAATATTTCCACAGGTGCTTAGTGTGTGGCTATGATAATAATTTGTGAACATATCATTTTATCGACAAATAATCAAGAAATTATATATACATTTAACTAGAAATCTAACTCTTACCCCTTAAGTCAATCACATTACGCACCGAGTTTGCAGTTTTTTGCGTATTGGGTATTTTAATAAAGTTTTGTTACTCATCAAATATAAAATAACTTGCGTAAATGGGGTTTCAGAATTGCGTATTTACCCAAATTCCGATGGGGGACATAATAAAAATATTATGATATATTAGAAGGAGTATAGTATAAATTAATATATAAGCATAGTGTACCGATTGAATCTAGTCAGTCATGAGATGGATAAGTGAACTATAAGTAACAAAAAAAAACAACACAAAACCAAGTGACGCACATGTCCAATAGCATCAGTATTCCTTATTTTCAAAATTAACATAGACGCCGATTATTTTTTAAAAGATATTTCTTGTTAATATTGTCAGTATTTCAGCGAAATACTGTAGATATGCTCCTTCAATAAATAGAGGATATTTGTTTGTTTTCGGTGTGATGACGCGTGAAATCATCACCGGAAAGGGAGACAATTTATATTTTCACGAAAGCTTGCACGACTGAAAATATGTAAATTGTCTCCGTTTCCGGTGATGATATAACGCGTTATCACACTAAAAACAAACACATTTTCTTTTTATTTTATGCTTTATTAACCTTTGTTTTACATATTATTGAAAAATATCGCCAGAATCATATCGTCATGACGTCAAAATAATGACATCATTTCACAGTTTTGAGCCCAGCATCAATGACGGTCCGTTTTATTTACTGTATTTAATCGGGACCCAAAAATGTTGTCCCTCACTGTGAGTGATATAGGGATATATCTCACTGATATTTTTCTATATTTCACTACTTAGCATTAAATAATACATTATATTAACTTAGATTACATCGTTTTGTCATAAGATATTATTGAACCACCGTATTTTATCAGTTTTGAAAACCTCTAACAGCATCTAGATGTAGCGAATCAACTAAAGCAGTTACCATACTTATTATAAAGGCTAACATCTGATCACTAAACAGCTATCTTAATGACGTTAAACTGGAAGTTACAATTTTCATCAAATCAACAGCCTTTTGGTACTAGAAATTACAAGTTGCTACCTACAGACCACATCACTTTCTAGAAATCGGTCATGCAACATTCCTAATCTGGAACACTGTCTTAATTGTACTTCAAGGCGAATACATACAGCATTATCTGTGTTTGTCAACAGGTTACAAACACATACACAGGACCATGACCAGAGTTTATCGATGCACAAATGCTGTATGGTTCAGGTTCACAATGCTTGTTGTGACATTTTATGCAAGCATTGACATGTTTAGCATGTAACAGGTTTTTCAAAGGCAAGCTCTTATGTTGTGTAGCAAAAGCCTGAGTCTCTTACTATGAAGCAGATCGCAATTAAGCTTTTAATTACACCAGATAGTGTCATAGCAGTAATGTTATCATGGGTGTCCCTTGTAGTGATTGATGTTATTTCACTTCATGTTCTTAATGTGTTTTGTTTAAATCAGGAATAAAACAGAAAGGTTTTGTGAACTTGCTGGAAAGGAACAGATCATTATTGATTATTTATGAAACAATAACATCAATTAAATGGGTCATACAAAGGTTACTTGGATGAAGATCCTGTTTAAACTATTTATTTGCTATTTCAAGTTCTCATGCAATGTTTAATAGTTTTGTAAGCAATTATATTCACAATTCACAGATCCATTTAGAAACAAAAATGCTGAATTAATTGGGGTGCACATACGTGTGTGAGTCAGAGTGAATGCATGAAAGCATTTGTTTTATGTCACTTTGGCATTTTAGTCTTTCTCCATATTTAATCAGCTGCATAAGTTAAGTCTCAGATTTTTGGCAAGCAATACTTGCAGTTGTACAATAGAATGAAGTCCCATGGCCATGTACCTGAAGACAACTAAACAGTGTTTCGAATACAAAGCTAAACATCCAAATCTATCATAGTTGGAGAAATATCATTACTATTGCATGATAAGCTTACTCTGTGTTGATGTCCAGCAGTTCGTATTGTTAAAATCAATCAACATACTTTCAGATGAAAATTGGCACAATACATTGACAGTGGCAAACTTGTTAACAAAGGAGCGAACCTTGTAAGTTTTGGTATAGGTTACACAATACTATACAACACAAACAACTCATGCCAATATATTTTTTGCCTGCATGGTTTTTTGATGCAATTGATCATCCCTGTTATGTGTTATCACCTGTTTAATCATTGAGGCCCCTTTTTTTAATTGAACTCCCCTGTAACGATTGATCTGCCCTGTTTTGATGTATGCCCTGTTACGATTGATCGTTCACATTACATGTGGTGATTGATCTCATCTTGCTGGTATATCTCCCCCGTAATGATTGATTTCACTTAAAGTCAGTCGGAACCAATATGACTGTTAGTTCTTTTTGTGTGTGTTTTCTTGCATTAGAAGGTTGTTCAACTTGTATGGTTAAAAAATACTGCATTCCATCATATAGTTTAAAGACTGCTATAATATGAAATGATTCCTGAAAAGACAAAATCAATCAAGGGAATTCACTATATTGTGCATAATTCTCCATTTGCTTCAGACAGACACATGTTAGATATCTTGATGTACTATCACTTTAGTTGGAAATTGAGGATGTGATTCAGGTTTGAAGATTAAAAAAACAGATATGTTCAGTGAAATTACCACAAGACTATAGGTGACTGGGTCTGTGATTTTGAGTAGCAGTAGGAGTATGCAAGTCGCTATGACTTAAGATGGTGTTTGCGATTTAAAGAGGCCTATCGACGGTACATTTAGATCAACAATAACATTTGCAAAATAAAAGTTCATTTACAGAGAATTAATATTGAAGCATTATTAAATACAACAGCCTTGTTTCTATAAACAGTTGACAAATATATACAAGTCAGTGGTCATCTGTGACACTATAGTGGGTGCGGGAAAATTAGTATTACTAGTAAAATCGATATGAACGGAATGTACGTGTTGTACCTTTAATGAATTTTTTTTTGGAATAAATATTTTATGTCCTATTTAACATCGCTCTCTAAAGTAAAACAATGTTTAACAAAAAACCGACAGACTGACGGTATATTCATAGTGTGAATAAAATTGAGATGTTATCTCAAGTAGTTCTTTAGTTACGTCCCTTTGCAGGTCATTTTATTTTATATTGTCTTACATGTATTGTTTTTATGACAGAGGTTTATTCACTATCTGGAATGGAAGAAGCATGAACTTTCTTTTTCACAATTCCTATGCCTATATAAAAATAGCCTCTATTATTTTCCGGATCGCATTAAAATATGGTAACCGTTCTGTGAATCAAAGTTCAAAGATATATGCTAACATAACACGCGCAGAGTTTTCTAAAGACAAAGAACAGAAATCGCCGTTGTTAAACAACCAACAAATAACCCGAAAAAATAGTTCCAAAACTAAAAAATAGCTCACATTGTAATTGCAGAAAATCTAAATAATTATCGCATTACCATTGTTTATTGGCCAATAAACACCAATTTGTCATTCTGATGCGGTATATTAAACCACTCAAGCTAACACCGTCGTGATTTAAATCATCCGCATCAGAACTCAGACTCATTGATTATTAGCCGATAAACAACTCTAAATCAACTAGATGTGTCACAGACACGGATGCCCCCTTGACGCATGTTTGGACACAGATAAAAGGGCATGTCACCAACACTTATATCTGCTTTCATAAATTTATTGTCACACACATTCTATAGTGGAAAAAAAGACAAAGGACCATAATTCTGCCACAATTGGTCACAGGCAAAATTCCTTTCATTATGATTACCTACACATTAAGGTTGTTCAGCTGTGAGAGTTTGAGCAAAATCCTCCCAGTAGTTAAAGAGGAGTTTCTTTAAGTATATATACAGTAGAGTCAGCGATCATGTTCCGCAATTAATCAGAATTGCAAATAAAATACGTTTTAAATCGTTTTCACCCGTTTATAAATGGTTTTCAGCATTGTTCACCCGTTTTCAACCGCTGACTTACGTAATTCACCGCTTTTCAGCGCAAAAGCTATCTTTAGCGATTAATTACTACCGATACGGAGTCGCTCAAAGGCGGAGTAAACTTATAAAGCTCGGTAAAAGGGCGGGGCTTCTGAATCTATTTTAAACTACCACCAGTTTTCCTTTGTAAGCAATAAAGGGGCGTGGCTAAATATACATTATAAACCACTAAAAGGCAATAATTAAAATGTATTTGTTTATTGTAGTGGAAAAATTGTCAAAGGGACATAATTCTACCAATTTCGGTCGCAGCCAAAATTCCTTCCTTTAAGATCATCTACACATTAAGGTTGTTTAGCTGTGAAAGCTTGAGCAAAATCTGCCCAGCCGTAAAAGAGGAGTTGAGTCTACAATATATCATGACCTGTATATAGTGAAAAAATGTCAAAGGGCCATAATTCTGCCAAAGTTGGTTGCAGCCAAATTCCTTACTTTCCTATTACCTACACATTTAGGTTGTTCAGCTGTGTAAGTTGAGCTTAATTCAACAAGCCCTTACAGAGGAGTTCAGTCCACAAAATTTCATGAAGTATACATAGTGGAAAAAAATGTAAAATGCTAATAATTCTGCCAAAATTGGTCGCAGCCAAAATTCCTTCCTTTACGATCATCTACACATTAAGGTTGTTAAGCTATGAAAGTTTGAGCACATTCCGCCCAGCCGTTAAAGAGGAGTTGAGTTCACAAAAATTCGGGACAGCCGCACAGACAGACAAGTGCAATGCTTAATGTCTCCCACTTTGTGGAGGAAAAAAAAATTCTTTCTTAATTGTTGTTGAACCTCACAATGTACACACTACACAAAAGCGTGACCTCTGCTACATGTACTGTCAATGCACCATTGTTAATTTGAATGCAATAAAGTATGCAACTTACTAGTGAACAGCAATACATGAACATCTTTAAGAATCAGCGTATTATGTAATAACTTGCAGATGTGCAATAAGATTATTTGATTGTTAGAGTTTTACTCTAATTTATAGCTTTAACGATAGTATTTAGTAGAAGTAAAAATGCTAAGGTTTATATGTTTTAATTGGAGGTTCCAGCCAGTCGTGTCAGTACTTGATTTCAATGTGCATGCACTAAGGACTCAGACTATCAGCTCAGTTTTAAAACGTTCCAGCCACTCCAAACATGGCGCATACATTTAATGATGTTTGACCTTTGTGTTCGTAACCAACCTAGGATCATATGTTTGGAATTCAACAATTATCATGATTGCCAAATCATTACAATATCAACATCTCGACAATGTGATACCATAATAGTTTGTAGTGTCACCATTTTCACACTGACTACTTAAAGGGACCTGTTCACAGATTGGCAATTGAAAATTTTTAAAATGTTTGTCATAGATCCCAAATTCTAACATGATACTTGCTAATTTTTATAAAGACAAAGAACAAAATTATCCTTGTTAAACTACCTAATAAACAATGCAAAAAGTAGTCCCGCTTCTGAGCGGAGCATAGTAAAAAGTAGTTCCAATTATAATTGCAAAAATATGTCAACTCATGTTAGAATCAAAATAATTTTTGCATTATCGTTGTTTATTGGCCATTAAACAACTCTTTGTCATTCTAATGCTAACGCCTTCGTGGTTTAATTGCTACGCATCAGAACTCCAAATCATTGTTTACTGACAAACAATAATCAATCAAACATTGTATCATAAATGAAAAATATGTATAGTGTCATTTATGAAAGATCATTAATTGAAATGGATACACTTATAAAGCGTTTGTAACACTTTTCATCAGTATTTTGGAAAACACATCTATCACTTACATAGCGTTAAAAATTAACTACCATGATTGCAAGTCAGAATGACCGACTGATTAGCACGACAGATTTTTTATCCCAGCGGTCGTAGGTTGTGAAGTATGTAAAGTTCATGTCCAAGATCCAACCCAGTGTCCAGTGTCACGGTTACCTGTGATGACCAAGGAATAGGACTCATTTACTGGGGATGTCCAAAACCCAAGCTATAACATTGACCAACTTTATTTTACACAGTTATTCAAAATTACCAAGTCTGACATTGACCTATGGGTCAGGATAACGGATCGTGCATGTGACACTTTGTTCAATCATAGTAAACATATTTGCTAATCACATGAATAATCGAATCACGTAAGCCCATAATACACTCTGGATAGAATCTGACATATGCACACATACCACAAACAAACGTGAAAACTCACCAAAAAGGGTTCACAAAAGAATCTGAGCCAGAGGCTAAACATGGGTAAACTGAACAGTGAATGAAACAAAAATCTGAAAAACAATGAACAATGATAATGCACCTAGGGGTGGAACGGCGGGCTAATCCAGAGGAATTTGATAAATGCTATTTTTTGTTGTCTAATTCCCAACCCTAGAGCCAAGCATATTTGTCTAAATCCCCTCAGTGGATACATGTCTATCAAATGACCTGGGGGTGTATATTACCAGCATCTAAAATCTGACAAAGACTATTTATCCGGGACCCAGAATCATTCAGCGCATCAAATACCTGCCAGTCTAAAGTCACGTATATGCCGGCCCCTCTCCCCCCCCCCCCGCACTGAACTGGTGAATTTTGCAATGATACATATATTTTAGACAGCTATAACTTGTAAACACCAGCAAAATGTTTATGTGAAAGAAACACACATCAGAATTACAGTTTGCAGGCTGAACTTATCAAACTCATACTTTGTTCACATCCTCAAGAGTTTTTGGAATGAATTAAATTCAATAGTTTAATAATTAACATAATAAACTCCTTAAATAAAGCTTGATGTGTGCTTTGGTAATTTGTTTCCTTGGTTATATTGTTTGTGACCACAGAGATTATCTAGGAGTACAGATACATTTTAATATCACTAATTTGTTAGAGAAATCCTCACTTCAACAAATAGCAGTATATGAATAATGCAAGGGAGACCACTGTTGTAGTTTTAGTTTAAGAAGTCTAACAGAGTTCCTCTCCTGGAATAAGAAGAAGCAAGTTATCTGCTCTATAAATTTACTGACACATTCTGTGGAACTAATTACACCATCTGCATCCTGCTTTCTAAACACTCTGAAACATTAAATGAAGTGTTCATGCAAAACTATAACCCAAAATGAATATTGGTCTTGCTGTTGTCTTCGATATTCTTTTATGGCCATACAATTTTAGTCTTCACATATCCAAACATCAATGCACATTGATGGGCAATCTAATATTCACAATCTACGATAAACATACAATGATTTTTTTTTTCTCAAAATGGTTAACAAGATAACAGTTGATGAACCTTCTATTTTTGAGCTCTCCAGCTGTTTCTTGTTCATTCAAAGATTCGAGGGTAAACACCAAATATATTTACAGTTACAGCGTTTTTCCTCTATATAAAGTTGGTACCGGAAAACGGTACCATTCCCAATCGGATTTTCTGACTATTTTTCCCAATTTGAAGTTAAAAAAACCCCAAATGTAAGAAAAAATTCCAAAAAGACCCTGAAAAGGTCGACGATGTTCCTGTATTTTACTTTAGTTTTACCCAAGCGTAAACCTCCACGCACAGCTGCACGGCCTTCCCCAGGCTGTTTTAGCGCACCGGTGCCTGGGCGTTTAATTTTAACTTGAACATATCCGGGGCGCCATATATTAGTATTGCGCTTATAAACATCGCCCGAGGCACGTGTACTTTATCAATTAATTAGCTGTGTTGACTGCAGCAGACCAACAATTCCTGTTGTGAAAGCTAATCTCTTACGTCACAATGGCCGTTTTTCACTCGAGAAACATGTACACCCACTCTATAAAGTCAGTGAATGATCAAAGCGAGTGTCAATTCGCCGAAAATTTTAACAATGAACAGTTATTTCTAAGCCGCAATCAATCACCCTGAAGCACCGCCATGTAGGCGGAGTTTCAACTGCAGTAAAATCGAAATGAGCCAATAGAAACGCTCAGTTTATCTTCGCTTTGGAATGACGTTATATCTGACCAATCAGCGCAGTTGGCATGTATCCACACACAAGTAACCTTATACGCGCGTCATGCGTATTGTCCACCTAAAAAGTAAACAAGCTTTCGTATTTTATAATATGCACACTTGTTAATTAAAAAAATTCATAACTTTAAAAAATAAACTGCGAAAAATTAATCTACCTAAGCCTACCCACTGGTACTGCTCAGTGTTGTAGTTTCGTAAACACAAGCGGTCTTGTTTATGTACATGTATGCCATGTAAAACCCGTGTTTTCTGCAAAAGAGCGCGAAATGTCTAATGACAACCACGACGTCACGTTCCACGCATGGAAAGCGTGCGTGTACCGACCATGTGCTTTCTAAATACAGGTCTTAACATTTGACGCGCGCAGGCACAACGTGCACGGGGAAATTATCCCGCCGTTTTTGCAAGAACAAAGCATGTATAATATACATGTATTTTAATCATGATTCTTACAATGAGACTTTTTATTTTTAAAAGGCTAGAGGTATACCGTTTAAATGGTGATGTTTCGTCTATTTCATTTCGTTTAAACGTTTACAAAAAAAATGAAAACGTGTTAGCCATAATTTTAAGAGCTTAAACGCACCAGATAACGTCATATGACACATGTCGCCAAAAAAATTTCGACGTAGGGACTGGGGGGCCTGAAAAAAAATTCTGGGTTACTGTTAACAGCCAGGGAAGTAACATACTGTTTTTACATCTTTTATGACATTTTTTAATGAAAGTGATAAAATTCCTAATTTGGATGAAAATAACGCTAATTTTCCCAATTTGACCGGTACCGGTACCATTCCCAAAGTGGTGAGGAAAAACGCTGAGTTACACAATATTTGTATACCAGTCATATAGATAATTAGGTACCAATGCTATTTTCAACACTTGCTGACACCGTTTTCTCTCCACATCTTACTAACAATACACAGACATATGTATTTCCAATAAAACAACACAAGTCTTGCAAACAATAACAATTAAATTGCACGTTTTAATCAGCCAACCATTTCAGAAGTTTGCTGCCAATGAAATTTCAGAATTGTGACGAGAATAAAACATAGCCAAAGCAAAACTTGATTGTGAGAAATCTCAAATAAATGGAAATGAATACTGGCATCAATAATATTGGAAAAGGAAAACGCAGTATTACACAGATCCAAAAGGACATTTAATAGTTAAAACTTGCAATATTATTTTTTGCTTCCACATATTTATATTTATACATGTTCTATAGTGCAAAAAAAGACTAAGGGCCATAATGGGGCTAAAATTGGACACAGCCAGAATTCCTTACGATCACCCATACATTGATGAGGGACTGTCTGATTTTTACACATTTGTTTCGGGTCTCTTTTGTTACCCACTAACAAGAAAACATTGTATATAACATAAATAAACGTCAACATCAACAAACACTATTTCTCTTATCGAAAAATGCAAATATATATTTCTTGTTGATTCAGATCCATTTATCCTGCAGCAACAGCTACATTCGGTTTTGAAAGAGAAAATATGGACTGCGCATACGTCATCAACCAATCTCACTGGTCTAGATGCTGTGTCTATATGTAAATAATAGTTCACTGTGCAGCTAAGTATTACTTTATTTTTTAATTCCTCTTAAAATACGCATTTTTGAACATCTTCTTTAAGATTCTTCAGCTGTGAAACTGAGCAAAATTCGCAAAATATAAAGCCACAGTCAAGAAATATGTGAATAAAACAAAACTAATTGACATCTTACCGATCAAAATACAAAAATCCGCATTAAAATCGGTAAAATAATGTTTCAGTAACTTTTTATCGTAAAGTTATCAGTATGCGATAGCTGGTGATGTATCCGGAGTAAATCAGCATGTACATTATTGTATATTCGGTTTGTAGCAAGCGTTTTTGAACATAGACATTATAAAATGCGTTTCGTAAATAAGAAACATTTTTAGTCGACTAAATACCATTAACGTTCATTAGAACTATTGCCAATTTAAGATTAAATTATTCTCTATGGACTGCGGCTTTAAAGTTGACTTTAATCCACACAATTTAGAGCTGAACGCACGGACAAGTGCAATGCACAATGCCTCTCACTTTGTTTGGGCATACCAACAGACAAAGACTCTTGCTCAGAGTGAGGCGTTTACAGACACACAATATGGGACGTACAGCCGTAAGCACGGACAAGTGCAATGCACAATGCCTCTCACTTTGTTTGGGCACACCAACAGACAAAGACTCTTGCTCAGAGTGAGGCGTTTACAGACACACGAAATTTAGCAAAACAGCAAGTTCTTTTTTAAAGTGGCACATGTTTTGTAGATGAAATGCCCAGTCTCTATGACTTTTACTGAGTAAAATAAAACAAATACCTTCATCTCATGTGAATCTATTACAGAACTGTATAACTTGTAACAAAAGCAGACTTGGCATGATTGTATTACAACAAGGAATGCACTGGGCAGTACTAACAATGTATTAACTGCCCAGATATTTCAGCAGATTTTAAAAACCAGGAGTCAAATGACCCCTGACTTGAAATTTAAAATTCTTTGGGTCAAACTACTGAAGTAGCAGATATTTAGTTTCGTTATACTGGTTACTCATGGGAACTCGCGCAGAAAAGAAGTACCGGACGGACGGAAGGACGGATGAATACTGAGCATGATGGATAAAATTGTCAGGCAAATGTGTCTGACATCTTGAAAAACTGAATGGCAATTGGCTAAGAATTCGGACAGACAAAGCAGCAACTATATATGCCTCTCCCCCCCCCCTCTTCAGGAACCATAAAAAATGTCCAATTAGCTTGCATCAAAAAGCAGGATACTGCATCTTTTGAAATTCCTGAGCTGAGCCGAGCTTATACAGCGAAGAGCAGAATTTGTATGCTACACATTTATGTAGTTGTGAGTAGCATGTAGCCGTATCCTCTCCTTCAACTATATTTATAGAGTCGCTAGTCCAGTTGACTTTGTAAGGGAATTGGATTGTTGCCAATGGCCTTGCAATTCAACAACTTAACACACAGATTAATAAATCTTATCACAAAACCGAATTCATGTTATGTTAGGAGTGTCTAATTTATTTTTTACATTCTATTTTTCTACTTTATTACTTACTACTCACTTCACTACTGCCATACGTGGGTCGGGCGTGAAACTGTTGCATCTGATACAGAAATGTTAAGCAGATACAACAGTTTCATGCTAAACCCTTGGTGTAGAAAAAGCAAAATGGTGCTAGTGAACCGTCTAAGAATAAAGGTCTATGTCTATGCTGTAATGTCATATAATTATGACAAAATTTCAACCTGACCTTCCTTTTATGCCTACTAACACTTTTTTAAAGTTTCATAATGATAGCACAAAAAACTTCTCAAGTTAGTGTCTGCACAAGCCTTATTTGAACTTCTTTAGTTAAAAAGGGGACATAACTCAAGTACGATAAGAGCAAATATGCCGACAATTGAATTTAACCTTCCTTTTAGGCCTACTAACCCATCCATAAAGTTTCATTAACATTGAACAAAAACTTTTTTAAGTTGTTGTCTGCACAAGCCTTATTTCAACTAATTTTTTATTAAAGGGGCATAACTCAAGTACGATATGAGCAATTATGCTGAAAACCGAACTTGAACTTTTATGATTACAAAAACTATTGAAAAATTGTATAATGATTGTACAAAAGTATTTTAGTTATGTTTGAAAAGCCTTACTGAACTAATTTTTAAACAAGAGGACGCTCACCTGAGACCTTGTAACCAAATTGGAATTTGCACCCCGAGGCGTGGCTTATTTTCATCCCAGGGGCATAATTTGAACAATCTCAAACAAACCTCTGGGCCTTGCGGTTTCAGGTAAAGATTTTAAAAGTCATTTTGCTATTTAAGTCTATACAAACCATGTAACCCCTCGGGGTGTGGCCAGATTTGACCCCTGGGGCATAATTTGTACAATCTTTGGAGAGGACCACTATGCAATGTAACATACCAAATATAGGAAAGCTGTGGGCTTTGTCGTCTCAGAGGAGAAGACTTTCAGAGTCATTTTGCTATTTAAGTTTATATAAACCATGTGACCCCCAGGGCGTGACCAGTTTTGACCCCAGGGGTATAATTTGAACAATATTTGTAGTCGACCACTATACTATGTTACAAACCAAATATGAAACCTCTAGGCCGTGCAGGTTCAGAGAAGAATTTTAAAGTCATTTTGCTATTTAAGTCTATATAAACCATATGACCCCTGGGGTGTGGTCAGTTTGAACCATGGGGCATAATTTGAACAATCTTTGTAGAGGACCACTATAGGATGTTACATACCAAATACGAAACCTGAGCCTTCCGGTTTCAGAGAAGAGTTTGAAAGACATTTTGCTATTTAACTTTATATAAACCATGTGACCTCTGGGGTGTGGCCAGTTTTGACCCCAGGGGCATAATTTGAACAATCTTTGTAGAGGAACACTATAGGATGTTACATACAAATACGAAACCTCTGAGCCTTACAGTTTCAGAGAAGATTTTTAAAGACATTTTGCTATCTAACTTTATATAAACCATGTGACCCCTGGGCCTGGCCAGTTTTGACCCAAGGGGCATAAATTGAACAATATTTTTAGTGGACCATGATAGGATATTACATACCATATATTAAACCTTTGGGCCTTGCGGTTTCAGAGAAAAAGATTTTAAAAAACATTTTGCTATTTAAGTTTATATATTATAGGATGTTACGTACCAAACATGAAACGTCTGGTCCTTGTGGTTTCAGAAGATAAGATTTTAAAAGTCATTTTTCTATATATTCTATATAAACCATGTGATCCCCAGGGCGTGGCCCATTTTGACCCCAAGGGCATAATTTGAACAATCTTTGTAAAGGACAACCTAAGGATGCTGCATACCAAATATGAATACTCTGGGCCTTGCAGTCAGACTTAAGTATTTCCCAAACATCTTTCAAATAATTGAAGACTGATTGATATAATTAAGCATTTGAATTTGCTTAACCCAATATATTTACATTAGCTGATTGTTGAAACACCCAAATTAAGTAAAACACCACTACTGGCGCAGCGCACGCATGATGAGTCTTACTGGACGCATATGGAAGGAGAATTAATATATGCTATGTTTAGAAACACCAACTTGACATTGCTGAGTCCAACTGAGTATTTTGTTGAACTATACGCTCTTTGAAAAAAAAGTATTTCTGCTTTCACCAACACTTGATGCATATTAATACAAAATATTAAGCAATTAATGTTTGCTTATCCTTGTAAATTTCATTAGTTGCTGGGTCTATATTGAATTTTCTATGGCGTCTAGCTGACAGTGCTCCAGATAAGCTTTTACGCTGGGGGTAAATTTACGCGTACTTATAAAAATTTGGCAGTAAATGTACACTCTCTCCAGAATTTTCGGGGTAAATGTACAGTCTGATAACTGAAGGTTAGTTTACACCCAACAAATTTAAGATTATGTGGAAAAAAAAAGAGTATTATATTAACAATCCAAATAATGTATAGCAAACACCATTTGAATACAATAATGTTACAATTAAGACTTCTGAACAGTTTAAGACTTGGATTGCTAACCTTACTACTGAACCATGTGCACATTCAAGTAGACAGGCCTGTCAAACCTCATATCTTCTTCTGTCTTCCAGTAATGTGAGGTAAATCCCTTCAGTAGTTTTTGAGCAAATGGCCGGACAAGAAAAACTGACAACGGGGAATAACTTCATAAATAATGCAGCTATAGTCGTAAATGTTGAAAACTGCACTCCAGTGCATTTCCTTTTTGAGTTATCGCAGGATCCAGGTTTTGGGGACGGGACAGACAGAGTGAGACCGACAGATGAACAGACAGACAGACGCACACAGATGGAGGGCAAACGCACAGTCCAATCTGTGAACCAAGTTTCATGAAGTTTCATTATCATATCTTATGCACTTTTCAAAATATTACAGTATGAAGTTTATTTCTATTTTTTTAGTAACAGTCACGTGACCTTTGACCTCTGGTGAAAAGAAAAGGTCGTGCATAATTCTCACATTGCTGTTGCTACGTATACAAAGTTTCATCAAAGTGTCTTCAGTACTTTCCGAGTTATCACATGATCCAGGTTTTGGGGACTGACGGACGTACGGATAGACATACGGACGAACAGACAGAACGACACACAGACAGATGGCAAACCTATAGTTCAATCTCTGCACCAAGTTTCATGGTCATATCTTATGTCCATTTCGAATCATTACAGTAATTAGTTTATTTCTATTTTTAGTAACTGTCACGTGACCTTTGACCTCTGGTGAAAACAAAATCCTCACATTGTCAAATTGCTGTTTATATGTATACCCAGTTTCATCAAAATAAGTTCAGTACTTTTTGAGTTATTGCAGGAACCAGATTTTGGGGACAGACAGACAGACGGACGGACAAGCATACGGACAAACAGATAGACAGACACACAGACGGATGGCAAACCTATAATTCAATCTTTAACAGACGGACGATCGGACGGAAGGCAAACCTATAGTCCCCTCTGGTAAAACACCAGTAAGGGACTAATAATGCAGCTAGAGTTATAATTCTTAACACTGGACTCACTTTAAAAACCATCTATCCATGCATGAAGTTTGAGGTCAAGCCCTTCAGTAGTTTTTGAGAAAATGGCCGGACAAGAAAAACTGACAAAGGGGAATAACTCCATTCATGTTTTGAAGAAATGCTCAGCTCAGTTAACAGGCGCACAACAAACAGACTATGATTACTCAATACCAAAGTGGCATAATTGAGACAGAGGAGGGGGGGACAATTCATACAGAACCCAACATTTATTGGTCTCTGTATGGCCACTATACAAAGCAGGAATTGCAACCAACAAATCAGTGTCAACACTATGTTAAAATTCAGTTTCACATAAGATTTTCATAATGGTCAAAAGTGCTCACCTGAGTACTGACAATGATGGATACCTTTTCATTATAGCAGTGACACAATCTAGCTGATTTCCAGACTTTTCTATTTTGGTCATACATAACTGTTTAAGTTTGTTAAAGCCACAGTCCATAGAATAAAGTCCACTACATCTAAAATTGGCATTAGTTTTAATGATATAATCTACTGACAATGATGGGTACCTTTTCATTTTATCAGTTACTCAATGTAGCCGATTTCCAAACTTTTATATTTTGGTCATACATAACTGTTCAAATTTGTTAAAGGGACCTGTTCACTGATAGACTAATTCACATTTTTTCAACTTTTTGTCACAGATTCCAAAACTTAAAGAACAGTGTATACAAGGGAGCAAAATAACACTACGGACATAGAAATATACTTTAAATACCGTTTCATTTATGCATAATCATCAGCGAAAAATGATAAAATTATAAAGCGTTTGTATTAAATGCTAAACGATGGAATAATTTGGAGTGTTTCTGTTGTTTTCGTTTAAATCGTTGACAACACGTGGATCACTTACATAAAGTAAATAATGCCGTATGAAATATAAAAATCAATATGGCCGAGTGGTTACGGTGACAGCCTTTTAATCCGGAGGTTCCAGGTTCGAACCCCGTTGGGAACAAATTTTTTCTTTTCTTTATTTTTTAAAACCTTTTGTTATTATTATACTTGAGCTTTTTAGTTCCGATGCTTAAATTTGTCAAGTTAAGACGTTTAATGGCATACTTCAAAAAATGCAAAACTGTGTGAACAAGTCCCTTTAAAGCCGCAGTCCATATAGTTCACTAAATCTAAAAATGGCATTATTTCTAACGAACGTTAATGACGTTTACTTGACTTACAACTGTTTCTTATTCACCAGCCATTGCAAACAGTAACAATACGATAACAATTTACAAAAATGTTATTACTTTATCAATTTCAATGCGTTTTTTTGTATTTTGATTTGTAAGATGTCCATAAGAAATGATTTCTGCAAAATTTAATGTCTATTACATATTCCTGGACTGCTGCTTTAAGTCTGGATAAAAATTGTAATCCCTATTGCCACTGCAAGGCATTAAGGCCAAAAAAATACAATGCAGGTCAAGTACCTGTAACAATGTGTGCTCAGGTGAGCTAATAAGCACATGAAGATTGCTCAAGAAACTATCATTTGTTATTGAATGAGTGTCGTGCTCTTTGTTTTTTACAATTGGAACAATAAATTGTTAGATGACACAAAATATTATTTGTAACCTTACATTTTGATGTTGTCTAGATGGTAATGTTTCTCAATTTTACATATCACGATAAAGCAGTGGTAGAAGTAAGCACCAGCCCATAAGCCGTGCACTGGTAATATTTGAACCGGGCTTGCTCTGATTCTCAGTTATATAGGCAGTCTTGTCAAGTAATATACAAGAATTGACCAAAGTGTCAATTTGATGACTGTAAAGAAGAAACAAAATTAATTTAGGTAAAGATAGTGTAGTGATTGGCCTATAGGGCACTTCCAACAGCCTTGCTGTTGGACTAAAAAAGACTGTGGGGCTAGCTCTTTAGCTACGGGGTTAGTGTTCGCCTCTCTCCCAGAGGACCCTGGATCAATCCTCCACAGTGACAGTCGCTCAAGACTTTTTCACTTACTTTTTTAATTACTTTGTGGAGTTTGGGTATCGCCAGGCTTATTCAAATGATGAATATTGGTGTACTATTTTAGTGGTGAATTGATAACTTGAATTATGTATAACCACAAGGGAGGTAACTGCTTATTGGCACTGTTTACTGCTGGGCAGAAACGTTGTCACAGTTACTGATCAATTTGCAGGGTGTTTTTTTACAGCGATTTTAGAGACTTTTAAATTTATTGAAGTAATTCTTGCTAATCAATAATAAAAGTTAATACATTACAGCTGTGGTGAATCAGGTTTTTTTCCACAAAATTTGAATGCAAAACCAAGACATTTTCTGAAGAAAAATTGATTTCACTTTTTTTCCCATCAAAATGTTGTGCACCATGCCAATTTGGTATTATTTAAATGGCAAACTTTTAGTCTTTATGATGCAATTCGTTTCAAAACTATAAAAAGCTGTAATCTATCGATAATACATAGATAAATAAATGAGGTTATAATTTTACATGTATATCCAAGATGGCGGCACCCATGTTGATATTGTTAATTTCTGTAATAACTTATTATTTATGTGTATTCCCTGAGACAAACTTAAGAAATTTTGTTTAATTGATGGACTGCTTGAAAATTTGAAAATGTCTATTGGAGATTAAATGAAAATAACAGGTTCCATGTTGATAAAAAAGGCCTAAAGAATTGTCGTTTATTGTCATGGGCTGAGTAAAATGCAAAATCTACATGCACGACTATGAAAATAGTATTAATACCCAAGAATAAGGCTTGCATTTTTAAAACATACAATAATTACTCAATATAATATGTGTATAATATAAAACATCTTCTTAGATTACAATAAGAAGACAATATAATGCATGTACTTGCGTAAATTAAGCTTACAAATGAATGGCTTTCATATTACTTCTATATTATTTTTCATAAATGGTTTATAACAAATAATAAATAATACAGGTATTAAAAATATTATATTCTTTCTTTCTTAACAAAATGTGCCTGCTTGATGAAAATGACTATAAATGTTTCAATAACATACTGACTCTCAATGAAGGTGATCATCAAATTTATAATAGATTTATTGTTTCATAAAGTTACAAATATTGAAAAAATTATGTATTTTTTCAAATAAGTCATTTATAACTTTTCTTATTACCGAAAATCATTGGCTGAACATTTTCAGGGATTTCTGGTAACAAAATAATCAAGGGAAATTTCTTAGATTGACCACAGGTCCAGTTTACTTTAAACTTTTGGTGGACCGAGTGAAAATTTGGTGGACTCAGTCAACGGTCCACCGCTTAACGTCGAAGACTGTATTGCAGAAACTTACAAAATTCATTAAAGACCACCAGTTCTTACAAGTATTGATAGTTGAACACTTGGAACAAGTTTTTGGACATGTTTTGTTCAATGCCCATTTTGTCTTCTTCAGGGTCATTTAAAAGAAAATATCATGAAAATACCATCTTTTGACCTATTCTAAACAAAATAAACTGTTTTGAAATTGTAAATGAATGTTCTGTTTGATGGATTACACTTTTTCAATGAAATCCTTTCCTAAAAAATAGTTGGTTATCCTAGCACAACAAGTTAGGCCCTGTGCCAGCCAATATTGAGCTACTTTTTATATGGGCAACATTGGGCTGGAGGGCCCAACCGCCGAAGGACCAAAACTGTGGTGGAAATTTCTCCCTATATGTCTATAGAGTAGCGACAGGATTTTCGTCGCTACTTTTGAATTCGGCAAAAATATACTCATCATTAAAAGTTTGCATTAAAATTTACATACCTGTTGAAAGACACTATTCCACATTAATGTCCAGTATAAATGTATATTGTAATACCCCCAGTACATCCATTTTCATTGCATTTGCGATTTAAATCAACGCACTACCACAAACGACACAACACACACTTTACCTCGCTGTGTACTGATCGATAAGTCGCCTCCGCTATATTGTTGCAGAATCATGTACTGCGGGAAATGGCAGGTGCCGTAAGAAGGTGCTCCAAGACGGAGAGCCTTATAAACGTTTCACCATTTGCAATGCGCACAAGGGATTCGTCCGTTACTCGTTTAATCAATGAGCGAGGGTAGCGGTACATGACCGCTAGAGCCAGTTGTCCAGATCTACCTGCTCGACCAGTCTCTTGCCAGTGGGCGAGAGGACTACTTGAGCAACCTCAGTGGATTACAAGTTCAATATTACAAGACTTGATATGGAATCGGACTGTCAACCTTTCCGGCGGAAGGGGAAAGAATGTGAAAGACGACCTGGTCAATGAGTTCCATAATAAGAAATGTAAAGGTATTATTATTATTATTATTTATTTTCATTATTATTATTATTATTATTATTATTGTTATTATCATCATCATCATCATCATTATTATTATTATTATTATCATTATTATTATTATTATGCTGACATTGCAATTTCGATGATAATAGATTCTTTAACTAAATTTCATTTTCATATTCTTTCTCAGAAAGTCTGCGCTCTGTAGGACCCCACCTAACAGAGCGCACCGTAGAGCGCCATGGTAAGCTCACGGGTGGAGTGGGCAAGGTACTCGATGAAATGTATGGCGAATTAACCGAGATTCCAGCTGAAACTTCATCCAGAAAAGAACATAAACGAAAGAGTGATTTGTTTGCGATTACGGCCTTGTTGAAACCGGAGCATCTGACAAGACCTTCCAATTGACGATTCTACAAATCTTTTCCGAATATAAGGAACAACATGAACATTGACATTCTAAGTTTAAAGCAAAGCTGTCGAATCTTTCGAAACGGATTGACTCCTACAGGCAACGAAAAGCTAAGACCGAAAATATACTGTTCATTGCCACTGCCCTCGGCTGAACATTTTGATCCTACTAATATATATTCTGTTGTTCGCTAAACTCCAATTTAAGATCATTTTCAAGCTATATTTTTTATGAAATGACAATTCTACACAATATATGTTGCATCTAGACCAGGTGATTTTATTTTGATATCTGAGCGATTTTTTGAAAATTTGACATTTTGATTTTCCACCACATAAATGGTCATTCGGTGATGAGACGTTCCAGCGAATTTAGCCCCTTTTAAAAAGTAGCACTTAATTCGTGTTAAAAGTCTCATTTATTCCAGCCAATTTAGCCCCTTTTAAAAAGTAGCAATAAATTTGTTTTTTATGTTGACTTTTTGGCATGCAATTAGTAAATTAATGTTTATACTTAATGTTGAATCAATGTTAAATGTATAATGAGTGATAAAAAAAGAAATTGCAGCTAGAAAAGCTTCCGACATGAATTCATGTTGGAATGTTGCCACAGGAAAATAGCACTTACCGATATGAGGTCGGTGTATACCGACCTCATATATATATAGGAGTAATGATTATTTATGTACAATTTCAGTGGTGAATTCATTCATTTTACGTCAAATACTACAACTGAAAAGAAAACTTACTATTGTGGAAAAGTTCGGGAGATGTGTGCTGCAACAAAGTATGACCTCATACATTTAATCATGATCAACCTGATTAAGATTAATCACTCTTTGTAAAATGTACGATGTGGTCAATGCACGAATCCCACTACACAAAGGAAGACAATCCATTCAGTTGTTTATACTATACATACGTGTCTGTGACAGATGAGTTGCGTCCCTTGCGTTGATTCCAGCATTGCAGAAAAATTCTTTACCATCGAGTCATCACAGCTCGTACTTTGAAGAATATGCACCACGTCTAACGTTGCAGATGTATAATGCTTATGTGAATCAGACACATTCTAGTTATTAGACGAATTTAAATGCAAACTACTGAATCCATGTGATCGGTACACCTTCCTGCAACCGTTAATGTAAACCCGCCAAAGCATCCGTATGCGCGCGCAACTAGTCTGGCAATCCCTAGAACAAATTCTAGTATTAGCCAGAGGCGTAGCTTCCTTTAGGCACTATAGGCACGTGCATATACCCATACATTTTTCCCAGAGATGAAAAATTTAAATATGCCAAAAATACAATAAAAACAAGAACGGGGGATGGGATGAGGGGATCTTTCTTGGCTGTGTTTATATTTCATTGTTTAACAAGTCGATTACGTCAATATGAAATAAATGTCATGAAACTACGCTTTATTTTAAAACTATTTTGCGGGTTTAGCTAAAGTTAGTTGTTTGTAGCCACATACGAGTATAAACACTCCTGACCCAAATTATCGCTTACAGCGTCGATTTGTAGATTCCGCCTATTGTGCCTATACATTTTTTAACCCAAGCTACGCCCCTGTTAGCTATACAAAATCAGAGTGCTTATTGACGATTTCTAAACATAGTACTGAAACTTTAACAATGAAGAACATTTTTAAATAGCAGATCTTCATGATTACGATTACAAATTCATATTTGCAAGGAACAACAAATATGTATTGATCTCCCCTGTTACTATTGATCACCCGTGTGATGTTTTATCTCCCAAGTTATGGTAGATCTCCCCTGTTACGTTTGATTTCTCCTGCTGTGATTTATCTCCTCTGCTATGATTCATTTTCCTTGTAATAATATAATTTCTCCGGTCACTTTGTTAAATACCCTCCCATCTGTTAATATATATATATATATATATATATATATATATATATATATATATATATATATATATATATATATATATATATATATATATATATATATATATATATATATATATATATATATATATATATATATATATATATATATATGTATAATTTTATTATTTATCTCCTCTCTTATGATATATCTGTCAATATTGATCTCCAATGATATGAGTGATCCCCGTTACTACCTTTATCCCCTGTTATGATTTATCTATCATGCTATCATCCGATATTTGCCAAACTTCATGAAAGTCTTTTTATTATATGTAATATGTTGGTAAAGTTTGATGGCCAGCCAAATCACCCAGGAATTGTGGAGTTATGGCCCTTGAATTATCTGACATTGGGCATTATAGCCGTTTCTGCTCTCTAGAAACTGTTATGATATATAATTGCGCTACTGTTTGATGATGATGATGATGATGATGATGATGATGATGATGATGATAAATACAATGCAATATTAAGTATACTACTGAAACTGCTGCTGCTGGTGTGCACACTATTCAGATATCCATCAACTTACAGGCGAAGAAGCAGTGACCAGTATAAAGCACTCCAGCACCAGATGATGACGATTATTATGAAGAGGAGGAAGATGACAATTAGGACAGTGATGACGGGCAGTAGGAGGAGCGTGACCAGGCGTTCTTCACCTGATGGCACTGTTTGTTCCTCCCCTCCCCCTTTCCCCTCAAATACCAGGGTCATTAATGGGGAGGAAGAATTGTAAGTAGTCCAGTTGGTGAATACGGATCTGTAAGTAATGATGCTATTATACCAGAGCCCATCAGTTCTAATTACACAAGGACCTCAACACGACTAGGCGGTCAACACTCATACCACGCACATCATCCTTCGTCATCCCTTGTGCTTCATGTCAGTCAAATCAGTTCACAGGTCACAGCTTCTACGTATCCGGCGCATCTAGAATACTGTATAAAGCTAGTACCATGCTTACACCATGTCCATGTCCACATCAACCTTGTCATATAAATACGTTGCAACGCTCTATCGTATATCATTGTTTTCTCATTGAATTTTGACGTAGAGGCATTATTTTACGTTGATCCACCGCTGATGCAGTGCTCACGCACTACATACATAGGAAATGCGCTGAAATGACTTCATTAGCGTTGTGAACTCGTACACAGATCTGACTTGTAGCAGTCCTGAGCTGTCTTTATGGTGTTACAAAGATGTCCAAATGAGCGCATTGCACATGCGTAGCACCAATGGGGGGAAAGCGCTGCATAAAGTCCCCATGTAGGTACTACATTCATAAAGTCCTTACTGCGTCATTAATTCATCATAAACGCGCTTCAACTGTTACAAATACATCATAAAAAGGTTCATGCTACGTCCTTGTTTTTCCACCTCCTCACTTCGCAAGGTCCCTGATGCATATCCCTCGGTCCTCAACTTGTCAAAGGCCGTCCTCACAATGTCCTCGCAGTACATGGTTGATATGGTAAGGACGGGCTCTGGTGTGATAGGGGTATAAGCGTTGATGTCACATTTGCATCATTTTTAAATTGAACTCACAATCACAAGATCAGAAGGCGGACACCTACGCCACTGTAAATCTGCAATCATGTACACATTGTACATTTAAGAACTGTTACAATACTTCACTGATTTAAGAGGAACAAAGAGACTTAAATGAATTTGCTATCAATAGAACTTACACAGTAACATATAAACTTAAACATTAATTTGCTAATGACAGTGATTTTAGTCAAATCCTTAGAAGTCGAAACTTGCTATTTGCAAATTCTCGTTGCTCGAATTTTGTTTCAAGTACCAACTGTTCTGCAATATATTTTCATATATATTTCTTTTGTTTGGCTCAAATTTTCTGTTTTAGTTTTGGATGGCTCTAGGTGTATGTCCTGGTCCCGGTCTCATTTTTCCTTCCTTAAATTGTGTGTTTGGAGTAAAGTCGTGTCCAGTCGCTACTTGATAAAATGACCAGGCTAGTGTCCTGTGGAGAACAAAGGATTTGTGGCTTCAAAACTTTCACACATTCATATATTATGGTCTGTCCAAAATTAATTCCCAAAATGTACCACTTCTGGTAATAAGCACAAGGTTTGTAGAAAAACTTCATTGCAGATTAGATTGGTAGAAATACTGCAGGCAATTCTAGTCAAAAGCAGAGTTACATTGTTTATCATATACGTATTATTTTGTTAAGTACTCTTGGATAAATAATGCAAATCTATGCCAAAAAAAACTTTAATTGAGCCAAACTAGTCTTCAGTCAGTCACCCCAAACGGTCTGCATGTTTAAATACTCTTTCGTCTGGAGGTTTGGGAGAAACAGACGCAATGTCTGAAAACAGTTTCTGGCTAGCTGAAAGTTTTGATGGCTTGAATGTTTGTGCTGGTCTGGGAGTCGACTGTACCAGATGTTTTGTTCAGTGACGTCTAATCTTCAGTTACCATCGTGAGGAAATGTCTAGCCAGTTCCTGGCGCTCGTCTGCTACTCTGACGCTATGCCGTCCCTGGATGCCGTGCTGGTCAGGCCATCTGGAGGAACACACCCAGTACCTCCGGATTGACCACAGGCCAGCGACCATCCCTTCAGCCTACACAGTGGTAAGGAATTTCAGGACGTGATAGCTGGACCAGAAAGCTTTAGACACAGGCACCTAGAATAATGTAAACATGGAACATTTTTGTTCTATTACTCACAAATACAGTGATAAATCATACAAGGATTAGACATGTAATGATGTTGATGATGATGATGATGATGATGATGATAATGACCCTTATAACTACTTAGAAAGTTTATTAAGCATTATATGGTAGTTCTGAACATTTAACGACATTGTTATTTCAATGTCTTTTCTATCAAAGTTAACAAACGATTATGTACAATACAAACATTTTCAGGTTGATTAGGATAGACTATCAAACTTGTTGGTAAAAGAACAAAAATGCATGTTTATCTGACCTGCATCAGAGATCCTTTGATGCACCTGTAAATAATGCACTGTCATTTATCCAGTATCTTTCAGTTGAAGAATTCGAGCCCAGTGGTTTAAGCAAAAGATAATATTTTGATGACGAAAAATCTTGCTCTTATGTAAGTAATTGAAACACATATAATTATTTAACACAATGCTTTCCTGTTGTATTACAAGTTTATAGATTGGGCACTATTGGAGGCTTATTGTCAGACTGGAAAAACAACAACAACAGAGAACTGTTTAAACTATTACATGTAAATAATTTGTGTGGTGTTTGACTTGTATGCAAGTTTGATTTCAGTGCATGTCGTTACCAGCAAACCAATGCATCCATCACGGCCTGCCACTGCAATGCAGTCAGGGTCTGGACAAAAGGTTCAGCAGTGTTAGGTACATTTAAATATCAGAACAAAGTAGTACGCAGTCAAAAGCATAACTAAAATTTTTTAGCATAATGCAATACTAAATTTCACTGTTAAAGGGCCTATGTCATCAAAAATGGCTTCAAAAAAAATTAAGATATTAATACTGCCATATAATAACAGTTAAAACAGGGTATATATAATGTGAAAACAGTGAAAGCATTCTGAGATAAAAATCAATTTATAATAAGGGTCATGTTTGTTTGGCCCTTTTCATGTTTACATTTTGATGTCAGAATTGTGAGTATTTTGTATAACCATAGTTTACACATGATTCATTACCATGCAGACTAGCGCAGTTGGTTAGAGCGCTGTCTACTGTCATTTCTTTGTAAGGCTCCTAAATTGTGAATTTTATACCCATATGGAGTTTGATTTTTTTTACTTTTTTGGCTCATTTGATGTTAACAAATGTCTCATGTATACTATATTATGTATTATGTCTTAGTATTGCTCATTTCTATCATATAATATCATTTTTATTGTTCAATAGGAAGGCAGTTTCTTTGTTGATATAGTTCCTTTAAGACTCTAACTTTCTAGCTATGTATTTGACCAGACTACTTGCATTAATGACCTCATTGAAGAAACTTGTTGATATTCCAATGAGATTTTAGCTCACCTAGGCAATGATTCTCTTTTCCAGAAGTTGTAGAAATAGGTGTGCTGTTCATTTATTATTTAGTCATGATCATTTATTCTGCAACCAGATTCCATTGAACTGTAACATATTTCCATCTTATGTAGCTTCATTGCAGCGTTCAGGTACGTTCCCGCTTGGATTTGAGAACCTGACAGAAATATTCACCAGCAATTTGCAGCGCGTATCTTGCCCATTATGCTAAATAGTAAGGTAAGATAGCATTAGTTTTTAGCCCGCCACGATGGATTTTTGTCCCAAAGGTAGTTTGGATATGTACAGTGATTGCTGTGTCCGTCTGTCTGTCTGTCAGTCTGCTCCACTTCTTGTGTGCAGTATATCTTCATGACTATTAATTGAAAGTATCATTCAAATTAAACTACAATAATTATAACTTTTTGCATTTTCATGTAAATGCTGCATTCTGATTGGATAAACAGCCCATGTGACCTGTCATTTATACCCCCGATGAACCGGCTGCGTATGCAAATTACCTCTTTATTATTCACGACCTTTCTACTTTTTCATTAAATTTTTGCAAAATGACATCATTGTTTTGCGCAAACGTTTACGAAGTTTACTTTTTCATTCACAATTTGCAAAATGTCACTGTTTTGCTCGAATGTTTATTATGTTTACTAACGTCCGTAAACAAAATACGTGTAGTTGATTCATTGGTTGCCAGTGTTGAAGAAGGTGAACTTTTTAACTCATTTATTGGGAGTGTTTAATTGTTTTTACTAGAAAGTCTACTGCAAAATGATCCACAGCTATTTGAAATGTCTGACAAGATATTAGAAATGCTAAATGTGCCATTCGACAAAACAAAAACGAGGATTCCTACTTTATATCCTACACGTCACTTGAGAAAAAAAAACAATAAAAAGGTAGATGTTGTTGCCCTTAGAAAGTTAAAATCAAAGTTTATATCCATTTTGGATTGTAATTATAAGAATTGAACGTTTATTTCATCACTGTATGAACTGTCGGCATTTATGCAAGATGGGCGTAATTTTCCCGACTGTTCATTCTCTGATGAAATGCAGAAAATTACTAGTCAGTTCTTAAATGGAGGAGTGAAAATAATGTACAGTCTATATAACAAAAAGCACTGTAGTGTTTGGGTCTGTTTTAAAGAGTATTTATTGTCATTTTCATCAACAACCAGATGCTAAAACGGTTTAACAGATATTCTGAAAAGATTTAAAGGGGGGAGGTTGTGATTAGTTATTTGCTTGTTGCCATAATTATTATTAAAACATCACAGGAACAGCTAGGTGACAGTTTTTAAAATGGGCATGCGTAAGATTTTCTCAAATGGAGTTGATCAATATAGTTCTCTGATTGCCTGGACTACCAAGTTGAAAAAAACTTCAGAAAATATTTTTGCCCAAGACAGCTGGGTGGATTTCTAAATAAATACACATAAATGTTTTATTGGTCAGCATCTTCCGGATTCCTTCAATCTCTCTCTTGATTATTAAGCAAAACATGGCTGCCATGGGGCGATTGTTCATTTTTATTATGCCACTAGTTCACAATTACGTTGATTGTTCCGCCCCATTGACAAACACGGCCACCAGGGAGTGGGACAGTTTTCCTGATATGGTTATATTAATTTATAAAAAACATGGAGACCATGGGGCGGGGCAGTTTTTTTTATATGACAATATATTGAAAACTTTGAAAATCTTCTGGTCGGAAACCACTTCTGGATTTCAAATTAATTTCACGGAAATGGTCCTTGGGTGACACTCTACCAAATTATTTTAAATCATTTCGATTCTTTAAAAAAATTGTCCAGCAGGTGCGGGAAATGTTTCCTTATTATGGCGTTAAAGAAAACTATTGAAATCTTCTTGTCAGAAACCGCATGCTGGATTTCAAATTAATTTTACAAACATGGTCCCTGGGTAACACGCAACTAAATTCCTTGAAATCATTTTGCTTCGTTAACAATATGACTGTCATGGGGTGGGGCAGTTTTCCTTATATTGCTCACCATTTACCTTGTGAACACTCTGTAGACCACATTTATTGCCCAATCTTCAAGAAATTTTCTGTAGACCACATTTATTGCCCAGTTTTGAAGACATTTGCCAAGAACATTTGTTCCAATGATATGCAGTTTGAAACTGGGTTATGTTGTGTCAAACAAGGTCACTAGGGCAAATTGAAGAAAAAGCTTGTGAACACTCTAGATGCCACATTTCTTGCCTAATTAACATGAACATTGCTCAGAACATTTGTTCTTATGATATCATGGTCGAGATCAAAACTGGGTCAAGTGGGGTCAAAAACTAGGTCACAATGGCAATTATAGAAAAAGCTTGTGAACACTCTTGAGGCCACATTTGTTGCCCAATCAACATGAAACTTGCTTAGATTTCAGGTGAGAGACATAGGGCCTTACAGCCCTCTTATAATATTTAAAGATTTAAATGCTTGTTTTTCCCCAAAGCCTTTAGCTGTTGTTCAATTGCATTTTTTAAATGGGAGTTCTTATGTTCTTGTAGTTGTCAGGGTGCAAACATCGACATCTCCGACTAGTGTGTCAACATCAACGAGAACCTCATGTGAAGGTCAACTGTCACAAGGTTTCTGAGAACTCAGTGTTGGACGTGCAGGCCAGCAATCGATCAAACCACAGAGATCACAAACACTTTGAAGTGTTTAACAGTAACAGTGCAAAGGTAATTTACTGATTGGCGATATTTGATTGACAATGCATTTAGCCATTAAATAAGTCAGGACTCATTGATTGATAGAAATGTCTTGTATTTATGTAAAAGCATTTGTTTTCTGTAAAGGGTGTTTTCTGCAGATTGACCTGAGTCTGTGTGGTTATAAATTTCATCAGCTGTAGTATTGTTTTCAAAAAATGTACCCAAGGCCGTCATTAATAAATTGTTTGTTTGGTGTAACTCTACCTACTCATTAAAATGGCTGCTACCCCAAAAAAATTTCAACAAGCGAAAAGTTAAACAACATTTTTAGGTTTGTGTTTCTACTGCTATTTCAAGTCCTTTTTGTTTAATATAGTGGAAGTTAGCCCTCTGGTGCTCATCTGTTTGGAGATTAACGCTGATGGCGGTATTGTAGGATATTATTTCATAAAATGTTTTCTAAGCGTTTTTTGAGTGAGTGTCGGATGTTAATTACGTTAGTTAAGGTTTGTAATTGTTCTTCAGTGATTAATGTCCATTTATGAATTGTCTTTAACGGATGTTCTTTAGAATAATGCTAGTAACAAACGTTGTTTACAACCAATGATTGCCTTATTAATTCATGGATAAATATATTTAGGATGTATTTAACTTAAAAGAAAAGTTTTATATTGCCTATATTGAAATTTTCTTGTTAAAACTTGTTTCAAGAACAATTATGAGAAATCCATATCAGGGTTTTTCCATTTTTACACATTTATAAATCAGTAAAACATCGGTATTGCAAGTACACAAGTACAACGGTCACATAGTAAGCGTAAACTATATATTCAATTTACAACATTGAAAGAAAAAAAACCTACAAACCCACCCACCTCTAAAATTCTGGGTAGGGATACGCCAAACCAACAATTTATTAAAGAGCGCCGGAATGTGTTTATTTAGCATTTATTCGTTTCCTTTCATTTGCTCATTCGTTAAAAATATTCTTTAAGTACCAGAAAATACTCACTACCCAGTAGTGATAGTACTCTGATATGCTTGAAATTAGTACTTCTCTAAAGAGACTTATTCACAGATTGTTTCGTATTATTCAAAATGTCAATACATGTCTAAACTTTAAAAAATAAACCATCTGGAATAACCAAAAACAAATATTATAATTATAAAGAAAACAAATAAAGTAAAACGATTTGCCTCTTCCGGGACTTGAACCTACAACCTTCAGGTTCACTTGTCCAGTTCACTTGGCCAGTTGGGACTTTCAAATATAACCATGTATTTTAATGCCATGTAAGTGATACACATGTTTTCCAAATAGCCAAAAAAAGTGTTGCAAATGCTGAATAATTTTAGCCATTTCATTTGATGATTATTCATAAGTTACCCTATATTTCCTGTATATTTCTGTGTCAGATGTGTTATTTCACTTCTTTATATACAATGTACTTTTCTTTTTTGAATTCTGTGTCAACAAAATTGAAAATTGTCAATTTGCCAATCTGTGAATAGGTTCCTTTAAGGACCAAATCTTTGCAGTAATAGTTCTGTTTCTGCTTAAACAATAGTGCTCCTCTCATATTACAGGGGCAGTTACTCTGGGATCACTACAAGATGAATGCAAAGTTGTTGCTACCAGAAATCTCAAAGGTCACCAGGGACATCTGCAAATCAGACCCCAGCCCTCTGTTCAGGATGTCATGAGGGGGACATGGTCTGTGTTTTTAAATAGCAAGCTATGAATTTCTTACAATAGTAAAAAAAAAAAGTCAGCTGTTTTCACTTAAATAAAATTTACATTGGACTCCCATCACTGTACAAAAAATAGTTCATTTAAAAATTACAAAAATTTTCCATTGTAAAATAAGTACAATCTTTGTTATAAACTGTTAGTGTATTGAATTGTTTAGTTTTGAGATCTTCTGTAATCTGTCAACATTAGGATGTAGTTTATATTAGCGCCTTTGTTTTCTCTATTTGTAGATTTTATACTTTTCTACTTAAGTAAATAAATTAAAATTTGCTTATTATATTGTTTAAATGGTAAACAACCCATTTGCTTTAAAATAAGACTTCATTATAACTATATAAAAGTTCTTTAAACTGCATCTTTTTTTATAAAAGGATTTATTAATGCATGCGCCGGACTGGCTAGCTCATTTGGTAGAGTTCAGGACTGCCAATCTGGGGTTTGTGAGGTTACTTTCCGGCCCGGTCACATAACTTTCGTGGTGATTGGTCATGAAATTATTTCTACGGCCATTCTCCCCCTACCTCTGATTTAAGTAGGGCAGTTGTCAGTTACTGGAATAAGTATGTGCACTTAGTACTGGTTAACCGCTTTGATCGGCTAAGCTTGCCCAGGACAATGTGAGTAGGTTAACTGGCCGCCGTTTTATGACTAAAATACTGTTAAATATGGCATAAAATCAAAACAAATAAACAAAACAAGTAATGCCTGCAACAATGTTCCCTCAGAGTTGTGCCAATATTTAAAGTTATATCATTCTGCCTCTCTAGGTCGAGTTTATGCCGAGCTTAAAGCAGCTGGTTACACTTATGGGCAGTATCGGCATCAGAGAAAGTGGGAATACAGTGGAATACAGTGATCAGTGGATCAGTGGCAAGACATATTTACAGTTGTACAAACATTTGATGTAGCTGGATGTGAATTTCATTCAAAAAGGTTGAGCACAGAGTTAAGTTTAGCCGCCCAGAAATTTACTATTTCGCACATTTACTTTAACCCTAGTTGTTGTAGCTCAAGGCTTACTGACACACCTTGAAACCTCCCCCAGTAGGACCCTACAAAAATTGCAAGGCGGACACAATTTCAGTTACACCACTGAGACTCTGTTGCTCTTGATATCTTGCTTTTGTTGCTGTTTGGGTAGTCATTTCATATACATATTCTTTACAAACATGTGCTTAGATTGTTGTATGGTTTATGAGGACGTCGTAGAAAAATTCGAGATCTGTTAGAGATTCAAGTATAGTTACATTATAGAAGAACAATTTTACTCTTACATGTCCAGTAAAGGTTTTGTTGAAGCTTTCACAAGAAAGTCTTCTGTTAATCAGAGCTACTTCAATATGTTATCTGTTTGTAAAAGATTCACTTTATTTCACAATTGTTTTTGTATTTAGGGTTGTTAATCAGCTAATAAACAACTTAACTTTCGCCCATTTTTATGCTCCCCGGAAAGGTTCGGCCGAGCAAAAAGTTGTCGCTTAGTCCTTCTGGTCTGTAAATTGGCCATGGACTAAGGGGTTTAAAAAGAACTTGGACACATGTTTGCCTCAATGAGACATCATGTCGCACACATAAACCAGGTCAAAGGTCAAAGGTCAAGGTCACTCTTAGAAGTTAAAGGTTCATAGTCACACTGTTTGCCTGGGCTATAACTTGGCCATGCGTGGAGAGATTTTAAATTACTTTTCACAAATGTTTGCCTAAGAGAGATGGTGTGTTGCACATGAATCAGGTCCGTAGGTTAATGGTTAATGGTCAAGGTCACTCTTAGATGTCAAGGTCAAAATTAGCACTTCGCTTGTCCAGGCGTTTACTTTGCCAAAGATTAAGAGATTTTCAAATTACCTAATACATGTGTTTGTCTCATTTAGAAGGCATGTCACACGCATAAAGCAGGTCTGTAAGTCAAAGTTCAAGGTCACTCTTAGAGGTCAAACGTCAAAATTGGCACTCTGCCTGCCCGGGCTATACCTTTGCCATGGATCGAGGGATTTTATAATTAATAGGAACAAGTGCTTGTCTCAATGAGACTGCATGTCACATGCATTCAGGTCAGTAGGTCCAAGGTCAAGGTCACACTCAGTATTCTGAGGTCAATATTGGCTTGGGCCATGGATGGAGGGATTTTAAAACTGCCTTGCACAAATGTTTACCTCAATGAGACAGTATGACACGCACATGAATGTAGGTCAAAGGTCAAGGTCACAGTGAGAGGTCGATGATCAAAAATGGGATTTTTCAATGACTTGGCACAAATGTTTGCCTCAATGCGATGGTGTGGTGCTTTTAACTAGTCAACATTGTCAAGCAGTGTCAAAGCAGCATCAGGAAGCATCTATCTGATTTACTCATATTCTTGTCAGTATTTATTGAGTGTACATTCCTAATTTGTACAATTAACATCAACACCAAATGTTATTTCAAAGATTAAAGATGACAGACATGGCAAAAGACCGTCAGCCCATCGGACATTGCCGGTAAAAATGTCAAAAGGCCGGCGATGAAATCCAAGTACTTGTATATCGGATTTTTACGGACCCCAAATATAAATGTAATTTACTCACTCTTTTCATTGTTGTTAGCATCCATAATATATTATTTCTATTTCGTATGGACATGCCTGTATTTTATGCAAAACCGTCTTTTTGCTAGAAAAGTGAGCAAAAGTAACGTCGACATTCCATACGTCATGTCATCCGCATGGAAAGCGTGGGAGTATTGACCACGATATAAAAATGTTCGTAGCCCGAAAATTATTAAATGATTATTTTTAGCTCACCTGAGCACAAAGTGCTCATGGTGAGCTTTTGTGATCGCCTGTTGTCCGTCGTGCGTGCGTCGTCAACTTTTCATTCAAACAACATCTCCCCCTAAACCGCTTGGCAGATTTTCACCAAACTTCACAGGAATGATCCTTGGGTGGACCTCTTTCAAATTTGTTCAAATCTTTCCGGTCCGCTGAACATGTAGGTCTCCAGAGCTAAAACTTTAAAAACCTTCTTCTATGAAACCGCAAGGCTCAGACCTGTTATATTTTATATGTGACATCCTCTAGAGGTCCTCTACAAAGATTATTCAAATTATGCCCCTGGTCTCAAAACGGGCCACACCCCAGGGGTCTCATGGTTTATATAGAATATATAGCAAAATGACTTTTAAAATCTTCTCCTCTGAAACCACAAAGCCCAGAGGTTTCATATTTGGTATGTAACATCCTATAGTGGTCCTCTACAAAGATTGTTCAAATTATGCCCCTGGGGTCAAAACTGGCCACGCCCAGGGGGTCACATGTTTTATATAAACTAATATAGCAAAATGTCTTAAAATCTTCTTCGCTGAAACCGCAAGGCCCAGAGGTTTTGTATTTGGTATTTAACATCCTATAGTGGTACTCTACAAAGATTGTTCAAATTATGCCCCATGGGTTGAGGCAGACCCCCCCCCATTGGTCACATGGTTAGTATAGACTTAAATAGCAAAATGACTTTAAAATTCTTCTCCTGTGAAACTGCAAGGCCTAGAGGTTTCATATTTGGTATGTAACATTGTATAGTGGTCAAATTATGCCCCTGGGGTCAAAACTGGTCACGCCCGGGGGGGGGGGTCAAATGGTTTATATAGACTTAAATAGCAAAATGACTTTTAAAATCTTCTCTGAAACGGCAAGGCCCACAGCTTTCATATATTTGTTACGTAACATTGCATAGTGGTCCTCTCCAAAGATTGTTCAAATAATCCCCCTGGGGTCAAATCTGGCCACCCCCTGAGGGGTCACATGGTTTATATAGACTTAAATAGCAAAATGACTTAAAAAATCTGTACCTGAAACCACAAGGCCAAGGTTGTTCAACTTATGCCCCTTGGATAAAAATAAGCCACGCCTTGGGATGCAAATTCCAATTGGGTTACAAGGTCTCAGGTGAGCATCCTAGAGCCCTCAGGGCCCTCGTGTTGTATAAAAGTTTCGTTGCGCAAAAAACAAAAAAAGGGACTCTGTATCGCATTTGATGTGCATTTGTACTTATACCGCATATTGTTATTCTGTCTTTTGTTGACACCATTTATATTTCCTCTCAAACGCAAAAGCAGTTGCGCCGTATCAATAATGTTATGGTCATTCAGATAGGTTAGTATTGATCTATTATATAAGAGTAACTGAATACACCGTCCACGCTGATATAGCAAAATTGCAGTGTATATTCTGTCTAACAGTAAACAACACTAAGAACATGTATTTTCCCAGTAAACAGTAAAAACAATGATTTTTTTGCACATACAAAATTGAGGCCGGTGAAATTTACAACTGGCCTGTACATTTTTCCCTTTGGTAGGACAGTCTGGCCTGCAAATGTTGATGGTTTTTTGCCATGCCTGAGATGATAATTAGAATACTACTTCTACCTCAGTTATTTTGTCAATAAATTGTTATTCTGCATCTCTAGGTTGAGTTTGTGCCGAATTTGAAGCAGCTGGTGACAATCATTGACAGTATCTGCATCTGACATTCCCTGGTTGTCACAGAAATACACACTAGAGGTATGCAGTGTTTGGATGTTTCTGCATGCCATTATTATTGGGCCAAAGTGAATGGTCACATAGAAACAAACAATGATTTCAGCGAAGGGTGTAATATTGCACACATTTAACGATATGGTACAGACCATATGGGATGACGAAAATGCTCTTTTTACATTTGTTCCCCTCATAAAAAACAACAACTTGGCATTTTAATTGTTACCCTGGTCCTTTTCTTCAGTTTGATTGTGTTTGTGTTTTTGCAGGCTGTACGACGTGCAGCGTCTTCCGGTCGAGGCAAGCTGGTCACAGTGGGTCGAGGATTACTGCACCGTCTTCGAGATGGACAAAGGGCTCAGTTGATAAACATTCTTACTATATGCTAGTTTAGAACTGTTCTGGACATTTATACTGTTGAAACATGTAATAGTTGATTTTACGTTAATTTCAGAATATTCCTTTGATTGAATCTTTGTTCAAAAAGTTGTGAATATTATTGTGCAGTCACTGAATTTGATTAATTTTATGTAAAATGGAATTGTATGAAAGTTTATTATGGAACAAAAAAACATGTAAGAAAAATACTTAATGACAGAAAATACGCAAGGGTAAATGATCAATAAAAATAAAGTCAGTTTAATTAGATTTTCGGGGTTCATTGTTCAGTTATTTTCCATCTAAATATAGGCCAACAATGAAACAAGAGATTTATTTTTAAAAAATGTGTATTTTATTGCGGAATTGATTAGAATCTTTTTCTTTTTGTTAAATAATATGTAAACACAGTTCACACGATTTGTTATAAAACTAAAATATTGTTGTATTACAAGTATAATTTTGGATTTACATCACATTTTAAAATATATACAAAACTACAACAAAAACCCCAGTAACCTTGTAAACTGCCAGACTGTCTGTTTGCCTGTTCATATTCATTATTTTAATTATAACAAGGAAATTGGATAAATCTAGAAATAAGAAGTTACATTAACACTGGGAGTGCCATGAGCCTAAAATTTACTCGGTGAAAGGGACTTATTTACAGAATTTCTTATTTTCAAAAAAATTCATTAAATGTCTTAACTGCAAAAACTAAACCATTTGGACTGAAAACGATACTCAAATATTACAAAAGTCTGTCCCACTAACTGATTAAAAAATATTGCAACATTTATCGTAACTTTATCTGAAATTAGTTTGTAAGGAAATTATGTATGCTCGAATGTATTGTTTATTTTTGTGCTGGTCATTATAAAACTATTATCTTGATTGAAATTGATGAATTTGTCTGTTGGAATTGTTGTTTTGTAGTTTTGTTTTCCTCGAACGCCAGTACATTTCTGTTCTTAAGTAAATCCATTTACAATTGTAATATTCCTAGAATCTGACCAAAGTTTTCTGTTTCGAAATACTTCTTTGGAAAGTGTTAGTCTAGTCAGTTTTTGAATTAGAGTTTACAATGTATTGTTGATGCAGCAATTATTATCTACATAGACTTGAAACAATCAAAATTTGAAATAAAGCAGAAGTTCATGTTTTTGTAAAATTAAAAAGGAAATGAATTGTTTGGCATTGATTTGTTAGTTTTCAGCAAAAACAAAAAGTAATATTTATGATTCTGTTACATTTGCGGTTTAATGTATCATGATTTGCTACCATATTGTGTGTGTTTATTGACATGTTTTCATATGTTATTTTGTTTATAACTGGCATAGAACATTTAAAATACTAAAACTTTCACTACGTTTAAAAATTGTAGGATAACATTTAAATTATACGTAGTTGCTCATAGATTTAACAGCCAATTACGCTTACAGACAGTTAACTTTAGATCTATGTACAGCTAATATTACAATCAACTTTCTTATCAAAAATGTTAATCTGAATAAAGTCGGATTTCATAGAAACAGTTTGTTTAGATTAAACTCACAATTCAAAACATAAATGTGATAAATAATTTAACACAAATTCTAATGTCTGTTAGCGTATTGTCAGTTAGCGTTGAGCAACAAACCACTGATAATTTCATAATACTTTGTGTTCTTCTTTAAAGCCGCAGTCCACAGAATATAATTCAATACATTGGCATAAGCTGTAATGAACGTTAATGACGTTTATTCGACTGAAAACTGTTTTGTATTTACAAAAGGCATTTTGTAATGCGTTTGTTTGAAAACGCTTGGTACGAATGGTATATACACTATTGTACATGCTGATTATTCCTCCACTTTTTTAAAAAGTGGAGGCTTTATAGGAATCACGCATGTTGGTCTGTACTTTGGTACATCGGTACGTCCCATATTTCGTTTCCGGTTCATAACTTCGTAATGCCTGGAAGGATTTTAATATAACTTCAGATAATTATTCCCCATGGCCAGAGGATGTGTTGTGTACATGATCTATGCTTGTCCTTCAAAGGTAAAGGTCACATTTCAGGGTCAAATTTCGTTTCCCCTCCATAACTTTGTAATGCATGGAATAATCTTAATATAACTTCATATGATTATTCTCCATGACCAGACGATGTGTCACGTTCATGAAACATGCATGTCTGTCAAAGGTCAAGGTCACAATTCAAGGTCAAAGGTCAAATACTTATATTTTGTTTCTGCTCCATAACTTCTTAATGCCAGGAAGGATTTTAATAAACTTCAGGTAATTATTCCCCTTGAGCAGACGATGTGTCGCGTACATGACCCGTGTTTGTAGGTCAAGGGTCAAGGTCAGAATTTAAGGAAAAAGTTTTAATATTTGCATTGTGTTCCTCTCAGTAACTTCTAAATGCCTGGAATGATTTTCATATTACTTCAAATGGTTACTCCACATGACTAGACAATGTGTCGAGCACATATTTCTCATGCTTATCAGTCAAAGGTCAAGGTCACAATTCAAGGTCAAATGTGTGAATAATTTCTGCTTGTACTCATCATTTTGCATTTCAAGCTCATTTTCCCTTGTATGCAGGTCATTTTGTCAGTCAATACATTGTTCCATGTCAAAGCTCTACATCTGTGCCAAAGCAATGTGGATGGGGGGGGGATTAATCACCTTCAGTGATACATGTAGCTCTAGTTTACTCCAGACGCCATCACAAACATATAACTTTACGATAAAAAGTTACCAAAATGTTATTGGTTTACCGATTTCAATGCGGTTTTTTGTATTTTGATCTTTATGAGCTATTGGAATACGAGACCTTTCCTTCGTCATCAGTCGTCTTAACCTTGAGTGCGCAACTAATACTTAACTGAAACGTTTAAACCACTGACAAGTAACAAACAAGTAGTTGCCTCGTGTTTGAAAACCATAAAACAACACGTTTTCTTTTTGTCCACTAGAGTGTGAAGTAAACTTTCGCAGACTGTGTTCCATTTGAGTATAGGCAAAAGTAGAACTGTTTTTCATTTCCTCCAAAGTTAGAAGGATGTAACAGATTAACCAGCTGATAACAGTGGGAAAGTTCTTTGTCATAAATACTGCTTTTTAGTTAAAGCCAGTTTCAGCATAAATTAAACTGAATCAAACTTGCTGTAGTTATATCAATTTTCATGAAATGGAAATCAATATTGTAACATTATCTTTTCTTCGCATATACAATTATTAAAAGTTATGACAAGTGTAGAAAACCATTTTAGTATATTGTCAAACCCTGAATAACATTGTCTTTCAAGACAGATTTGGTGGCTTTAATATGAATTGCTTATTTGGATTTTACTGACTCACCATACATATAGACTGTGTATAAAATATATAAAGGAACTGCTTTAAGGGACACCCTTTGACTGCCTGAATTAATTGGCAAGTGATAGTAGTACAACATCTGCATCTTTATACAGTAGTATAATAATACGGCTGAACTTTGTTATCTGGACATTGCCAGGCTTTCAGTGACATTTTGACATACCTGAACTTTTACATAGCAGAATGTAGACTTTTAACAAGTACTACCAATAAATTCCAAAAAAAAAGTAATATAAAAAGAGCAATCTCTCTATAAATATACTTTAACCATAAGTAATTGCGCATTACTTAAAATTGTATCATTGATCACATTTTAAAGGGACTTGTCCACAGATTTTTGTATATTTTGAAGTATGCCATTCAATGTCTTAACTTGACCGACGTAATGCATCTTTTACTTTATCTAAGCAATTCACGTGTTGTCAGGAATTTGGAAACTACAGAAACATTCCAAAATATTTAATCGTTTAGCATTACAAACGCTTGATAATTTTCTTAATTTCAACTGATGATTACTCATTAACAAAACAGTATTTATAGTATATTGCTATGTCCGTAGTGCTATTTTGCTCATTTATATGCACTATTCTTTTATTTTGGGAATCTGTGAACAGGTCCTTGAAAATCTTGTGTGATACATACTTTTCCTTTGGAGATATTTCTGCTGGGTTTTAATTTCTCCTTAAAACAAAAAAAAAGAATACATTCAGTATGCAATAGATGTGTTTATTTGTCAACATAACACATAAATAACACAGGCTTGTTATAAATAACAAACAAAAAATATAAATAACATCTCCATTAAAAAATAGCTAATTTTTAAAACACCAAATCAAGTCTATCTGAACACCAAACATTTCCCTGCTCCCATTACAGGCCTGTCCCACACTTCAGCTGGCGTTACTGATCAATAACTGCTGCAATTCAGGTGACGATGAGGTTCTTGCTTTACTCAGCGAAGCCCTCTTTGTACAAATGAGTTCTGAAAATAAAAATGTATCTTTAGGCCAGAGAAAAAATATCTGTGGTTCAAGTGTCATTGCTTAAACACTAAAAAACAATATTATGCTTAAAATTTGGAAAATTTGTATATTAAAACTAACCCAGCATTTTTATACTACTGGTAAATCATTGTTTTTTCCCTTTAGAAATACTAGTCGTGATAGTTTTTTCCCTTTAGAAATACTAGTCGTGAAAACTGAATCACTAATATTTTTTCCTTGGCCGTTTGCATAATAAAAAAATGTTCAAGTTCAATAAAAAAAATTAAGAAGACTCCTGGTGTTTGTTTTTATTTGCACAAAAATTACAGCGTGGGGATATGATATGCTCCGGACTAAGCTGTAAGGATTGATTTCTTATATTTGACCTTCGACCTTGAATTGTGACCTTGACCTTGGACACAGGACCTGGTTCTTGGGCGCGACACTCTGTCTCACCATGCTTACCACTTCTGCCAAGTTATTTGAAAATCCATCCATGCTGGACAAAGATATGCTCCAGATAAAGTGGTAAGGATTGATTTCTTATATTTAACCTTTGACCTTGAATTGTGACCTTGGACATAGGGACCTGGTTCTTGCGTGCAACACTCTGTCTCACCATGCTTATCACTTCTGCCAAGTTATTAGGAAATCCATCCATGCTGGACAAAGTGTAAGGATTGATTTTTATTTATTTAACCTTTGACTTTGAATTTTGGCCTTGGACCTAGGGAGCTGGTTCTTGCGTGCGACCCTCTGTTTTATCATGCTTATCACTTGTGCCAAGTTATTTGAAAATCAATCCATGCTGGACAAAGTTATGGTCCGGACAAAGATCTCACGCCGCCCGTCCGCCCGCCTGCCAACCCGCTTGGGCGTTCCCATAATATGACCCATTTTTTAAACGCATTACGGGTCTATAAAAAGGCCCATAATTTTACAAACTTAAAACTAGAGTTACCTAACTTAGCCTATGAGTTTATTTTAATATGAGGAATTAATGTGTAAAGTTTGATTAAAATCCCTTCAGTCATTACTGAGATACTAGCTTACTGGAAAACTTTAACCTACCAAAATAGCTCACACTATCAGTTTCTAAGTGTAAAAAGGCCTATAACTTTTACACATTTCAAACAACAGCAGTCTTAACGCTAATTTTTTCAAAGCACTTGCCAGTTCGGGCAAGCTTGTTACCAAAACCACTTGCCCGAAATCTGTTTGACTTGTCCGTACTATTTAACTTCAAATGATACTCTACAGCAATATCAGAAAATGTTGTTTTCTGTAATTTTATTTATTTATATTTCTATATACATGTGTGTCATCTTGTTTTTGTTGTTCTCCCTAAAAATACATAAGGTTCGATCATACTATTTTGTGCATCATGCGTCACAATGTGATAAAAAAGATAAACAGGAAATATATAGGGTCCAAAAAGGTACATAGCTCTACTAATAAGGAGCAGTGTGGAAAGCTGGATCAATTTGTTGATATTTTCTAATAAATTGGTAACTCACTTAAATGCTTCTAATTAAGGTTTTTAAAACAAAGACTATTATGTATTTGCAACATAAAAAATTGTATTTCAAAAGATATTCAACATTTCTGTGTTAACCAACCCAGAGGGGAAGCAGAGCAAAGATAAAAAGAAGCAGGTTGCAGCAATCAGCTATTTCGCTCTGTGACTTTCCCTTATTAAACTGCATGCAAAAAGCAGTTTTTAAATGCAGTTTCACTTTCAAACAGCATGCATTTTTTAAATTCTACAATTCCAAATAGAGCTACAATACTTATTTATATATTTGTTAATTACCGACAACAATGCAAATATATGCAAACTTCAATTCAGACAAACCGGCACGTACTCAAAAATTGCCCTTTCGACTAAAGTAGTCTTCTTATTAAGCTGTTAACAAAAAAGCGTTTAGTCGACTGCGATCGATTGTCTATATATTTCAATAAGCTTCTACACAATAATGAACACCACACAGCATGATGACATCATATGTTTATGTGTAAAAATACTAGATTCCAATAATACAACGGGTTTTGTATATGTTGTTTTTTTTTAAGAAAACAAAAATAAAAATGCTATTTATCGGGCAAACATTTGGCATTTTCTGCTAGCCCGAAATCAAATCTACTTGTCCCGGGCATCGGGCAACCCAGTTATGACGAAGACTGCAACAGTTACCAAACTTGGCCTATGGGTTCATTTAAATAAGGGGAATAAATGATTAAAGTTTGAAAAAAAAACAGTCAAGCAGTTCCTGCGATACTACTTTACCGAAAATCTTTAACCTACCCAAATAGCATGCAATGTAATTTTTTTAGTGTAAAAAGGCACATAATTATGACAAATTTCAAACTAGAGTTACTAACTTTGCCTCTGGATTCATTTTAATATGGGGAATACATGTTTTAAGTTTAAAAGAAATCCGTCAAGCCATTCCTGAGAAACTAGCTTACTGAAAAACTTTAACCTAGGCAGACGCCGACGCCGGGGCAAGTAGAATAGCTTGCCTTCTCTTCGAAAAGTCGAGCTAAAAACTAACATAATCAATTGCTTTATCTGTAAACTGAAACTTTCAATTAGATTTACTGTATTTTCTTTACAATGCTATAGCTATAGCAACTGATACAGCTGGAATGGTTAATTAAAAGAAACAGATTGTTGAAAATATTAATATATTATTTAAAAATTCCTGCGTTATTAACAAATGATGGCAAAATTCAGTGATCTGCGGGCTGCAAGACAGAAAGAGGGCTCTTAGTTACAGATTGTCAATGGGCCTATCAAAGGCATTTCGCATATAGACAAATATTGAAACATGATAATTTCATTATTTTCTCAAATATGTTTTTTGAGTAGCAATACTTAATTTATGGAATCGCTCAGACACAAATAATTCAAAACAAACAAAAGCTGTCTCAGGATATCGCGCTCGACTATTCATACCGCTTTGTCAGAGTTATGGGCCTTGGTCAGTGATGTTACATACATTACATGACCCCAAAGACATGTATGAAGTTTTAATTGAATATCTGTAGTAGATATAGTGATATGAAGTTGTTGCAAGCAAAATTTAACACGCAAACTTTAACCTGAATTTCCATGTGCAAAAAGGGGCATATTTCTGCTAAATTGCACGTCAGAGTTATGAGCTTTCGTCAGTGGCCTCACATAATGACCCCAAAGACGTGTGAAGTTTCAAATGAATATCTGTAGTAGTTACAGAGATATGTACTTGTTGCACGCAAACCTTAACCAGAGCATTAAGCCGAAGCAGACGCCGACGAACGGGCGACTTTTTTATGAATAGTCGAGCTAAAAAATTCGGGTGCACAGTTAAATGTAGTATTAGAACGCACGCCTACACATTCAAGCACTTCAATGAAAGCTTTTCTACACTATGTGACGTTTATCAAGTGAGCGCATGACATTATTTAGCATCTATTCCGGTGGATGATGCACAGACATCATTTTCGATACAATAACGCAACATCATGTGTCCTAATTCTTTGCAAATTCTGGCTCGAAGAATTTACCGACTTTTAACAGCAAATACATGCATACATTTTAAGTTTAAATGATAAATAACAAGTTCATCACTGATATGTAAACACAAAATCTATGACGTGGTCGTGCCATATGACGTCACCTAAAATTACCCACAAACTTGAAGGAATTTGAGCGAGTTAAAGGCGTTGTTAGGCTTACATGCCATACTTTTTGGGATCATTTCCGGGACTCTGCCTGCAAATTGCCGGGATTTTTACTGTCTTTCCCGGACGTGTACATAAGTTTTACATGGCATAACAAAACATTTGTTTTAGGACTATTTCATCTGAAATTTCGAGGAAAGTAGTTTAAAAGAATGCCTTATTACGGTAGTAAACTAACTGCGGAAATTGTGAACAACGGAAATCATTGAGTAAACTGCTTTTATTTATGGTCGGGATTATAAGTACTCTTTCGTTATCAACTGATTCATGTATACACTTACTAATACGTGTATAAATATGTATTACGCAGATAGGTCGATGGTTCACAGCATTGGCAAACTGAAATAACTCTGCGTTTTAATTGGCTAACATCGATTTTTCTGTGGGAATGAAGCTCCGCCTTAAAGTCGGACCTACTCGGTGACTGATTGCAGTTGATTAGAGTGAAAGTGTGACAACTTCTGTTAATTGCTCGTTTATGACACGTTGCCTAATAGGGTATGATTGCCTTGGGGACAAATAAGGGGATTAGTGGTCTGTCAAAAGTTAATCTAATATAGGTATGCACAGTTGTTATGATTTCCGGGATATACGAACTAAATCTGGGACTGCAGGATGTGCACTGCATTTCCGGGACAATCCCGGACGATCCGGGACATATGGCAAGTATGTCTTAGGTCACATTTAGTTTTCAATGAAGTAACATACTTCTCATTACGTGTTCACTGTTTTGTTACATGAAATAGTAAGTAAAGAAGCCATTTAAATTTAAATGTGTTGATTACATTCTGTCAGTCGCATATTATGCGCATGCACGGACTCGAATGCATAACATCCACGAGTTTTCAGGTGTAAAGGCTAAATTATCTTTACAAGTAAGAAACCAACATTTCATTTCTAACTATGTTATTTCAGCATGTTGAAGTTGCGAAATATTTTTCTTAAACGGTAAGTCCCGCAACTCTTTTATACTGGCAATTATTGCCCACATAAAAAGTAACTAAAATTAAGATTTGCCGAGTGCCTAACAAGTTATGCTACCACAAATAATTCACTGCAGGTTCACAAGAAGTATGCTTTTCTATGTTCCAGGTCTAGTGCCAGTTCTTGCGCTTGTAATTTGTTTCAGTTACTGCGTGTTCTTTTATTGTAATCTGCATTGTATACATGTACAGTCGATTAACCAGTTCCGGTTTTCTACCGGTTCCAAAACACTTTCCTGAACTTAAGTAAATATTTTGAAAAATTGAACAGAAATGCATGTTTTTACAATTGGTTCTTGAAAAGTAAACATTTTTAAACAGAAATGTTTCATTTTTCGCTAATTTGTATTCACTCTGAGTCAACAAGCGCTTGCAGTTTCAACTGTGTGTTTCGATGAATTGATTGTTTTAATGGCGTTCAACCTACTCGCAGAATATTAAAGTAAGAAAAATACTCTTTAAAAGAAGGTAAGCAATATTATTCGCAGTATGAACCATTTAGCATGACACTCACTTCTAGACAGGTTATCTGAGTATATTTAAAGTGCCTGCTCTAACCACTTCCGGTACACGTTTTATAAAGACGGGGGTCGTATCAAAGAATTTTTGGCCTGTCAAAATTAAATTCTGATTGGAATTGGTAGTCTTTATTGTGTTATTTGAGTATTGTGATAATAAGAAATGTTTGATGGAGGATAGGCAGACGTTAAAAAGATGTTAAAAGCTAACTAAAGTAATACTATGCAATATATTTAATTACTATTGTCTTTAGTATGCATTTACGATATGTAAATAACTCATCCTTGTTATTTTACTTGTAGATAGTTCAATGGGAAGAGTACAGAAAAGTAGCTGCTAAGACTGCCAAGTCTTTGAAGCGGGTATGCTACTTAAGCAACTTCTTCATTAATAAATGAAAGTTAACTGTGCCTTATACCAATTTAATGAAATCTTATAATACAAACACAATCATTAACAATTAATAGAATGTTTGAAGTGTAGAAACTGATAAGTTTAATTATCTTAAGAAATGGCATTTCACACTCGAAGACAACCAACCATGATAAGTTTTCTTTTGACTATTTCTGTTTGCCTTTTCAGCAAAAAAAATATTGATAAATGGTAACACATAATTATTATATATACAGCATAAGCTATTCTTACCAAACAGAAAGTAAAAGCTATTGGGTCATTGTTAATTGTTTTAAGTTTGCATGTGTTCATATTATATTGAATGATTTAATGATACACTATCTGAAATAAGGTAAAGAAAACAACATTCTTGTTTTAATTATTTCAGAAATATGGCATGTCTCCTGGTAAAGTCAGAAGAGCATTGATTGTAGAGCAAGGGAAGAAGACATCTTTAAGACAAGCAGCTAAGGACAGTTCTGTTTCGGTGAGTTATCTGAGAAGACGTTTGACTGGTGAAGTAGCTATAGACAATAGAAATGGCCCATCACCAGTGTTCAATAAACAAGAAGAAGAAGCCATGGCAAAATGGCTTCAAGAGATGGCTCAAAGAGTAATGGGCCTAAAAGTGGGTGAATTTCTTGATTTTGTAGGAAGCGTTGTAACAAAAGAGAAGAGAGTAACCCCATTTGTTAGAAATAGGCCATCATATAAATGGTATAAAAAATTCATGGAAAGGAATAAACATCTGGTTGAAATTAGAAGTGGAACACCGCTAGAATCAAGTAGGGCCAAGTTGACAAGAAAAGTTATAGATGACTGGTATTGCCAATTCCGAGACTTTCTTACCTGTGATATCCGCTGTTCAGTCACAGTCTACAAGTACGTCATCTGTGATATCACCTGTTCAGTCACAGTCTAAAGTACGTCATCTGTGATATCCCCTGCTCAGTCACAGTCTACAAGTACGTCATCTGTGATATCACCTGTTCAGTCACAGTCTAGAAGTACGTCATCTGTGATGTACATGCTCAGTGTGGGTCTACATGTGAGTCATCTTTGATATCACCTGTACTGTTAGAGTCTTTGTTGTTGCCAAAATCTTCCAAATCAAAGCAATTGCAACCAAAGAGACTCGTACATAATCTTCCACATCATCTTACCTCAAATGAAAGTGTAGGAACAATGGCATTACGTGAACTGTCCAAAGTCAAACCATTTGCAGAGAAAGAAAAGAAAGCCAAACAAAAATTCTTGATTTCTTGTCAGAAACAAACAGAAAATAAAACCAAGAGTATCAGCTCGAACAAGTATGACCAAAGTAAAGGGTCATGAGAAGGGTGAAGAAGAAGAAAATGCTACATGTATGGGATGTGGGGGCTCATGGAGAGAAGACCAGGAGTATGTACTGACAAGAACGTGGGTGAATCGTGACAACTGTAGAAACTGGCTGCATATTGACTGTTCACAAGAAATTGATGTAGCAAGCGAAGACCCTTTCTGCTGTCCAGAACGTACATACATATTGTTACATCTGTTAGTGTTTATTAACATGTTCATCTTAATAAGCGACAATGTCATTTTCCCGACATGTTTTATTTTACAGAAAATGTAATCCAATAGTGAACTGTACGCAATAAACACATGCTCTATTATATTTTATTAAAAATAAGTACATTTTCAACATGAAATGATCATCATTTAATTAAGCAAGGTCTAAACGTTGTTGCAACCTAAAAGCTTGTTGATTATTTTTAAATATTATCATTAAACTGCCATTTATTCCAGGCACCCACTGAACAGACAACTGTAGCCGAGCAACAAGTGCTGGTCAATCAGTCCGTTATTAAAGGGTACCATGTTTTCAAGATAAAACCGCCTACAGTTAGTGAGCCATTACTAATTATAGATCGAGAGTATGGTAACATTCTTGATGAAAACGCTTGTTTGGTGTGGTTGCCAAATCTTCAATGTTACCCCCAAGAACTCCATGATCTCGAAACTGACATAACTCGTCACCTCAAGTTGAGTGATATAGCAGGATTGCCAATTGGTCATGTACCAAGGGGATTGGGTGGTTGTTTTCGGCAACTTCTTGATGAAGACAACAGTATTGCGGCTCGAGTAACTGGAGCACCGCAACAAAGTTTCCCTCCTTGGCCAGCACCAGATGTGATTGGCGGTGGTGCTGTTAAACCATGTTCATATGTTATTAAAACTAAAAATGTTGAACGCACTGTAGCCCTCCTCCATAATGCCATTCAAGCTATGGAGGAACGCTCTGTAATGACAGTATCTGTCATTAATTAAACTGAAGATATGTTGAAAGACTGTAATGGCTAGTTTAATACATGTTGTGTTGTGTTGTTGAAGTTATAAGTTTCAATGACAATTATTTAAGGGTCAGATTCATTTCTTTACTATAAATGATCAATTATTGATTGGATAATAGAAATACCTGTATTTGAATAGTGTATTAGACCAGTGTATTTTGTTTCATGTCTTATATATGTATCTTTTAACTATGTGTGTGCATAGTGATAACTGTAAGTTAACTCTGTTATGGAAACATCAGGATTTCATGTGCTATAATAGTAATAATAATAAGTTTTATGCATGACATATAATTACATTTATTGACTCAATTTTCCAAAGATATACTAACAATACAAAATGTTAAATAGAATCAATGTAAAACAATGTGAATTTCCCTATATTATAAATGACAAAGTATAATATTATAACACAATTTTTTTTTATAACACATTAGAATTATTGTCAGATTGTTACTAGTCAAATTATTGTTTTTTATTTGTTATTGATTATTGTTCACGAACAAATGTATGATATAGGTTTACTTAAAACAGTCATACAATTTTGCAATATTTAGTCGTATTACCTGTATTTGCCTATAGTGTAGATAGGTACTTTTCTTAATTTTTTTTCAAGAAGAAAACCTTTTACAATTAATACCTCGCTTATTTCTATATATGATGTGCTAATCTCAGCTTCAATGTTCACTTTTAGATCTGTACAGATTAATACAGAATCTACACCGTTTTATGATATAGATCTAGTTTATTTTTGTTTCATGCTTTTTTTAAAGATCTACATTTACTTCTTTGCTAGTCACATATTTAGATAAGATATTTACTGACAGTACAGTTTATAAACTGTTGATTGTATTAAATATGAAAAGAATGTCCTCCAACAGTTATATTTTCTTTGTCCTGAAATTTAAAATATCAATGGATGCTATTCTTGTTTTCCTTTATGAGTAAATTATCATGTACACCACTTATTGACAGTACCTCGACAGTTACAACATGACAGTACCTTGACAGTTACAACATACCTTGAGATGACCCCCAGATCTTGATTCTAAAAATAAACATTGTTACCGGAACAAGTCTACATGTGTCGAAAATGGTGGAGTTAGTTACACAGTTTACCAACAGAGATCCCATATTTTACGACTGCAATTTTATCACATATGGGTCAGAATTATTGCTGAAAGATTTATCTTTCATTAAATATCCTCGGATATATTTTCTGCGTAGCAATTGATGAACTTGCAGCAGACAAATAAAACGTGTTCCGGAACTGGTCAATCAACTGTATTGTATATTTGACGATTTCTTTGTTTCGAGTTTCCATTATTAAAACTTAATGTCAGTTCTGTTTATTGGTGTTATTTGTTTCATTATTGTATATGAAAATTAAAACAATCAAATTCTACCTTTGTCACGTCCTAATTAATTGCTAAATCCTTTCATAAACTAACTGTAATTTGTGTTTTGACATGCCATTGTACCGGAAGTTAAAGTATCACGTGATCATAACACAGTTCAGTCCCAAGACAAATCGGTCTAAAAAAACATTCGGTTCAGAGATTCATAAAACATATTAAACATACGCCGTCGTTTTGTTTTATTTTAATTCTATTATGGTGGACATGATAAATATTATAATAAAATATAATACAACAATAAACACAACGTTTCTTAGTTTATCTTTTTAATTAGTATATAATATACATAATACAATAATTATTTTATTGTATAAGCTTACCATGCAAAAATGGATATTTAAAATCAAAACACATTTCATGTAAATATACCAGTGGACTAAAAATCTAAAACAAATTGTGCTAACACAAATTAAAAGCATAAACCACTTTTTTAAAGTCAGCAAAATATTAACGAACAAATAAGGCCATACAAAGTTTATTCTATGTTTAGCATCTACATTTTTCGAAACCTACCGACCAGGCAGGAAACCACTTATTCACGACATTTGTACGACCTTAAGCAAACGTTAACTTTCAAAACTGTAATACATCATCTTGATATTGGGAATCTACTTTAACACAGCATTTTAACTGTGTAAATTGACTAGTTCCGTGTGTTTTCACAATTATTGGTAAAACGCTGAAGTCTTGTTTGTTCTTTTTTTCCAATTTGCCACAATTGTTTTTGTTTTCATTCAGGCATTCGAAAACCTGCAAGCCCGAGGACGCTAAACAAAGAATCAAATTGGTATGGTCTAACAATGAAATCAATTAAAACAGAAATTGTACTAACACACGTATACAATTTTCACTTTTCTGCTATAAACTTTAATCACATTCGGACAGCGTACATATGATTGGAATTTTTCAGTGGTAGGTTAACTCCCTTGACCGATGTCTCACTTAAAATATCCTGGATCCTATATGTTCACGAACTTGCACGAAATTACAATTTTCCAACTTTTTGTCACATATTCCAAAAATAAAAGACATTGTAAATAAAGGAGCGAAGCGAAAATAACACTACGGACATAGACATATACTGTAAATATGGTTTCTTTAATAAGTTGAAATTGATAAAATTATAATTCGTTTGTAACGCTAAACGATGGAATAATTTGGAGTGTTTGTTGTTTTCGTGACAACACGTCGATCACTTGCATAAAGTTAAAGATGCAGTGATACATATATAAATCTGAATGGCCAAGTGGTTAAGGCGTTTGCCTTTTGATCCGGAGGTCAGAGGTTCGAACACTGGTTGGAGCAGCTTTTTTTTCTCTTCTTAATCCTTTTCTTGTTATTATACTTGAGCTCTTTAGTTCCGATGTTTAAATCTGTCAAGCTAAGGCATTTCATGGCATACTTCCAAAAAAATTACAAAAATCTGTGAACAAGCATCTTTAACCTTCCAAGAAAATGACATTCAAGTCCATCAGAACTTGTTTGCGTTAAGTTGCTATTATAAACTAAGATATAGACAGACAGATAATTAGCGGCATTATAACAAGTTCTACGAGCATCAATAAGAGCAACAACAAAAGTAATTGTACTTGTACCTTGACGAGTAGTGGTAGTGGTAGTAGTTGTGGTGTTAATGTTAATTGTTAACAGCAGCAGCAGTAGTAATAGTAGTAGTAGCAAAAGCAGGAGTAGCAGTAGCAGCAGCACAAGTAGCAGAAACAATAGCAGCAACAGTATAAGAAGTATTAGTATTAATAGCTGTGCGAGCAACAGCATTAGTCGCAGCAGCAGCCCCAGCAGTAGGTGCAATAGCAGCACCAGTAGCTGTTGAGGTAGTAGTCGTAGCAGCAGATGGCTCATTTAACAAAATCATTATGTTATTCGATTAATTAAACTATATTTTTATTTGTATAATTTTATTTTTATTTAATTTGATGTGTTATTTTTTATTAAATTTAAATATTGACGTCCTACTGTTTTAAATCGATTTAAAGTTTTTCAATCGGCATACAAGGCTGGCCAGACCAGAGGCACTGTCTACCGTACACTACCCTACACTACCCTACACAACACTAACCACACCTCTCTTCCAAGTCTCCCCACACTCTCACAGCAGTTACACGTGCCGTCTGGTCGCCTTGTTTAGCCTACCCAAGTTATATATTATTTATTTTTTTGTATTACTATTATTATTATTACTACTATTATTATTATTATTTAATTTAATTATTATTTGTATTTATTTTATTTATTATTAATTTTATTTGCATAATTGTGATTATTTGTATTGTTATAGCCTACCCTAGTTTTATATTATAATTATTATTATTATTATTATTATTATTATTATATGTTATATTGTAGCAACAGTATTTGAACTACAGCAGAAGTAACTGTAGTAGCTACATCGGCAGTTTCAGCAGCAGTTGTAGCAGTATCAACAGCAGCAGTAGTAGTAGCGCAGCAGCAGCTAAGGTCGATGTTAATGGAAGCATAATTAATGTTAGCAGACGTTATGATAGTAATAGATTGTTAGTGTAGTAAAAGTAGCTGTTGCTGTTATTGATGTTGTAGTTATAGCAATAAGTTAATTGTCATGGCCAAATATGTTGCTGGTTTGGCTGTGTTGTTTGCTGCTGCTTAGTACTTATATTGTTTCATTAATTTGTATTTCATCTGTTCACGAATACAAAATATTTAACGTTCATATTGATGGGAATACTAAAACAAAGAAAGTATAACACAGGTAAAATGTCAACGTGTAATTAAAGCCACAAAATCTGCATTAAGAATAAAAATAACTTTAACAAATAGTGTAATGTGAACGTCATTAAGCATTTCCTCAACATAATTTTCTTCGTTCGTATACTATTCCGTAAACGTAAGATTTAACAATTTTACTTAATAAAAAAACAAAAAAAAACAAACGCCAACCAAGTAAACAATTGAATTGAACAATTCACCATTTAAAAAACGTTTAAATGTTGACAAGGCGTCAAAAGCTATATGCTTTTTAAGGGAAATTCTTGAATCTCTACATACATGTCAATTGTTGAAAATTTTCATATTCAATACGGATTCGGTGTCTTTAATCTTTAAAGCAAGCCATCAGTGACGTATAAATAAATAATACACATTAACTAGTAACATGTTATTGTCACGTTGACTTGTTCAATTCTGAACAGCCTGAAATTGCATATAAGTGTAAAACAAACAATTTTATTTCAAGCTATGCGGTGAATGAGTGGAGAATGCAAGTGAATGATAACCCGATCATTTCACTCTAGGTAGAGTGAAATGATGACGTTTGGTCATTTCACTCTTGGTTATATGGAACTACTTTTAACTTTGTATGTTTATTTTTTGAAAGTATTTGAATACCCTAATCGTCAGTGTAAACACTGGCCTTTTTAAACAACAGAAAACACACAGTAAAATTCAATACAAATATAATTAAGCGACAACAACGCTGTAAGAGTGGCACTATTTTCCCACCACAACAGTGATCGACAATTTTGGAATCATAATGACGTCATATTTATGACGTAATAAAACACAAAACTTGTGACGCTCCAGCATATCTCGCTCATTTTTTTTATTTATCGTTCAAAAGCATGAAATAAAAAGAAAAGTTGTTTAATACAGTGTAAGATCGTATTTTACTTCATTCGTGGTCATCGAAACTAGATATTTTCACTTGTGGCTGCGCCTCTCGTGAAAATATTGTTTCTATGACCACTCACGAAATAAAATACGATCTTACACTGCATTAAACAAATATCCTCTATATCACAACTTTTGAATATTATAAATGCTGAAGTTGTAATAATTAACACGTGGAACGTATGATAGAACAAATATCTAAAGTAGTAAACACAGATTTTTAGCAATGATAAATTTTGCTATATTTTTAATAGACATGTTTCAATTCCTTTCCGTATTTACAATCCCATATTCTCTTGTTACAAAAATGTTAAGAACGTGTTCAATATGTAATGTCACAAGTCTAGAGTTGTCTTTTCTTTTTTTTTTGAACTATCGATCATGTGTTGTTCTTATATTTTCGAAGTGTTACATAATTAACTGTCGGATTGCCTATGACGCTTCGATCATGTGTTGTCCTTCAAGTGACAGTGTTTTATCACTTGTTGTTCTTCCAACTTTTGGGTCGAGACTCAGTTTTGTTTCTGTTTTAGTGTATTTCTGCAAAAACGAATATAGATGAACACGAAATTCAACCATCATCAACATCATCATCATCAACATCTTCATCATCAGCAGCATCCTCATCAGCAGCAGCAGCAGCACCACCACCACCGCCACTAGCACGTGCTACAAGATGAAGCCGTGCTTAATTATTAAACATTCACTTGATTATCAAATATTGTACCAACTTTAAATAGTGGACGCCATTGCATGACATCGCATTCTTACAACTGTTTATAAACCAGCAAATCATTGACAAATGATCAATAGTTTTCTATAGGTAGTCTTCACATAAATTAAACAAATGAAGCTGTATTAAATGTGAATTCTTAAAAATTAAAAAAAGTTTACCTTTTTGTCGCCGGCATCGTCCGCTGTTTGTCGGCATCTCCTGTTGTTGTCGGCATCGTCCGCTGGTTGTTGTCGGCATCGTCCGCTGGTTGTCGCCTTCATCGTCTGATGTTTGTCGCCGGCATCGTCCGCTGGTTGTCGCCTTCATCGTCTGATGTTTGTCGCCGGCATCGTCCGCTGGTTTCGCCGACATCGTCCGCTGGTTGACGCCGACATGGTCCGCCAGTTGACGCCAACATGGTCCGCTGGTGGTCGCCGGCATAGTCCGCTGGTTGTCGCCTGCATCGTCCCGTTTGTCGTCGGCAACATCTTCTGTTTGTTGTCGGCATCGGGGTCTGGTTGTTAGTCTGCATTGAAAGCACTTGTCATAATCATCACTACAGTTGGTAAAATGCAAGCGAGAATCGTTATAAACATGGACGAATCGATACAGGTAAATTAGACGACTTAAATACCGACAATTACAGCCAGTTTATAAATCGAAAATCACGATTCCCCTTAAGTTTCTGTAAATGGATTATCCTCTCATTAGCAACCAAACATAAATAGACTAAAGTATTAACATAACAACATCATACCTAAACATTAAAAAGGCACAATAACGGTGTTCCGTTAGGGCCTCTCGTTGTTTCGCAATATCGACGTTTGGATTACAAGCGCGAGAACGCGAAAACACATACGACAGAGCGAACTCACGAGAAGCCCTAACGGAACACCGTGCACTATAATCACCATCATAATTATTTTTAAGGATCGTTACATACAGTTTTTCAACGCAACGATCTTATTCAACTTCTAAACTTTCGAATAGTCGAACCAAATTGTTTAACACAAGTAGAGCATTAGTCCTGAATAATTATGTTATTAATACATTTGTAAAACGCTGTTATACCAATGTTAAACTGCGCATAAAAGAAAACGTTAAAACTTGAAAAAAGCTTGTCATTTGCATTTAGCCACACTGGAATCATTTGTAAAACCTTCGAGTTACTAAAACAGTTTATTTTATTTACCTGCATCGTTTATTTCTATAAATGGATACTGCGCCCCAACAGTTAGTGGTTTTGCGACTAGAACAGCTTCGTCGGTAGCTGGTAAGACCAATGCGGAAGTGACAGCTTCTGCTGCACAATGTGGTTAGTCGTGGCGGGGGGGCGGACTGTCCGTGTGTGCGTGCCTTCAGTCTGTCTCTCCTTTCTTCTGTCATGTTCAAGACTTTAAACATATAAGTAACTTTTATGACAGTAACAACGAGCGGCTGAGAAAATGCAGCACATACTATTTTGTGTCGTACAGCGCAAACTTCCAAACACTGTATTCGTATGCGTTTACGCAAACAGTAAAACTTATTGAAATGAACAAAGGCATGAAGCGTTATTGTTACTTGCAGTTAACATAACACGTTTTTTTTTATTTCCGACGTACATAACAAAATTTTACTTGTACGTACGTCAAATCTATTCAGTTTAATTCTTAATTTTTGTACAGTCGCTATGACATGTGGGTGTGAAGCATACCGGTATGTGAATTGCGCTGAAGGAAAATAGACTATTGCTACAATGAATCAGCTGTCCAGCTGTCCAAAAACAGTCTCCTGCGCATGCGCACCGAATCAGTGGGGACAGTGAATGGAGCTGGTCGGCGTCGAGCTCCGATTGTCGTCTGCCATCATACTCGCGTACGTGTAAATACAAATAATAATCTTTTTATTATCTTGTAATAGCAATTTGTCATTTTAATGGAATACTGAAATACAGAAGAATGAAAACAAAATTTAAAACAAAAATGTATATCACTCATACGCAAATCAAATCTTTATATTTCATTTTAAAGGTTTACATTTTATTTCAAAGCGTTACATTTCATAATCCTAATGAGAAACGGGTAAAACGTATAAACACTACCATACTTGCACGTAGGGTCTGTTGTTTTTCGGTTGTCTTCTGAATCAAAATCTGTTTCTCGTCTGCATCGAGTTCTGGTCGTCCTCATCGGGTTTGGTTGTTAGTTTCTACATGTCTGTTTGTTGTCTGCATCGTGGTCTGTTTGTTGTCTGCATCGTGGTCTGTTTATTGTCTGCATCGTGGTCTGTTTGTTGTTGGCATCTGAGTCTAATTGTTGTCAGCATCGTGGTCTGTTTTTTTGTCAGCATCGTGGTCCGTTTGTTGTCTGCATCCGTGGTCTGTTTGTTGTCTGCATCGTGGTCTGTTTGTTGTCAGCATCATGGTCGTCAGCATCGTGGTCTGTTTGTTGTCTTCATCGTGGTCTGTTTGTTGTCTGCATCGTGGTCTGTTTGTTGTCAGCATCATGGTCGTCAGCATTGTGGTCTGTTTGTTGTCTTCATCGTGTTCTGTTGTTTGTCTGCATCATGGTTTGTTTGTTGGCTGCATATGGTCTGTTTGTTGTCTTTACCTGGTCTGTTTGTTGTCAGCATCGTGGTCTGTTTGTTGTCAACATCGTGGTTTGTTTGTTTTCGGCATCGTGGTCTATTTGTTGTCTGCATCGTAGTCTCTTTGTTGTCTGCATCATGGTTTGTTTGTTGTCTGCATCGTGGTATGTTTGATGTCTTTTTCTGGTCTGTTTTTTGTCTTCATATGGTCTGTTAGTTGTCAGCGTCATGGTCTGTTTGTTGTCAGCATCGTGGTATGTTTGTTGTCTTCATCGTTGCCTGGCTGTTGTCTTCATCATGGTTTGTTTGGTGTCAGCGTCATGGTCTGTTTGTTGTCTGCATCGTGGTCTATTTGTTGTCTGCATCTGAGTCTAATTGTTGTCAGCATCGTGGTCTGATTTTGTCAGCATCGTGGTTCGTTTGTTGTCTACATCGTGGTCTGTTTGTTGTCAGAATGGTGGTCTGTTTGTTCAAAGCATCGTGGTCTGTTTGTTGTCTTCATCGTGGTCTGTTTGTTGTCTGCATCATGGTTTGTTTGTTGTTGCTGCATATGGTTTGTTTGTTGTCTTTATCAGGTCTGTTTGTTGTCAGCATCGTGGTCTGTTTGTTGTCTGCATCGTGGTCTGTTTGTTATCAGCATCGTGGTCTGTTTGTTGTCAGCATCGTGGTCTGTTTGTTGTCTTTATCTGGTCTGTTTGTTGTCAGCATCAAGGTCTATTTGTTGTCTGCATCGTGGTCTGTTTGTTGTCAGCATCGTGGTGTGTTTGTTGTCAGCATCGTGGTCTGTTTGTTATCTGCATCGTGGTCTGTTTGTTGTCTGCATCGTTGTCTATTTGTTGTCTGCATCGTGGTCTGTTTGTTATCAGCATCGTGGTGTGTTTGTTGTCTTTATCTGGTCTGTTTGTTGTCAGCATCAAGGTCTATTTGTTGTCTGCATCGTGGTCTGTTTGTTGTCAGCATCGTGGTGTGTTTGTTGTCAGCATCGTGGTCTGTTTGTTGTCTGCATCGTGGTCTGTTTGTTGTCAGCATCGTAGTATGTTTGTTATCTGCATCGTTGTCTATTTGTTGTCTGCATCGTGGTTTGTTTGTTATCTGCATCGTGGTCTGTTTGTTGTCTGCATCGTGGTCTGTTTGTTGTCTGCATCGTGGTCTGTTTGTTGCCTGCATCGTGGTCTGTTTGTTATCTGCATCGTGGTCTGTTTGTTGTCAGCATCGTGGTCTATTTGTTGTCAGCATCAAGGTCTGTTTGTTGTCTGCATCGTGGTCTGTTTGTTGTCAGCATCGTAGTATGTTTGTTATCAGCATCGTGGTCTATTTGTTGTCTGCATCGTGGTCTGTTTGTTATCAGCATCGTAGTATGTTTGTTATCTGCATCGTGGTCTATTTGTTGTCTGCATCGTGGTTTGTTTGTTATCTGCATCGTGGTCTGTTTGTTTTCTGCATCGTGGTCTGTTTGTTGTCTGCATCGTGGTCTGTTTGTTATCTGCATCGTGGTCTGTTTGTTGTCTGCATCGTGGTCTGTTTGTTGTCTGCATCGTGGTCTGTTTGTTGCCTGCATCGTGGACTGTTTGTTATCTGCATCGTGGTCTGTTTGTTGTCTGCATCGTGGTCTGTTTGTTGTCTGCATCGTGGTTTGTTTGTTATCTGCATCGTGGTCTGTTTGTTGTCTGCATCGTGGTCTGTTTGTTGTCTGCATCGTGGTCTGTTTGTTATCTGCATCGTGGTCTGTTTGTTATCTGCATCGTGGTCTGTTTGTTGTCAGCATCGTAGTATATTTGTTATCTTTATCTGGTCCGTTTTTTGTCTTCATATGGTCTGTTTGTTGTCAGCATCGTGGTCTGTTTGTTTTCATCGTTGCCTGGCTGTTGTCTTGATCATGGTTTGTTTGTTGTCAGCGTCATGGTCTTTTTGATGTCAGCAATGTGGCCTGTTTGTTGTCTGCATCGTGATCTGTTTGTTGTCTGCATCGTTGACTGTTTCTTGCCTTCATCGTGGTCTGTTTGTTGTCTTCATTTTGGTCTGTTTGTTATCTTCATCGTGGTCTGTTTGTTGTTTGCATCATAGTCTGTTTGTTGTCTGCAACGTGGTCTGTTTGTTGATTGCAACGTGGTCTGTTTGTTGTCTGCATCGTAATATGTTTGTTGTCTGCATCATGGTCTGTTTGTTGTCTGCATCGTGGTCTGTTTGTTGTCTGCATCGTGGTCTGTTTGTTGTTTGCATCGTGATCTTTTTGATGTCAGCGGGTCTGTTTGTCGTCTGCATCGTAATCTGTTTGTTGTCAGCATCGTGGTCTGTATGTTGTCTGCATCGTGGTTTGTATGTTGTCTGCATCGCGGTCTAGTTGTTGTCTGTTGAAAAACACTGCTACATTGGCTAATTTATTGGTGAAATTATTTGCAATTGGAACACATTTTAAACGAAAATATTGTATGACATTTAGATATATTTCTGCAATACAAAAACAATATGCTTCTGTTTTTATTGCCACCATAACAGCAGTACTTTCATTGCGAGTGTATTGATTTTTACTGCCATTCATTTGTTTTATTAAATTTGAAATTTCTGAAATTTTTGAAATCACTGAAATTTCTCATCTTTACAGTTACTATTCCGCAAAACAAGTATTTTAATATATAACCTCGTGATTAAAAGGGTGAATACAGTTTAACATAAAACAAACGTTTTACTGTTCATGCTAGTCAAATCTCTTGTTTTCCGTTGCCATGTTGTTGTCATCCATTGGTTTCCTGCGCATTGTCGTCATTAAGGCATGGTCATCATCTTCATTCAGCTCGGTTTGTCGTCTGCATCGTTTGAAAGAAGACATCGTGGTCTGTTTCTTACCTGCATAACCTGAAAGAAGGCCGTATGTCAAATTAATCTTCTGCTAAAAGAAAAATTTCGCATAATGGCCTCTGGCTTGAAAGGTTTGTTGTTCTAACCGACACGTCTCCAGTCTATTTAATGAGTCGTAAAACCGGATTAATTGAACATTTAAACCGGTAATATACAGACAGCATGTGCTTTTGTCCTAAACGCGAATGAATTTATTGTATATAACGGGTGACTGCAATCCAGTGAGATTCATATATTTAACAGTTTAAATTTTGAAAATGGAGGCAAGCATCTTTTAAATGGGGGAGAATTGAAACATCGGAATCCTATACTTTGGGATCCTATAAAGTTGTAATTTACTGCTTTCTAACCTAAAAATAAAACTTAGCTCGTGGTTCGTTGTCATTCATTGTCGACTGAATTTGTCTTCTGGTTGTTGCCTGCCTCAAACTCCGATTGTCGTCTGCATTTTGCGCGGAATTTCGTCTGCATCGTGCCCGGAATGTCGTCTGCATCGTGCTAGGATGTCGTCTGCATAGAGCTCTTGTTGACTTAAAAATCGCCTAAAAATTATTATCAACAGTTTAAGAATTGAACTTAGCTCGTGTTATCGTCGCCATCCACTGTCGTCTGCACCAAGATCTAGTTGTCGTCCGCATGGAGCCAAACGACACTTCTGCAGCATATCAATCACTTGAAAAATACGTCTTGTAACACGCTGAAATAAAAAAAAAAATATTTTATATTATTGCATGCCACAGTTTTGTTTTATATGACATTGTGTTCCTTTATATTGAACATTAATATACAGTTTATTATTATTACTTGTATTGTAATTATTATAATTACCGCAAACGGCAACTAAGACTTTGGACGCAAGTATTTTAAAGGTTTTGTCAACCCCAATGTTTTGATATCAAAAAAGAGTGGTATTTATTCCTTTGAACTCCAAGGTCATGACCCTGACAAACCAGACGGCAGAACGGGGGCGCCCTTTCCATCTTGACACCTTGTTTGACCGAGCCTTGGATTGAGAATTCACAGAAACAAACACTCCTCTTTTGCGACTTTTAAATTAATTAATATGGTTCAAATAAAAAATTAATTAGAAAGTGTCACCATTTCTAGTTAAAATTTATTAAACATTTTCCGGAAATAATGTTTTTTTAATTTGAGAAGCAGTGACTTTAATACAAACCTAGGCTTGCAATTACGTAAATACGTGATGCCGTTATGACTTATCTGTTCCTGGTTTGCAATAGCAACCGGTCTCTTTCCCGCAATCGTTTGGAAACAGAAGCAGCGTCGAAGCGAGAAATGCGTTTGCACGAGATCGATGAAACTTGTCAACTGCGCGGCCCGGAACCGGAAGAAAGCGTCTATAGGAGACCGATGAACGCTGTATTTTTGCATCACATGACATATAAATGTGGAGGTTTGAAACAAGCAATTATTTCTGTATTAAAAAAAGAACTGACATTTTTATCAGGAGTATTCAACTAAAACTATTATTTTGTCTTGTGCCAAAACAAAATAATATTGTACTGCCGTATGAAAAGCAGGAAAATATATTGTATAGCAAACAATAACAAACTGCATCAAATTCCGGCTGTCCACTGCACCGTATACAGATCGTCTAAATCGAAGTGTGTTGTCGCGGCAGCGTAGTATGACTGTCCTCGGCAGCGGGGTATGATTGTCCTCGGCAACAGGGTATTATTGTCCTCGGCAGCGGGGTATGATTGTCCTCGGCAACGGGGTGTAATTGTCCTCGGCAACAGGGCGTGATTGTCCTCGGCAACGTGTTGTTGTTGTTGGCAACGGGGTGTTGTTGTCCTCGGCAACGTGGTTTGGTTGTCCTCGGCAACGGGGTGTTGTTGTCCTCGGCAACGGTGTGTGATTGCCCTCTGTAACGGGGTGTGATTGTCCTCGACTACAGGGTGTGATTGTCCTCGGCAACGGGGTGTGGTTGTCCTCGGCAACGGGGTGTGGTTGTCCTCGGCAACGGGGTGTGGTTGTCGTCGGAAACTAGGTGTGTGGTCGTCGGCAACGGGGTGTGGTTGTTGTCGGCAACAAAAGGGTGTCCTTGGTAACGGGGTGTAATTGTCGTCGGCAACGGGGTGTCGTTGTCCTCGGTAACAATGTATGGTTGTCCTCGGCAACGGGATGTTGTTGTCCTCGGCAACTGGGTGCTGTTGTCCTCGGCAACGGGGTGTGGTTTTCCTCGGTAACGGGATCTGGTTGTCTTGGTGTGCATTGGGGTTGGGTTGTCGTCTGAAACAAGTTGATGTGCGTCCATTTGAATAATAATAATATATTATTGTTTACAAAAATGTTTTAATGTTTAACCTTAAAGAATTACTGACGATTTTATCTGGATTATTTAAATGAAACTATCAGAAAATAATGCATGAGGTTTTTTTCTTCCGCCAAAACAAAGTAACATTGTATTACCGTACGAATAGCAGGAAAATATATTGTACACTACACAACATATGATCAAAATTTACGGTATTTGTTCTTACGTTCTGTTGTATTGTTGTTGTCCTATTGTACTGAACTGGCCGATTGCGCATGCGTCATTGTATGTCGTCTTCATCGAGTTCCGCCGTCAAGTGAAATGAACAAAATTCGAAGTTTTTTCGTGCTGTGGTTGTCCTTGGCAACAGGATGCGGTTGTTCTCGGCAACGTGGTGTGGTTGTCCTCGGCAACGGGTTGTGGTTATCCTTGGAAACAGGGTTTGGTTGTCTTCGGCAACCTGGTGGTGTTGTCCTCTGCAACGGGATGTGTTTGTCTCGGCAATGCGGTGTAGTTGTCGTCGGCAACGGGGTGTGGTTGATGACGAGAACGGGGTGTAGTTGTCGTCGGCAACAGGGTGTGCTCTTCTTCGGCAACGGGGTGTGGTTGTCTTAGGCAACGGGGTGTGGTTGACTTCGGCAACGGGGTGTGGTTCTCTAAGTAACGCGGTGTGGTTGTCCTAGGCAACGGGTTCTTGTTACTGGTAACGGCTTGTTGTTGTCCTCGGTAACGCGGAGTTGTTGTTGTTGACAACGGGATGTGGTTGTCCTTGGAAACGGGTTGTTATTGTCCTCGGCAATGAGGTGTTGTTGTTGGCAACGGGATGTTGTTGATGGCAAACGGGTGCTGTTATTGTTGGTAACGAGGTTTTGTTTTCTCGGTAACAGGGTGTTGTTTTTGTTGGTAAAGGGGTTTTGTTGTCCTCTGCAACGTGGGTTTTGTCTTCGGCAACGGGTGTTGTTGTTATTGGTAACGGGGTGTTGTTGTTGGCAACGGGGTGTTGTTGTTAGCAACGGAAAGTTGTTGTCCTAGGCAACGGGTGTCGTTGTTGTTGGCAACGGGTGTTGTTGTTGTTGGCAACGTGTGTTGCTGTTGTTGGCAACGGGGATGTTATAGTCCTCGGTAACGGGTGTTGTTGTTGGCAACGTGGTGTTGTCGTCGGAAACGGGGTGTGGTTGTCCTCTGCAACGGGGTGTGGTTGTTGTTGGCAACGGGGTGTGGTTTTCCTCTGCAACGGGGTGTGGTTGTTGTTGGCAACGGGATATGGTTGTACAAGGCAACGGGATGTTGTTGTTGGCAACGGGGTGAAGTTGTTGTTGGCGACGGGGTGTGCTGTTGTTGGCAACGGGGTGTGGTTGTTGTTGGCAACGGGGTGTGGTTGTCCTCGGCAAAGGGGCGTTGTTGTGTGCTGCTAAAGACTGGTACAATGGCTACTAAGATTATAATAAACAAAACATAATTGCCAACCTCAAGTGTTACCAATCACGGTTACAATACTTCCATTGCTGGTGTATTGACCGTTACTGCCACGCAGTATCAATAAATGTATGGCGAAATATATCAACATTAAAACAACATAATTAAAAGTTACTGAATATAGAACTATGATAATTGTCTTTATTATATTTAGGCGTATAACGCATATAAAAACAAAAGTAAATACAATAGCTCTATACGATTATTCAAAATCAAAGTTTCTTTTACTGCCCATGCCCGTCGAATCAGTTGTTTTCGTTGTCATGTTGTCCTCCATTGGTTTCCTGCGCATGCGTCATGGGAGCGAAACTGTCGTCTGCATCCAGCTCGGTTTTGCGTGTGAATCATCTGAACGTAGTCCGATCGTTTATCGTCTCTGCTCAAGAGGCATTTACAATAGCGAACTCTGGTTTAAATAGTTATTTCTTGAAAATTGAAATGGCCATGCGTCTCTGAGTTATTGAAACCGAATTACTTGAAAGTGGATTTTTTTGCAGTTTAGAGAGAACGTGTTTTTATCAAATCGCAAATAAATTGTGTGACTTATGTGTGGCTAAAATCCAGTAAAATACATAGTCCTAGACGTAACATATGTTAAGGATCTTGTAACTGCTTTAGAACACAAAATAATACTTAGCTCAGGTTATTGTCTCATCCATTGTCGACTGACTCCATTTCGAACATCATATGCATTGAACTCTGTGTGCCGACCGCCTAGGACTCTGTTGCATCGAGCACAGGCTATCACCTGCTAAAGTCTGAAATTTCTCATCAACATATAATAACATTTCAAAAATAAAAATAAAACAAAAATAAAACTTAGCTCGTGCCATCGCCGCCCCCATTGTCGCTGATCCGCATGGCTTTCGTGTTGTCCCAGTTAGAGTAGAAGTCGAAGAGACTTCAGCAGCATAGCAGTCACTTCGGTCACCGCATCTGAAATACAAAGCAGAAATACACAGACAAATCAATAAAACACTTTGTATCAAATTATTGTGGATACATACAATTATGATAAAACAATATGATATATATACTAGTATTATCATCACTGTTATTATAAACATAAATGACAACTAAAACTTTGGCATTTTGAGCTTTTCTATATTTATTCCATCCCATTTTATGATCATCAGAAAAGACTCGTATTTATTCCTTTGAACTCCCAGGCCATGACCTTGACAAGCCAGACGACAGGTTGGGGCGCCCTTGCAAATTACGTGAATACGTGATTTCATTATGACTTATCTGTTGCTGGTATCCAAAAGCAACCGGCCTCGTTTCCGCATTCGTTTGGAAACAGAAGCACCGTTAAAGCGAGGAGTGCGTCTGCACGAGATCGATGAAACCTTTAAACTTGGCGGCCCAAAGACTGGAACCGGAAAAAAGCGTCTATAAGAGACATACTAATTGCCGTGTTTAAATCACGTGACATATCAAATGGGGGGGGGCTAGAACAAGAAATGTGTATGTTTTTAAAATAAAATGTATCTATGCTACCAAAACATGATGACATAAAACAGTATTATGTTTCAAAAGAAGTTTAACTGTACAAAGTTGTGTAAATACGTGTAGCATGTGTTTCAAGATTTCGTAAATTCAAACTAGAATTGCAAGTGCAAATTATACAAAAATTCACACGATAAAATCTCACTAGGCTGAAATTGTATATAAAATAGAAATAAATCACTCAATTAAACGCACACAATAACAGTGACAAATTATTTTACAATCTTAAATCTTAAATTTTAACTTTAACCGAATAAACATATTCGAAGACTCATTTACACAAATTAAAAATATAAACAGTATTAGACTTACATTTACATGATAAGCCATAATAACCACATGTGTGGAGTTCTTAGTTGAAGTAGTCCGCTTTTTCCGATTGTATGACATCCATCTTGCTCGGGAACAACGAACAACTGATGCGTTCGCGCCTTTTTCAATGTATTCATGCGCAGTTAACATCACCGAATCACAATCGACGTCTTAACATTCCGAACCCAATCAAAACCGTCGATGCAAGTTTGAAGGAAATAAGATGCGCGAAAAAGCGCTCATCGAAATCCACGTGGAAACGGCCCAAGTTGAACTGTTATACCGAAATAGTAAACACAAATCAGATTACCAGGGTCGTAACTAGGCATCCTTCTTTTCGCACGTTACGCTTACAGAGCAATATGAAGAGCAAATACCGCGAAAAAAAAGCAACATAAGAATCTTTGGTACCATAACGACACATTGAATCATTTAACTTGAATAAATATATTCTTTAGATTTCCATTATTTATCAAATGCTTATACAGTTTAGAATACTTACTAATTGTACTGCGAGTACAGTCACATTCGGGTTAGCTACGCACTGATTACAATAGTGTCACAGTCTGGTTGCACGTGCTTTACGTGTTACAGCTTTACAGACGAAACTGACCAATTAGAATTCATCCAGATGTAAACATACCAAACAATGAGGACGACTGATAATATTTTGCATTGTGATTATCAGGGGCCCTATTCCAGAAACCTCCTAACTAAAACCTTATCTGTAACCTTAAAAACATAATTTTATTATTATTATATATTTCATAAACTTTCTATTTCATATGTAGATGACTTTGTGCTCAGTGTTTATTAATTATTAACTTATTATTAACTGCTGTTAATTCAGTAAGTGAAAATAGTTTAAGCTCTGAACTAATGATGTTTCTGGAATACGGTTCCTAAAAAGTAAAGTAAAGAAAAAGATTGCAAACAATGTGCAATGCATAAAAAAGTTGTAATTAACTTGGGTGCAATATTGTTATACTATCATGATTGATATATTAGGTCTAAACATTTTTTTTTTAGTTGGTGTTAGGTTAAGTTTAAACCTATTTATTTTAGCTCGATTGTGTCGAAGCCTGAGATTTATTGAGACGGTTTTCGAGTCCGTTTCCTGGGTAGAATAAGTACTTGGGAGTGAGATAAGAGAGATCATTTGAACACTCCTCGAGTAGGGATCGAACTCACGACCTCCCGATCGCACGGCGGACACCATATCCGCAACACCACTGCGACCTTATTGTTGTTGTTGTGGCGGACACGCCCGAATTGTTACGGCGCATGCGTGTGTGGCGAGGAGAACCGGTTGAAACAAGAAGATTGGGCCGCGAGACGTCGAGAAGCAAAACGAACTTTCTTTGTGTTGACAAATTGTTATTTTGGTTAATAAATCATTGTTACGGGTACAAGAGTCGATTTTATCATACGATCCGGGGAAAATACAACATTGGCGACGAGGTAAACGGTGGATTGAAGTGGAATTTGGGTAAATATCGACTAACGGATTTTGCTAGTTTCGGCAAACACGAGGTATTGCAACGTTTCAAAATTCGTATTTGGCTCGTCTAGTGTACGTTCGTTGGTGTGGATCGATCAGTACTGAGTAGTTTTCAACAAATTCGAGCCAGTTTGGCATTATTAATTTGTTTACGAAGTGTTTTTCTTGAAAAGAAAATAGTTGCTGTGACGTCACGAGTTTATGTGCACACGTATCTGGTGTTCTCTTCATGTGCACAGGGACTTGCCGCTATCGCAATTTGCGGGGGCGCACAGGGGTTCGTCGCAGTTTGCGCACAGGGACTTGGCTGCAGTTGTAAAGACGCTGGATTGAGCTGAACTTGGCTGTTCGTGTACATCTTACCAGTTTGGTTGGTAAATATAGTATGGTGGGCTATAGTAGCAAATAATTTGGTAAATGTTGGTTTTGTTTAGAATTCAGAATAATTCGGTTTAATACATTGTTTAAATTATTTAGGTAACTTCTTTCAGAAAATTAAAACGTAAGCATATATGGTGGTTTTCTTTGTAAATAATTAAGTAACAATTTTATTTATTTACTTCTACATGAAATATCGTATATGAGAATAGAGAATAATAGTCACAGGAAGTAAACTTTTGAGGAGTTGGAAAAAAGTAACTAGTGTTTTGTGGTTATTGTCAATATTTCATTGCAGTTTGGTACATAATTTAAAGGACTTTTGCAAAAAATCTATTAGATCATATATTAGTTTATATTACCATAAATAAAATATTGTCTTTTTCATTTGTATTGGGTTGCAACACACCTGTATTTGTTCCCTTAAGTACCTAAAATTAAAAATGGTTGTTCATATTAATACTGCATCGGAAGCAGAGTTGCGTGCGTTGCCTGGGGTAGGGCCAAAGACTGCGGGAGTAATTGTTAGGTTAAGGGAAAAACATGGGACCATGACGGCCGAGTTATTGTCTTTGGCATTGGGTGGAACGATCCCTAAGGCTCTGCTAGACCTCGTGGAGTTTCCAGAGGTGGTAGAAGATGCACATTTTAACCCAGTCATTGCGGATGACCTCACCGAGCAACCTTCTCCGGAGCAGTTTGCTTTGCCATTACCATCAGGTGCACAAAGAGAACCATTCCCTGATGTAGCCACACCACTTGAGACTAAGATTGATGTGGCGGCAAGGCCTAAAAGTAGACCAGCTGTCGAAAAATTAGCTCAAGGCCAGCAGTACGGCGAACAGAAGCCAAACCTGAAAAATGTTGACAGTTCGCAGCCAGGACAAGGTGAGAGGTCCCGTAAGCCCTACGTCTACAGCCAGGGGGGTGGACAGCCAACGGAGCGACAAAGCGGTTCACGGTACAGGAGACGCCAGAACAGTGGCTCAGATGATAAATCACCGGTGCGAGTGAAAAAGCTGCGAAAGGGTGACCGATCCAGGACCTCTGGCCATTTAAGGCATCATCGTCGGTCATATAATAGGGTGTCACAGGACGACGATGATAGTGGCTCAGGAAATGAAAGTGATACTAGACGGTCAGTCCGCAAACATTCCCGCTACAGTCATGCTCCACCTGGTGGTAGGTCATCACATATGCAACGGCACAGGAATCACTCAAGTGATTCCGGGTCAAGATCTGGGTCAAGACATGGTGGTGAATCGAGGCGGAGACATCATGGACATGGTCGTCGTTCAACAGTGTCATCACGGTCAAGGTTCTATTACCGTTCTAGTTCAGGATCTGATAGTTTATCAGAAGATGAATATCACTCGAGAGTCCACGGTGATCCCAAGAGGCTGCCAAAGAATCTACGGTATGATGGACGAACCAGTTGGCTGTCATTTAAACAAAAATTTAACAGCTACAGAAAAGTCTACAAATGGTCCGACCATGAATGTCGCGACTACCTTAATTGGTGTCTGGAAGGGAAGGCCCTCGATTATTTTACCATTGAGACTCACATGGGGGAAAGTTTTTCCTTCCGTGATATAATGCGAAAGATGGAGGGGCGCTTTGGTTCTAAAGAACTACCGGAGACTAGTAGAGCAAAATTTCAGCAGGCTACACAACAGCCGGGGGAATCTTTAGAAGATTGGGCGGATAGAGTGTTAACTCTGGCTACACCTGCCTTTAGAGATCTACCAGAGCAATTTGGTCAAAGGGAGGCAGTTTCAAAGTTCTGTCAAGGTTGTATTGACAGGGAAGCGGGAAAACATGCCTGTTTCGAACGACCACGGACCATTCAGCATGCTGTTGATCTGGTACGACACCATCAGTATGTTACGCAAGTGGTGGACGGTAAAAAGTCAGCTCGAAAATATGACCAGGAAATTGCGGTCAAGACGGTTCAGTCTCCGGCGGATGTGAAAATAGAGAAATTGGAAAAGGTAATCGAGGCCTTGACTAGTAAGTTTGAAGCTAGTTTAGCAGCAAACGGTTCACGAAATAGTAAAGACGCTAAGTTTCCACAGAAGAATTTCAGGTGTTTTCACTGCAATGGCAGAGGCCATGTGAAAAAGGACTGTAAGGAGTATCAGGAGTTCCTGAAAGCGAAATCTGATGGGAACAGGGCCGAAAGGAGTTCACAGAAGCCTTTAAACTCCAAAGGGCCGGTGGCGTAGGCCTAGCCCCGCAGCCCGATGTAGATGGAGGCCATTCGTTACCATTGGTTGGCGATGGGCAGCAGGGTACTACCTCACAAAGGGTGACAGAAACAGAAGGTGAAATGCCGGCTGGCAATTTCATGGCAGCAAGTGGAGCGGAGACAGTAGCAGTCAAGGTCGTGACGGCTGGGTCTTCTTATGTGAATATGTTGGTAGGGGATCGCCTGGTTAGGGCTCGGGTAGACTCTGGAGCGGATGTATCTATTCTGTCTTCAGCGGTTTATGACCAGCTTAAGCGGAAACCAGGCAAGGTCAAGGAGATCAACATGCAGCTTGCTGACAAGAATTCTGTTCTGAAAGGATTTGTGATACAGCCTATACACATACAGTTAGGGAAACAGTTTTCCAGGGAAGGGATATGTGTAGCACCAATCAGCGACGAGATGTTGCTGGGACATGACCTGCTGCGTCACTTCAAGGCATTGATTGATTTGCACTCAGACTGCTTATTAGTTAATGGTGAAAGTATCCCTTTGAATACAACATTCAGGGATAAACCAGTGGTAGCCAGAGTTATCATGTCTAAAAGGACAGTGGTACCTCCAAATTCAGTTGTAAGGGTTCCTTTGTAGACTGGTGCGAAAGTTGGGTGCATATTACATGGAACCAGTAAATAACTTGCAGGTATTAATGCCAAAAGTTATTCGGGCAGCTAATGAGGACCCGTTGGTGTGTTTGGTGAACCCATCCGACCAGTTTAAGACCATTAAGAAAGGGGTGGTAGTGGGTAATGCCTATGAATTTGAAGAGGTCCTTGATGGCGGCGATCAACAAGGGACGCCTGCTGAAGACATCCAGATACATACCGTAGCGGATGTGGATCACTGCTTAACAGCGGACCATAATGGAGATAAGATGGGGATGTCAGGTGCCGGTTCGGGAAGCCAAACCGGAGAACCAGAGACCATGGCAGTTGCCAGGTTGAGTCGGGTCAGTCAAAGTCGGAGAAAGAAGTAGTCGTTCCTGACCATCTGCAGGAAATGTACAAAGCCTCGATAGGGAAGTTGACGGGTGAACAATCCGGGTCACTCGCCAAGTTACTATGCGATTACTCAGACGTTTTTGCAAAGGACGAGTTTGATTTGGGAAAGTTTACCTCCATCGAACACACAATAGACACTGGTGACGCCAAACCTATCAAACAAAGAATGCGGCGAACCCCAGCATGTTTTGCAGGGGAGGAGGAGGCTCATTTGAAGAAAATGTTAGATGCGGGTGTCATTCAGGAAAGTTCTTCGGAGTGGGCGTCCGCTCCGGTGTTGATACGAAAACGCGATGGGTCTGTCCGGTGGTGTATTGATTACAGAGCATTGAACAATGTCACTGTGAAAGATACGTTTCCCCTTCCTCTGGTAGAGGACTGTCTCGATGCGTTAGCCGGAAACATGTGGTTCTCCAAGTTGGATGCGAATGCTGCCTATTGGCAGGTGCGAATAAATCCGGAAGACAGGGGGAAGACTGCATTCATAACAAAATATGAACTTTATGAACACGTTCGAATGGGGTTTGGGTTGACAAATGCCCCAGCCACGTTTGCAAGGGTTGTTAACCTTATATTGCGCGGGCTGACGTGGAAAACGGTTTTAGCCTTCCTTGACGATGTGTTAGTCCTGGGAAAGACGTTTAACGAACATTTGAAAAATCTAGCAGATGCTCTATCTCGCTTCCGCAGCCATGGTTTGAAGCTTAAACCGAAAAAGTGTATTTTCTTCCAACCAGAGGTCGAGTTCCTTGGACGCATCGTCAATGGAAAGGATATGTCTTTGTCGAAAAAAGACATACAAACGGTTGCAGACTGGCCAATCCCTACATGTTCTAAGGATGTTGAACGTTTTTTGGGATTTGTGAATTATCACCGGTCATTAATACAAGACTTTGCTAGTTTAGCACAGCCCTTGTATGCACTGACCGGCAGGAACCTGTTCAAATGGGGTGAAGATCAGCAAAAGATGTTTGAGACGCTACGGGGTACTATGGTTAAAGCGCCCGTGTTAGGACTTCCAAATCACCAAGACCCATATATCCTTGATACTGATGCGTCAAATACAGCAATAGGTGGTGTACTCAGTCAAGTTCAGGGTGGCGTTGAAAAAGTGATTGCCTACAGTAGTTTCTCATTGACATCTGAACAGAGAAGATATTGCACTACTCGGAAAGAGCTGCTGAGTATCGTACGGTTCACTAGGCAGTTCAGATATTACCTGTTAGGTAAAGTCTTTACTGTCCGAAGTGATCACTCAAGTCTTGCATGGCTGTTGCGCTTTAAAGAGCCACAAGGACAGTTGGCCCGATGGATGGAGGAATTGGCACAGTACCATATGATTGTGCAACACCGGCCCGGAAGCAAACATGGGAATGCCGACGCGTTGTCACGCCTCCCAGATTCATTGAGTCCATGTCCCTCTTATGTGACCGGAATAAAACCTGTAGACTTGCCTTGTGGTGGTTGTCACTACTGCTCTCGTGCACATGATCAGTGGGCGGCATTTTCCGAAGAAGTCGACGACGCCATTGGTCTAGTTGAGCAAGGCAGTTTGAACATGAAGAATTAGTGCGCATCGTAGGGGCAGTTTGCTCTAGTACACAGTCAGAGGCCACAGTAGCTGAAAGTGGCCAGTTCGCCCAGGGTGTCTTCAATCGAACGGAAACTGTCGGTCAGCTTGATTCACATCCCTGGGATCCCGGAGGGCGAGGCGTTCACTCAGTTGTGCCAGGCGGTGGCAAGAAGAATACAGAAGAAGAAAATCGGGGCCAAGGCGATATGGTAACAAGTAATTACTTGCCCAAATGTCAGTTTGACATTGATAATTCTAAAATTATGGAACAATGTCAAAGTAGTGCTGCTTTTCAGATTTGTGCAAACACCCTTGAAGTGACTTTCTGTGGTAGTGTTAGATTACCTAAAAAGGCAGATGGCGATAATGCATGTTGCTGGGGATTCACATTCAAAGAATTGGAAGAAAAACAAGCTGAAGATGACAATTTGACTTTGTTACTAGCCTTTCTGAGAGACGAGACCGAACCAGGTGAGGGTAACCTGTTTCTTTCCAGTCCGGAGGCAAAATATTACTGGATTAACAGAGAAATGTTTAGACTTGTGGAGGGTGTTATTTTTCGCATGAAACCTAACTCGAAGGACTTGGAATTGGTGGTACCCATTGAGTTACAGACCCAAGCTATTGAATGGCATCATGACATACCATCTGCTGGGCACCAGGGCGTGGCCAGAACCAAGGCGAAAATCCAGGAGAAGTTTTTCTGGCGGCATATTTCCAAAGATGTAGAGCGATTCGTGTTGACCTGCGATGTGTGTAATCGCAATAAGAAAAATAAATGCTATGGTAAAGGTCCATTAACCGAGTACCAAGCTGGGGCTCCGATGGAGAGGGTACACATAGATTTCTTGGGACCGTTGCCGCGAACATCAAATGGGGATGAGCACTGTTTGATGATGGTGGACCAATTTACCAAATGGGTCGAGTGTGTGCCGTTGCCATCCCAAAAAGCAGAGGTTGCGGCGAAAGCCGCTATAGACACCTTCTTTACTCGGTTCGGGTATCCTTTTCAGGTGTTTTCTGATCAAGGACGGAATTTTCAAAGTAAGGTTTTTGAAGCAGTTTGCAAGGCCTTACAAATTCATAAAGCGAGGACCACACCTTACCGACCCTCTTCAAATGGACAAGTAGAGAGGTTCAATAGAACTTTAATGGATGCGGTTCGGTGTTTCATTGGCAAAACGCATAATAGGTGGGATGATAAATTGCAGCAAATAGCTGGGGCTATAAGGGCATCCGTTAACCGCAGCACTGGGTACACGGCCAATAAACTGATGTTAGGACGTGAGATTAATACTCCAGCTCAACTGATGTTCCCAATGGCGACAGATAAACAAGAAGATGCGGATGAATTTGTCAGTGATCTTCTGGAGACCATAAAACTAGCTCATCAAACGGCGAGGACCAATCTCAGGACATCATCGAAGCGCATGAAAAGAAATTATGACTTATGGGTGTTGCTGCGTCCCTACCAGGAGGGTGATGTGGTCTATCTCATGGACACCGCAGTTTTGAAGGGAAAGTGCAGGAAACTCTGTTCACCATGGAAGGGTCCGGGAGTTATATCGAAGAAACTCTGCGCATACTTGTACCAGGTGAAACTGCGGAACTCTGTTTTTGTGGCAAATCATGACAGAATGATGCCATGCCGGGATAGGAAGTTGCCCACCTGGATTGTGCAACATCGCAGTCAAGATCAGGTTGGTCAGGACAATATTGAAGATGATAAACTGTATTGTGTTTGTCAAAAACCATGGCAGGGACGTTTCATGATCCAATGTGACTTTTGTGACAAATGGTACCATGGGTCTTGTGTTAACATTTCTCCCTCCGATGCGCTTGACATAGACAAGTACAGGTGTGGGGCATGTCGTAGTAACCTTTCGTAGTTTTGTTGGCCCGTTTAAGAACTTATGGAGCAGTTTGCCCCATAGTTTGGTTTGTATGTTTCAGAACCAATGGCATCTTTCATTGAGGGAGCGGAGGCGTTGCTAAATAAGGGGGAGTTATACAAAAGTCCGGACAAGTTCGCTCTTGGGGTTGGACTGGCTATGGCTCAGGATAGGGAAGGTGCCCTTCACCTATTAGAGGGGATGGTCAGTTTGGCCAAAACCCAGAAAACGGGGACAAAGGGGAAGGATAAACAGGGGCAGAAATGGCTGAAAAATGTCGCAAAATCGCTGGATGCGTATCAGATAGTGGAAAGGGATTGGATCAACACAAACGTCTATCCACTCCCACAGCGGCCAAAGAAAGTGGAACAAGAGTACGATCCGGAGGCTGGGAAGAGGGATATTCGCCAGGAGAAAGCTGGATCTAGTTTAGATCAGGGCTGTTTCCTGGGAGACGAGTTGCTGGATGAGGAAAAGCTACTTCAGTCACCAGGTCACAGCAATACTGGCACTCCTAACCGCAGCGAGGACATAGGTCAGGATCCGGATATCCTGTTAGGAACGCCGAGTCCGAGAAAGGGTTCTACAAAGCAGTCGACGGCAGTTTGCCCGATGGATATTGGTTCCCCAAGCGGTGATGAGGAAGAAGCTACTGTTGAGACGGTAGTTTGTCTCTCTTCGGATAAGAATACAGGGGGTCACACGGAATCGGGGGAATTTAGAGGTCGGCCTTTAGAAGGGGTCGAGGACGATCGGTCCGAGGATGTTGGTCCTATGGACACCAGCGTTCCGAGGTGTGGGACGGATGAAGTTTCGGTAGGATTGCCGACGGGACATTCTCTAGATGAGGGTACTGAAGGGGTTGTTCGTTCTCATAGGGAAGACATTACGAGGCGTTTCGGGGAACGAGGAGGTGACTCGGCAAGGAGTCATTCGACGAAAAAAGGTGCCGGGTCGGAACCTCCACGAAAAGTGCGCCAGATTCCAAGTACTAGTTCTGGGGTTTCTCTACAAGTATCGGTGAAGGTACCAAAGAAGATGAAGCTGACCAGGGACAGTTTGTCCGAGGTCCAGCAGAGACTGGAGAGTCAGCGCCAGGTGGTGAGGCGTCGCCGAAATCAGACCTGCTGTGTCCCAGGTTGCGACAGTGTGGGGGTGGAGTTTGGGAAGGTCCATGCGATGACCAGGCATGTGCCAACGGTCTTCGATGGGCGGGTGACAGATCCGAACGACACGGTTCAGGGTATGCGGGTACGAGCATTGTTGCAGGTTGCAACATGGTTACTCGGGAGGCCAGGGACCTTACATGACTTATTGAACCTAGTAAACGCTCAACACTGCTTGGGTTCCTATGAGACGGTTCGTCCTAGGTCATCTTCGTGGCCTTCCTTGGAAGGTTTTTGCAAATACCTGAAGGAACCAGTGCCTGCGGAGTTCACACTAGCGCCTGTAAATAGTGTCGCAGGACTATTACATTGGAGAGTGCTCTATATGTTGGCAGCCTTGCTGCAGCCCAGGGACCGTCTCTATTGGATTCAGCAGTTTGCTTATTCCCAGACGGGCGAGTCACTCCCGGAAGCAGTGGACAGTCATTTCCACCCTGACCGGCTTAGACGTGTTGCAAATATCCAGGGTACCATAGAGGATGTTCTGGTTTTGGGAGTAGGACAACAGGTGGTGAAGCTTAAGCTTAAGCTTAAACATGCGGTGGCTAGCTTCTGCGATCCAGAGACCTATCCATCGGCCAGAGATGTCGACAGTTTCCCACCTGTTGTCATTGTTGCTGTTGGAATTCATCCCAAGCACGCAGCAAGCTCGAGGAGGTTCCTCACGGACGCTTTGGAAAGGCTGAGTAGTTTACTCGCCAATCCGAAAGTGGTAGCTGTTGGTGAGGTGGGGTTGGACCACTCGGTGGACCCAGCAGACTGGTGGTACCAGATGAGGTTGTTGAAGAAAATCCTGTCACTCATCACGGAGGACAAAGTGTTGGTGCTCCATTGCCGAGGGATGACCGGCGACAGCGGTATGGAAGCGCATCTATTGCTGCTGCACCTGTTAAAGCCTCTTCCTCGACAACAAAAGATCCAGCTCCATGCTTTTAATGGGAACGGTCTGGTGGTCGGGTGGTGGCTGGAAGTTTTTCCCAACACCCACTTTAGCTTCAATAGGAGTGTAGAACATTTCAACCCAGATCAAGTGGCCGCTGTAGTGGGCTTAAGCGAAAACCGGCTACTCATCGAGACAGATGCCCCGTACTTTAGGAGGCCTGATCAGCAATTTTCGGCGCCGGCCGAAGTGGGGGACGTGGCTGCGATGTTGGCGGGAAATCGAGGGGTTGCGACGGAGCACATCCTTGAGGTTACTACGAGGAATGCCATTAGCCTTTTCGGTGTGATCCCCATGGAGCGGGTTGCCCCGTAGATCAACCTTGGCAATGGTTGGCCTTTTATGTATGCCAGTTTGGCACGAAGATTTGCTAAACCCGGATGAATGGCAGTTTGCCATTGAGGGCAGTTGTGTGCTTGCTCGTTATCAGCACATTTGCCGTCCTCGGTATGTTGGAATGATTAACGGCGGTTCCAAGAAGCGGTCCTCAACAATAAAGACGGGGGGAGTGTTGTGGCGGACACGCCCGAATTGTTACGGCGCATGCGTGTGTGGCGAGGAGAACCGGTTGAAACAAGAAGATTGGGCCGCGAGACGTCGAGAAGCAAAACGAACTTTCTTTGTGTTGACAAATTGTTATTTTGGTTAATAAATCATTGTTACGGGTACAAGAGTCGATTTTATCATACGATCCGGGGAAAATACAACATTGTTGTTCTTATTGTTGCGTAAGAATTAAACCACGGGGGCGATAGCAGAGTGATTTGATATCAGGCATCGCAACGAAACACCGTTGGTTATTACCGCAATAACAAACGCTTACCCGTCAATTATTTCGATTCTAACACGATCTGATATAACAATCGTCTGTATCTGTAAAGGTTATGAATGAGAACTATATTTATCTATACACCGCCCATATTGCGCAAAGAAGGCTACATTCACTGGTGTGTTTCTATGACGTCAATAAATAACAATTCAAAATGACGTCAGCTTCATTGATAAACATTGAGCAAATGGCGTCATACTTACTGATAAATACAGCGAAAATATTATGTTAACATTGTCAAGTACAAATTAACAGCATATTAACAAAACGTAAACGTTTTTGTGAACTAAAATATAAAATATGTAGTACAAATGTGGTTTTATTGCGCTACATAATGCAGAAATGATTTGTTTGTCACAATTTTGCTATCGCGCATTTACGCACGTGTATTTTGCGGAACAATTTCTTCGAAATTCCGGAACTATTTTCTAAACATTAGGCTCCGCCCATATTTTTTTGCAGAATAGCCAACAGTTAGTTTCCTTCATTATCTATGGAAAACTAGCCGCGTGCCGTGTTAGAATTTTAAATAAACAACGTTAACAAATAGTCTAAAAACTGACGTCATTCTTTCACTTATTATAAAGGAATCTTAGGTAACAATGAATTTGATTAAGATACTGAATGACGTAACTGTGACGGACAGCGGTGACGCGCGTGCGAACGTGAACATGCTCGGAACACTGTAGAATTTATATAGTTGCAGAGTTCATTTGTCACATCATGCCAAAATGGAAATAATTGTCGCATTTTAATATCGTACATGTTTTCGCTTTGATGGGCTGTTATTGAACCTCGAGAGCGTTGCTAGATTCCTTTTGATCATAATTCCAAAGCATGTATATGCTAATCAAAAACGCTAAATCAAAAAACTATTTCTTAAATCATCAATTTTCATAATATATGATTATGTTTCGATTGTATAAATCTGCTTTCGTCACCAGGTTATAATATATTATAAAATGATACTCGCTATTTTTTCTATAGAAAACGAACAAAATTATCGTCGTTAAACTAATTAATAAACAACGCAGAAAGAAGTTCCGATTTTGAGCGGAGTTATGTTAAAAGTAGTTCCAATTAGGGGGAAAAAATAGCAAAAATACAATGTATATGTCAAATCATGTTAGAATCGAAATAATTTTGTCGTTTTGATGCGTCGCTATTAAACAACTCGGGTTTACGCCCTCATGGTTGACTTCCTACGCATTAGAACAACACATTGTTGGTTATTGGCCGATAAACAACAATAAATCGAAAATTATTGTCTAAGTTTAATATTAAAATCGATTCATTTTGGAATGTTTGCATTAAAATATCTGACGATGGATGAAACTATGTGTCTTACAATTGTCTTCTGGTGTTATTGCAAATGCTGAAATCTCAACTTTCAACAGAATTCGTTTTGTCATTTTTTTATTATATAAGAGCACACATGGCACACAAAATGAGCAGAAGTTCGAAGATACACACGTAGATGTAGTGCACCAATAATTTCAGTTAAAATAAGTATGTTTACTTTTTTTTGTTCTGAAATAAATCTTAATTTTGTGAAAAGATTTGTCATATACAAGTTAAAAAAATATATTAAAACAAAAGTTAAATCTATTAAATTTTAAGAAAATATTTATTAATATCTTAGGACATATTTCTGTTTTTGATGATGAAACGATGCTGAATATAGAGTAGTAAAATACGAGCAATAAAGCAGGTGTGTGTGATTTGGGTCAAACTAATATAATCTGTAATTTATAAAGCCCCGGCCTCTCACGCTTCAAATAACATGAGCAACACTATCTAGGCTTTCTATTTGTTTCAATGTTCAAGGTCTGCAACAAACTGCACTTGAATGCATTACAAAACTAATTAGTAACATCGTAGGAAACTCAGGACTGCTGATTCCGACGTCGAGTCAACAATTGCCCATTCTCTATTTTCGACACTTATGGTTGATTGTACATAATGTATATCAAATTCACATTTCTAGTAATAATCATGAACCTGACATCTGAGCCCGTATTCAACATATCATTATTAGACTTAGGAATAAAAATTAGACTCAGACTCAAGAAACACTATTTCTGCGTTCGCAAATATGCCGGGTACCAATGTCGCTATTGTCATTAACAGATCGTTCTAAATAAAGAACACTGTAGTTTGAGTTACTTAATACCAAGAAAGATTCAAATTAACAGCGTACTTAGAAAAGAGCAGTTTCAAGAATATACTTTATTATTACGCCTAAAGTCTAAAAATAGATTAGTGAATAGGGGCCTGAACAACATTTTAAAGAACACATTTTAAAGATTTTTTAAACCACTTAAAATTATAGGACTTTCCACGGCCTCTCGAACGCGTTTATTTATATGTTTAACAGACACAAACACAAAGCAATAACAATGATAAAATCATACAATTCCAGAACTACGAAAACACGAAAGCAGGACCAACGTCACACACGACAGTTATAAAGCGACTGTTTCTTAAAACGAGACGTGTTGCCAGGCTTTAATTTGAAATATGAAAATTCTTAGACCAAACCCTTTAAACTTCGCTTAAAATATCGGAGGAGTCTTGTCACGTTACGTTGCATGCACACATGTAATTATAAAACAACATATGTGGACTGAATCGTGGCCTTTTTCGATTCTGTCGGGGAACTTTTATTTTTGGGGAGGCAAGACGATCTAAGATGCGTTAATCAGCAACAAAAGCAGGTAAATTCTTCGCAACGCCAAGCTATAATAAAACAGAGACATCTGGGACAAACACAACTGATTATTCCAGGGATCGTGCACTATATGTCGCCGATAAGCTTGGAGCACGTGTACCGGTCTATACGGAATCAATCGCATCCGGCCTGTAGGCTTCCGGTCCACGAATTAACTCGAACTAATCCGCATCTCGAAACAGGAAAATTAACGTGGAACAAACATGTAGACGTCAATTCGTGTCCAGAACGAGGCAGGGATTGTACAGTCTTATTCATTGCCGAGCAAGGGTACTTTCTGACGAGTAGGAAAGGAGAAATTTCTGACGAGTAGGAAAGGAGAAACATTGAAGAGACATGAGGTATCGTTTTTAGAAAGCGAATTGTCTTGGCAATCAGTATAATAATAGCAAATAAAGAACATGAATACTGTCAATTTGGGTTGTCGTAAACACGCCGATAATGCAATACTGATAGGCTAATCTGAATATATAAATTAGATATACGTAGACACTGTCACTTTACATTAATTATCTGAGATGGACCCTTGACTGCAAGCTATTGTTGCAAAACAAAAAATAGTTCGAACTCCCGATCTCCCGATCCATTGCACCACTGCAGCTTTATTTTTATACGAAACAATCCACTAAATCCAACAGTACATTTCCATTTGAAAATTCGTGATTTTGGTTATAAATATGTTTAGCAATTCACTGTTTCGAAAACAACCGAAAGTGATTATTATTTTCCACATTTCTGAATCATTGTGGACATGCATTTCTGTAACAACATATCAATCATTTGTTTTAAAACTTGACATTTACATTCAAATTGAACAATTATAACAGGCAGTATGCAATGCAATTAGACTAAGCACTTCTTTTTATAGATAAAATTATATTATTATAATTGAAACGTGTCGCGATAAGGTTAATAATCTGAAATATGTAGTAGTATTAATACAAAGATAAAAGTAGTATGTATGCTACATTGCATGTAAGATGCATGTTGATTTTAAGTCGATAATAAATTATAAAACATTTTGTTTGAAATTAATGGGATGAATGTGGGATTATCGCGAATAAAGATCGTACAACAACAACAAACATCTTTGGTAATGAAAGGCCATCGGCCTAAAATACACACAGAATGATTGTGACCTCCCCGAATAAAGATCTTACATCAAGTAACCATCAAAATTAAATATCATCCAAAAAGCAATTGTCAACCTATTAATAAAATGTAGTGCCTGGTTTTCGGCCTATAGTTGAGATGGCCTCTACACCTGCCAGTTCGTGGGTGTTAAGCATTCGACTTTGCGCATGCGCATAAAACCCTACTTGTTTCAATAAAAATACATCACATTAAATTGATCTGAATGTAAACTAATACTAATACGTCATACGCGGAGGCCCTTCCACTGATTTTTGGGTTTTGATAAAAATACGGCAAGTTTTTAATGTCCTTATTTATTTCCTTTGATTTTTGTTGGATTTTAATGAAATTAATACATATAAAATGTTTATTAACAATACGAGGGGTTGAATTTTTTTAACAATTAATAAGTTTAAAACACAAATAACTGCAATAAACTTAAGTAACATGGTATATTTATCTGTCGATGTTTTCTACGCAATTTTTTGCTCTAGTAAGTCAAGCTGTTCTTCGGCTCACACTTGCATAGAATTCGGACACGCGACGTTACGTCATTTAAAGGAAAATTACGTCATAATTTCATCCACGAACTTACCGGAGGCCACGAACTTACCAGATTAGATGCTAATAGAAAGAATTCGGAAACGTGTTATTTTCAGCACTGATAATTCCCTTAGCGGTATTCTGCTACTAAGTTTTTGGAATTTTTTTTTAACACATAATTATTCATACCCACTATCCGACGAGAGATCAGTTTTAGAACGATTAATTCATTCTTTTGAAAAAAAGTTAACAATATTTATAAAGGCCCTGAGTCGAAAATTATGAAAAAAAATCCGAAATGTTATAATTGGATTTTCTGACCAAGAAATGCATAGTTTCAACATTTTGACGCGGGAGTTGCGATATACCGATAATGCCAATTGTATTAATGTGCACACTATTCATTGTGCACACTTTCCAATTTTAGCATTTTAATATTTTTAACTTATATTCGTTGTTAACCAGGCTCCATCATTAAACAAATTTCATATTTTTCTCATCCATGTATAGCAATTGTGTCAATTTGTACATATGGCTAAAAAGCAAGTGTCTTAAGAGCTAATAAATGGTTGTTGTGGCTGTTGTTGTTGTTGTTATTGTTGTGTTTCAAATACATACTATAATTTTGACTTATTTTTAACTTAGTTAAGAGCAACTTAAGAATATTTCTAAATATTGGCCTTTGAATACTGTTAGGTGTAATATTAATTATCATAAGATTGTGCGGGGACGGAAATGAAAAACAACACTGTTCGTAATGTGCGTAAATCAACTACACAAGTAGCCAATCGTATTCTTCTCCTACGTCGAAAAACAGGGTGCATGTGTACCAGTCAATATGGAGGAAGACATATATGGACATAGGTCAAGACGGTCCGTAGGAGTCACGTGTTTCCGGTTTGTTAACTTCCGGTTTACGTGTCAGCTCGACCTGACCCACACGACATGTTCATTTAAAACTTGCTACATGTGGCATGTAGCAGACGTCGACTATTCGTGCAGACGACAGTTGCACGTATCCAGATCGAGGCCGCATGAAAGACGAGTCTATGTACCAGCATACAAGCGGAACTTTGACACGTCTGATGCTGAAAGCGAACGCGCTATATATGTTAGACCTTCGGAAAATATAGTTATACATTTGTTCTGAAATTTGTATTTTTAATTTTTAATTTAATGATTCTCAACCATTGATATATATTCGAAAACACGCAATCTGTCGGGCGAAGCTATGATATTTATTATCAAAACACTGACGCGGACTGGGTCTATATAACTGGCATCATTCTTAATAGTCAATGTATTGAAACTGTTCAAAAGGAATTACTTTAATTGTAGTCATTTTGTCTTTTAAGGAAAACATATACGTCACTTATCGCACTTGGAGAAGGAAGACCTCCGCCATGGCAGCTCGATCACTTATAACGTATACAGCATCATGTAAAAATGATCATCCATCAATAATAAAGAATCTTTCAAAAACATATCACGGATCCAGACAGTGATTCGGATCACAAACAAAATCCAAACATCTGTTGATTTGCAAATTATCAACTTTTCTGACAAAAAAATCATCCAAATCCGTCCATAACGTTTTGAGTAAAGCTGCGAACAAACAAACAGACCGACAGACAAACAGTCAAAAACAAACGCTGGCACAAAAAGAACATGACACGTTTCGTTATATCATAGATTTAGAATCACACCGGTCTCGATGAATCAAAAGTATTCAAAGAACGGAGTTTTGAGAGAATTTGTCAAATGTAGCTTTTGTCCGAAAAATATGTATAGATAAATCTTTTTAAGTTGTGGCTGTTTACTACACTGTGCAATGCAATGTTTGACAAATCCATTTATGTTGTCTAAAACTTTTGCACGGCCTGGATGTGACTGCATATCAAAAACATTAAACAATATTTTTCTAGACTTATAATATAATATACTATAACTTACAGACAAAAGATGTATTTCAATGCTGTTAGCAAATCAGATATCCATTTTGGTATTTTAAGTTAATATTACCATAGAAACATGTGGCACTTAGTCGTAAGAATAGCGTGCAGAAATAAGTTCATTCTACTGTATGATTACACTGCACTGTAAGGAATTTATTTTCTTCCCATTCATTTTTGACAGATAAAATAAAGTAAATCAAAACGCCGAAAATAAATTATCTCTAAGTTTCTAACAGTTGTTTTTAAAAATAGCAAGGACAAAACGACTATAACATAGTGTATGTATTGCACAATACACCGGTAACATAACCAGGAAATAGTAGGGACAAAACGACTATAACATAGTGTATGTATTGCACAATACACCGGTAACATAACCAGGAAATAGTAGGGACAAAACGACTATAACATAGTGTATGCATTGCACAATACACCGGTAACATAACCAGGAAATAGTAAGGACAAAACGACTATAACACAGTGTATGCATTGCACAATACACCGGTAACATAACCAGGAAATAGTAAGGACAAAACTACTATAACATAGTGTATGCATTGCACAATACACCGGTAACATAACCAGGAAATAGTAGGGACAAAACTACTATAACATAGTGTATGTATTGCACAATACACCGGTAACATAACCAGGAAATAGCCAGGACAAAACGACTATAACATAGTGTATGTATTGCACAATACACCGGTAACATAACCAGGAAATAGTAGGGACAAAACCACTATAACATAGTGTATGCATTGCACAATACACCGGTAACATAACCAGGAAATAGTAGGGACAAAACGACTATAACACAGTGTATGCATTGCACAATACACCGGTAACATAACCAGGAAATAGTAGGGACAAAACGACTATAACATAGTGTATGCATTGCACAATACACCGGTAACATAACCAGGAAATAGTAGGGACAAAACGACTATAACATAGTGTATGTATTGCACAATACACCGGTAACATAACCAGGAAATAGTAGGGACAAAACGACTATAACATAGTGTATGTATTGCACAATACACCGGTAACATAACCAGGAAATAGTAGGGACAAAACGACTATAACATAGTGTATGTATTGCACAATACACCGGTAACATAACCAGGAAATAGTAGGGACAAAACGACTATAACATAGTGTATGCATTGCACAATACACCGGTAACATAACCAGGAAATAGTAAGGACAAAACGACTATAACACAGTGTATGCATTGCACAATACACCGGTAACATAACCAGGAAATAGTAAGGACAAAACTACTATAACATAGTGTATGCATTGCACAATACACCGGTAACATAACCAGGAAATAGTAAGGACAAAACGACTATAACATAGTGTATGTATTGCACAATACACCGGTAACATAACCAGGAAATAGTAGGGACAAAACGACTATAACACAGTGTATGCATTGCACAATACACCGGTAACATAACCAGGAAATAGTAGGGACAAAACGACTATAACATAGTGTATGCATTGCACAATACACCGGTAACATAACCAGGAAATAGCCAGGACAAAACGACTATAACATAGTGTATGTATTGCACAATACACCGGTAACATAACCAGGAAATAGTAGGGACAAAACCACTATAACATAGTGTATGTATTGCACAATACACCGGTAACATAACCAGGAAATAGCCAGGACAAAACGACTATAACATAGTGTATGTATTGCACAATACACCGGTAACATAACCAGGAAATAGTAGGGACAAAACGACTATAACATAGTGTATGCATTGCACAATACACCGGTAACATAACCAGGAAATAGTAGGGACAAAACGACTATAACACAGTGAATGCATTGCACAATACACCGGTAACATAACCAGGAAATAGTAGGGACAAAACGACTATAACATAGTGTATGCATTGCACAATACACCGGTAACATAACCAGGAAATAGTAAGGACAAAACGACTATAACATAGTGTATGCATTGCACAATACACCGGTAACATAACCAGGAAATAGTAAGGACAAAACGACTATAACATAGTGTATGTATTGCACAATACACCGGTAACATAACCAGGAAATAGTAAGGACAAAACGACTATAACATAGTGTATGCATTGCACAATACACCGGTAACATAACCAGGAAATAGCCAGGACAAAACGACTATAACATAGTGTATGTATTGCACAATACACCGGTAACATAACCAGGAAATAGCCAGGACAAACTACTATAACATAGTGTATGTATTGCACAATACACCGGTAACATAACCAGGAAATAGTAGGGACAAAACGACTATAACATAGTGTATGCATTGCACAATACACCGGTAACATAACCAGGAAATAGTAGGGACAAAACGACTATAACATAGTGTATGCATTGCACAATACACCGGTAACATAACCAGGAAATAGTAACGACAAAACGACTATAACATAGTGTATGTATTGCACAATACACCGGTAACATAACCAGGAAATAGTAGGGACAAAACGACTATAACATAGTGTATGCATTGCACAATACACCGGTAACATAACCAGGAAATAGTAGGGACTAAACGACTATAACATAGTGTATGCATTGCACAATACACCGGTAACATAACCAGGAAATAGTAGGGACAAAACGACTATAACACAGTGTATGCATTGCACAATACACCGGTAACATAACCAGGAAATAGTAGGGACAAAACGACTATAACATAGTGTATGTATTGCACAATACACCGGGAACATAACCAGGAAATAGTAGGGACAAAACGACTATAACATAGTGTATGTATTGCACAATACACCGGTAACATAACCAGGAAATAGTAGGGACAAAACGACTATAACATAGTGTATGTATTGCACAATACACCGGTAACATAACCAGGAAATAGTAGGGACAAAACGACTATAACATAGTGTATGTATTGCACAATAAACCAGTAACATAACCAGGAAATAGTAGGGACAAAACGACTATAACACAGTGTATGCATTGCACAATACACCGGTAACATAACCAGGAAATAGTAAGGACAAAACGACTATAACATAGTGTATGTATTGCACAATACACCGGTAACATAACCAGGAAATAGTAGGGACAAAACGACTATAACATAGTGTATGTATTGCACAATACACCGGTAACATAACCAGGAAATAGTAGGGACAAAACGACTATAACATAGTGTATGCATTGCACAATACACCGGTAACATAACCAGGAAATAGTAAGGACAAAACGACTATAACATAGTGTATGTATTGCACAATACACCGGTAACATAACCAGGAAATAGCAAGGACAAAACGACTATAACATAGTGTATGCATTGCACAATACACCGGTAACATAACCAGGAAATAGTAGGGACAAAACGACTATAACATAGTGTATGCATTGCACAATACACCGGTAACATAACCAGGAAATAGTAGGGACAAAACGACTATAACATAGTGTATGTATTGCACAATACACCGGTAACATAACCAGGAAATAGCCAGGACAAAACGACTATAACATAGTGTATGTATTGCACAATACACCGGTAACATAACCAGGAAATAGTAGGGACAAAACGACTATAACATAGTGTATGCATTGCACAATACACCGGTAACATAACCAGGAAATAGTAGGGACAAAACGACTATAACATAGTGTATGCATTGCACAATACACCGGTAACATAACCAGGAAATAGTAGGGACAAAACGACTATAACACAGTGTATGCATTGCGCAATACACCGGTAACATAACCAGGAAATAGCCAGGACAAAACGACTATAACATAGTGTATGTATTGCACAATACACCGGTAACATAACCAGGAAATAGTAAGGACAAAACGACTATAACATAGTGTATGCATTGCACAATACACCGGTAACTTAACCAGGAAATAGTAGGGACAAAACGACTATAACATAGTGTATGTATTGCACAATACACCGGTAACTTAACCAGGAAATAGTAGGGACAAAACGACTATAACATAGTGTATGTATTGCACAATACACCGGTAACATAACCAGGAAATAGTAGGGACAAAACGACTATAACATAGTGTATGCATTGCACAATACACCAGTAACATAACCAGGAAATAGTAGGGACAAAACGACTATAACATAGTGTATGCATTGCACAATACACCGGTAACATAACCAGGAAATAGCAAGGACAAAACTACTATAACATAGTGTATGTATTGCACAATACACCGGTAACATAACCAGGAAATAGCAAGGACAAAACGACTATAACATAGTGTATGTATTGCACAATACACCGGTAACATAACCAGGAAATAGTAAGGACAAAACGACTATAACATAGTGTATGCATTGCACAATACACCGGTAACATAACCAGGAAATAGTAGGGACAAAACGACTATAACATAGTGTATGTATTGCACAATACACCGGTAACATAACCAGGAAATAGTAGGGACAAAACTACTATAACATAGTGTATGTATTGCACAATACACCGGTAACATAACCAGGAAATAGTAGGGACAAAACGACTATAACATAGTGTATGTATTGCACAATAAACCGGTAACATAACCAGGAAATAGTAGGGACAAAACGACTATAACATAGTGTATGCATTGCACAATACACCGGTAACATAACCAGGAAATAGTAGGGACAAAACGACTCTAACATAGTGTATGTATTGCACAATACACCGGTAACATAACCAGGAAATAGTAGGGACAAAACGACTATAACATAGTGTATGTATTGCACAATACACCGGTAACATAACCAGGAAATAGCAAGGACAAAACTACTATAACATAGTGTATGTATTGCACAATACACCGGTAACATAACCAGGAAATAGCAAGGACAAAACGACTATAACATAGTGTATGTATTGCACAATACACCGGTAACATAACCAGGAAATAGCAAGGACAAAACGACTATAACATAGTGTATGTATTGCACAATAAACCAGTAAAAAAAGACCAGGAACCCCCTGAGCGCGCATTCCGAAGTTGGCTCAATGGACTGTTGTCCTAAAGAAATATAGCCGAATTCTTGCCACTTATGCAAGATTCTGCATGAATTATCCAATTATGATTTCTAGTCTGTAATACGCATAGACCTTGCATCTGAACGACATTTAAAAACAACAAAATTGACAGAAACTTACAGACGACTGTTCTTGTTATAGCAATACTTTTCACCAACAATCAATTTTTGCCTTTTCGTATTACACAGGATACCAATTTACAGTGGTTTCAATATAGAATTGTACATAGAATCATAGGTACAAACTCCTTCTTATTTAAAATTGGTTATGCCACTTCAGCCAACTGTACCTTCTGTCAAACTGAATGTGAAACTATTCAACATATATTTTGGGAATGTAAACATGTCAATCAGTTAATAACAGAATTTTTTTCTGGATGTAATCATTTTCGAACTTTCTTAATATGCCTTCCTTTATACTGGGACATGCAAATACAAATGGACCCTTAAACTTAACATTTGTTTTGATCAAAATGTTTATTTATAATTGTAAAATGAACCAAACTAGACCCACTCTTAAAGCAGCAAAATCGTACCTGTCCTTGCATTGCCATGTACTAAATGAAATTAACTATTTTAATGATTTGCGTAAAAGTAAAGAATGGGAACTATTGTTACCCCTTTTCCAGTAGTTGTGACATGGGACCTTAGAAATTTTGTATTGTCAACTTTTTATTAACAAATATTGTTTATATTGTAATGTAAAAGCTATTGATGGTAAAATGTATAAAATGTGTTATAATATGCATATATTTCTTGTAAACTCTGTACGGTGTGGAGTGGGATGCCCTCGACCCTCACACACCTATTGACGAGGAAAATAAAATATATTTTGAACGGAAAAAAAAAAAAAAAAAAAAAAAAAAAAAAAAATCAATTTTTTTTGCTACTGAACCTGTTAACGACTTAAGCTTCCTTTGTGAAGGTGGGGAGGCCAAAACTTATGATTGTGAAGTGCGAAAATCAAACGCAAAATCCGAGCAAGAGCTGTCAGAGGACAGCGCGCTCGACTAATTCTAAATATTTCAGTTGGTACATATTTTGAAAAGTGGAAAGGGCATAACTGCTTGAAATACAAATTAAGTGATTATATTCCAAGTTTCAAGTGAAATTTATAAGACTTTGAAACATAATTTTTAACTCCAAAATATATCTTACCAGTGGGCATTCCTCTTTCAAAATACAAAATAGAGTTATGGGATTTGTTTTACCTGATGCTGGAGTTAATTTCACATGCAGTGCATGTCCATTTTTAGTGTTCATAATTTAAGTTTCATTTAACAAATATAAATTGTCGTTTGTAAAGTGAACCATATAAAGTGACCTAAAATAGCAAAAGTTGTCAGTGTAAGTGACAACTGCCCCGAAGATGTGTTTTGACAAAAGCAAGAGTTTATGGTCCTTACACTCTGCACTTCCTCTCAGAGACCTCTATCATTATAGTATCATTTGAATTTATTCAATACTTATTCGGGTTATACTCCGCACAAGAAGCGTATGCGAAACATTTGCATAGCGATGATAACAATATAATATATCCTATATAATTCCGTGCAGTATGTAGGAGTACACACATTAAGGTGCTTCTCGTGCTGAAAAAAGCCAGTCATGTGACGATACCATTCAATTCAGCCTGGCAACACAAACATGTCTAACAACCAAGCAGATCATGCATATCTCACAACCAGGCTACAAAACGACAACCAAACGATGCAATGAACCACCGAACGACGCAACGACGTGACACAACCAAACGATGCAACAAAGTGACACAACAAAACGATGCAACAAAACGACACAACCAAACGATGCAACACAGTGACACAACCAAACGATGCAACACAGTGACACAACAAAACGATGCACAACTTGAAACAACCAAACGATGCAACGACGTGACACAACCAAACGATGCAACGCATTCAGAAAACCAAAATAAACAGCGATGTGTCACACCTAATGACGCAACTACGTGACACAATCAAACGATACAATGAAGTGGCACAACTGACCGATGAAACAGCGTTCAGAAAACCAAACGAAGCAACGACGTGAAACAACGAAATGATGCAACGACGTGAAACAACAAAATGATGCAACGACGTGAAACAACAAAATGTTGCAACGACGACACACAACCAAACGATGCTACGATGACACACAACCTAACGATGCACGACGACACACAACCAAACGATGCAGCAAAGTGACACAACCAAACGGTGCAACGACGTGAAACAACAAACTGATGCAACGACGATTCACAACCAAACGATGCAAGGAAGTGACACAACCAAACAATGCAACGACGTGACGCAACCAAGCGACGCAACAACTTTCCACAAGAAAGCGACGCAACGACGTGACACAACCAAGTGACGCATCAACTTGACACAACCAAGCGACGCAACAACTTTACACAACCAAGGGACACTACCAAGCGACGCCAACAATTTTACACAACCAAGCGACGCAACGACGTAACACAGCCAAGCGACGCAACGACGTGACACAACCAAACGACACAACGGTCTGACACAAGCAAGCGACGCAACGAGATGACACAACAAAGCGACGCAATGATTTGACACAACGAAGAGACGCAATGATCTGACACAACAAAGCCACGCAACGAGATGACACAACCAAGTGACTCAACGACGTGAAACAACCAAACGACGCAACGAGGTTACACAACTAAGCGATGCAACGTTGTGACGCAACCAAGCGATGCAACAACGTGACACAACCAAGCGACGCAACGACTTGACGCAATCAAGCGACGCAACGACGTGGCACAACAAAGCGACACAATAACGTGCCAAAACCACGCGAATCAACGAAGTGGCACAACCAAGCGACGCAACGACTTTACACAACAAAGCAACGCAACGACGTGACACAACCAAGCGACGCAAATGGGACACGTGACACGGTGAAGACGAAAAGTAAGCAGAAATTAAATTATGCAGACACCAGTTGCACGTGTCCAGCACGAGGCTGGAAGGATGGACTGGACTATGTATCGCCAAACACACGGACAGGAGGCGCTGTAAGACCTCTGTAGGACTGTATTTTTCACAAATAATATTGTTCATATTTGTGAAAAATAGGATCTAATTCTTCACAGGTGTGAACATTGAGATCGTATTCTTCACACATCACAGTCTTATTATTCACAATTTATGTGAAGTTTGTGATCGCATCCAGGTTTTGATATGCAATGAAACCATACTCTTCTGTAATCCTCAATCCTCATGCATACCCCGTTGAAGGCAACGTGCATTCTTCACACTTAAAAATGTGACAAATGAATTCCTATTCTAATTAGGTGAGTGAACAATATGATTTGTGAAAAATACAGTCCTACAGACCTCCAACTTGCAGCACCACTGTAGCGATGGTTGTTCTTTTACATCAATACAATTATAATAATTGTAAATCTATTGAAACGCTTTCCATGATTTCTGGCGAAACTGTTAAAATAAGTACACGAATTTTATTTTTAATAATGGTACGAAGAGCATAGTTTTTAATAAACCACACGAACAATAATTTATGGGAATTTTTTAATTATGAAGCAATCAAAAGAAAGCGGATAACCTTGCGTAATACCACATCACGTTTACTCAACCAAAAATGAAATCTGACACTTCATAATTTGATACATCCTTTTTTTTTTAGTTAAAACCGATTTTAACCAAACCCAGTAAAGAGAAACATAACTAATGTTGCATCTGATACTGGAGTTGGTCGCAAATGTATAGTCCAAATGTCAAATGAATAACTTGTAGATTCAAGTCATTAGACTTTAACCAAAACATTGACGTTTTTAGTTAAGACGCGGTAGCTGGGGCGAGTTGGAAAGCTTTGTAGGATCATATTTTTCACAAATCATATTGTTCACACATCTGTGAAGAATAGGATCTCCCGTTTTTCACATTTATACGTATGAAGGATGCGATTGGCCCAAAACGGTGTATTCGCGAGGATCACAGAAGCTTATGATTTCATTGCATATCAAAAACTGGATGGGATCACAAACTTCACAGAAAATGTGAAGAATAAGACTGTGATGTATGAAGAATAAGATCTCAATTTTACACCTGTGAAGAATGAGAACCTCTTTTTCACAGATGTGAAAATATTATTTGTGAAAAATATGGTCCTACAAAGCTCACATATTCTTCAAATATTCGAGCTATAACAATAATATAACTGTTTATGAAAGATGATATGAAAAAAGTTAAAAAGCTATACCTCTTGTAGCGAAATATTTCAGAAATATTTGATATAATAAACGTATGTTTTTACGTTGAGCTCAAATTTTATCTGTAATATACATGAATGATCATAAGCCATACGAAAGTATGTTGGTAAAGTATTATTAAACTCAATAACTTATTTAATTACGTTTTAATTAGCTGCCAAAACAATACAACTATATACATTTTATATCGCGAGAGGTGACATTGTAATAAAACAAACACTTTACTTTACTATACTTTAAAGACGTCAAAATAACAGGTAACATGCGCACAATGAAAGTTAATCCAACCAGGCGACACCACAGTGTAAGACAACCGGGCGAAACAACAACGTAACACAACCAGGCGACACAACAGCGTAATACAACCAAGCGATACAACAGTGTAAGACAACTAGGCGACACAACAGCCTAACAAAACCAGGCGACACAATAGCGTAACACAAACAGGCGATGCAACAGCGTAACACAACCAGGCGACACAACAGCGTAACACAACCAGGCCACACAAAGCGTAAGACAACCAGGCGACAGAACAGCGGAACACCACCAGGCGACAAAACAGCGTAAGACAACCAGGCGACACAACAGCGTAACACAATTAGACGACACAACAACGTAACACAACCAGGCGACACAACAGCGTAACACAACCAGGCGACGCAACAGCGTAACACAACCAAGCAACACAACCAAGAACACAACCAGGCGACGCAACAGCGTAACACAACCAGGCGACACAACAGCGTTACCCAACTAGGCAACATCTCTTAGTTAAAACTTTACCCATTTACCGTTCCACACATGGAATCTTCTGAACATAAAATATAATTAACGAACACATTACGAAGAAACTGTTGTAATTATGATCTGGAGCAACATTTCTTGTAATATTTCATGAATTTCGAACTTTTGTAATCATCACAAGACAGGGATCTATAGTGTTTGTGTGGTTGCTGAACGTGACAATAATAAGTAAATCTGATTTGTACCTTTTCAATTGTCCAGTCCGTTAGTAGGATAATGCAGTTTACCAACTGTATTCACAAAACCTGTTGTATACTTCTTTCCGTCATAATTGCTATATAAATCATACGCATATTCATTACCAAACCAAATAAAAAAATGTAAATGATTGAAACACTGCAGACTAGCCCTTCTTTACTTTACTTTCAAGAATCCTGATTAATCGGTTATTAAGTCAGAACTTGTTGATGATTAATCGACTAAAATTTTCAATTCTGGACGCCGATAAACAGTGCAGACTAGCCCTTCTTTACTTTACTTTCAAGAATCCTGATTAATCGGTTATTAAGTCAGAACTTGTTGATGATTAATCGACTAAAATTTTCAATTCTGGACGCCGATAAACAGCACAAGTAGTGGTGGAGTAGGGTGGCTGCGTTAAACTGTGACACTATTTAACAGAGACACCATAGCATTCCCAAAGCAAAGATGTCGCCAAAGATAATAGCGATATTTAGCAGAAATATGGACAGCTTTTTAAACGGGGACAAGGAATCACCGTAAGAATATGTCTGTGAAATTATTCTGAAATCGAACCAGTGACCAGTGACAAGGAAATGTTTTAAATTTTTAATATAGGCATATAAACAATAGGCCTTGCACCCATATTTTAATGAATCGTATTACTTTGATGGAATTTGGTTAATGGTCACCCAAGGAACATTTCTGTGAAATTATTTCAAAAATCCAACAATTGGTGTCTAGCAAGAAGTTCGTTTATTTGCAGCTTTCAGTGTTGCTATTGCAACGAGAATTGTCGACATATTCCAATGAATTGAGTGAATTTGGTAGAAAAAAATTCCGCCGGGCGGAAGAAGAGAAGTTTGTTGACGACGCATGACGACAGACGACGCAACCCATCCCGATCACATTAGTAAGTACTAGAGCAACATAAGCGCTTTGTGCTCAGGTGAGCTACTTAAGCTCAGGTTAGCTAAATGCGTTCGAATTATGAATAACAAATACGCTCTTGTACTCATGAGTCCTGTTACAAGCATGATAAAGTACATGTATATTTTACGGGCAAATTTAGGTAGATTCGGACAAGTGCAAGTTTCAAGCTTCGAAAATACATGTAAGAAACGTGTTACACGTACATTTACGTAAATGAGAATATTCACCTTTATGTTATGATAAATAATACAAATCTTGTGCCCCCAAATATCATGGACCGACATCCGCTACACTCATCACAGTTCAGTATGTGATCATCACGATCAAAGATCGAACACAAAGTGATCGTCACAAATTACGACCATACAGTATGTGATCATAAATAGACGAAGTGACCTTCACCAAAATGCATCTTACACTAAACGGCTATCGATAATAAAATACATTATGTGATCATGGGGAATAAAGATCGTGCGCTTAGAGATTATCAGTAATAAAGAGCGTACGTATGTGTTGTCACGAATAAATATCGTTTAATCAGTAATAACCCCGAATAAAGAAAATTCATTTATTAACCATCACGATAAATAGGTTTACAAATTTTGAAATATTATATATTATAATAATTATTTAAATCCATTATCTGATTAGTCTTCGCAGGTCAGGTTTCACAATTGTTCATTCACGTGCATGATGTCAACAATAATTTGAGTCGTGGTCATTAATTTTAATTTGGTGGTGGGCGGGAAAACTAGCAATATTTATGTTTGGCCTACATTTATAATGCTAAATACAAATCTACAGTCATAGTGTCGTATATATTGTGTTGTAATACACACGTCAAAGAGTAAATTGCTGGAGCGTCGAGGTAAAACTCTACGTTGCTCGACATGAATATGATGAATATGATAATGAATGATAATGATTGTGATGATAATGAATTATCATGATGATGATGATGATGATAATAGATAATGATGATGATGAATGACAATGATGATGATGAGGAGGAGGAGGAGGAAGTATGATGATGATGATGATGATGACGATGGTCACAATGATGATGAGGAGTGACAATGATGATGATGCTGATGATGATGATGACAATCAAAATGACAATGACAATGATGATGATGAATGATAATGATGATGATGATGATGATGAATTATCATGAAGATGATGATGATGATGATTGACAATGATGATGATGAGTGAAAATGACGATGATGATGATGATGATGATGATGACAATGACAATGATTAGTGACAACGATGATGATGATGATGACTGGCAATGATGATGATGAATGACAATGATGATGATGTATTGATGACAATGACAATGATGATGATGAATGGCAATGATGATGATGATGATGATGATGAATGACAATGATGATAATGATGACAATGACAGTGATGATGACAATGACAATGATGAATGACGATGATGATGATGATGAGTGACAATGATGATGATGATGACAATGACAGTGATGATGAATGACAAGGAATATGATGAATGGCAATGATAATGATGAGTGACAATGACGATGATGAATGACAATAATGATGATGATGATGACAATGATGATGATGAATGATTATGAATATGATGAATGACAATGATAATGATGAATGACAATGATAAAGATGAATGACAATGATAATGATGAGTGACAATTATGACAATGATGATGATGATCATGAATGACAATGATGGTGATGTGAGACAATGACAATCATGATGATTATGATGAATGACAATGATGAATGACAATGATGATGATGAATTACCATGACAAGGATGATGATCATGATGAGTGACAATGATGATGATGATGATGATGACAATGACAATGATGATGAATGACAATGATAATGAGTGACAATGATGATGAACGACGCTGATGATGAACGACAATGCTGATGATGAATGACAGTGATGATGAACGACAATAATAATGATGAATGAAAATGATGATGATGAGTAACAATGATGATGATGATGATGATGATTATGATGACAATGACAATAATAATGATGATGACAATGGTGATGATGAATGATAATGAATATGATGAATGACATAAATGGCAATGATGATGATGATGATAATTCGAGGAACCGAGAAATGTCACTGGAAAATATTCAAAATTCTGACGCCGACTGGGTCTTATTTCTGATAAAGTCGCACAGATTCCAACACATTCGGACACAACAACAAACACTCAAAAGTTATTTTACCCAACAACCATAATGAAAAATAAAGTCCTTAATAGGTGATCAGAAGACTGCACTAGCGTAAGACTAGGCGTAAACAATAAGGCCATACAAATTTGATTCTATGTTTAGCGTCCTCGGGCTCGTAGGTTTTCGGATGCATGAACGAAGAGAAAAAAAATGAAAATGTGAAAATTCGAGTTAGAAAGCGTATACAAAATTAGGATAAATGGACTTCTATGTGTTTTTACTAATCTCTAAAACACAGGGTGCAACTAGTTTTCTCTTCCTCCGCCCGGTGAAACAGTTTTGCAAGTAAACATTTGCTTTAGCTTGTACCACTGCCATAAAATAGTTGTTAAAAAATCATTTGTTTATCGACTTGTTGTTTTTTTTCTTTCTGCCTGGTTTGGTAGGTTATGAAAAATCACGGGGGTGCAAAACATAGATTCAAATTTGTATTACCTTATGTTTGTTTCATGTTACATGCCCAAAAATAGGGTAGGTCGGTAGTAGTTGTTTTTGTATTTTTGTTTTGTATTTGGTAGATCTAAATGGTCAACTGTAAGCTTCTACAACTAAATGGATATTCAAAACATCCGACAAACTCAATAAAATGTTCTAGGGTCGGGGCATTTTAGGGTAGGTCGGGTAACCTGAAACAAAGATATTTTTTATGCCTTAGGTAAAAAAAGACAACACACAATCTCGAAACAAGTCGACACATAACTTACCACTGTTCAGTTACAAAATGTATCATCTATGTAAAACTCAGTTGGAACTGAATTTATTTTGGTATATTTATCGTTACACAACGACAGAACTCAACCGAGTGACACAACAACGGAACTCAACCAAGTGACACAACTGCGGAACACAGCCAAGTGACACAACTACGGAACTCAATCAAGTGAAAGAACTACGGAACTCAAACAAGGGACACAACAACGGAACTCAGCCAAGCGACACAACGACGGAACACAGCCAAGTGACACAACAAGGGAACTCAACCAAATGACACAACTACAGTACTCAAGCAAGTGACACAACTACGGAACTCAACCAAGTGACACAACTACGGAACACAACCAAGTGACACAACGACGGAACTACGGAACTATTCTAAATATTTACGTGTACAACGACAAACTCTTTTGTTGCAACAGCATCATGTCGCAGTGATGTAAATTCAATGATGTGATATCCGCCTTTCGGTCGGAAGACCGTGAGTTTGATACTCCGGGAGCCTTCGAATGATCTTTTTTACTCAAAAGTCATCGTGTAAGGGTTCTTCCCAGGAAACGGACTTGAAAGTGTTTCAATAAGCATTTGGCTTTCGACACTCGATCATTAATACACACACATATATATACATGTAATATATGTAATTTTAAACTAAACTTGACAGTCCAGAATGACATCAAATTTAGTTTCGACAATGCTGACTTTCTTCGTGATTTTTTTACCGAATCAAAATAAGCCCAAGAGAAAAAAAGTAGAGTAATTCTTGTTGTACAATTTTTCTTTTGTTGCCATAGCAACCACAATTTATTAAGACGAAACAGAACAAGAGCTATCGGAGGAAAGCGCGCTCGACTCTTATTATGCTTGTCAAAATGTCTGACAATTTTTCTAAAACAACTGTATAGGAGAGGCCAATTAAACAAAATAAAATTCTTTCTCGAGTAAAAAATCCAGTGAGAAAATTCTAAATTTAAAAATAAAGAAAACGCTTATAAAAATACTCAGAAATATTAAACAATACAATGTTTTAACTAGCCCAAGATATTTCTACTAGTTATTCAATAAAACAATTTCCCACGGGATTTTTTTCTCATTTAAAACGTGGGATTTTTTCTTTAATCATAATTTTCAAACGATAATTAATGCAAACAGTTTAACAACGCTTAATATGCATATATATGCATAAAAAAGCATATTTAAACAAATAAAATATCCCACAGGATTTTTTCCCACATAAAATGTGGGAAACAATCCGAGGGGAAAAATGAAAATCACATGGGAAAATGAAAATCCCGTGGTAAATTAAAAAATTCAATGGGAAAGCCAATTTCGCACATACATTTCATAACGAAAGAAATGCAATTTTATTTGAAAAACATCAATCATTGATAACATTTAAACACTTTAACGTACAATTTGTGTAAAATAGTAATATATGAAAGAAAAGGGTACTTCAGTTTCGGTTTCGCAAATTTTTCCCGATGGCCGTAAGCATTTTTTCTAAATTGATCCCATATGCAATCTCATGTAATGTCTCGTTATACAGTCTATATAAATTAAATGTTATTAAAATATTGCAATTTGTTCTCGAGTTATAAAGCAGATTTTTTTCTTTTTTAGTAACAGTGACCTTGATCTTGACCCCACCCAACCCACCACAAATGCAATCCCAAGTAAAGTGTTGCTTTAGGGTATTTATGTATGAAGATTGATTCTAAAGTTAAAGAGTGGAAAACAAAAGTTGACGCCGTCATTCCACCAACTTAATTTTTTAAGTGTAAAAAGGCCCATAATTTTGACAAATTTCAAACTAGAGTTATTAAAATAGGCATATGAGTTCCTATAGTGAATGAGTGTTCTAAATTTGAATGAAAACCATCAAGCCATTCCTGAGAAACCAGCTTACAGAAAAAATGTAACCTGTTCATATAGCTTATATGAAAAATTTCTAAGTGTAAAAAGGCCCATAATTTTGACTAATTTCAAACTAGAGTTACCAAACTTGGCATAAAGATGATTTGAATATGGGGAATAAATTAGTTTGAATGAAATCCCTCAAACCATTCATGAAAAGCTAGCTTACCGAAAAACTTTAACCTAGCTCGGACGCCGACGCTAACGCCAACGCCGGGGCGAGTAGAATAGCTTGCCTTTTTTTTTCGAAAAGTCGAGCTAAAAACAATGTGCATTATCTCCCCGTTGCTCTCTCAAACTATTTATCAAGTTATTGCAGGATCCACATTTTCTCGGAGGATGAGACAGACACGCTTCCGGACAGTTATTACTTCTGGGTTCATATTCCAGACACGTCTTAAGTAGAATCTTATCTTTATATCACCACTTTTCGTTAACATTTAATTCCATTTTTAAATCACAGTGGGCTTGGTATTTATTAATTTACGGCTAATAAACAACGATTTGGAGTTCTGATCCGTGTGAATTAAACCACGCGTTAGCCATCGATTTTTATAGCCACGCATCAGAACAACAAAGAGTTGTGTATTGGCCCGATAAACAACGATATTGCGTAAATTATAAATTCATCTTTTTACTATGCTCCGCTAAGAATTGGGACTACATTTTGCGTTGTTTATTGGGTAGTTTAACAACGATAATTGTGTTGTTTGTCTATAGAACAATTGGCGAGTATCATGTTAGAATATTGTTTACACAACTGTTAAGGAATTTAGAAATTTAAATGATGCATATAAAATAACAGCTTTCAAAATTTGGAACTAAATATTTTAATGAAAACTACAATGTTTCTGGAATAGGGCCACATATTCTCTGTACTGGCGCAGTACCTAAATCCGCCACTTGCCTAAATCCGCCACCCCATCCGAATAAGCGTTTTTTACCGGCGATTTCTATTTTGTTGATCACGATCAATCACATATTTTCCCTTAACAACGCTGACGAGTTTTCATCTGGCTTTGTGTATAAATGAATACTTTATCCAATTATTTTGTACATAACCGCTAAATGCAAACAAGCTGCATGCGGGGAATCTATTTCATACTGCGCATGCGCAATTTTGAAGCCCCGCATGGTGTCCACGATAAAATTAAATTATCGTGTTTTAATATTATGTCTATGGGAGCGTGTGCAGCATAAAAACAAGAAATGTCTTTAAAAAAAAACAACCGGCATTGAAATTAATTTTGAGATGTCATTTAAAAATTACTTAAACAGACGGCCAAGATGATCGATTACGTGACTTCTCAGACCCCATGATTTGTTGGTTCCCACCAATATTAAGAGACTTATTGGACCCTAAATTTTTCGGACACTATAAGAAAATTACTCGGACCCAAAAATTTATTTGAGATAAATTTTTAAATTTAAAAATTAAATAAAATTATAATCAATATCTTTGCCGTGAATAAACCAATCATACAGCTCCATGTTTCCACCAGTGATATATAAATAAACAAAATAATTTAGGTTAACATAATTGTTATCTGAATTTGTAAAGCCAATTTAACAAATTTTCAATGTAAGAAAATAATTTCGGGAATGAATTAAACTTAGTATGTATCAGACGAGTCCATATATGTATTTATAGTACAGGTAATATACCATTCATGTTAGTTATCTAATATAATTACGATTTCAAGTCAAATAAGCATTTATACTGTGTATCCCAATAAAAAGCAATATTCGGCGAACATTCAGCGTCTTTTGGAATGTTAAGACTTTATTTTTGATAACGCAAACATAAATATTCATTAAACTATGACAATTTTAAATTAAATCAGTAGAAATGTGATATATCAATGGTTCATGTGTATAATTAGTATTGCAAATTGTGTATTCATGCTACGCGAATAACAATTCGACGTATTCCGAATCTTCTTTAATAACATTTTATCTATAGAAAATGTAGCATCTTTTTACAGCTTAAATAACATCTACTGGAGAAGTTGATAGAAAGATGCAATTATAAATAATCGTTAATAAATCGTAACCACAATTTTATTTCAAATTAACAGTACGTTTATAATATCAACTCCCCATTTATTGAACTTTTTAGGTTGATGATTCTCTGAACGCTATTATTGATGCATGTACGAGTATATTAACACAGCTTTACAACGGTTGCTAGCTACGCGTGCTATTTTTTGAATGACACTACTTTCTCTGGAAAGCGATGAACTCGCTAGAGTCAATGGGCTACATGGAACGGCAACTCTGTGAGTGAGATCTATTAATGGGAACATTGCACAATTGCTATTTAGAAAGCGTAACGCTTATATAAATGTAGGCTAAACAAAATAGTTATTTCGTCACGTTAATGAATATAGCATTATGTTTATGGCATACAATGAGAAAATACGTTCATTATTAGCCTCAGTTCTAGAGTATATGTCGAGGATATGTTTATAACTTCATTTAAACCGCTTATGTAAACAATTATGTAAGTTTTTAATCCCCAAAAGTATCAAACAGTTATTGGTACACGTTAAACCATTGTTTGAAGTTTGCACTCCATAAAATGAGAAGATTTGCCCAATTCTATTGGCATTCAATTTCCCCGCTGCATAATTATAGCAAGAAATCTAGGGCAAAAGTGATCTTAGACAGCTACGCCGAATAACCATTATTCATTGGCATTACATACAATCCAATGCGGAAAAAACTGCGTATTAAGAGCGCAAATGTCTCGCTACTCAAAACCCTCATTATTTGTACGCAGGGCCTCAGTTTCAGAGTTATTTTTAGAAACACAAATACTATTAAAAGAAAATGAAACAACAGACAACGAGCTGCTTAAGCTGGAAAATTAAATAAGATCAATAGTCAAATGTGGAATAAGCATGCCACGATTCCTGATCTACGATTTTCACCAAGCAACTTCGGATCACTGTCTTTATTTTAAACAATAGAAAATGAACCTTAAATAAACCAAAGTGGGAGTTTTGTCAATAGATGTAAATAGAAGTTGCTTATAGAAGTTGCTTTGAAAACAGAATTCATAAAAGAATATTATTTTCGAGCAATTTTAACGAGGGGTGGCGGATTTAGGCACTCCCACGCTCATGTTTTACACTGTTGAGGCCTTTAATCTCAATAAATGTTTTTAATTTGCCAAGTATTTGAAATGTAACCAAAACACGCCAGTAAATGCATATTAAACCTAACTTGATTAAAGTGAAATTTTATGTCAGTCGGCAAACAACTTTTGAAAAAATCGTAGAAATACCCCCAAATGTGGCGGATTTAGGCACTGCGCCAGTATACATTGTAGACTATATTCATTAATGTTTTACCAAATCATTACTACGTTGATAAAATAAGAGAAATATGTCTCATGATCTGTACAATAACAACGGTTTGGTCATGAATTAAAAAAAAATTATTATTATTATTATTATTATTATTTATTATTATTATTATTACCGAAGATTATACTAAGAAATTGTTAAACTAATAAACGTTCATTCCGTGTAGTACAGACTGTTCTGCAACTTCACGATTTCCTCGTGCACAGTGTACATGTACGGTCATTGAACGGTTTTTACTTCGATCGATGACAGCGAAGCACGAGGAAATCGTGATATTCGCGTGTCATATAGAGAAGCTTATTTTGGCTTCCGCTAGACTGTTGTTTTAGAAACAATGCTCGAGTTATCGTTATTTATCGGCCAATAAACAACGATTTGGAGTTCTGATGCATAGGAATTATACTACGGGGACGTTAGCCCGAGTTGATTAATAGACACGCATCAGAACGAAAAAGAGTTGTTTATTGGCCGATAAACAACGATAATGCGAAAATTATTTGATTCTAACATGACTTGACATATATTTTTACTATTCTAATTGTAACTACTTTTTACTATGCTCCGCTCAGCATCGGGACTTCTTGTTACGTCGTTTATTGGGTAGTTTAACAACGATAATTTTTCTCTTTGTCTATAGAAAAATTAGCGAGTGTCATCTTAGAATTATTGACTAAGTACGAATTCGTATGTAGCTGGGTCAAGTATATGTATTTCTACATTAAATAATTGCAGACTATTAAATGTTGCTTGTGTATTTCGTATTTTACTCTTTCGTGAATAGAGATCACTGTATTTCACATAGAAAATTCGACCTGAAATTTTCACTTCAGTAAAACTAAAATTTACATCGGCATAGAGGGGACATGAGAAATATTTTATTTATCACGTTTCCACGTGATAACTATCACTAACCAATGAGAAAACGTGAACTATGTGTCATATTTTCAAAATGGAGGTCATGAATCAACAATGAACAATTACCTATTCCCGACCTCTATTGTGAAAATATGGCAGATAGTTCACGTTTTTCATTGGTTAGTGGAACGTGATAAATAAAATATTTCTCATTTCCGGGATGATGTCCCTTCTATGCCGCCGTATACATTTGCCTTAAAGAGCTAAATCTGAATATATATTGACCCAGCCTATTATATATTTCAGAAATTATATTTGATCTATCGTTGTTTATTGGCCAATAAACAACGATTTGGAGCATGATGCGTAGCAATTAACCCATGAGTGCGTTAGCCCGAGTTGTTTAATAGCCAAGCACCAGAACGACACAGAGTTGTTTATTTGCCGGTAAACAACGACAATGCGAAAATTTCGGTCCCAACATGATTTGATATATAGTTATGCAATTGTAATTGGAACTACTCTTTACTATGCCCGCTCGCTATTGGAACTTCTTTTTGCGTTGTTCATTTGTTGTTGTTTTTATTCTTTGTCTACAGAAAAATTAGCGTTGTTTTAGAATAATTGCCCGGATATTTCCGCATATTTTATATACATTTTTCCAGTTCACAAACGATTGCAACTTAAGTTTCTTCAACAAAATACGCATGTAATTATTTGCTTAAAACTCAGATCACTTAAACATGCAAGCCGCCAAGGCACATATGTAACTGAAATGCTGTCTATAGAAAATGACACCCGTTTTTATTTTAAATATGTAATGAAGTCAGTTTTCCAAATGATATGTTTTAGGTCTTAAGTTTGCAGTGGTGTAATGGATATGGAGTCCGCCTTGCGATCGGGAGGTCGTGAGTTCGAGCCCTTCTCGGAGAGCGTGCGGAGGATCTTTCTCTTAAGACAACAAGAACTGATTCTTCCCAGAAAAAGGACTCGAATATGCCTCAATAAGCATATGGTTTTCGATAAAATTGAACTAAAATAAATAGGCTTAAATTAATGTTTTCGAAGTGAATGCACGAGCCTATGTCTAGGCACGCCTATGGCAGCTTACAATTAGAACAGGCATGCACATAATTCGACACATTCCGATGTCAATAATTTACAACATTCTTAATTAACAAATTACTGCAAAATTGGAGTATGTTTAAGTTTGTGTCGAATATTGTCAAAATCTAGTTTATCACTGCCACTGTAACATATTCGGCACTTTTATATAAACAAATAAACTTCCATGCTTATTTATTACATCAATAAAACTACAACAAACATTTGTTTCGGATAAGTTCAAAGAATTAGGGCCATTTGACCGTTTTGTGAGCTTTGCAAAACTGGGCAAGCCCTTCAACAGTTTATTATGAATAGTGGCTTCATATTGTACTAGAGAAGTAAATCGCCAAGTACCTTGTGTGTTCCAAAGTCAAAGTTACTTCTCTTGTCCTGATACGATTGCTGTTTCTCTAGTGGTACTGAGGACATAACGATTTCTAACATTTAATTTAGATGGATCAATATTCTAAAACGTTCTTTAAATAAAAAAAAAGTGTGTGTCTTGAATGTATATTAATCTTTATTTTCTTTGTCATTGTCAACTCAAAATCATGGTCAAGATTTCTGAGCGAAAAGTCGGCGAAACTTATCAATTTATTTGCGTACTAATATTCTTCGATCCAATTATCTTTGTTACGTTTTTCGACGCCAGTCCCATAATTAACACCGCATTAATGCATTTCATGTGAAAGAAAATGAATAACACATTTTACGTTAGCAGTGCATATTGGTAAGTATGGTATTTACATTTACACTATTTGATTATAGCCAGGGCCGGTATTCACAAAGCTCCTAAGGGAAATCTTAACTTAAGTTGTACTTAAGTGGATATTTCAGTTATAATTTTCTATGTTAAATCCAATAAGTTCAGTTTACAAAAGGGTAAAATATGAACCATCTAAGCAATATTTATTATTTTTTAACATTTTAATGTACAATGATCTATAAATGAAACTGCCGCAGACTTAAGGAATTTTGTGAATTTAAGAAATTTACTTAAGTTTTCCCTTAGGAGCTTTGTGAATACGGGTCAAGGTCGATTCACCCAAAGGGAAGCAACTGCTGCCCGGAATTTGCTCAGGAGTAACATCGAGTTGTCTCTCTTGCTATCAACCGGAGTTATTGTTGATTATACTTAATTTTCAAAGTATCTGCATGTTGGGCATTAGTTCGATTACAATGACAGAAAACTCTGTTGATATCTCTACTTGAATACATGAAAGAAATGACGTAAAGTTCTTAATTTGTTCGCAAACGCCGATGAAATAAAAGTATCCGTGTAGATCTACATGTAAAAAGTTTACTCCATTGGAAAATACATGTCATAATTGTTTATTCTCGGATTTAACTGCCTAAGAAGAAAGGACCTCAAGATGAAAACATGTCTGAAGCATGACACAAAACAGCAAGACATTTTTACAGTACATGTGCAAGTGAACGTAAGTATGAGAAACCAACCACATCTGTCGCCTTCGAAAAACATCAGAGTAAAACGAAACATGTTTTGGGCCTAAATAAAGCTGGCTAACAATGTGATAAAGAACATGATTTCTCAAGGCGAGTGTTCATTCTACATCAATTGTATTACTGTTAACTCATAAGCAGTCAATGTATTTTAATAAAGGAACATGTCCATTTCGAAAATTAAACTTCGACACACTTTCATGCTCAAACTGATTTTTATTTTTATTTTCCGAAAATCCACCAAGAAAACTGTTTCTTAATTTGTTTCGCATCCTGAACTCTTGACACAACATATGATAGGTGAAAATAGTCCAGTAATTGCTGCCGCAGTGTAACACTGGAGTTTGTTTTTATTTACGTACGTTCCTCGCAGATATTGCTGATTATTAATAATCGAAAGCATTAAAGTCGAAACTCTTATCAAATGTTAGCACGATCATATGCGGGCACATACACGTTCATATGCGGACACATACACGTTAATAGGCAGACACATACACGTACAAATGCGGACACATATACGTTAATAGGCAGACACATACACGTACAAATGCGGACACATACACGTTAATAGGCAGACACATACACGTTCATTGGCCGACACATACAAATACATAGGAGGACACATATACGTTCATAGGATGACACTTATATGTTCATAGGAGGATACATACACGTTCATAGGAGGACACATATGCGTTCATAAGCGGACACATACAATTTTATAGGCGAACACATAATACATTCATAGGACACATACACGTTCATAGGAGGACACATATACGTTCATAGGAGGACACATACACGTTCATAAGAGGACACATATACGTTCATAAGCGGACACATACAAGTTTATGGGCGAACACATAATACTTTCATTGGACACATACACGTTCATAAGCGGACACATACACGTTCATAGGAGGACACATACACTTTCATAGGCGGACACATACACGTTCATAGGAGGTCACATACACGTTCATAAGCGGACACATACACGTTCATAGGAGGACACATACACGTTCATAGGCTTATACATACACGTTCATAGGCGGACAATCACATCTTCATATATTCTCATCGGCGAAAACATACACGATCACAGGCGCACACATACACGTTCACATGCAGAATCATACACGATCATAGGCGCACACACATACACGATCATCGGCGGACATATACACGTTCATCGGCGGACACCTATATGATCATCGTTGGTCACATAAACTATCATCGGCGGACACATACTAGTACACCATCATCGGCGGACAGATGTACACACATTTATATCTTCATCAGCGGACGCACGCACAGTTTTTTCTTCATCACGCAGTAACTGTAACAATGGTACACGTGTACCAGTATATACGGACGAGGACGATGATGTAGATGGCAGGAGGGTCAATAGGCGTCACTCGCTTCCAGTTTGTAGACTTGCAATCGAACGCGTGACAAGGAGCTCTGCATAGATGCAAACTACAATTCCACGTGTTCAGAACGAGGCAGGAATGACAGACCTGGCGGATTTGTGGACGTAAGATGACCTGGACAGAACGCGCTATAAGTACGCTAGCTCTTACATTTGCACGGGAATGTTGTTTACGAATGAACGTTAATTGTAACGTAAAATTATCAAGCACGTATACGGCTTTTCGTCGATATATTTTAAAGTGTATCACTTACAGTGATAAAAATACACGTGAAAATAAGCATACGTGCGTCTGGTTGAGTTGTTAGCGCAGCAGACTTTTGAACTGTAGGTCAAAGGTTCGAGACCGGTGGAGGCATTTTGATTTTTTATGCTTTTCATGATTGAATGTTAGATCCGATCCTTTAATTTTTGCAGATAAGTCATTGGATGACATTTTAAAACTAGATGCCCGTTTGCAACATGTCGAGTCCGTTCTCAAGAAAGCAACCTGTGTAGTAATTATTTTAAAATCTCATTTTCTAACGAGCAGATCTATTCCTTTGACCTCGAAGTGTTACCTTAACCTTTGAGCTACAGACACATGTCTTGCGTGCAACGCGCCGTCTCCACGTGCTGAACATTCGTGGCTAGTTAATTTTAAATTGCCTGATGAATGATGAAGTTACAGTCCGGACAAGATGCATTATGTCTATATTTGATATTTGACTTCTAAGTGTGACCTTGACATTTCAGCCAGGGAAACTGGTTTTGCGTTCAACACGCCGTCTCCACGTGGTGAACATCTGTGGCAATTTATATTAAAATTGCATGATGAATTATGAAGTTAAAGTCCGGGCAAGCTGTATTATGCCCGTATTTGACCTCGGACCTCTACGTGTGACCTTGACATTTGAGGTAAGGGACAAAGGTCTTGCGCGCGACATTCTTTCTCCACATGGTGAACATTTGTGTCAAAATTGTTAAATGTATTGCGCCCATATTTGACATTTGACCTCTAAGTGTGACCTTGACAATTGAGCTAGGGACACAGGTCATGCGCGCGACATGCTGTCTTCACAAGCTGAACAATTGTGGCAAGTTATTTAAAAATATCTGATAAATGGGGAAGTTACAGTCCGGACAAGATCGGACGGACGCACGCACGGACGCACAAACATCAAACCGCCATTGTGACAACTAAGGCGAGCTGACCGCAGGCCGGCTTGACAAAAACTTGAAAAAGGGGCATAAATCTGTCAAAATACAAAACAGACGTATCGGGTTTGCTTTCTCTGGTGGAGACATTGAAAGTAAAGAAGTATTTCAAGTTTCAAGTAAATACCTTTGATAGTATTCGAGATATTTAACATGATAAAAAACGTTAACCTTGGCCGGACGGCCTAGCAGACGGACGCACGGACGGCCGGACAGACAGACAGTTCGATTTTAATATGCTCTCCCTCGTGGGGCATATAAATTAACAAAGGGCAATAGCTCCAGAATTATGAATTGCAGAGTAACGGTTCTTGTGCAATGCACTTCTATTAAAGGAGATATATCCACGTTTGAAGTTTCAAGTTAATAACGGCATCTTATAGAATTCTGAAGCGCAGAGATATGGTTGTTATGCCATGCACTTCTCCTCAATGAGACCTGAAGTTTCAAGTCAATTGCTTCAACGCTTTTGAAGTTGACGTGCGAGTTTACGAAACGAAATACCGCCGTCGAAAAAAAACCCTGAGTAAAACGGAACATAATCGTATACGCTGAAATAAAGTAATGTCAATGAAATAGCTAAATTATCAAGGTCAGATTTTTTCCCCATGAACAAGGAGAAATATTGTTGGTGTTTCAGATCCGTTTCTACAATCTTGACTTTCTTCATTAATGTTTTACCCCATCGAAATCAGCCCAGCAAACACGGGTAGCATCATTCTTGTTGATTTGCGATATTAAATTATTTAGTTGCCATAGCAACCATAATTGTGTAAGACAAACAAACAGCAATGTGAATTATCACCTCATTGCTCTCTATAACCATATTAAGTTTAATGCACCTAGTTTGTTTAGATTGTTTACTTTTCGACTTAAGATTCCGACAATGTTGACTATTAATTTAAGAAATAAATTTCCATATTAAGTTGTTCATCTGTAAATAAACAGCGATTTTGTGTTCTGATGTGTAGGAATTAAACAACGAGCGCGTTAGCCCAATTGGTTTAATACTTTTAATATACACGCATCAGAACGAAAAAAAAACGTTGTTGATTCACAGATAAACAGCGATAAAGTGAAAATTATTTCGATTCTAACATGACCTGAAAATCTTTTCTTAAATTACAATGAAAACTATATTTTACAGCTCCTGAACTACTATTTTTTGAGATGTTTATTGGCCATTTAAGAACGGAAATTGTCTGTTTTGTCTATAGCAAACTCTTCGCGTGTCATGTCAGAATAACCACATTTTTTACCACATCAAAAAGAAACTGCGTTGATAAAGTAAGAAAATAATGGAAAATGATGAGTGCAATTATAATGTATTGTTAATGAATTAATATCGTACAGCATCAGCAGTAGTAGTACCATCAGCAGCAGCAGTAGTACTGTTAATAATACATGTACTAAGCAGAAAAAAGCTAGGGAAAGTTTTCTGATCGATATTATCATAGTACGAGGAAATCATGAAACGCGTGTGACACACGAATGCTTCATAGATTCTGTTGGTCTTTGTTTAAATTACTAGCACGGCAAATGGAATGCAGATGAAAACCACCACCAGCAAGAGCAACAAAAACATAGACAACCATAACAACAACAATTATTCAAGATGTTACAAACGTATGATGTTGAACACAGCATAATTTGCAATTTAACGTATCTCCCTTTAATTAGGCAATGATTGAGAATGCCTAATACAAATTCCTGGATCCAGACGGTGATCCGGATCTAATATTTTGTTCAACATTCGCAGAACATTTTATGCAAACGCGTTCATAACTTTTTGCGAACAGTTGCTAAGAAACAAACATATCGTCCGACAAAAACACAATTATTATTATTATTATCATTATTATTATTATTATCATCGTCATATTTCCAAGAGGATCAAACTGTTGTACCATGTATGAAATACGTTACATTTCGTAACAGTCCACAAAATCATCATCTTGATTAAATTACATATTTGCTGGTGAATGCTGCAGCAGATATCAATTTCTAACTCTCAACGAACATTCTTTTTATGCCTGACTGTTAAATAGTACTAGTATCTGTTTTTTAAGAATAATTTCCAATTTATCGTTGTATATCGCCCAATAAGCAACGATTTGGAGTTCTGATGCATACTAATTAAACCACGAGGGCTATTTTATTTATAGAAAAATGCAAATATATATTTTCTGTCAATACAGACCCGTTTATCCTTCGGCAACGGCTACATTCGGTTTTGAGTTAGAAAACAAGAACTGCGCATATGTTTTTAAAATATACTGACACCACACGAATAAATGGAAGGTTTAACGTTATAATGTTCGTACAAAATCGTACTGTCCCTTTTTAACATCTAAGTACAAATTAATCATTTAATGTTTCAAACGTTGTCGGTATTGAACGCATTATAGGGAGAGTATTGAATAGAGCAGACAAGTGCACTTTACAGTAAAATATATTTTATATGTATAAAGACGGTTGATGTTTTTTATCTGTGAAAACAGACTTATACGGTAGGATACAATCTTAAAGGTGTAAATATACACTGTACTATTTATCCTTATACGCTTTATTATACATTTAAACAGAAATACGCGCAAATTTCAACTAGAGATAATACTACAACAATAACGAAATAAACACACATAGCATAGCATAGTATCATAGCTATGAAGTTTTCTATAACAATGATTCAGGGATGATGAAAGCTTTTAAATTTTGGATATAGCAAAATAATAGTTTTATACACCATGATCTGTCTGGTCATAGTCCGTGCAAGTCAATCTAAGGGAAGCAACTGCTGCTAGGAGTTTGTTCAATAGTAACACCTAGTTGTCTTTATTGGTTATATTGATTACACATTTACAGCGTTATTTTGGTCCCGATAACAATAATTTATATTTATATAATATTTTGATTGCCAATATTCTTAAAATAATATTTAAACGGACTGAACTGCACAACGATAATTATCTGTTTTTATATAAATGAACAATATCTTATTGAGTACACCGGTATTCTCTTTCATACTTTATCATCGCCTCCAGAAGACTTGTTAGTTTGAGTAATTGGTGAACGTGGAAGACACAGGAGACGCCCCGTTCAATGCGACCCTGGGTCTTCGATTGCCCGGTATGAAACACATTGTACACTGCACTTCGGAGCTCGAATCTGGGACACTGGGTTTTTGAAGTCAGTGTGTTACCGCTAGACCACGGACCCGCTATGAATGGCATCTCTGTACGTGACAATAATGTTATGTCTCTAATCACGTGTTCAGGAAGATGGGACACATTCATCAAACAGGTTATGACCATGAACATATTATATATGCAAGTATAGTAAAGGGGATTTCCATGCACGAGTCATTAATTTTCAATACTTCGCTGAGCAAACGACCATCACTCTCAAAACGCATATTATTTATTCGTCTGTAATCGTCCAAAAGCATATTTCTTACGGTCTCTTTCATTTCCGGTAAATATGTCTTATAAATGCTCATAAAATATTTGTTAAACAATGTGTTGAATGAATTTGTCTTTACCAGTGACGAATTCAGTCTTACCAGTTTATCCGCAACAAAAGCAGTATTTAAACAACATTTGTATCAGCTTCTGATAGTACTATCATAAAACTATGGATATATTCTGACTTTGTCTCAGATCCTAATCAAAATGGCTTCTAAAGAGGTTTTTTTTTTTTCGCCGTATACAACAGTATTACAGTCATATAACGGCAGTCAGTTAACCTACTCACACTTTTCCTGGGTAAGCTGGTTTACCAGTACTAGGTGCACATACTTATGCCAGTAACTGACAACTGCCCTGCTTGAATCAGAGGTAGGGGGAGAATGGCCGTTGAAATAATTTCATGACAAGTTATGTGGCCGGGCTTGGTCATGAAATTATTTCTACGGCCATTCTCCCCTAGTTGTGGTTGTTGTAATAAATCTGGGTATTTCCAACAGACAACGGCTTTGTTAAATGGACGAACATTATTTTACGTACACAATTACATCATTTTTAACCAGCAACATATCGGTAAGGCCGCTTTTCCATAATGTCCGCACTGCGCAAATCCGCATTGGAAAAATATCAAACAAGTTGAAAAAGTTTCATACGCAGTCCGTATCCGCAAAGCGCATCCGCAAAAAAATGAGCAATTATATGCGGATGCGGACGACATGGTATCTAGCTTTGGCCGCTTTTCCATGTGCGCGTGATCCGTCATCCATGTCCGTGATCCGCCTCCGTAAAAAAATTTCGCTCCAGTTAAAATACGCAGTTTCGTTTCCATTTATCCGTTGCCGTGTCCGTATACCTCCGTATCCGTGTCCGCATCCGTGACGAATCGCACAGTGAGCGATTTTTACAGACACGGACACATTCACGGACGAGTTGTCGAGTATCCAGGGCCAATATTAATGAAGACTGTTATATATTTACGAATACAATCAAATATTTGCAAAGTATATATTATATAGTGTCGTAGTATATACAAGACATTGTCTTAATATTTAAAAAAATATTGTCAAAGTACGGATAAAGGACCTAAACGTAGGACCCAGTGCATACATAATATGTACTTTTCATCAAAAATAGTTTACAACCAGTATATTGACATTAATAATTCGACAATGCTCTACTGCAATTGCATTTATCAAACTAAACCGCCTTCAAAAACATGAACTACTACCGCAAACAGCAATATCTGTTGTTGTTTTTAAGCACATTTCTAATGGCTTACAAGATGATACTGTGTTTTACTATACACTACTATAATGTATACATATTCATGCACATAGTGCACAGATTCGTTTTTAACACACAGACTTTGTACTTAGGCAAAGAACAAACCACCAATAAACAACGCAAAAATGTAGTTCAGATTATGACATAATTCGTTCAGCGTTTATCAATGAAAGTGACGTCACAATGACTACGTGGTTTAATTCCTACGCATCAGAACTTTAAATCGTTGTTTATTAGCTCATAAAGGATGCTAAATCGAATAATATTTAATAAATTAAGATTATTTTACCGTCTTTAAATAATAAATAATATACAAGACTGTATACATAATATCATATTACGCACTACGGCTACGCGCACATGGAAAAGCTACATGCGGACGATGGATACGGATACGATCACGGACAACGGATCACGCGCACACGGAAAAGCTACATACGGACGACGGATGCGATCACGGACACGGATAACGAATCACGCGCACATGGAAAAGCTACTTTCGGACGACGGATACGATCACGGACACGATCACGGGTAACGGATGACTCGCACATGGAAAAGCGGCCTTAGCATGTTAAACGGAAGGTTGTTGTATATTAAACATTGGAAAAGTAGCAGAAATAGCCTGGAGCCACCTAAATAACTCAACCTTAGCCTCGTCGAGTACAATACCTCGGTTATAACGGGTAATCTTTGAATGAGTCATGACTGACGCTGTAGATAACTGTTGTATGCTTTATATTGTTCAAATTCACCACCTGAGAATGTTTTCGCATACTGCGATACAATATTTGCAGCGCCTCCCACATATAATAATGCGGATACGGATACGCTTGCGGATGCGGACATATGGAAAAGCAGTCTAATACAAAATTCTGGAAAAATCATTATAACGCTCCTCTTGGGCTGTGTCTGTGACGCGCATCTATTTATAGAACGGGTCAAAGCGCTTGTTTACGTCCGAGACTACCATGGAATTCACGATATCCTCGTGCACAAGGTACATGTACATTCAGCGTCAGCTTGCAGCATCGATCGATAAATTACGATGAGCTAGAGGAAACCGTGAAACGCGTGGGTTACAATTAATGCAATTTGAACATCGAAAAGCCGGGGCGTAATTCACAAATCACCTGAAATATATCATAATTTACCCCGGTAATCAGAGAAGCTGGGGCGGAATTCATAAAGCTCCTGAGAAAGATAATAATTTAGGATACACAAAAGTAAAAATTTAAGAATAAGTTTTATGTGAAATGAAAATAAAGAAGAAGCATTTGTCAGGTTTACTAGAATAAACATCTTTTTTTTTTATTTATCTAACTCGAGCTATAATTGAAATGGTCGCAGACTTTACGGTTAACGGGCTGATCTTACGATTTTAAGACATTGACGTAGTTGTTCACTAAAAACCTGTATGAGTACATTCCCAGACACATAAGGCCAAACAAACAAAAGCTTGGTTTCCGCTGAAATCTCTAACAAAATCTAGGAGGGGAGGTAAAATATAACTATTTTTTTCTTTAACTTTTTTTTATTTCGCCTTATATTCAACACGCAGTTTAATTATATCGGAATGCACGTAAAATGTTTAAAGCTTTCACAACAAAGAAACAGTACCTTAACTATAAATAAGGTCACAGAAAAAGATATTTCTGGCAAGAAACTTCTAATATAAGCGAAGATTGCAGATATCAGAAAAACTTAATGATTGATAGGCAAAAAAACGGTTAGGGTCGGCAGAAAATATTAGGGTGGGTGGAGGGTCGGGTAAGCGGAAACTAACAACAACTTTTTTACGCCTTATACTTGCTCAAATATGGCTGTGACCTGTGATGTTTTTGCAATTGTTTGACATAGATTCATGTTTACGCCTATGCTACAATTACTCGTTCGGTTGGTACGCTTTTATATTTGAGAATTAATGTCCGACTAATAAACAACGATTTGGAGTTCCGATGCGTAGGAATTTAACCACGATGGCGTTAGCCCGAGTTGTTTAATAGCCACGCATCAGAACGACAAAGAGTTGTTTATTGGCCAATAAAAAACGATAATGCAAAAATTATTTAGATTCTAACATGATATAACTAATATTCTTGCAAATGTAATGAAAACTACAGTTTACTAAATTGCGCTCACTATCGGGACTTCTTTTTGCGTTGTTTAGTGGGTAGTATAACAACGATAATTTTGTTCTTTGTCTATAGAACAAATCAGCAATTATCATGTAAGCATTCAATGTAAAAATAGCACACAAGTCAGTGGATGACATGCTTTGTAAAATCGCATCTGTTTCACATGGTGCAGTTAAATGAAAAATTATGAAGTCAACTTTAATTATTCCTGTAAGAATAATGCAGTCTGCTGGATTAATATCTATATACTAATAACATTAAGGCTACTACTGCTTGATTTGTACAATGTTGGTAGATGTTTCCGTGTGCCGGATTTTCGACATTTTCAAGTGGAATGAACTGTCTTGAACACCAATATCACTTTGAAATACGTTTCACGTTACAACATTTTTCGAAACATAGAAACAGCGCAAATGCCAGCATGCAAATTTAACACTTACCCAAACCAGACTGGAAATACCAACCCATTCTTAGTCTTAAGAATAACGAGCAGACTTAGACTCAAGAAAATATATTTCTCCGTGTGCAAATATTCTGGGTTCCAATGTTGCTTATGTGCTAACAAATCGTCCTAAGTAAAGAATGACGTAATAAGAGTCGATGGATACCGAGTAAGATTCAAATTTACGCGCTCTTAGAACAGAAAAGTTTCAATGGTATTCTTTATTGTAAGTCTAAAGTCTAAGAATAGGTTGGTGAATACGGGCCCAAATCTGATATCAATGTTTACAGCATTTGCACTTTGTTGCGTTTCAATTTAACAACGTCTGGATCATATTCGACATCTGTTCCAAATATCGTGCACTCATAGTCCTAGTATATTATTGTTGTTATAAAATAGTCTACATTTATATTAAAACAAAAGAAAAAAGTCCCTCAACAACTGATGCGTGCCTCAGCAAATACGGTGAGTCAAAAAATAACCTCAAATTAAAAATGTAATAGCCAATTCCAAATTTTGCTTCATAGTTCTGAAACTAAGGGTTAAAATATACAACATTTTCACAAAAATCCGCTATGAATATGGCAAGCCTTTCAATGCCGCTATTTACAATGCCCGTCATGATTTCAGCGCCTATTATTGCCGTATTTGACGAGCACGCGTTTTGTCCTAATTGTCGGGCACACGTTTTTGCCCTCATCGACGGACACATTGTTGCCGTTATTGACGGCCACGGTTGCCTTTCATCGGCGGACACACTGTTGATTTCATCGACAGACACACGGTTGCGCTCATCGGCGGGCACACGGTTATCTGTATCGGCCGACACACGAGTGCCTTCATCGGCGGCACGCGGGTAGCCCCATCGGCGGAAACACGTTTGCCTTCATCGACGGACACGCGGGTGCCCTCATCGGCGGAAACACGGTTGCTTTCATCGGCGGACACACGGTAACCTACATTGTTTTAGCCTCATCGGCGGACACACGGTTGCCTTGATCGATCGACACACGATTGCGCTCATCGGCGGACAAACGTCGCGTTCATGGACAACATAGAAACATCTGTATGTACAAATACTAATTTGTATTTAGATATTAATATGTGTACTTGTATTTATGTATATCAGTGTAAATGATGTGTTGCAGGTTATAAAAGACTGAATGTCTAAAAAGTAAATGCAAATCGTAAGTATAAGGCTGTAAATATCCTACATTTATGATTTTATAAAACACAAACAATATTGCCCTTCCATGTTACATAAAGGGCCTTTAAGTCATTCCGACTACTGAACAGTCCATATTCACTCACTTCATTGCACAAACAACAGGGTTCACTGTATGGAGAGATTAAAAAGTTTTTAGTCTGTATAACTTTTCTTTTGAAATAAATGTATCATAATGTTGTTCATGTCGTTGTTGCTGCTTCTCGGATGATGATGATAGTGACGTGCAATTAATTACAACTATGCCATTACACATTGCAATCATTATGAATAACCAACATCGCGTTTGCGTTAATGTGGAAAAAAAAGTTGTTAAACATTTTGTCTAAAGTATTAAGAATGTCCAAAGAGATCAATCTTTAAGGGGACCTGTTCACAGATTGACGAATTCACAATATTTCAACTTTTTGTCACCGATTCCAAAACTAAAGGAAAAGGGAGCAAAATAACACTACGAACTTAGACATATACAGCAAAAACCGTTTCGTTCATGAGTAATCATCAGTTCAAATTTTTAAAATTATAAGGCGTTTGTAACGCTAAACGATTGAATAATTTGAAATGTTTCTGTTGTTTTCGTTCAAACGTTTGACATACCGTGGAACACTTACATAAAATAAATAATGCAGGATGATAATTTACATAGAAGTCGGAATGGCTGAGTGGTGAAGGCGATAGCCGTTTAATCCGGTGGTCCCGGGTTCTAACCCAGGTGGGACCATATTTTAGTGTTAATTCTTTTTCTAAATACTTTTCTTGTTATTATACTTATACTTTTCAGTTCCGATGCTTAATCTGTCAAGTTAAATCATTTATGGCATACTTAAAAAAAATGCGAAAATCTGTGAAAAAAGTCCCTTTAACATGCAGTGACTACATTGTAGATCTATGAATCAGTTCTAGCCTTCTCATTAGAGTGGTCATCGTGCGAACAACATATATAACATACGATTACACGCATAATGGCGGCGGTCCGGTGACTTTTCGTTTTATCGTGATTCGACTGTAATTTATTTGGTGCAGCTCGAACCTTTGTTCTATATGAAGCTAAAAAGTTAACAAAATGATATTTTAACACAGCAAACCACCGCAGCAACAACACCAGCCCGAACATCTGGATACAAAACCAGTATCTGAGCACAGGCAGCTTCTCTTTCACGTGCAATTAGTACAGAAATATTAACAAGACGAAACGATACAAATATACGACACTCGTCTAAATTAAGAATACAATTTTGTTCACGTGTTTATCAATGAAAAGGGTACAATTCCACAATGATTGGATACCGACTGTTTTACGGTATCCAACGACGAGTCGTTTACTTTTGCAACTGGATAAATATTCAATGCCATACTTACACGCCCACTTTAGGAAGCACAGTCAAGGACGACAGCAAGGATTTTTGACAAATTACACGCTACCGGAAGTGTAACATACTGACGCAGACGAAATAGCATCATCTGACAATCACTTAACAAAATAAATTAGAAACCGAATTTGAAAAAAAAAATCACGGAAAACAATGAGTCACATTCAACAAGCATCACGGGGCCATCAGGAACACGACGGTATGAAGACGATGACGTGAATATTTAATATAGCTTGTGACGTAGACGTAATGAACATTTGGAGTTACATTTACGTCGAGACACCGTGCATAGCGGTGGATTTCCACAGAGATCCTAAGAAAAATCTTAACTGAGTCATATATAATTAAAAAATTTAAATACAATATCGAAAATCAAGAATTTTATTGTAAATATGTATATGGTACAATAAGACATCTATTGATTCTTAACCGGAATAACACTATTTTAGTCAAAATACTAATTAAATGATCCAGCCAAAGACATATAAGGAATGTTATGATTTAACGATATTTACGTAAGTTTTTACTAAGAAACTTTGAGGATACGGGCACAGGCAGACGACATGCTCGACGTTAACTAACGTGGTATTCGCTGCGGGGTCCCTTAACAATGTAACCGGAAATTACGACAGAGCGCGCGTGTACCGATGTAATGGAAAACGGCTTACCGGATATCGTGTGTACGATGGTCTGGGATAACATTAATACAATCGAGCATGTCTGGGACGAGTTGTGAAGGCGTGTTCGGTCAATGTAACAATATAACAACTTGCAAGAACCGGAAGCCGACTGCCTAAAACGGAACATCCTCACAACGCATTGTATCCAGAATTCAATGTATTTCGTTCGCAAGATATTCAAAATTGTATACACTGAAATTTAAAAACGTTAACATTGCATTTCTGCTACTGTTGCTAGATTTCTTAGGGACGGTAGAGTCCGGCAAAGTTAAAGGGACATAAACCAGGTCAATGTTTTGGATGAGTATGGAAGGCGTGGTCGATCAGTGCGGAACAACGTTCAAGAACCGGAAGCCGATCGTCTGCAAGCACGGAACACACAGCGGTGTTTCCAGAATTCAATGAATTTCCTTCGCAAAGCAATTAAAAATAAATACACTAATAATTAAACACGTAAAAATTGCATTTGCGACTGTTGCAAGATGTCTAAGGACAACAGTGTTCGGGTGATATTGGTACAGTTAATGGGACATAATTCCAATACAGTAGGGTATATTAGTTTTTTGTTTCTCTACATAGTGAAATTCTCTATTCCTGCGTAGGGCGAAAGTTGCAATAATGTCCATATATTTGAGGAAACGTCACATTAACTTACATACAAGTACAATAAAATATAGGCAGTAGTATTTAAAAATCGCGTATATTTCGATTTCCATCAAATAAAGAATTCATCAGATACATGATTTTGTCATAATTTATACAACATGCAAATATATGACATTTTGATTTGTGCAAATCAGTATATCCCATTGCAATTTGACAGACAAATGATGCAATACTTACTTATACGTACTACATTTTTCAATTGACCCTCAATTACATATAAATTTACTTCAAATGCTGAATTAGAAAGACACAGCCAAATTCAGAAACTATATGAAGAACGTTTGACAACTTTTTTAACTGTAGTTTTTCGTTTAGGGAAAGTCATTAGATCAAATAAATATACAAAAATGCGTCAACTTTCTCTCAGAAAAGTAACATTTTAATTACGACACATTTAATTATTTCGGTAAAAACTGAACCTATTTACAAATGTATTTTGTATAATAAAATTAATATCCATATAAACTAGATATTAAATGTATGTCCAATACATCCAAGAATATTGCAACATAGACTGTAGTATCATGTAGCTATTTTACTCTCTTTTTAAATCTTTGCAAATACATTTTGCGTAAATACACTGTAAAGTCATTAAAATATACATGTGTGAACTATCTTTTTTTATCTTTAAGTTAAGAAATAATTATTGAGTAATCGTTGTCTATCGGCCAATCAACAACGATTTGGAGTTCTTATACGTAGAAATCAAACCACGAGGGCGTTAGCATAAGAACGGCAAATAGTTCTTTAAAGGCCGAAAAACAATACAAATGAGAAAATTAATACGATTCTAACATAATTATACAAATATTTTTGCATTCGTTATCAGAACTACAATTCACTGTTTATGCTCTGCCTTGAATCAGGACTACTGTTTGTGTTGTTTATTGGGTAGTTTAACAACGATTATTTTGTTCTTTGTCTATAGAAACATTAGTATCATGTTAGAATACCTAATAAGGTTATTTTATTCACTATACGTGGTATACTGTTTACTTCGCGCAAATGGAAAATACCAGACAGACACACATGTCCATATTGAATGCAACCCTTGTAACATCAGGGGCGTAGCTTGGGTTAAACAATGTATAGGCACAATAGGCGGTATCTACAAAAGGACGCTGTAAGCGATAATTTGGGCCAGGGGTGTTTATACTCGTATGTGGCTACAAACAACTAACTTCAGCTAACCCCGACTGTACAAAATAATTGTAAAATAAGCGTGTGTTCCATAAAATTTATTTCATATTAACGTAATCGACTTGTTAAACAATGACGTATCAACACATCCAAGAAAGATCCCCTAAACCCGCCTCTTGTTTTTATTGCGTTTTTGGCATATTTAAATTTTTCATCTCTGGGAAAAAATGTATAGACACGTTCCTATAGTGCCCAAAGGAAGCTACGCCACTGAACATACAATTAAATCATAACTTATCTTTGCTGACTTCGACTTCCCGACAACCGCGCCGCCGAGTTGCACAGCTTACGTTCTTGTCTGCAGTTTAGTTCCACCAGCCACAAAATGTTCACAAATAATAACGGAAAGAATACATAAATATTCATATACCACCATGAGTCCAAAACGTCTTTCGCATTTTAAACACGTTCCGTACAGGTTTATAAAATTAAATTCCACTATACGTTAACATCCCAAACAGATCTATGACATGTCTTCATTTTTAATGGAAGAATTACTCAACACGTATACACGGTCTAAAACGTTGTAATTTTTACCTACACTTGTGTGTTCATACAACACAAGGCGTACACACAACTAGTCTACCGTTACTTTAACGATTGCTGTCCTGTAAAAACTCGTGCATTCCCATACGGAGATTCTATAACAATGCACCAGTAGTATGTTATCCCCTATAAAAAACTTTAAAGGCGCTTTTTCGTGAGTTCTAATTATTTTGTCGTAAATCCAATAAGGATTCCAGGGCTCATATTTATAAGGATTTTTATGTCAATTAAAACTTAATTTGAAGATAACTTAACATAATGATTGTGCATTAAAACACTGTGCTTAGGAACATGTGCATGGCAAATCCTCTATATTAATATAATGGCAAATCACACGTAACACTCAAGCAACACTGCCACGTGTCACATCCACGTGATACAACCAGGCTTCACACTCAAACAACACAACCACGCAACACAACCACGTGTCACATCCACGCGTAACATACACGTAACACAACTACACGTCACGCTCAAGCAACACAGCCACGGGTCACATCCACGCAACACAGCCACGTTTCACATCCAAGCAACACAACTATGTGTCACTTGTACGTAACACAACCACATGTCACATTCACGCAACAAAACCACGCGTCACAACCACGTAAACACAAACACTCGTCACATCCATGCAACACAACCACGTGTCACATCCACGAGTAACATACACGTAACACAACTGCACGTCACACTCAAGCAACACAGCCACGGGTCACATCCACGCAACACAACCACGTTTCACATCCAAGCAACACAACCACGTTTCACATCTACGCAACACAACCACGTGTCACGTACACGCAACACAACCACGTGTCACATCTACGCAACACAACCACGTGTCACATACACGCAACACAACCACGCATCACATACTCGCATCAGAAACACATGTCACATAAGCAACACAACCACGTGTCACTAGCACAAATCACAGGCACGTACAACAATCACGCGTGGAACGCAGCAAAATAACACTATAAGAGAGAATTAAACTACATGTTTTGTTACTTTTAAAATGTTAAAAGGGACATAGAAAGCGTTGTTTACACAGTGTTAGATGTTTATTATTTTGACAAAACAGTTCCATTAAATGAAACGATTGTATCGATTAAAAATTATCATATACTCAATGTAACAAACCTTTATGCATATTTTTTTAAGAGAAGAATTTAAAAGGTGACAATGTCAAAATGTGCCACAACCTGTGTGTTACGACGTCTCAAAGAACTTTAAACGCTTTAGAAACTGCCGTTAAGCACCGTGCGTCAGAGTTTCCCTTTTAATTGTTATTTTGTGCAAAATCTGAGCAAATTTGACAGACCTGACATGGTTCCTTATTATTACACATGTACAATGTGGAACGTTTTATTTTCTATATCGCGGTACTAAATGCTAAGGCTTCTGACTATGGAAAACCACCATGGCACCGTCATCACGAAAGCCCGTACGAGTCGTTAGTCTATCATGGTGCCTTCGTGCTGCGCTAGCCCCGGGCATGGCGGACCGTGGACGGCATATCTCCTTGAACAACTTCTGAAAAGCAAAATGGATCCGATCGGAATAGTGGATGTCATTGGTAATCAGTTTAAGTAGCATTGTTATTTAAGGAGCAATCGTGTATTATTCACATTTAGCCGCAAGTTCTCCGAACCCAACAATAACCCTTGGTACCTGGTATTACCATGTGTCGCATCTTATTCATCATCATCATTGTCGTCGTTGTCATCATCATCATTGTCGTCGTTGTCATCAGCATCATTGTCGTCGTTGTCATCAGCATCATTGTCGTCGTTGTTATCTGCATCATTGTTGTCGTTGTCATTATCATCATCAGCATCAACACCATCATCCACATAATCGTTGTGGTCATCTCGTGCATGTACAAGTTCTGTGGTGTGCACACTATTTTCAAAGAACTGGTCTTTGAGGCATTCAAACTAGAAAATACAAATACGTATTAAACCAAACAATCGCCATCAGCCTACTACAAGAATTTTCACAGACGAACAGTAAATAATAGTAAATAACGATCCTAACGTCATGCATGGCATAGGTGAGCGATCATAGTGTAGTACACTTCATCTGACGTGTTACATTAATTTCTAGTAAATGACATTATCAAAATGCTCAGTATTTTAAATCGAAAACATTTTAAACATAAATAACATAAGTGCAACAAACTCTTACAGACACATACGATTGCTATTTAGGTTGTTCGTAAGCTATTTTGGGGGGTAGCTTGCACGTGATGCACGTGCATTGTAAACTCGGCAGAATTTGTGCGCAATTTAAGCATCGTGCTTAACAAAACTTTATGATAAATGAAAGGGGCTTATTCGCGGTATTTCACAGAAATACAGTCATGAATATTTCCCAATTGATCTAAAAAAATTATTCGAAAAGCAGCAGATTGTTGTTTTAGGAAAAATATACAATTACTTTTATTTTGGAGGGATACCGTAGAATTTAAACTCACGACCTCAAAATAAAGCTTGATTATTGATGGTCTATAAAAGAAATTAAAACTCAGATACGCACCTTAAAACATGCATTTTAATGCGTGTAAAATTACACAAATGCACTGATTATCCGCAAATGACTGCAGTCTGTCTCTCGGCATGCTCACCATCAACACAAATTTAGTCGTTCTTATTGCAAACTAAAAACTGAGGGTTACACAAGAAACATGGATTCTGCTGTCTGCTATTGTACCTTTCCCGCTTTACAACTTCCCAAAAAAACGAGGAATGCTGTGTAGTTGCAGAATGGGAAACTACAAGGCTATTAACCCCTTGACATGTTTATAGTTAAATACCGTTTATTTTAGCAAATTGTACATCACAACCAACAGGAATTAGGAATTACATAAGGAATATGTGTTATAAGTTTTATAAGAAACATTATAGTTGGACAGAAGAGTAACAGTCATAAACGAGGTACTAACCCACTATCACCCCACGGTATGGTTGCTTTTATTACGTTGTCACTTTTTGACATGCATAACACGTATAGAGCAAAACATTTTAATTTATTTTACCATATTTTTCCCGTACATGCGTCGTCTGCGATGTTGCAATGCTGGACTTTTTCTCAGATGTTTCCGATTTCATGCGTCGCAGAACGCATTAAATGTATAAACGCGCTATTTATATATGGATTCAATGTTACAACTTTATCTGTGCCGGCAACAAAGTTTAATGATTTTTAATGCTAAAACAGTATCGTTAGCAACGCTGTAACATCCACCTGGCGATCGCCAAAATCATGACAATTTAAATCACAAAATGCATTCATTCATTTATAAAAATGCACGAATTTATCACTTCAGTTCGTTTGCCTTTAAGAGTGCCCTCTGAACGTGTGCAAATCTGATGTTGGCAACCAGACGAATTGTGTCGCAAATGAACAAAGGCTAGTACACAGAAGCATACAACAGGTTGGTTTTTAGATGCCAGAAGTGTGTTGCCTATGACGGGAGACCATGCGGAGACGCTGCGTCGATAACTCGGTCTGACGACGTTTGACGTGTCTGTGAGGTCATACTGGCTGACTGTGTGCGCCGGGAAGCATGTACTGTTTTTAAAGTGCTGCCACTTTATTATGTTATCATGGATTTTATCGATATTTGCCAATGACCATAGCTGAAAATGAAATTTATTGTGATGTCACTTTTACTACGTTATCATAAAAAGTAAAAAGAAATAAGAGGGCTGTAAAGCACTAGATCGCTCACCTGAGGGGCTAAGCAAGTTTCATGTAGGTTTGGCAACTAATGTGGCCTCTACAGTGTTCACAAGCTTTTTCTTTAATTTGCCCTGGTGACCTAGTTTTTGAACCCACATTCGAACTCGACCGAGATATAATAAAAGCAAATGTTCTGTGCAAGTTTCATGTTGACGGGACAAAAAATGTGGCCTCTAGAGTGTTTACAAGCTTTTTCTTCAATTTGATATAGTGATCTACCTGTTGACACCACATGACCCAGTTTCAAGATTATTTTGGGACCAATGATATGAGCAAGTTTCATTAAGATTGTGCAATAAATGTGGTCTTGTTAATGAGGAACGATTAACGACGGACAACAGACAAAAGGCGATCACAAAAGCTCACCATGAGCATGTTGTGCTCAGGTGAGCTAGAAAGGCACATAACATGAACTTCCGAACAACCCTGGTATATAACGGTTATAAGTTAGGACAGTTCATAACACTTCGGTCACAGCACAAATAGGTCTTAGATACTTAGACCACAGAACAATTCAGTCGCAATACAGATTGTTTACAAAAAACAACAACGGTTCCAATACAAATCGATCACAAAACAAGTGGTTGACAAGAAAAATCGCTTCCAAGACAAAACGATTCTATTACAAACAATTTACAAAACTGTTTGGTCACAAGACACATCAAAATCAATTAACATAGATTTAAAGAAATTAATTCAAGGAGACGAATTGGTCCCAAAACAAGAGACGAATGAAAAGTTTGTCACAAATCAATTTCCTGACAAGTTAAATTGGACAAAACATGTTTATTTCATGAAGATTTATACAGCAATGTTAACTTAAGCCAAAAAGATAAAACAAATTGTAAATATGCTTATGGTACTTTATTATTTGAAACATAAGTTGAAGTATTTCGACAGATAAAATTTATTAGCTTTCAGTGAAGGCATTTACTGACCAACAACTGTATTTAGGACAAATGTAACTGCTGACCTTTAAAGTGGGTCTTAAAGATGCAGAAATAATACCTCCAGGAAATTATGATAAACTGATCCATAAATGAAATAATGGCACTCGCAAGGAGATTTACTTGGAAGATAAATGAACACAGCCCCTGTACAATGCAGTCCGTCGCGAGCATAGTCTGCAAACGTTTACTATAAATTATGGAACAGAACAAACACATGTGTTTATAGATCTCTGAATAGAATTTCACATTTAATAAAAGATAAAAACATTATTCAACAAAACTGTTCTTAAACAACTGAAATGGCAACTTACAACATAATAAAGCAACTAGTAGTTTGCAATGGACACTATCCAGTAATTACTTGTCACTTTATAACATGTATCTCAATGGACTCTATCCAGTAATTACTTGTTACTTTATAACATGTATCTCAATGGACTCTGTCCAGTAATTACTTGTCACTTTATAACATGTATCTCAATGGACTCTATCCAGTAATTACTTGTCACTTTATAACATGTATCTCAATGGACACTATCCAGTAATTACTTGTCACTTTATAACATGTATCTCAATGGACTCTATCCAGTAATTACTTGTCACTGTATAACATGTATCTCAATGGGCACTATCCAGTAATTACTTGTCACTGTATAACATGTATCTCAATGGACACTATCCAGTAATTACTTGTCACTTTATAACATGTATCTCAATGGACACTATCCATTAATTACTTGTCACTTTATAACATGTATCTCAATGGACTCTATCCAGTAATTACTTGTCACTTTATAACATGTATCTCAATGGACACTATCCAGTAATTACTTGTCACTTTATAACATGTATCTCAATGGACTCTATCCAGTAATTACTTGTCACTTTATAACATGTATCTCAATGGACACTATCCAGTAATTACTTGTCACTTTATAACATGTATCTCAATGGACTCTATCCAGTAATTACTTGTCACTTTATAACATGTATCTCAATGGACACTATCCAGTAATTACTTGTCACTTTATAACATGTATCTCAATGGACTCTATCCAGTAATTACTTGTCACTTTATAACATGTATCTCAATGGACACTATCCAGTAATTACTTGTCACTTTATAACATGTATCTCAATGGACTCTATCCAGTAATTACTTGTCACTTTATAACATGTATCTCAATGGAGACTATCCAGTAATTACTTGTCACTTTATAACATGTATCTCAATGGACAATATCCAGTAATTACTTGTCACTTTATAACATGTATCTCAATGGACATTATCCAGTAATTACTTGTCACTTTATAACATGTATCTCAATGGACTCTATCCAGTAATTACTTGTCACTTTATAACATGTATCTCAATGGACTCTATCCAGTAATTACTTGTCACTTTATAACATGTATCTCAATGGACACTATCCAGTAATTACTTGTCACTTTATAACATGTATCTCAATGGACTCTATCCAGTAATTACTTGTCACTTTATAACATGTATCTCAATGGACTCTATCCAGTAATTACTTGTCACTTTATAACATGTATCTCAATGGACACTATCCAGTAATTACTTGTCACTTTATAACATGTATCTCAATGGACACTATCCAGTAATTACTTGTCACTTTATAACATGTATCTCAATGGACTCTATCCAGTAATTACTTGTCACTTTATAACATGTATCTCAATGGACTCTATCCAGTAATTACTTGTCACTTTATAACATGTATCTCAATGGACAACTATCCAGTAATTACTTGTCACTTTATAACATGTATCTCACTGGACTCTATCCAGTAATTACTTGTCACTTTATCATATGTATCTCAATGGACTCTATCCAGTAATTACTTGTCACTTTATAACATGTATCTCACTGGACTCTATCCAGTAATTACTTGTCACTTTATAACATGTATCTCAATGGACTCTATCCAGTAATTACTTGTCACTTTATAACATGTATCTCAATGGACTCTATCCAGTAATTACTTGTCACTTTATAACATGTATCTCACAGATACTATAAATATTGTACCCATCTTTGCCCAATCACAAAACTGCTACATATCTGTCTGCCTTAATGACCACTCTAATTTCAGTTTTCATCCACTATTCAATAAAGTATATACTATTTCCTTAAAATATGTAGCTAATACGTACAGTATTAGTGGTATGACCAATATATTGAACTAAGAACTACTAGTAAAATGGTAGTGGTGATGAAGATGGTGATTGTATTGATGGATGTTGATTGTATTGATGGATGTTGATTGTATTGATGGATGTTGATTGTATTGATGGATGTTGATTGTTGATTGTATTGATGGATGTTGATTGTATTGATGGATGTTGATTGTATTGATGGATGTTGATTGTATTGATGGATGTTGATTGTATTGATGGATGTTGGTTGTATTGATGGATGTTGATTGTATTGATGGATGTTGATTGTATTGATGGATGTTGATTGTATTGATGGATGTTGATTGTATTGATGGATGTTGATTGTATTGATGGATGTTGATTGTATTGATGGATGTTGATTGTATTAAAGGATGTTGATTGTATTGATGGATGTTGATTGTATTGATGGATGTTGATTGTATTGATGGATGTTGATTGCATTGATGGATGTTGATTGCATTGATGGATGTTGATTGTATTGATGGATGTTGATTGTATTGATGGATGTTGATTGTATTGATGGATGTTGATTGTATTGATGGATGTTGATTGTATTGATGGATGTCGATTGTATTGATGGATGTTGATTGTATTGATGATGTTGATGATAAGACATACAAATGTAGTTTTTAAATAATTTTCCATATTTTGAGAAAGGCGCAATGCCGAAACATTAATAAAAAGGACAATTATCAGAGTGATATTTGTATCCCTTAGTATATTTACACTAGGTGTACATGAACACTTTCAATGCTGTTCAGCATCAGCTGTAGCACAACTGTTTACAGAAACTAGTTTATTCACATGCAACAAATAATTCATTTCAAATTTATATATTTTTACGATGTTGTTATATGAAACCAAACGCATTTTGAAATTATTAATACCCACAGCAATGTGTGTAGCGATTGAAATTAGAACAAACTGTACTTCGCAAAAGTGTTGTGTAGAATATAACGATTATATAATTCATCAAACAAGCGTAAACTTAAGGTTTTCTCAATGTGTGCCAACTAATCAAATGTATGCATGACTTATACGCAACATATGCTGTATAGGTACACATATGTATACACAATGTATTTTGGCCACTATATGGACCCGTGTATCACACATAGTGGAAATACTTCACCCTAACTTTGTTGGTCACAATACTGCCACAAAATGTATCGTTATATGTCAGCATTATTTTGCAAACAGTTTTTTTTTCCATAACAAAGCTCAGGCAACTTTTGGGCTACATAATTATCCAATCAAATATATGTGAAAATACCCAGAAAATAGTCCCAATTATTTAAATGAAAAAAAAAATTATAATTGGTTACAAATGCTTGACTGTTCAAAATTCAATTATATATGATGTAGTAGGACAGCATTGTAGATTTCTTTCAAGCGTGGTTTGATTTCTTTGATTTCTCTGTAAAGAATGCTCATTAATTGAACACAAATCCATTTGTCACATCAAGTCTTGCAAAAATCTATTGTTTATTAAATAAAATATTAATATATATTCAAACAAATAATTTGTATCATGTGATATGATACATACTGATATGAGTAAAAGTCGTCGCCCATGATTGACCCCAAAAGTGTGACTAAAGCCTGCCGTCCACTACAGTCCCGATGCTTTGCGTAAGGGTTGCCGATAAAAACCTGCTAGTTTAGGGAACCATTGGGAACAAAATGGGCGGAGCTTGGCCATCGTGCTTGTTCGGCATGTATTCGTGGAGTGGCATATGACAGGTTGCAGTAAAATACCAAAACCTATCCAAAGTCACCGAATGCAACGCGAAAGAATGCCGACAGTTCTGGAATTAGCTCCCAAATGTTTCCCGATCGTAAGGAAAGGTTGCGGCAACATCGCAGAACATGCTGAATAGTTGCCGACTTTTTTCGACAGAATGCTGAAATGTTGCCGATCTGAAGTTCGGGGTATATGAACGACGCCAAATTACAATCTTATAATCAGTTGCTAGCCCAACAATGGATCTTTAGGTGCATTCACATTGCCCTTGATGTCATGCTTTTCTTGGCATCTCACCTGACACGGAGAAGAAGACATCATCGATTGTGGATCCAACAGTATTTGAGGATCACGCCAACAGTTTTAGATGACAAACTCCAGTGTCCAACGCCTCGCATTCAGAACAAAACAAAGTTCCGTAACGCCCTTCAAGCTAGACTAAAGCTTGCAAAGGCACTCAGTTAAATGACATCGGTGGACATGTACGCCTCTTTGATGTACGACTTCCATACTTCTGTGCTGCTGTGGAAAGTGTATGACATGCTGCTTCTGACTTAAATCAAATTTAACAAGAGATGTTTGTAAAACATGTATGCCCCCCGACTTGCAGCCAAGTTGTGAATATGTGCAATTGTTAAGAAATTTGTTTAATATCATATCCCAAGCGAGGTCTTGATATACAGTAGCTATTTATGAAGTTTCATTAAAATTTCTCGATGCGTTTTTCTATTTTTATTAATGGTGACCTTGACCTCGACCCCACCCACCCCATATGAAATCACAAGAGAGGTCTCAATATAAGGTATCTATATATGAAGTTTCATTTAAATATCTCGATGCGTTCTCAAGGTATTCAGCGGAAACCGTTTTTCTATTTGTAGCAATGGTGACCTTGACCCCACCCACCCCATATGCAATCCCAAGCGAGGTATCGATATTAGGTATCTATGTATGAAGTTTCATTACAAAATCTGGATGCATTCTCACGTTATTGAGCAGAGACCGTTTTTCTATTTTTAGAAACGGTGACCTTGACCTTGACTCCACCCACCCCATGTGCAATTCCAAGCGAGGTCTCAATATAAGGTATTTATGTATGAAGTTTCATTAAAATATCTCAATGCGTTTTCAAGTTATTGAGCTGAAACCGTTTTTCTATTTTTAACAAAGGTGACCTTGACCTTTGACATGTTGACCTCAAAATGTATAGGCGTCTTCCTTTCCTCCCAAGTAACCAGCATACCAACTTTCATGATCGTAGATCAATGTGTTCTCTATATATTGTGCGGAAACCAAATGAATTACGGACAGACCGACCATCCGACCGATCCACCTACCGACTGACCGACCGATTGACGGACAGGTGTAAAGCAAGATACCCCCACTTCTTCGAAGGAGGGCATAATAAAGTTGTTTTATGTTCACAACACATGTCTTCTTAGAAAATATCCCACATGAACGGTACAGAGTTGCATTCTTACAATAAAACTTTTATCATTTGCACAGTATAGTACAAAATACTACATTAAATTGGCTGTTAGCTCATTCAAACAGGTCTGTCAAGACAATGAATTAGAAATTGCGTACAGAGCACAATCAACAAGGCTTTGATAGCATTGCAAGCAGTACAGGAGTCCTCTACTGGTGAAAACCCCTACTAATTAAACATTGTGCAATACTGTCAAATCACCCTTTATTGATGTACAAAGTTTCATATTCAAATCCCATTTGTCACTGCAGTATTAAGTTGTTGTTTTTTTCTATTTTAATAATATTGACCAGATATTCGAGTTACTTTTTGAGTTATTGCAGTACTAAACTGACAGAAGGCAATCATATAGTCCATTCTGTGTACCAAGTTTCATGATCATATGTTATGTTCTTTTCGAATTATTACAGTATTAAGTTTATTTCTATTTTAAGTAACAGTCAGGTGACCTTTGACCTCTGGTGAAAAACAAGAAGTGTCTTTAAAAAGACAATCGGCGTTGATATTAATATTGAGATGTCATTTAAAAATTACCTAAACAGACGGCCAAGATGATTGGTTACGTGACTTCTCAGACCCCAGATTTTTTGGCCCCCACCAATATTAGGAGACTTATTGGACCCCAGATTTTTCGGACACTATAAGAAAACTTCTCGGACCCAAAAGTTAATTTGAGATAAATTTATTAATTTAAAAATTAAATAAAATTATCATTAATATCTATGCTGTGAATAAACCAACATAAAGCTCCATGTTTCCACCAGTGGTATATGAATAACCAAAATAATTTAGGTTAACATAATTGTTATCTGAATTTGTCAAGTCAATTTAACAACTTAACAATGTAAGAAAATAATTTCGGGAATGAATTAAAATTATTATGTATCAGACGAGTCTATATAGTTATTTATTGTACCGGTAATATACCATTCATGTTAGTTATCTAATATAATAACGATTTGAAGTCAAATAAGCATTTATACTGTGTATCCCAATAAAAAGCAATAGTCAGGGAACATTCAGCGATTTTTGAATTATATCAGTAGAAATATGATATATCAGGGGTTCCTTGTATAATTAGTATTGCAAAGTGTGTATTCATGCTTCGCGAATAACAATTCGACGTACTCCGAATCTTCTTTCATAACATTTTATCTACAGAAAATGTAGCATCTTTTTATAGATAAAATAACATCTACTTGAGAAGTTGATAGAAAGATGCAATTATAAATAATCGTTTATAAATTTGTAACCACAATTTTAATCCAAATTAACAGTAAGTTTATAAATATAAATTCCCCATTTATTAAATTTGTTAGCTTTATGATTCTCTGAACGCTATTATTGATGCATGTACGAGTATATTAACACAGCTATACACCGGTTGTTAGATACGCGCGCTATTTTTAGAATGACACTACTGATTCTGGAATGTGATGAACTCACTAGAATCAATGGGCTACATGGAACGGCAACATTGTGAATGAGATTTAAGAATGGGAACATTGCACAATTGCTATTTATAGAGCGTATACCGCTTATATAAATGTAGGCTAAACAAAATAGTTATTTCGTTACGTGAATGAACATAGCATTCTGTTTATGGCATACAATGAGAAAATACGTTCATAATTAGCCTCAGTTCTAAAGTATATGTTGAAGATATGTTTATAACTTCATTTTAACCGCTTATGTAAACAATTATGTAAATTTTTCATTCCCAAAAGTATGCAACAGTTATTGGTATACGTTAAACCATTGTTTGAAGTTTGCATTCCCTAGAATTAGAAAATTTGCCCAATTCTATTGGCATTCAATTTTCCCGCTGCATAATAATCGCAAGAAAATCTGGGTCAAAAGTGATCTTAGACACCTTGCTCTTTCTATGTATACTAAGTTTAATCAAAGTAGCTTCAGTACATTTTGAGTTATTGCAGGATCCAGGTTTTGGGACAGACAGAGTGAGACCGACAGACAAACAGACAGACAGACCCACACAGATGAAGGGAAAACCCATAGTCCAATCTGTGTACCAAGTTTCATGAAGTTTCATGATCATATCTTATGCATTTTTCAAAACATTACAGTATTAAGTTTATTTCTATTTTTAGTAACAGTCATGTGACCTTTAACCTCTCGTGCAAATTAAAAGGTTGTGCATAATTCTCACATTGCTGTTGCTACATATACAAAGTTCATCGACGTGTCTCTAGTACTTTCCGAGTTATCACAGGATCCGGGTTTTCGGGACGGACGAACAGACAGAACGACACACAGACAGATGGCAAACAAATGTTTCAATCTCTGTACCAAGTTTCATGGGCATATCTTATGTCCATTTCGAATTATTACAGTATTTAGTTTATTTCTATTTTTAGTAACAGTCACGTGACCTTTGACCTCTGGTGAAAAAAAAGGTCGTGCATAATCCTTACATTGCCACATTGCTGTTCATACGTATACCAAGTTTCATTGAAATAAGTTCAGTACTTTTTGAGTTATTGCAGGAACCACGTTTTGGGGACGTACAGACAGACGGACAGACAAACATACGGATGAACAGATAGAGAGACACACAGATGGCAAACCTATAGTTCAATCTTTGTACCAAGTTTCGTGGTCATATCTTATGCACTTTTCAAATTATAACAGTATTTAGTTTATTTCTATTTTAAGTACCATTCACGTGACCTTTGATCTCTGGTGAAAAATAAAAGGTTTTGCATTATCCTCACATTGCCATTTATATGTGCACCAAAACCACGGTTTACGACCACCCAGCTAAAGCGGACACTTTTTTCAAGACCGGATTGTTTCCCTATATATTTCAATGGTCTCAAACCCCGATTATACGGGCACCCCGCTATTCCATATTACGACCACTTATCCCAGACCGACATTACCAAATAATGCTCAAAATAACCCCGTTATTGCGACCAGTGTCATTTGGAGGTCGACACTAAACATCATCAAATAACAAAATATGCCATGGAGATAACACAATGCTTTGCGGTGTAAACGGAGCGTGTGAAAAACAATGTTACACGTGTTTTGATAAGGGATTAGCACATCGACTGTGTATCAGATTATGTTAATTGACACTAGCTGGCAGTAAGTGGGTAGCACTGATGAATGCTGAACCTTAAATGGGCTAAGTTTATCAAGTTTTATTTATTTTCCTACTTAATGTAAACTTCATACATGTATCCATAACAATAAGTTACTTAATCTCTATTCAATAAAACATTCCATTGAAAACAAATCGTAAATTTTGTTATATATTTATTATTCATTATTTTCATTAAAACTTTAAATTACACAGAAGTATGCATGTACTGACTCAGTGATCTGCCAGACCTCGATAATACGACCACCCCGCTATTAAGACCACTGTTATTAAGACCCCCAAGTGGTCGTATTAGCAAGGTTTTACTGTATACCAAGTTTCATCGAAGTATCTTCAGTACTTTTTGAGTTATCGCAGGAACAATATTTTGCAGACTGACAGAAGGACTGAGGACATACCTATAGTCCCCTCCGGTGAAACACTGGTAGGGGACTAAAAACCCACATGCTGAACAAGAGATTCAAACCCTGAGCCGAGTTTATTAGAATGATGTTTTTGCTTTATAATAGACAGCTTGTACAACAAACTCTCAAAGGTAATGAACAACTGGAGAACCATGATTGCATTGCAATTAACATGGGTATGGATTCTGAATGTGGCACAAATATCTCTCAAGGGTAGCAATGGAGATAACCATAGTTTAGTTTGGTAAACAGATAAAATGAGTTATTTCCCTTGCTTAAACGAGCTGTTTTCGCCCAGATTTGATGTGGTATAGTCCAAAATAGTTTATTTTTTAACTCAGTTGGTCTGATACACGCTATTCTTAAGCCATGCAAAATTTAAGCTTTTTTGAAAGTTGTTTTTGTCAAGTATGTGAAAAATAAAAGAAACAAGATTAGACAAAATTTTATTCCAATTATATATAGTGCAACATTTACATGTACACCATGCAGCATGCCAAGTTGGTTGTGAGATATAACAGATATGGTTTATGCTGCCATTATATTCAGAAAGCATATACAAAGAAACATTTCTACAAAATTATGTTAAAATTAAACCAGTCGTTTCTGTCAAGAATACCATAATTACAAAGTTTCTGTCTGCATTTTGTTGTTATGGTTTCACAGGGTGAGAACATTGTGCAGCCAGTCCGGGACTCGAACCCGGGACCTCTCGCTTACATGGCGAGTGCTCTACCGACTGAGCTAACCTGGCAGGTACACAATCTCTCCCCTATAGTGACCAATTTCAAAAAAGACAATGTCCATCAAACCTGTTACTAAAAGAGAGTGATACTTGACTCCCCAAGTGAGTTGAATTAAAGGGGAGATTTAATCTGATATAAAACTGATCTGATAATATGACTAATGCATTGACATTTTATACCAGTCTGAAAAGTGTCCATTGCTACACGCCTGTCATGGATGGTTAAAAAGGCCACGTACATTTAAACCGCATATTTCGTATGATGATGATGGACAGGAGTCTTCCAGTGTTAACCAGCTTGTCATGTTTATTTGACCTAGTGACCTAGCTGTTAACTCCAAATAATCTATATTTGATGGTGACCTTAATTTTACTGTAGACAGAATTCTGTCCAATTTTCAAACAAATCTGATGAAGATCAGTGTAAACATGCTTATCATGTTATTGGAACAACCGTAAATAAAACAAGAGCTGTCAAAGAACAGCGCGCTGGACTATTCTTAGAATTTCAGCTGGTACATATTTTGCAAGTGGAAGGGGCATAAATTTGTTGAAATAAAAGGCTGAGTTATTGAATTATTTCATCAATTTATACCAAGGTCCAAGTGAATACCTTATGTAGTTTAGAAATTATAAAACTGAAACAAAAACTTTAACCCCAAAATCTATGTGAAAAGTGGGCATACCTCTGTCAAAATTCAACACAGAGTTCTAGGGATTGTTGCAATGGCTGCTGGTGTTGATTAAAAGATGTATTCTAAGTTTTGAGTGAAAAACTTATGTAGTTTAGAAATTATAAGACTTTTGAAATAAAACTTTACACTGTTTAACTTTACAAGCTATTTGGAAAGGGGGGAACTCTGTCAAAATAAAAAACAGGGTTATGTGGATTGTGGCACCTGGTGATGTAAATGATGACAAAGGTATATTCCAAGTTTTCATTGAATACCCTGTTAAGTTGTGAAGTTATAAAACTTCTGAATGAAGACTTTTAAATCTGAAAATCTATGTGCAAAAGGGACATAACTATGCCAAAATATAAACATAGCTATGGGGAATGTTGCCCCTGATGCTGGAGTATAGGGCAAAGCTTTATTCCAAGTTTCAATCAAATAACCTATGAAGTTCTAAATTTACAGGACATTTGAATAACAACTTTAACCCCAAAATATATGTGATAAAGAGGCATAACTCTGTTAAAATACAAAACTGAGTTATGGGGAATGTTATAGTTGATGACAAAGGTACATTCCACGTTTCAAGTGAACAACTTATGTGGTTTTCAAATTATAAGACTTTTGAATAGAAATTTTAACCAGAAAATCTATGTGAACAAGATTCTGTGTTTGATAAACACACATGCCCACGGTTGGTGCTGGATAGCCCATTTCTTAGTCCAAATTAGGTCAAGGTGAGGTTGGGTGATATGGGTGGATGTGGAATAGTCATAAGAAACAACTGTGTAAATATCCAAGTGTTGTTGCAAGCGGTGTTGGCGCTAGACAAAATGGTAAAATCTAGTTAACCAAGAAACAGCCCATTTGAATTATTTTAAGTGCAAAATTAGGTCAAGTTAAGAGTGAGGTTGGATGATATGGGTGGATAGGGAATGGTCAAAAGCAACACCTGTATAAGTATCCAAGTGTTGTAGTAAGCCGTGTTGGTGCTAGACGAAATGATAAAAAATACTAAACCTCGTCACGGACAGAAGGACGGACGGATGAAGGGACGGACGGACAGGACAATCACTATATGCCTCTTGCATCAAGATGCCTGGGGCATAAAAAGGGGCATAACATTGACAAAATACAAAATAGATTTATGGGGAATGTTGCACCTAGTGCTGGAGTGTATGACAAAGGTATATTCCAAGTTTGAAGTGAATGACTTCTGTATTTTTGAAGTTAGAAGACTTTTGAATAAAAACTTGAACCAGAAAATCTATGTGAAAAAGAGGCATAACTCTGTCAAAATACAAAACTGAGTTATGGGGAATGCTGCATCAGATGCTGGAGTTACTGACTAAAGTATATTCCAAGTTTCAAGTGAATAACTTATGTAGTCTTGAAGTTACACAACTTTTAAATATAAACTTTAACAAAGATCAGACACAGACGTTAACGCTGGGGTTTTTAGGAAAGCTCACCTATTCTTCGAATAGTTGAGCTAAAAATTCATCATCTTCGTCACCATCACTAGCATCATCAAGATAAGGACCATCATTATCAGCAGCAACAGCAACATCAGCATCACCATCTCATCAAAATCATCATCCCGATAAGAGCCATCATCATCACCATCTCATCATCATAATAACCATCATCACTATAACCATCATCATTGAAACAGTTATGAAAGTCAATTTGGCTGGTTCAACATGTTGTAATACAGTATTGTACTGCTAAATACTGACATTATGTGCATCTTTAAGTTGATCCAAACATGTTTAATCACTTAAATCAAAGAAAACAGATATCCAAATTATTCGAATAATCACTTTCCAATCACGTATGCCTAAAATACCCTCCAGATAAGATCTGACATATGCACATATACCACAAATAAAGATAACGTAACAAACTCACCAAAAAGGGTTCACGAATACTCTGAGCCAACAGCTAAACATGGGTAAACTGAACAATGAATGAAACAAAATGTTAGAAAACACTGTAGTTGTAACAGCAACATGACAAGTGCACGTAATGAGACTCCAAAGAAGAAATGAATTAGCACATACATGTATGTCGTCGTTTCTGACTGTAGAAAAAAACCATGAACAAATATAAAATTTGCAATTATAAATATAATTTACTAAGCTATAACTTGTAAACACCAGCAAAATTGCCACAAAACACACAGCAATGTAATGCTCAAACTTTCTTAAAATTAGCCAATGCTTTTGTGAAAGAAACACTCAGCAGAATTACTGTGTGCAGGTTCAAACTTCTGTACTTTGTACACATTTTCAAGCAGGTTTTATTATTACAACCAGAACTTAGCGTCTTTAAAATGAGTACAGAAACATTTAAATATCATTAATTTGTTAGAGTAATCCTCACTTCAACAAATACCTGTATACCAACAATGCAGAGGAGATCAGTGTGTGAGTTTTAGTGTGAGTAGTCTAACAGAGTTCTCTCCCTGGAATAAGAACCGGCAAGTTATCTACTCTACATTACTGACAAATTCGGTTGAACTAATGACACTATCTGAGTCCGGCTTTCTAAACATTAGACATATTGAATGAAATGTTAATTCCTTTAAAGTATTAATTCAAAACTATAACCGCAAATAAAAACTGGACTTGTTGTTTTCTTAGATATTCCTTTATGGTCATGAAGTTTTAGTCTCAACATATTCAAAACAGCAATGCACATTGATGGGCAATCTAATATACACATCTAGGATTAACACAAAATGACTTTTTTATTCAAAATGGTTAACAAGATAACAGTTGATAAGTCTTCTATTTTCTGACTCCCTGTTTCTTATTCATTCAAAGATTCAAGGGTAAACATCAGATATGTTTCCAGTTACACAGATATTTGTATACTAGTCATATAGATAATTAGGTATCAAAGTTATCTTCAAAAATTGCTGACACAATTTTCTTTCAACATCTTTGTAACAAAAGACAGAAATATGTCTTTCCACTTCAACAACGCAAGTCTTGCAAACAGAATCACATTGCACATTATAATCAGCCAACCAAGAAGTTTTCTGCCAATCAAATTTTAAAATTGTAACAAGAACAAAACATAACCAACGGCAAAACTTGATTCTGTGGAATCTCAAATAAATGGAAATAAATACTGGCATCAAACTGGAAAAGGAAAATGCAGCAACGCACAGATCCAAAATGACACTTAATAGTTAACCCTTGAAAACAGACATTTCTAAATTGAAAACCTTGTACAACTTGATGTGTCAAAGACACAGATGCCCCCATGACACGTTTGGACACTGTCAAAAGGCGTGTCGGCAATACTAATTTTTGCTTCCACAAATTTATTTTCATATGTTCTATAGTGGAAAAAATGACAAAGGGCCATTATTCGGCTAAAATTGGACACAGCCAGAATTCCCTTACGATCACCCATACATTGGACACAGCCAGAATTCCCTTACGATCACCCATACATTGGACACAGCCAGAATTCCCTTACGATCACCCATACATTGGACACAGCCAGAATTCCCTTACGATCACCCATACATTGGACACAGCCAGAATTCCCTTACGATCACCCATACATTGGACACAGCCAGAATTCCCTTACGATCACCCATACATTAATGAGGGACTGTCTGATTTGTACGCATTTATTTCATGTTTCATTCGTTACCCGCTAACAGAAAATATTTTATATAACATAAATAAACGACAACATCGACAAACACTATTTCTCTTATCGAAAAATGCAAATCTCTATTTTCTATCGATACAGACCCATTTATCCTACAGCAACGGCTACTTCGGTTCTGAATTAGAACATATGGACTGCGCATGGGTCATCAACCGATCTGACTCGTCTAGACTCTGTGTATACATGTATACAATAGTTCACTGTGCAGCAAACTATTATTTTAGTTTATAATTTCTCTTTAATACACATTTCTGAACACAGGTTATTCTCAACATTTATTATACATGTAATATTATTTAAAAATATTCAGACATCATTGGAATAAATGGAAGGTTTTACATTATAATGTTTGTACAAAATCGTACAGTCCCTCTTTAAGGTTCTGTAAATGTGAAAGTTTAGCCAAATTCGCAAAGCAGTTAAAGATGAATTGAATCCATAAAATATTGGGACGTACAGACGGAAGGACAGACAAGTATAATGCTTAATGCCTCCCACTTTGTGGGGGCATAAAAACAGACTCTTGCTCAACAAGGGGCTTTTACAGTCATATGAAATTTAGCAATATAGCAAGTTTCGTTTGTAAAGTAAAAGTACACAAAATGGCTAACCTGAAAAGTACTGACTGTAACAGATCTAAACACCACAGCAATCACAACAATATCGCCTCAACCAGGTATTGTCACACATTAATAAATTTGAACACACTGTACACTTTTTGTCATTTTTATTTCAGACGTGACACCACTATTGATAAAATGCAACCAGAAACTACAAATACGACAACTGAAATCTGCCTCAGACTCTCTTCAATGACACTGTCAGTACCAGAGCAAGACTGCAGGAGACAGAACTCAAATTTTGCATATGCATTCTACCACTGTGAACAAACATTCACATTTGGCCAGAAGACTTCAAATGTAAACAATTCTAACTTAAAATCATGCTTGCTTTACAACTATGAAACAAAACAATTACACAGCCAAGTATATTCAGATAACATAATTTAGTTGTATTGTAAAATAGAGCTATGTTGTGGTAATGAAGATTCCTGGTGCTCTTATAAGGGGTAACTTAATTATATCTCTCAAAAAATATATTACCTACTAAGCTATACTCTGCATAAAAGTAAATGAGTTTATTTTACCACAAAAAACTTTTTTTTAATTCCAACCTTTGTATGAATATATTAACCCTTGTTTTGAAAAGCAGAAACAGTGGCAATGTTAGCTTTATGGCACAAAGATTATCTGCTCATCTTATGCAAAAATGTTCATCCATAACATTGCATATCTAGGTGTATGTTGATGACTTTGAAAATGACAAGTTCTGCGAACGCATGAGGTACTGGCTCTTACTTTGGTGTAACTTGTATGAGCTGGACCACTATCAAACATAGTTGAACCCAATGATTTCACATTGTCATAAGCAAACTAAGCAGAGAAATGGTCAATACAGTGAATATTAGGAAATTACTACTTTCACCAAAAAAGAGATCAATAATTTTTTATTTTTTTTTCTATTCTGACCTATTATAGACATGATGTTTGGCTGAAAATGTCAGAAATATTTAGTCAACTGTCTTTGGTATGCATAAAAGACATTGTCTGACGAACAATGGATGGCACAGGAGAGGTTCCCAACACCTATAGTTACCTATTACTTTGAAAGACAGGTTTAATTGTTAATAGAAACGCTCAAGTTCAATATTTCATCAACCATATAGACAGTTTTTAACAATTCTTACCGTAATCAACTGCTGGTAGGACTTGACATTCAGCATCAGTCAGTACCCTGCCTGCCTGTCAGTGACTCCCAGTAAGCTGATATGGTATGCATAAGGACCCCATGCGCTGCATTTCTACTTTGTTGCTGTGCAATGAAATATTAAAGTAATTAACATGCAACAACAAAATAAACAATGTGTTGTCCAGGCTAATCAATATCAAACAATGTTGCAAATATCCTATAGGATTACAAATATGAACCTGCTATGTCCCAAGACATTAGAATATAAATAATCCCATTTGTAACAAGACCTAAAGCTTAGGAAAAAATAATTTCGGGGGTAATCTAACAGAAGACAGTATTCTGCACTTCATTCCAAATCCTTATTTTGTAAGCTACTTTAAATGAGAACTGACAAAAGGATAGCCTGATATACAGGAAAATGCGCAAATTAAAATCAACACCAACATTTTCAACAATAACAAGTTATGGCTGTCAATAATATAAGTGGGGTACTTAAACATTTCATGTGAGAAACCCAGACCGGGTTACTCATGGTTGTGCAGGCAAGCAGGTTCAATACCTAATTATGTGAGTAGTAAAACCAGCAATCTGAAACACATTTTAACAACAAACCACCTAATAAGCCTATATTGCCTGGTAAATTATGCAGTTACTCTGTCATGGTGAGGAAGTGGTTGAGGTATTCAGCATTAGTTTGGGAGCTAATTTTATTATGTCAGTACTCTAACACTTAATCTTTTTTAAAGTCACTAAGCACTGGTTCTACTTAAGAATGTGACTTGAATGGTTCTTAATAAGCCAGAGCTATCAATACAACCAAGTCACAAAATAAATAGCTTCAAGCGAATTATCTAAAACAACATTAATTGTTTTACAATGAAGACTCCTGAAGAGATCCATTTTTCACCTTGTGACATCAAGACAATTCTTTAATGTTCAATTTAATAGAATGGTTTGAAACAGAAATATTAAAAATATTTTACCCATATTTACACATAACCCAACCAGTCTTCACAGTGTTGCTCTGTCATCAATGTTTCACCTGCACTAGGAGCTTGGATGTGCAGAAGCTGCATCAAGCACTTTCCACCACATAGTCTCAAACCCTCGACCACATGTGTATGGATGTCACATTCAGTCTGCAAGTCCACACTGACCAGGCCTCTCCATCTAATCATAGACATTACACACATGCTAAAAACCTAAGCATATCCAACTCACTTTTCAGTATCAAATGAATTCTCGGTAATGTAGTGGATCTATCCCACAGGAAACAACTGGTTCTACCCAGGTAACAAACTCAATAATGTTTCAATAAGCCGCATACTGGTCACGCTATCATCACCTGATCCTTTCAGATGATGGTCTGTGTCAGGAACAATCCTCCACACACATAGGACTAGATTAAACAAGGCATAAATATTCCTGGTCATAGCTTATTCTAGTTCAAATTGTTATAAGCTTAATTCATATTTAGAGACTTTAAGACATTTTTAAAAACCAGTCACTATGACTTATAAAAGTAAAATATTTTTTTAAGTTTTTATTATTTCAAAACACTGATTTAAAGTTTACAGACCACTTTCTCAAAATGTTCCATACATTAAGTTTCAAAGGAAACCTTTTAGAAAGGGGTAGAATGTTAGAATAATGCTAAGTGGAACCGGTTTTAGATTGTGGCGATTGCCCGGCGCTTAAGTACCAAAAGTTGAAATCAGGTATCGCTTTTGACACAGCTTGTTGGAATACCCAACATTTTAATATGGGAATCAAATAAAACGCCTTATTAATTTCTTGCTATAAGTGGATTGGATGAAGTTGTATGTTCATTAAATAATAACAATTAACTCATTCAACAATTTTTATGAATAGATAAACGAATAGACATGACTAAAACCAAAACAAACAATAACATACTGTAAAATCATTTAATTTCACAAGTGTGTCAATTTCATGCATTTTTGAAGAATGGTTAATTCTTAAACTCACACACTTTTTTGTATATTATTTTAATATTCCTGCAAAAGGAAAATCATATTATTTTTCTTTTTTTTCTTCATTTTTTGAGTTAAGAAATTATTATCGATTTATAGTTGTTAATCGGCCAATAAACAACAATTTAGAGTTCTGATGCAAAGGAATTAAACCACAAAGGCATTATCCGAGTTGTTTAATAGCCACGCATGATAACGACAAAGCGTTGTTTATCAATCAATAAACAACGACAGTGCAAAAATTACTTCGGTACTAACATGATTTGACATACAGTTGAACCTTGTTATCTCAAACTCGGATAAGTCTAATTTCCGGTTCCAAAAGTCGAAGTAGAGACAAATTTCCGAATGCCCATCTTATTTCATAATAAATATTGTTGCCTATCTTGAAGTTTTTAACTCGAAATATCGGAGAAGTCGAAGTGAATTTTCATTTCCTAGCTGTATTTTCACATGTATTATTGTGTGTTTATCTCGAAGTGTCAACACGTTCTGCAGTTTAAACCCAATAATAGCCTAATGACAGATCCCTGTCAAGGTTTTTCATACATTGCATACATATTAGCCCGTGTTCTCTAAAAAAGTATTTGATCTGGGTTGCGTGCACTTTAGTTTAACTATTTGTTAATAGATGGCGACATCACTAGAAGCATTGGCGGAACAGTCAGAAGATTCCATGAGCAGCTGCTAGGTAGCGAAGATATGATCAACAGATTTGATGAAATCGACCTCTGTATTAAAACAAGAGGGCCCTAGGACGCTCACCTGAGACCTTGTAACCCAATTGGATTTAGCATCCCGAGGCGTGGCTTGTTCATTATCCCATGGGAAAATTAACAAACTTGAACAAACCTCTGGGCCTTGCGATTTCAGGTCAAGATTTTTTAAGTAACTTTGCTACAAGATAAAGCATGTGACCCCTCAGGGTGCCACCAGATTTGACCCCTGGAGCATAATTTGAACAATTATGGAGAGGGCCACTTTGCATTGCTACATACCAAATATAGGAAAGCTGTGGGCCTTGCCGTTTCAGAGGAGAAGATTTTTAAAGTCATTTTGCTATTTAAGTCTATATAAAAACATGTGAACCCCGGGATCTTACATATTAAATATGAAACCTTTAGGCCTAGTGGTTTCAGAGATTTTTAAAGACATTTTGCTATTAATGTTAATAAACCATGTGACCCACAGGTCGTGACCAGTTTTGACCCCACTTGAACATTCTTTGTAGAGGACTACTATATGATGTTACATACCAAATAAGAAACCTCTGGGCCTTGCGGTTTCTGAGGAGATGATTTTAAAAGTCATTTTGCTATTTAAGTCTATATAAATCATGTGAGCCCCGGGGCATGGCCAGCTTTGACCCCAGGGGCATAATTTGAACAATACTTGTAGAGGACCACTATAGGATGTTACATACAAAACATTAAACCTCTGGGCCTTGTGGTTTCAGAGGAGAAGAGTTTTAAAGTCATTTTGCTATGAATTCTATATAAACCATGTGACCCCCGGAGTGTAGCCCATTTTGACCCCAGGGGAATAATTAGAACAAAATTTGTCAAGGACCACTAAAGGATGATATCTACCAAATATGAAACCTCTGGGCCTTGCAGTTTCAGAGTAGAAGATTTTAAAAGTCATTTTCCTATATATTCTATATAAGCCATGTGACCCCCGGGGCTTGGCCCGTTTTGACCCCAGGGGCATACAAACTTTGTAAAGGACCATTAAAGAATGTTACATACCAGATATGAAATCTCTGGGCCTTGCGGTTTCAGAAAAGATTTTTAAAGTCATTTCGCTATATATTCTATATACCATACGACTCCCGGGGCGTGGCCAGTTTTGACCCCAGGGGCATAATTTGAACAATGTTTGTAAAGGACCACTTGAGGATGTTACATACCAAATATGAAACCTCCGGGCCTTGTGGTTTCAGAGGAGAAGATTTTTAAAGTCATTTTGCTATTATATTCTATATAAACCATGTGACCTGCGGGGCATGGCTCGTTTTAACCCTAGGGGCATAGTTTGAACAATCTTTGCAGATTACCATTATACGATGTTACATACTAAATATGAAACATCTGGGCCCTGCGGATTCAGAGATTTTTAAAGTTTACACTTTTAAAATCTATTTTTAGCTCTGGTAACCTACATATGCAGTGGACCGTAACGATTTGAACAACTTTGAAAGAGGGTCACCTAATGATCATTCCTGTGAAGTTTGGTGAAAATCTGCCAAGTGGTTTAGAAGGAGATGTGGTTTGATTGAAAAGTTGACGACGCACGCACGCACGAACGACTGACAATGGGCGATCACAAAAGCTCACCATGGGCACTTTGTGCTCAGGTGACCTAAAAAAAACTTCTGTTCAACACCCTCTCCAAACAGAAAGACATAACTTTGTAAATAAAAACTGACTTTCTCGTTATGTGTGCTATGTGATTTGTGCTATGATTCATATGGTTGTTTGTCATTCTTTGATGTGTATGTTTAACTTATGTTTTATTATATTTACTAGAACTCTGTGAGTCGGATGTGTCTCCTGACGCCGGATAGCTTACGTGAATCCAAATGAAGAAGCACTTTAGGTTAATGCTCAAATTTTTAGTTATTGAAATCTTCAAAAGCACTGTCCTCTGGCTCTGGCTAATTGCAAAGAAAAGACTAATTAAAACCAAAAATGCGACACAAAAATAAGTATGAAAATTTACAAAGGGCAATAACCCCAAAAGTATTAGGTGCAGAGTAACGGTTCTTGTGCTCTGCACTTCTGCTCAATGAGATCTATCTACCTATGAAGTTTCAAGTTGATAGCTTTAATAGTCTAAGAGTTATGCTCCCGACAAGCGAAAGGGGCCACCGCCACCGACACGGACGCTGCTGACACCGCCGCCAACGCCAACAAAAGTAACCACTATATGTCGCTTTCAGGCGACACAATAAATGTAATAATAAAATAAAATACTAAAATAGTACCGGTAGTTTTAATAATAACATCATCTTCATTATAATGACATTCAAAACGTAAGCATTGACAAACAGTTAAATGTAACCCAATGCTAGTTTCAAAACGTTCGAGTTCAGATAAGTCAAACTACGGATATCTCGAAGTCGCTATTGCATTCCTGTCAGCTTCGAGATAACGAGGTTCAGCTGTATGTTTTTGCAATTGTAATTGGAACTACTTTTTACCCTGCTTTGCTCAGAATTGGGAATTCTTTTGCATCGTTTATTGGGTAGTTTAACCATGATAATTTTGTTCTTTGCCCATAGAAAAAATTAGCCCTAGGTCACTCACCTGAGGGGCTAAGGAATTACTGTTCTCAGCATGTTTTATGATGATTCGGCTAAAAATGTGGCCTCACGAGTCTTGCACTTTTTATTGCAATTTTGCCTGGTGACCTAGTTTTTGACCCTATACAGGCTGTCAACCAAGTTGCACAGAAAATATAGGAACAATATAGGAATATTTTCAGCTAAAATATAGGACTTTTTGATGATTTTTTTTACAAAATATAGGAATTTTATGTAAATATCATTTAAATTAAAATATGGGATCATATTCTGACATGATAAGTCTTCCTGCTTGCGTTTTAATCAACAAATTATTTGCTAAACATGTTCATGCTCATCAATTGGCATCTGAGACACGTATGCTATGACCTAACAATAATCTGGGTATTTAAGTTTGATGCGAGCAAAGCAAGGATATAGGATTTCTTTCCAACATATAGGAATATAGGAATCGGTTGACAGCCTGTCCACATGATCCAGATATGAACGTGTTCTAGATATTATTTGGACAAATGTTCTTAGAATGTTTCATGATGATTGGGCTATAAATGTGGCATCTTTTTTTCAATTGGTCCTGGTGACCTAGTTTTTGACCCGACATGAGCTAGTTTCAAAATCGTCTGTGAAATCATTGAAACAAATGTTATGAACAAGTTTCAAAATACTGTGATTTCTAGAGTGTTCACAAGCTTTTTCTTCAATTTGCCCTAGTGAGCTTGTCTGAGATATTATTGAAACAAATGTTCTGAGCGAGTTTCAAGATGATTGGGTAAAAAATATGACTTTAAGAGTGTTCACAAGCTTTTAATTCAATTTGACCAGGTGATCTAGTTTTTGACTCCACATGACCCAGTTATGAAATCGTCCAAGATATCTTTGGGACAAATGTTCTAAGCAAGTTTCATGAAGATTGGGCAACATATGTAGCTCACAAGGTTAATGTTGACAACGAACGACGAACGATTCACGGCGCACTACAGTCAAAGCGATCACAAAAGCTCACCATGTGCATGTTGTGCTCAGGTGAGCTAAAAAAATTGGTCTCACCCGGACCTACGGATTAAAAGGCTATCATCTTAACCACTCGGTCATTTCAACTTTATTACTTGTGTATTTAGGTAAGTGTTTTACGTGTTGTCAACAATTTCCACGAAATTAACAGAAACACTCGTATTAATTCCATTGTTTAAACTAAAATGTTTTGACAGTATATTTCTAGGTCCATAGCGTTATTTTGCTTCTTTGTATACACCGTTCTTTTATTTTCGGAATTGGTGTCAAAAGTTGAACAATTTCAATTCGTCACTCTGTGAACAGGTCCCTTTAATGTAATCATTATCTGAATAGTAATACCTTGTCAAACAACAATAAAGCAGTTATCACATGTGTTTTCAATGTTTATGAATAAAATCAAAGACAAAGGTGAAATAATCGATGTTTTATTCACACTCAAACTATAAAATGTTTTTATTTTAGATAACAAATAACAAATATTAACAAGAGAGCCACAAGGCACTAGGACGCCCACCTGAGGGGCTAAGGAACTTAACTGTTTTGAGCAAGTTTCATGAAGATTCAGCAAAAATTTGGCCTCTAGTGTTCAAAAGCTTTTTTTTCAATTTGACCTGGTGCCCTAATTTTTAAGCCTATGTTACCTGGTTTCGAAATTGTTGCAGATATCATTGCGACAAATGTTCTAAGCAAATTTTGTGATTATTGGCCTATAAATGTGGCCTCTAGAGTGTTCACAAGCTTTTTCTTTAATTTGGCCTGGTGACCTAATTTTTTACCCCACATGACCCAGTTTCAAACTCATCTGAGATAACATTGAAATAAATGTTATGAGCAAGTTTCAAGAAGATTGGGCAAACAATTTGATTTCTGGTGTTCACAGGTTTTTTCTTCAATTTGCCCTCGTTACCTAGTTTTTGACCCCAAGTGACCCAGTTTTGAACCCATTTGAGATATCATTGGGACAAATGTTCTAAGCAAGTTCCATGATGATTGGGCTATTAATGTGGTCTCCAGACTGTTCACAAATTTTTTTCTTCAATTGGACCTGGGGACCTAGTTGTTAACCCCACCTGACCCAGTTTCAAACTTATCTGAGATATCATCCTGGTGTCTAAGTTTTTGACCATAGGTGACGCAGTTTCAAACTTGTTTGAGATATTATTCAAACAAATGTTCTGAGTTCTGGGCAGGTTTCATGAAGATTGGGCAATGAATGTGGCCTCTAGAGTGTCCACAAGCTTTTAAGTTTTCAATATAGCCATATAAGGAAAACTGCCTCGTTCCCTGGCAACCGTTTATTTTCAACGCAGCAAAACCACTCTCGAATTCAGCCGAGATATTATAAGAACAAATGTTCTGAGCAAGTTTCATGTTGACTGGGCAAAAAATTTGACTTTTGGAGCGTTCACAAGCTTTTTCTATAGCCCTATAAGGAAAACTGCCTCGCCCTCTGGCAGCCATGTTTTTCAACGGAGCGGAACCATTTTCGAATTTGGCCTAGATATCATAAGAACAAATGTTCTGAGCAAGTTTCATGTTCATTGGGCTAAAAATGTGACTTCTAGAGTGTTCACAAGCTTTTTCTTCAATTTGACCGAGTGACCTAGTTTTTGACCCCACATGAAACAGTTTCAAACTCATTCGAGATATCATTGGGACAAATGTTCTGGGCAAGTTTCACGAAGATTGGGCAATAAATGTGGCCTCTATAATGCTCACAAACTTTCTAAAGTTTTCAATAGAGCCATATAAGGAAAACTGGCCCGCCCCGTGGCAGCCATGTTTTTTTCAACCGAGTGGAACCGTTTCGAACTCGGCTGAGATATCATAGGAACAAATGTTCTGAGCAAGTTTCATGTTGATTGGGCAAAAAATGTGATTTCTAGAGTGTTCATAAGCTTTTTCTTCAATTTGACCTAGTGACCTAGTTTTTAAACCCACATGACCAAGTTTCGATTTCAACCGAGAAATCATTGGGACAAATGTTCTGGGCAAGTTTCATGAAGATTGAGCAATAAATGTGGCTTCTAGAGTGTTCACAAGCTTGTCAAAGTTTTCAATATAGCCATATAAGGAAAACTGCCCCACCCTGTGGCAGCCATGTTTTTCAACGGACAGGAACAATTTTCGAACTCGGCTGAGATATTATAAGAACAAATGTTCTGAGCCAGTTTCATGTTGATTGGGCAAAAAATGTGACTTCTGGAGTATTCACAAGCTGTTTTCTATAGCCATATAAGAAAAACTGCCCAGCCCCATGGCAGCCATGTTTTTCAATGGAGCGGAACCATTTTCCAACTCGGCCGAGATATAATAAGAATGAATATTCTGTGCACGTTTCGTGAGGATTGGTTAAAAAATGTCACTTCTAGAGTGTTCACAAGCTTTTTCTAAAGCTATATAAGGAAAACTGCCCCACCCCCTGGCGGCCATGTTTTTAAATGGACCGGAGCCATTTTCGAACTCGGCCAAGATATCATTATAACAAATGTTCTGAGCAAGTTTCATGTTGATTGGGCAAAAAATATGTGTTAGCAAGCTTTTTCTTCAATTTGACCTAGTGACCTAGTTTTTGCCCACATGCCCCAGTCTCAACCTTGGCTAAGATATCATTGGGACAAATGGTCTGGGGAAGTTTCATGAAGATTGGCAAATAAATGTGGCCTCTAGGTAAATGTTGACGACGCACGACGCATGACAAACAAAAGGCAATCACAAAAGCCCACCATGAGCACGTTGTGCTCAGGTGAGCTAAAAATAACCCTAGAACAATAATCATCTAATGACGTCAACAATGCATATTACGTAAATGATTAAATTTAATTTATATAAGATAAACATACATCATTTATACAGAACAGAAAATTCATAGGAAAAGAAATGTACAAACATGCATGAACATGAGAAAAGGCAATATACAATGAATATAATATATTAATATGAATCATATAGCTACATGTAATACCAGTTAATATTTTAGTCGTAAAGTTTTCACTATATTCACGATCACAATGAAAATGCGGAAATTAACGACACTAATATATAAGCAAAGGTCCATCTTTAAAGCTGTCAAATCACTGCAAAAATTCTCAGCTATTCTTAATTTTTAATACTTCAAATACAAGTATTTATACAACAATACAGTGTCATGTTTTCAAGTAATTGATCAAATACATTTCTATTATGTATGTAGAAATGACAGTCAGTCTAAAAATAGCAAGTGTCATGTACATGTATATTTATGTACAAACATTAACTTCTAAACAAAAATAGTTTTTGTCATTTTGGCATACAGTATATGTTAACTGGTTCAGTTGTGTAAAATGCAATAGCAATTATGTAAGACACAGACGGTAGAATATAATTCAGAATGTCCAAAAATACACTGTCATTTTAAGATAAAAATATTGTTTATACAAACATATTGTAGATCCTAAACCACAATTGTGTTTTGAAACATAACACAATACACAATACATACATTTGACAAATAATACATTACACAATACATAAGTTTAAATATAAATACACAAGATCATTTTAAGATAACCATATCTGTTATTATACAAATGTCTGATACATGTAACAGTAAGCTATTGCACTTTGAACACCAGGATATTGTTATTCCATTGTCCCACAATGATGGAGGCTGTGTGCCTGTTGTAGCAGACTGACGCTGGGCCCCACACTCCATCCCTGTATGTAGCCAGAGTGGCCAGCTTCTTCCTGCCCTCCCTGTCCACCTGTATGATAGTCTGGGACAGCCATCCACAGACCAACACCTGGCCTGCAGGTGTCACATGTACAGCATATGGGTCTCGTAGTTCAGGGTCCTCCCATGTAGAGAGTACTGACCCATCCCTGGCCAGGGTGAGGAGCTTGTGCTGGGAGCGGTTGGTGACGTATATACGATCCCCAGTGGGACTCACAGCACACCTCCATACTGCAAAACAGAGTCACATCAAGATATTAAATTACTTTAAATTTTTAATAATGTTAATACACAAACTGCAGTGACATCGTATTATTAATGCGTCGTTAAACAGACAATTACGCGTCTTAAAGATCTGCATACAATCTAATAATAATAAATATTTTAGTGTGACAGGAAGGTTCTGTATCAGTTTATTGACTAAAAGTTTGACACGTTGACTGGTGAGTTAGAATTGAAGTCTACCACAATTACACAGATGGAAACGATTACACGGTACAGTGAACGTGTACACATGAATGTGTCAGCTGATGTAACTATATGCAGTAATAATGGATTTCCTATACATGTATACGTGATTACAATATATTGACATATTAGTGACATTGACACGAGCTGACATATTTCATACATGTGCACGTACAACATTGTGACTGTAGTTACGTTTGTAACATTTTACTACAAGAAAATAATGTTTCAAAACAAATGGGATTGGAACTTTTCTATCTAGTTCTTCTTCACCAGTTATAAAAGCCAGTAACTGTCGTTAATTTTATAATTTTATAAACATAAATAAGGAAATTTCTCAAATTTCAAATACAACAATTTGAGGTTTATTGATTGAATATAATGTTATGAAGCAATGTTAAATATAAAAGTCATTATACATGTATAGTAATTTCCAAATCACAAAGTTTACACAATAGGTCACAAAGTGTGTCATTGAAAAGCACTCAGTGTCTATTTATAGACATGCCATGTAGTGACAGTCAACATACATGATTACTCATATATATAAATCAATAATATTGAAAATCATTCTTAAATGCTGTTGTAAACTTAAACTGACACACGTACATTCTACAACTATGCAGTCTTACAATTACTTTATGATACATATTTCTAATAATATCCGGATGAACCCGCCATGATTCTAACCTGTATTAGTACGTGATGTATCCTTATACAGCTTGCTGACCAGTTTCCCACTCAGTGTGTACTTGTACAGTGCAGTAAGATCAGTGACATACAGCTCCCCCTGGTGGTGGGCGATACCTGCACAGCGATGTCGTAACTGAAGCTTCCTGCCCTTCACCAGCTGCCCATTGTTGACAGAGATAAACTGGATCTCATGTGTGTTATCATCATTCCCAGTAACAGCAACTTCACTGAGTGTTATATGACATATGTCCTGTGGATAAGTAGACACATCACAATGAGTAAGCACCCTGTACTGCTGGTCCAGCAGCTTTAATTTCTTATTACTGTAGTCTACAACAAGAGTCTGGCCATCAGGGAGAACACATATGCCTCTGATAATGCATGATGATGAATCACTTGGTATGCGCACATTATACTTAGACTTTCCTTTAACAGTCAATACTTGGTCTGGGTTTCCCTGCACTGTCAATGCCTGGGTACTGTGTACGATCCTCCCCAGACCTGACAGTTTGGACAAGTGCTGCTCAATGTCACTGTTAGGCTGGAATGTTAGTGAACTTTTAACCTGAACAGAGTTCTCCTTCAAATATGTTTCAGACTGTTGTATTTTGTCGCTACATTTTTTGCTCGCTATAAAGGAGAGTTCTTTCATGCTCATATCACTTATGTCCTGAATGGCTTCATGCAGTATTTTCAAGTCGTCACGAAGCCTACTGCAGTTGTTCACATCAGTCTTGAGAGAAGCTTGCAGACTTGTGAGTGTATTTTTCATTTCCTTCAAAGTGATTTTTTCAATATTGTCTAAAGTGTCATTTATTTTCCTGCGTGTTTCTCGTATTTTGTGTAATTGTTCATCATATGAACCCTGCAGTGATTTAATGCCGGTCTCCCAATTTGTTTGAAGATTGTTCATTTGTTCCTGAATTGTTTGAAGCTTCACTGCAAACTGCTGCAGGTCAGTTGACTGGGTTTTGACACACTCAGATACAAGCGTCACTTTGGTGCACTGTCTGAAACAAAATATAGTATATTATAATAAAATGCTTAAAATAATTTGGCAAATTTTTCTTAAATAAAAAAAAAAAAAATACTGTTATACATATTCTAAGTTCAAAGCTTATGAGATGGATGGTTTAGATTGGCCATTTCAAAACATTATGTGGCGTGTCATGGGAAAACCGGGCTTAATGCATGTGCATAAAGTGTCGTCCCGGATCAGCCTGTGCGGATTGCGCAACAGGCTAATCAGGGATGGCACTTTCCGCCTATAGTGGATTTATATTTAGAAGAGACTTCCTTGAAACAGAAAATACTGCACAGGCTAATCCGGGACGACATTTACGCACATGCATTAAGGCCAGTTTTCCCACAACGTGCCTCATATAGTCTTCTACTGGATATTTAAGCGTACTTTGGCACATAAAATATAACGAAGGCACATGAGTGTCTGTATTGCTCCAATTGCTTATAAAGTAAGGAGTGTCAGAAGCAAAAGGACCCTGCTCATAAGCCATATAACAAAACAAGAGCTGTAGGAGGACAGCTAGCTAGACTTTTCTTGTGCTTGTCAGAGTTACTGGCATTTTTTTCTTAAACAAGAAACATGGAAATTCCCCGAAAACCAAATTTTTCAAACAAAATGCATTAAAGTCAGCACATCAATAAAATTTTTAGTAATGGTAAACTTGACCTTAACCACACCCACCCCATATGCAATCCAAAGCAAGGTCTCGATATAAGGTATCTATGCACTAAGTTTCATAAAAATATCTCAATGCGTTCTTAAGTTATTGAGCGGTTACCATTTTTCTATTTTTAGTACCAGTGACCTTGACCCCACCCACCCCATATGCAATCCCAAGCAAGGTCTCTATATAAAGTATCTATGTATAAAGTTTCATTAAAATATCTCAATGCGTTCTAAAGTTATTGAGCGGAAACCGTTTTTCTATTTCAGTAACAGTGACCTTGACCCTTGACCCTAAACGCAATCGCAAGTGAGGTCTCGATATAAGGTATGTTTGTATTAAGTTTCATTAAAATATCTCAGTGCGTTCTCAAGTTATTGAGCGGAAACTGTTTATTCTATTTTTAGTAACAGTGACCTTGACCCCACCCACCACATATGTAATCCCAATCAAGGTCTCGCTATAAGATATCTATGTTTGAAGTTTCATTACAATAGCTTAATCAGTTCTCGAGTTAGGGAGCGGAAACAAAAAATTGAGAAACTAGCTTACAGAAAAACTTTAACCTGTCCATTTCTAAGTGTAAAAAGGCCCACAATTTTGTCAATTTCAAACTAGAGTTATCATAATTGGCTTATGAGTTCATTTTAATATAGGGAATAAGTGTTCTAAGTTTGAATGAAATCCCTCATACCATTCCTGAGAAACCAGCTTACCAAAAATCTTTAACCTGTCCATATAGTTATATGTAAAATTTCTCAGTGTAAAAAGGCCCATAATTTTGACAAATTTCAAACTAGTGTTACCAAACTTGGCCTATAGGTTCATTTTAACGTAGGGAATAAATGTTTTAATTTAAAATGAAATCCCTCAAGCCATTCCTGAGAAACGAGCTTACCAAAAAACTTTAACGTAACTCGGATGCCGACGCCGGGGCGAGTAGAAAAGCTTGCCTTTTCTTAGAAAAGTCGAGCTAAAAAAGCCCCAACCACTGGCGGCCAAGTTTTTTAGCAAATCAAAATAATTCAATAATTTTGGTAAAATTACTTCAAAATCCAACCAGTGGTTTCTAACATAAAGATCTTCAAAATTTTAATATAATCCTATTAGGAAAAATGGCCCGCCCCCTGGCGGCCATTTTTTTAAGGACTTAAACCATTTGAGGAACTTTGGTAGAAAAACAACCAAGGAGCATTTCTGTCAAAGAAGTTTGAAATCCAAACAAGTGGTTTTTGACAAAAAGATTTTCAAATTTTTCAATAAAAACATATAACGTAAAAATGCCCTGCCTCCGTAGTTTTTACAACAGACCTTACTAATTTGAGAAACTTTTGTAGAGAACCTCCCAAGGAACAGTGCGTGAATAATTTCTAAATCCAACCAATAATTTCAGACAAAGATTTTCAAAGTTTTCAATACAGCCATTTAAGAAAAAAATGGCCCGCCCCCTGGTGTCTATGTTGTTTTTCAACTGAGCATCAACATTTGAGAAATTTTGGTAGAGGACCACCCAAGGAACATTTTTCTAAATTATATGAAAATTCACCCAGAGGTTGAGGATGAGATGTCATTTAAAGATGTTTCTATTTTTTAACGCCATGGTGGCCATTTTTGTGCAGCGTACTGGAACAAGTGGAACAATTGGAGTGACTTTGATCGAGGACAATCCAAGAAACATTTGTGTGAAGTTTCAGCAAAGTTGGCCAACTGGTTTTCGAGGAGATGAAAGGAAAAACCTATGGACGCACGCACACACACACAACCGAACCGCCATGGCATAAGCTCGCTGGCCTTCGGTCAGTTTAGCTTAAAATGAATATGCCAGCATTGGAATAAAGGTTACCGTGTTTGCAAAATAGTTAAGAAAAGGCAATAATAGTATTTTCAAAGATTGAGCATGAGTAGCTTAACATTTATATATCAGATACAATAGTTTCACACTCAACCCTCGATGTGTAACTGATATCAAGAAGAGTGGTATTAAAGTCAATCTCAAACTGTACTAACCTTGATATGTATTGATTTTATAAAATGTTAACATTCAGGTAGTCAGTTTACCCGTTAAACATTGGTATCCAGGTAAAAACTGGAAGTTAAAACTGCACCATTTCTGATATATATAAATATATGGGGTTCTCAAGCCAATCGTTACATGTATGTTACTGTCCTCAACTTAATTCTTGTTTATATTAATAAACATACTAAATCAGGTTAGTCTAAAAAGTAAATTGTCTAATAATAAGGATTATTGTTATCTTAACAATCATTTTAACAAAAATGTCTTAAGATACCTGTGATTAAGTAGAATACAATTTGAGCAGCACAGCTGTCCATGGTCTTCACAGAAAATTTCCAAATTTTTATCTTTGTGAACTTCGCATTTCATCAGAAAATCCTCCACCTTCTTTGAAATTGGCCATTTGTTCATATCTCCCCTTCCATAAGGGGAATGTTTTTTAAACAACTGACCATGATGATGAATACATTTTCCACAATAAAACTTTGAACATGTTTCACAGTAAAATTCAGCGACTACTTCAACAGACTGCTCTTCGCAGGTAGAACAACAAAAATCTTTAAATTCATCTGACCCTTTAGCAACAGTAGACATAGAAAATGTCGCCATTTTGCTTGTTGACTTTCAGCAAACAAAACTTTACAACTTTAATTAAATAGAAATATTAATGTCACAGTGTCTCTGTTTAATTAAATAATCCAGAAAGCACACATTAAATGTAGTGGCAATTATAGTCAAGCAATAAAACCTTCCAACTGAACAGAAACCAAGATAACCTTCAAATGACGCTCAGTGGTCTGTAGCAGTAAACAGTGTAACTATGTAAACTGTCACGTATTAGGTCACGTGAGTATTGGATTAATTTTAATTATTGCACTGCAACAAAGGTTTGTAGCTGAATATCAGGTTACATTGAACAAGTGTTTACCACACAGACCAAATGCAGTTGGTTTAAACGTGTACTGATCAATGTCTATAGAATGTTTATTATTTAAGAGATTTACCACACTGACTATTTTATCACAGTTGTCATTTCCTTTTGCCGAAATATCAAAGTGATTTGATCTTTTTCTCTTTAGTCAGTTTTAAAACAATTTACCTGTTTAATTCTTGTAATATGATGCCATCTCCAATAATTAAAACCAAAGGGAGACAACTCCTGTCCTAAAACACTGTCTGACCCACATTAAGGACACACTGTCAGTATCAAACGTGGGTTCCAACTGATTATGTGAAGACTCACAATCAAACTTCAAATACAAAGTGAGGCAGCAACTGCTTTAAAAATATTTGTTTATATTTACCTCTTTACATAGTTTTTTTGTAAAGATCAACTTCATTGGAAATCATCTGAACATATATATTGTGCCCATTTTTTTTTCAAGTTTTTCAACTTCCTTATAGCGTTTCAGAGAACAAGTTTAAAGCAAAATGTTCACAATAAATGACAATTCTAACATGTAACATGCAGAATTTGTCTATAGACAAAGAAAAAAATTCACCGTTGTTAAACTACCAATAAACAACCCAAAATTAGTTTAGAAACTGTAAAATATAGAATGTATTGTAACTGAAAAAAAAATGTGCTACAATTGAAATAATTTTTGCATTATCGTTGTTAATCGGCTAATAAACACTAACAGCCTTGTGGTTTAATTCATACGCATCAGAACACAAAATCGCTGTTTATTAGCCGATAAACGACTCTAAATGCAAAATTATTTCTGAATTAACAACAGACGCCGGAGGATGACTGACCACAATATCTCTCAGTTCGAGATCAGGTGAGCTAAAAATCTGTTGGGTGCAACCACACTACATTTAGGCAGCGTGTCACTGCTTTAGCAACTGCTGTTGTTGATCTCCATGTCATCTTACCTTGACAAGACCTCAGGTCGCAATCCTCAACTCGATAACTATCGCAACCATGGTCACTTCTGTCGGTACAGGTCCTGTGTCTGGCTCAAGTTCCATTCCAGCTGTTTACTCCCTGGCTGACCAATCTATTTCTGTACATCACTGCCAGGCCCATCTGTTCCTGTATGTGTGTAAATACAACTAAATAATATTGGCACTCATGTGGATGTTGTGTTAATAATTATAAGTAAAGACCTAATCAAGCTTTATATTAACGAGAGTTATCAGCCTTTGTCACTACAAAAAAAGAGGCATATTTCTCCTAAAATGCTGGTCACAGATATCGAGGTTGTGCGTGAAACTATGGTATCTGATATACAAATGTTAAGCAGATACAATAGTTTCACGCTCAACCCTCTATATAAGTCTTGGTCAGTGACCTTATATAATGACCTTTAAGACATGTGTGATCTTTAGTTGAATATCTGTAGCAGATATAGAGATAATCCTACTACATTGTAGGTCAGAACTATGGGCCTTGGTCAGTGACCTTATACAATGACCCTGAAGACGTGTAAAGCTTCAATTGAATATCTGTAGTAGTTATAGAGATATAGAATTGTTGCACGCCAACTTTAACCTGAATTGATAAGTACAAAAAGGGGCATATTCTGCTAAATTACTGGGCAGATTTATGGGCCTTAGTCCATGATCTTACATAATGACCCCAAAGACAAATGAAGTCTCAATGGTGTAGTGGATATGGTGTCTGCCTTGCGACCGGAGGTCCCGGGATCGATCCCCACTCAGGAAGCGTTCTCAAGATCTTTCCAAAGACACCAAGTACTGGTTCTGCACAGAAAACCCACTCAAGAGTGTCTTTATAAGCCAAGGCTTTCAATGCAATCAAGCTAAAATAAATAGGTTTAAACTAAACTAAAGACATGTGTGAAATTGAATATCTGTAGTAGTGTTAGAGATATGGAGTTGTTGCCACGCAAACTTCAACCTGAATATTTAAGTACAAAAAGGAACATAATTCTGCTAAATTGCAGGTCAGACTTATGGGCCTTGGTCAGTGACCTTACGCAATGACCACAAAGACGTGTGAAGTTTCTTTTTAATATCTGAAGTAGTTACAGAGATATGTACTTATTACACGCAATCCTTAACCTGAATTTTCTCTTGCACGCAAACCTTAACCTGACATTTCTAAGTCATATCTGTAGTAGTTACAGTTACAGAAACCTTAACCAGAGCATAAGGGCGATGCAGACGAACAGGTGAGTAGTGTAGCTGGAAGTATTTGGTGAATAGTTGAGCTTAAAGTGTAAGTACTCAACAGGTCACCTGTACTTGTAAACAGAAGGGTGATTTTGGCAGGTAGATAATCAAACATTATCAAATATGTCTGCATAGGTTTTTAAACAGAGATAAATACTGTCTGCATAAACATTTATCGCACTACTTCAAAAGGTTTCTATTGCACACATATTTATTACCCGTAATAGTCTACATTTGATGTTACTCTGTATGTATGTCAAGACCATATAGAGTTCATATGCTGACAGTAAATGCAGTCAAACATTGAGTTCTATAACACTAAACTAAGTTACCAGGCCTGTTAAACAGTCGGCCTTACTGGGAAGATCGTGTCCACAGCCTCTTCCTTCATCTCCACAGCCTTGCAATGACATACTGGAAGATACGGTGAACATAGAAATCAATGAGTACATACAAACATACAATTCTTATAAACTATATTTTACTAATTATGCTATGGTGGTTAATTTTTTTTTGCTGTATGGTTTTGCTTTATGTTTTTTGTTTTTGTCTTTTGAAACACCCCATGTATATTGACATATATGTTAACGTGAATTCTGAATACAATTAGAATTTTGTTATTTAATGTCTACTACTAATGTTCCTGCACCTGCAAATGTGTCATCGATGACCAGTGTTTATACTATTAAATTAGTTTTGTAAAGTGGGTTTTGTCAATTGTTTGAAGAAACAAGGCCATCACATTTAGCAATGCTTCGTTATTAATTATTCGCAATTCTAACATGATACTCACTACTTTTACTGTAAACACAGAACAAAATTATAGTTGTTAAACTTCCCAATAAACAACACCAAAAGTAGTCCCGATTCTGAGCGGAGCATAGTAAAATATAGTTCTCATTACAATTGCAAAAACATTTGTCAAATCATGTTAGAATCAAAATAATTTTTGCGTTTTCATTGTTTATCGACCAATAAACAATTCTTTGTTGTTCCAATGTGTGGCTATTAAACCACTCGGGATAACGACCTTGTGGTTTAATTGGAGATGGGCTCTGATTTGTTAGGGTCTACAAAATTCACAGATTGGAGCAATGTCTGGAATATTATCTGTTCTCTGCTTTGTCTGTATGCATACAAATCATTTTGCAAAAGGAGAATTGTCCTTTTATATTGTACTTTCTGCTAATGTATTCGCTAATTCTGTGAAGTAAGTTGAGGTATCACAAAATAGTTTTAGTCTGACAAAAAATCAACAAAGGGTAGTATTCTAAACTTTTGTGCAATAATGAGTTATGGTTCTTGTAAGCTTTACTTACACCTGCTATCGTAAATCATTCTGTACAGAATTAACAAAATGCCTTTTATCATTTTTGACTTATGCTTTGCACACTCATAAATAAACGGAAAATAATTCAATTACCTTACAAGTCAGGTTCTTGCATGCAACACACCATATGGTGATGGTGATCATTTCTGCCAATTTAACTGAAAATCCCAGCATGCATGACAATATTATGCTCTTGACAATTATTTGACCTTTGACCTTAATTAGTGACCTTGAAGTTTAAGCTACAGACCTGGTTCTTAAACGCCACGTGCCGTCTCATAATGATCATCACTTCTGCGAAGTAATTTGAAAATTCTTCCATGCCGGGCAAAATTATACTTTGGTCAAAGTCAATGACCTTGGACCAAAGGACCTGGCTGTTGCATTGCCACATGCTGTCTCATTATGCTTATCATGTCAAGTCATTTGAAAATTCTTCCATGCTGAACAAAATTATGCTGCGATAGAGTCCATGGTATTAATTCTATTATTTGACCTTTGACCTTTAAATGTGACCATGACCTCGGGCCTAGTTGTTGCGCATGACACACCGTCTTATAATGGTCATGACTTCTGCTAATTTATTTGAAAATCCTTCAAAGTTATTGCCTGGACAAGAATCTTAACATATGTACATTAACTTGATCTTTGAACTTTAAGTGCAACCTTGACCTTGGACCAAGGCATATGATTCTTGCACGCCACACACCGGCGCATAATACAAAAATCCTTCCTTGCTGGATACCATTATGCTCCGGCCAGGGTCTATGGCTTAAATTCTTGTATTTGACCCTTGACCTTTAAGTGTGACCTTGACTTTGGACCAAGGGACCTGGTTTTTTCGCGCGACACACCATCTCACTGCTTAGCACTTCAGCCAAGTTATTTGAAAACCCTTCTCTGCTGGACAAAATTATGCTCCGGACAGTATCTATGGCTTAAATTCTTATATTTGACCTTTGACCTTTAAGTGAGACTTGACCTTAGACCTAGGGAACTGGCTCTTGTGCACGACAAACCGTCGCACCATGCTTAACACTTGGGCTAATTTATTTCAAATTCTTTCCATGCTGGACTATATTATGCTCCGGACAGGGTCTATGGCTTAAATTCTTATATTTGATCTTTGACCTTTAAGTGAGACTTGATCTTAGACCTAGGGAACTGGCTCTTGTGCACGACAAACCGTCGCACCATGCTTAACACTTGGGCTAATTTATTTCAAATTCTTTCCATGCTGGACTATATTATGCTCCGGACAGGGTCTATGGCTTAAATTCTTATATTTGACCTTTGACCTTTAAGTGAGACTTGATCTTAGACCTAGGGAACTGGTTCTTGTGCAGGACAAACCATCGCACCATGCTTAACACTTGGGCTAATTTATTTCAAATTCTTTCCATGCTGGACTATATTATGCTCCGGACAGGGTCTATGGCTTAAATTCTTATATTTGATCTTTGACCTTTAAGTGTGACCTGGAACTTGGACATAGGGACCTGGTTCTTGCGAGTGACACACCATCTCATTATGTTTAACATTTCTAAGTTATTTGAAAATCCTCCAATGCTGGACAAAGTTATTGTTCGGACAAGAATCCGAACATACATACACACGTACATATGTACGTACCCATGGACAGGGTAAACACTATTAATCTAGCCATCATTGATGGTGGGGGCATAAAAAAGCTGCACATGATTCTAAAACAATTATATTTATCACTCAGCAGCATATTTATGAATGTGAAAAGCAGTAAATGTTTCATTGTCAGAAGTTAGTGAAGGAAATTATGTTACATAAATATCCATTTAACCATCTAAAAGGCACTATACATTATACCATTTTAATATATTGTTTAATTATACGAGAGTCTGTATTATCAGAACAGCAATGCTTTCATTCTAGCAAGACATAAGCTTTCTTTTTCAGTAATAATACACACATCATCTTGTAAGACTGCACCAATCATAACTGCAATAACAAAGAAATGTCATAGAATAATAGAAACAGATACACTGGTTTAGCTATAAATAACTTGAAAATGAATTTGCTGGATTATTGGGCCATGCCACTGCAGTTGATTGATTCTTAATATTATATACACCATAATAGGGTAAGGGTCTGCCTAAATCATATTTATTACAGATGATTGTCATGCAATAAAGAAAGACCTGTTACAACAGTACATTCTCTAAATTACTGAGTTTGTCTACACACAAAAAACATCTAAATTATTTAAGAATTTAACAGTATTTTTTCTGCATATCATTGGTGTATAAACTGTCGGGAAAATTTGGGACCAACTGAAGATGCGTCACTAAAACCATGGGATCTGATGAATGTGAAGTTAACGGAGGCTTACATGTGTGATGTGCACGCCTCTAAAGCAAATGAAGTAAACACACTAAATATGTCATCATGTTTTCTTAGATTGGTCAGGATTAACATAGCAGTATTTTGTGAATTATGATTTTCAACTACTTGTCGGTTTTCGAAACCTTAACCAAAGCAATTTTATCACAAATTGTGTAAGTGTTGGATTAGGAGTGCTGTTCAGTGTATATACAGTAAGAAGTTTCACTACACTAGCTCAATTTTAACTGGTATCATGGTGTGGAAACTATATTTCTTTTTTGATAACCGTGACCTGGGCTCCACCATCGTCAATTGCAATCCACATCGAGGTCTCGATATAACATATCTATATCTGAAGTTCCATAACTATATCTCAATGCCTATGCAAGTTATTAATCAGAAACTATTAGTTCTATTTGTATTAACAGTGACACTGACCACACCCAAAAAATATTAATCCCAAACTAGCTCTGTATATCAGATTTCTACATACACTGTGTTTTTTGGGGTTTTTTCACTGTGGGGGGAATGGTGGCTGGGCCCATCAAGAGGGGAATTAAATGGTAAAAGGGGAATTTTCGAGAATATGGTAAAACCATTTTTATAATATTATACTATGTAAAATAGACATGCGTAAATTGCGTAAATTGTTATCATTACATAAATTGTTATCATGCACTTCTTATATTTAAATGCATCCAGCTGGGTTTCTTGAACAAATTATGATGTTCACAAAAAGTGCACTATCTTTGCCAATTTTTGCCAATTTTTGCCACTATCATTAAAGTTATAGAATGGAAACTATTTTTCTATTTCAGGTGCATAGGAAGCTCACAAAGATTGGGGTCGCAGAAGCGGTATCCTCTCCCTACGAGAATTTTGTTTTCAATGTCAATATAATCGACGTCTTTTTCTGCATTTTTAAGCTAAAAGTGGTGATTCAAGATGCAAAATTTGATAATTTATTTCATTATTTTAAAGTCAGATAAATTCTTAAATGGAATAAAGATGCAGGGTTCAACAAAAGTATTTATTTAGATATCTTATGGCATGTAACAACATCCGTTATCTAATAGCAACGTAACAAGGATAGGTATCAAAACCCCACCAATGAACAATTAAATAATCTCTGCTCCGGATTTTTAATGATCGTTTAGAAAATTTTAAATGTTGAGGTATGTTTGGAACATCCATTTAATAAACTTTGGATTTCAGAAAGAAACAGTAAAACAGCTGCATGTTAATTTCAATTAAAGAATTTTATCGAGTAAACTCAGTGACACATTTTGATTATCTGACATTCTTTTGATCAGTATAAGACCGTTAAAGAAAAGAATGAATAAAGTTTTCACACTTTTTTCTTTGCAAAATTATATTTATTTGCCAAACAGTGACCTTAACCTTCATCACACCCACCCCATATGCAGTCCCAAGTCAGGCCTCGCTATAAGTTATCTATATATGAAGTTTCATTACAAAAGCTCAATCCGTTCTTGAGTTATAGAGATATGGAGTTGTTGCACGCAAACTTTAACCTGAATTTCTAAGTACAATAAGGGGCATAATTCTGCTAAAATACAGGTCAGAGTTATGAGCCTTGATCAGTGACATGATATAATAATCCTGAAGACAAGTTTAAAGTTGCAAGTGAATATCTGCAGTAGATATAGAGATATGGATTTGTTGAAGGCAAACTTTAACCTGATTTCTAAGTACAAAAAGGGGCATAATTCTGCTAAATTGCAGGTCAAAGTTATGGGCGTTGGTCAGTGACCTCACAGAATGACCCCAAACACATGTGTGAAGTTTCAATTAAATATCTGTAGCACTTACAGAGATATGTACTTGTTGCACGCGAACCTTAACCTGAATTTTTTCTTGCACGCAAACTCAACCTGACTTTTAAGTACAAAAAGGGGCATAATTCTGCAAGAATGCTGAAGGCATGTGTGAAGTTTCAGTTGAATATCTGTAGTAGATATAGAGATATGGAGTTGTTGCACGCAAACTTTAACCTGATTGTCTAAGTACAACAAGAGAGCCATCGTCACAAAGATACGCCCATCAAAGAAGCTTTTGAGGGGGTTAAGATTCAATGACTGAAGAGAAACATTAAAAAAACTAATAAGGTAGAGTCATGGTTTTCGTGCATCTTATTCATCTCCAAAGCCTCTCTCTAAGTGTAGAGTTGAGGTATCAAAACTATTCCATATATAGTCTTAAATCAATAATCAAGATGCCAAAATATACAAGAAACATATAAATTTTTGAAAGTGTGACCTTGACCCCACCCAACCCATATGCAATCCCAAGTGAGGTCTAGATATAAGGTATCTACATATAAAGTTTCATCAAAATATCTCAATGTCTTGACAGATCACTGTCTACTTATTTGTTTTCAAACTTAATTATTTTTTGTTGGACCACAGAACGTTTTAATGGCATATTATTTCAACTAAAGTTGTTTGCATTGTTGTCAACTGAAAGGGTCAAAGTAGCACTGGTTTCATTGTGCCAAACAGTTAGGAGAACAATTCATTTCAAATGAGTAAATGGATTTAACAGGGGCTGTCTGATTTTTACAGATTTATTTTGGGTCTCTTTTTTTACCCACTAACAATAATGTTTCATATAACATAAAAAAAACTGTAAATATCAACAAAAACTATTTTATTTTATTGAAAAAATGCAACTATACATTTTCTGTCAATACAGACCCGTTTATCCTATACCTTCATTTGGTTTTACATTAGAACATAAGAACAGCACATGTGCCAACGATCTGACTCGTCAAGATGCTGTATATACATGTGTACTAGTTTGTTGCACAGCAAAGTATTAGTTAAGTTTTAAATTTCTCTCTTGATAGGCATTTCTAAACAGAAGTTATTCTCAACATTTATTACAACATTATTCTAAAATATACTGACATCATCAGAATAGATGGACGGTTTATCTTACAATTTTCATACAAAATCCTACAGTCTCTCTTTAATTTTCTTTCACACTATAATTTAATGTCCTTAATTTATTCACAAGAGATATAAAATCAATACCCCTGACTATCTTAAAGACATTGGGTGACCTAGTTTCCCTTCAAAGGAATGTTTATCCCATGCATGACTTTTGCATGAAAATCCTGTTATTGTGGTCAGTGAAGTGTTTCAAGCTTGAGGGTCGTCTCATAAATCTAAACTAGTATCCAAAATTGAACAAAAAGAGTGGTGCAACAGTTGGAGAAAAAATAGGAAAATTATAAACAAATTGGCGTGTTTTTCCATGCAAATTTACTTAAAGTGATTTTTATTTCGCAAATGGTTGAATTTTTAGTTCGTAACTTGTTGCATTTATTGTATATTGTAAACTTCTAATAATATTCAACATGTTTAATAGATGGCCCTTAAAATGACTCGTCCATTGGATGACAGTTAATATTACCATTAGAAGTACAGTTATTCATGGAAGGCATGAAACATGAGAAAATGAACAACATGTGGTTTTACAATACAGTGATATTTGTCTAAAACTTCTGTTTATATTTGGAGCATTTTACTTTCCACTCTACTGATTCTGATACCTAGAACTGAAACTTCAATAGTATAAAGACAAGATACACAAATACCCGAGTACAACATTAAAGGGACTGAACTCCAGATGGTCCAATCGTAAAAACGAAAGAAAATTGTAAACATAATTTTCTTACATAACCATATAGAACCCATAGAAAAATTAGACACATATGTTTTTATTTACCTGAAAAACAATGATTTTATATAGTTTTCTTCCTTATTATTGTCCTAAAATCTATAGATGCTATAACACATTGAGTAATTTAAAAATAGCGCCGTTTATATTTAGGACACTTTAGTTTTGTCGAGTTGCGCAGGCACACACTTGAATCAGGTGCTTGTATTGGGGAAAGCGGCTGCTTTTTTAAATCGGGAATACCAGGTTCAAAGACAGTGCAAGCTTATTCAACTTCTATTTTGCAATGAAATATACAGTGCATGACAGTATTTGATTGCGTTCTATACAAATAATGATGGTTTTACAAATAATTTTACCGCTTAGACATAACTACAAAAAAACAGCACATTTTTATGCCCATCTGGAGTTCGGTATCTTCAGGATAAAATGGACCAATAAACAAATTCAGACAGACCAAGGCAAGAGCAATCCAAATACCTGGAATTTAAAGACACTTTCATAGATATTGATCAACACAAATTTAACAATACAGTTGAACCTAATCAATATCATCCAGGCCAGTTATAACATACATACAATTTCCACATTGTTTTTAAGACCCAGTAATAAAGTTATATAAATTGCAAATTAAAGTGAGTGGCACACAGCAGATAAATGTACAAGCTTGCTACACCCATGGACTTGGACTTGGGTAAGTTGTGATTTACAAATGCACGGAGCTAACAAAAATATATTGCATGTATAACTGCCGACAGTAAAACAAGAATGCTCAAAATGTACAAAGTGAAACTGAAAAGTCTGCCCTACAAGCACTCGGTTTTATTTCAAATGGTGAAGAAAAGCACAACAGACGAATACAATCTTGGGCTTGGCACAAACATGTCTGGTTGGGAAGCAGGAGGCCATAAGTCACAAAACACACAATCGACGAAACGCACAAAATAATTAATCTTGGGCTTGGCACAAATTTCCTAAAACACATCTGGTGAGAAAGCAGGAGGCCATAAGTCACTAAGCAAGGAGGGCACAGGTCACTAAATAACCGCTGAATTGGAATTTTGCCCAGGGTTAAAGCGTTATCAGACATACGCACACACAACAGACATGTACATTCCATGGCACAACTCACTCCGAGTCATTCGACTGGAACTTGCCAATAGTATGCACAATGTGGCTCGCTACTGGCCTTTATTAGTCCAAGTTACAGTCTAACCTGTCTTAAGAGACCGCCCATGGTGATTCTTAAAAGTGGTCTTTTAACACAGGTGGTCTGTTAATGCAGAGTAACTTGCAAAGGCAGTTGGTCTTTGGTTATACATCTTATGATTTTTTACCTGAATATACTTAGTTTATTCAAATAAAGTTTGTATGTTCATAAGAAATAAAGAATAAATAATAATATTTGGTTTATTATTTAAATAATTTTATTGTACATCATTATATTACACATATGTTGTATTAAACGATAAAATAGCATAACTGTATTGCGATTCTATAATCTTCAATTGTCATTCGGTCTGGGAACCAAATGATTTTACATGTATTTGTCATTGTCATCAACCTGTGTTTATCGTAAACAAGGCAGTCGAAAGGACAGCTATATCCCCCGCCGTGATCCTTCATTAGATTTTAAAGGTGACTTTGAAGTATTACACTGACCTTAAACAGTTTGAAGAAAATTCCTTAAAGGGCATAGGAGATATGGAGCTGACACGAAAATGGAGGCTCAAACATTGACCTTTAAGTGTGACCTTGACCTTGAGGTGGCAAGACTGCTCCATGCCTTCTGCACATGGCCTCAATGTGATAAACATTTGAGCCAATTTTTATAAAAATCCTACTAAGTGCATAGAAGATATGGAGCAGACACAAAAATGGAGGCTCAAACATTTGACCTTTAAGTGTGACCTTGACTTTGAGGTGGCAAGACTGCTCCATGCCTTCTGCACATGGCCTCAATGTGATAAACATTTGAGCCAAGTTTTATGAAAATCCTTCAAAGGGCATAGGAGATATGGAGCAGACACAAAAATGGAGGCTCAAACATTTGACCTTCAAGTGTGACCTTGACCTTGAGGTGGCATGACTGCCTCATGCCTTCTGCACATTGCTTTCATGTGATAAACATTTGAGGCAAGTTTCATGAAAATCCTTTAACGGGCACAGGAGATATAGAACGGACATAAAAATACAGGCTCAAACATTCAACCTTCAAGTGTGACCTTGACCTTGAGTTGGCGTGACTGACTTATGCCTTCTGCATATGGTCTCAATGAGCAAAACATTTGAGGCAAGTTTCATGAAAATCCTTCAAAGGGTATAGGGGATATGGAGCGGAAACGAAAATGGAGGCTCAAAAATTTGACCTTCAAGTGTGACCTTGACCTTGAGCCGGCATGACTGACTCATGCCTTCTGCACATCGTCTCAATGACCTAAACATTTAAGCCAAGATTCATGAATATCCTTCAAAGGGTATAGGAGATATAGAGCGGACACGAAAATGTTATGGACAGACGGATGGATAGAGCGGACACGAAAATGTTATGGACAGACGGATGGACGGACGGACGGACGGACAGACGGAGGGGCGGACGAAGGGCATTCCTATAACCCCCCTCCCGCTTTGCGGCGGGGGATTAATAACTGATTTAAAACGTAGGAAATGAACTGTATATCTTACATCATATAATCCAACAAAGGGTAAACGGTGCACAATTCTGTAAATACTGAACATTGCCCACCTGCCATATGTCAAACCATGTTACATAGTAGTAATTGACGTCACAGCGCGTGCTATTAAAATACGCTGCCCTACTGTCCCTGACTAAACCACAGTCGGAATACGCAGACAATTTGGGGTCAAGTAAACAAAGGAATACGCAGACGATAACCACTGACCTGGTTAAAAGTTGGCCCGAATAGCACTTAAAGAAAATGGATTAAACAGTCACATCCGCAATCGAGTAGATTACCCGTGAAAAACTTATATATTATCTGATGACAATGATACTTGCTAATTTGTGGATTAACACCTTTCGCAGCAAATGTCACAGTTGCTTAGCAATGTAACTGCCGAACTGACACTCGGTCGCTTAATACACTAATCAACGTTAGTTATGACGACTTTTAAAGGTCGCTGGTCGCGGAATAGAGGTGGTCGCTAATTAAGGCCATTTTTAATAGAATTTGCATAGGGAGGAATTAGTAATGGTCATTAAATGGACGGAGTCGCTTAATGCAGGTGGTCGCTACCGCAGGTTAGACTGTACTTTTTGATTACAATGAATAATTGTCGTAAAATACATTCTCTGCTGCAAATTGACAACACACAGTACAAAATGGATTTTGCAAAGACTACATGCCCAGATTTTTCAACTTTCATCCAGTGGTTTCAAAGCAGTAGTCAATAAACAACTGACGATGAACGATGATTGACCACAATAGCTCACACTTGAGCACTTCAACCTCAGGTGACCTAAACAGCTGTTAATAGCAATCATACTATCTTTCAATGGCACGCCTCAGAGGCAGGAACTGGATTGTTCATTTCAATGTCATCTTACCTTTGCACAACCACGGGTTGCAATCCTCGACTCAACAACTATCCCAACCACAGTCACTTCCACCTAGGCAGGAAGGAGATCGGTACTGGTCCAGTGTCTGGCTCTGAATATATACAACACATAAATAGTGCGCTGGTGTGGTTGATGTATTCATAAGCATACAGAGAACATTAGGTCAATGTTGAATATAAAGAAGTTTATCTTGCGAGGCTTGGAGGCGAGCGCTTCCAATGTTCGAGCCAAGCAAGACAAACTTCTCTATATTCAACACTAATCCTAGTATTGTTTTTATCCCATCAATTTTTCTTCCAAACTATATAAAACAAATGTTGAACAAATTGTGGAATTCATTTACTAGTACAACTACTTTTACTAGTGTTAGTTACAAAATGAAAGAATTGTAATAAAGAAGTAGTCCCAAGATTTTAGAAATACAATAAACAAAACTTTGGCTGTTAACAAGGTTTATTGTAAACGTTTGTGTTATTACTACAAAATATAATCGAATAGTAACTTTTACAATAAATGGGACCTTTAAAGTCAACAAAGACACAACTGCGTAACGATCCTTACAATTTATGGTCTATAACAAAGTCAATACACAATAAATGAACATGACCTTTCTGCTCGTTTTCAAAAATTTGGGAACAAAGCGCATGTGTGACTGTAAATTAAATCTGATTGTTTTGGAAATAATGTTTGCGTATTTTAAACACAATTTATGTAAATTATCATCAAATAACTGACCAGAACTGTGATCGGCAAAAGTAGACATTGCCACTGTATCGTGTACCGAGTAGAAAACGTAGTCCGTACATGTGACAAGTAGATTTTCGCACTGTGGAAATACAGCTAAGTTTATCCCTGGGGCTGTTATTTCGTCAATTATGTGATAAAATAATAAGTAAGACTTCCTCAAATTTTGTTATGATTATGCAAGTACTTTACAGGACACCTTTAATCCAACAGAGAAGAGTTCCCCTATAAAACAAAGGGAGCTTTAAGGCCCTGTCACACTGTGGTAAATTTGAGCTTTGAGTTCTGTACGAGTTCTGGCGAGTTATAACTCGCCATAAAGTGGATCGAGTTGGTAGCGGAATTGTTTCAAGACGACATTTGTTCGAGTTCTCTTCAACCTTGACACGACATTGACACGACAAAAGTATGATACTCACATTTTATCACGAGTTCAGCCGAGATATGCATACCATATCTTTTCAACAATCAAAGACTTGTCTTCGAGAATGTACGAGTGTGGACGAGTCTGTACAACTTTTGAGGACATGAGTACCAGTTTCTGATGACATTTTAAGAGAAACAGAAGAGCAGATGTCCTAGCAAGTCTCTAAAACTTGCAGCAAACTCGTGTTATGTTAGGAATGATAATATACGGCAAAACGCTACGACATGGGAAGACATATCTACGGAATGTGTTCAAGTGTGCTTGAGAGTGCACAAGATTCCTTTGACACGTGTACGAGAATACAAAGTTGCTGAGAAGAGGCGAGAATTTTAAACAGTTTAAAATTCTTGCCGCCACTTTGCGAGTTACGGCGACATAAGAAGAGATGAGTAGACATCACGCGACAAAAAAGGACATGTGTACAAGATCTGCACGACAGTAGACGAGTTGTGGGGAGTTACAACTCGCCAAAACTCGTGGCTTAACTTCTCCACTGTGTGACAGGGATTAACCTAATTCAGTCTTGAGTTGTTGAGCAAAAACCATTTTTCTATTTTTAGTAACAGTGACCTTAACCCCACCCATCCCATATGCAATCCTAAGCGAGATCTCAATATAAGGTATCTACATATGAAATTCAATATAATAGCTCAATTTGTACTCAATTTACTAAGTGGAAAACACATTTCTATTGATAAGAATGGTGACCTTGACCTGGAACCCACCCATTTTGTAATCCCAAAATAGGTCTTAATATAAGGTATCTAAATATAAAGTTTCATTGCAATAGTTCAATTCGTTCTAGGGTTACTGAGCGGTAACCGTTTGTTTTATTTATAGTAATGGTGACCTTGACCGTATCAACCATCACAAGAAAGGTCTCAATAAAAGGTATCTACCAATGATTTTTCATTACAATATCTCAATTCCTTCTCAAATTATTGAGCAGAAACTATTTTTTCTATATGTAGTAATGGTGACCTTGACCCCACCCACCCCAGATGCAAACCCTATTAAGGTCTTAATATAAGGTATCTATGTATGAAATTTCATTAAAAGAGCATGATCTGTTTGTGAGTTATTGAGCGGAAACAGTTTTTCTACTTTTAGTAACGGTGACCTTGACCTTTACCCCACCCACTCCAGATGCAATCCCAAGCTAGGTCTCGATATAAGGTATCTATGTATGAAGTTTCATTTCAATAGCTCAATTTGTTGTCAAGTTAGAGACTGGAAATCAAAAGTTGACTCCGCCACTACGCCTGCCTGCCCAAAACAACATACCCCAATCTAACAATCAAATTTGGTTAAAAACCCATTCCACCACTGCCAGCCTAAAATATCCTCCCTGAATGAGACAAAGTACCTAAAATCCCCTCCCTGAATGAGAAAAAGTACCTAAAATCCCCTCCCTGAATGAGACAAAGTACCTAAAATCCCCTCCCTGAATGAGACAAAGTACCTAAAATCCCCTCCCTGAATGAGACAAAGTACCTAAAATCACCAACGAGACAAAGTACCTAAAATCACCAACGAGACAAAGTACCTAAAATCCCCAACGAGACAAAGTCTTCTTTTTATGTGCTCCCCAGTTTTAATTAACCTGTATATATTTGTACAGTCCAGTCAGATCTTTTTATTAGTTTCATATTGTTTTATCTGTGTTTTTTTAAAGGCCCTAAACAGTAAGCCATTCATTAAAACCAGAAGCATGTAATGTATGTTTTTAGTTTTATAGTATATTGGACCTTTAACCTTTTGTTTAAGAAATAATAAATTTACTTCATAGTTTGTTGTAGAATAACCCACAGACAGAAGTTTTGATGCATAGGAATTAAATCACCAGTATGTAGCACAAGTGATTTAATAACACGCATCTAAACTTCTGTCCGTAGGTTATTTGACAAAAAACGCAGGCAGCTCAATGTCAGTGCTACACATTTGATTGCAGAGCATGGCATTTTGACCCAACATTTCATTGGGAAAATATATCGGCACTCTTGCCTGTACTGTTTTTGTTGTAGCTTGTGCTGCCCTTAAGTTATTGCAGATTAACCCATACTTGATTTCCTTCTTTGTTTATATGAATGTTAGCACATGCCTTGTAAGAATTTTCATAAACTGTCACCATGGGGTAGGCTACATGTCACTTTATAACCCAACAATTTTAAGTTTTAGAACAGGGTCTCTTGTTAGAGCAAAAAGTTATATTCCCTGTTCACAAGAGTTCAGCATTAGTTCAAAGCATGTATTTATAACACCCAACAATAAGATTTATATACCAAAAAAATTGGGAATATTACATGACATTAGTTACGGTGGCTTGTATTGCTCAAGTTGATTGTGTGACGCTGTATTCCACAAGCCCATGTCTCCTTATGTTAAAAAAATCCACCACAAATATGCTATGAAACAAACAAAACAATAACAAAACAGTTAAAAACTGCGCATTAATACATGTCATATACATCAAGGACATCATTCGCCTCGATTCAACATCATGTAATGGCGGCGTCATGTCTATAAATAGAACAGATTTCACAGTGTGGAATATGGAAATTCTATCTGGCCTATTGTATTTTATACCGAAAATATACCAGTATTTGAGTCAGATTATCTATATGTATATAATAAAGTAAAATATTACAAAACAACTAGATCATAATTGCAGATGCAAGTTATTTAAACATCTCATGTTAAAACTTAATCTATTAACTTAAAACAATGTCACCCTATATTGTTATTTTCAAGTATTATTACTTGCCCATTAAAACTCTCAGCGTTGAAAGCATACACTGCATAACAGGTTTAGAAACAAATGATGATACATAAAGTGCACTATGTGCTTCCATCATTCTATTCTTACACCAATTCTGTGATTTCTCCCACTTTCTCTCTCTTCCTATATATAAAGACATACAAAAAAATAAAAGTAAAGAAACAATAATTAATACCATATTTATTAAGTGCATAGATATTCTGTATATATTCAGTATGTTAATGTTCATAAAATAAATATAAAGAAATAATTATTCTTTAATTCGTATTTGTTTAAATCTATTTGTCATAATGTTGATTATTAAAACAGAAACGGTCTGTTTCCATTGTGCAAAAGTGCAATTTCTCTCGCTGCCTTCCTTTTGATAGTAGCTTAAGCTGATTGGCTGAACAGAATTGAAACATTTTTTTGTATTTGCTCCTTTTCTATCTGTTTCTGCATTCATGCTCTGTATGCAAATCTTCTATAGAAGTAAACACACAGCCTTGTTTTTGCATTGATGTCATAATCTATAGGGTAATTCCTGTATTTAATATTAATATCTTAATGTATAGCTATATTTAAAGAAGTTTTATTTTACAATCCTAGTATTATATTTTTCATTATCGCGTTTTATACACATCAATGAGTTCTTATACACATATTATTAATTACACATATTAATTTTACACGCATAGATTTTTATTATAAGCACCGCCCCTGCACTACAAAGTTTTTATATATATAACTTCCCCTTTAACGCAGGGAAACATTGTATAATATATACACGCAAACTATTATAATGTGAAGCTCTGGCAATGCTTTTAAACCGACAACGAACTGGCAAGTAGACTAGATCGGACTATTCAGTGAAAAGTCAAGCTAAAAATTCAAAATCAGTCTAAGGGAAACAACTCCAAATGCACATATTTACCAACTTTACTATCTCACTCTGTCAAACTGATGTGGCCGAGGGTTTTCATCCACTTCAAGGAATTTAAGAAGTACATATCTTTATGAAACTTGCATACACTTTTAATGCTGAAGACTTGAATCATTAACACATCTATATATATCATTGTTCTTTTTTCCATCCATAAATACATATACAGAACAAATATAATATAGGAAACACATTTTTTCTACGGAGCGTATTTTATACAACATACATTAGAGGCTTACGTAACACCCAGTACATATATTAGAAAAATAATGTTCAACCACATTTGTTTTGAAGGCTGTGCATTGTATCATCAACAGGAACCACACTTAAATTTCCAAACTTATTCATTTGCGTTCCTATATGACGTTAAGTGTGGAAGTAACTTTGTCTGGACAAACATCAGATATTTGTTGTGACTGACTGAAAGAGTGTTTCTGTGTGCAAATTACGTCAATTTCTTTCGCTTTTGATAAGTTTTCAAGGACATGTAAATCTAACAGGTTAAACTCTTACAATAGTTTTAATCTTGGATGAAATAGGAAGAGATTTTTATTGGAAAAGTGTAATTTCTGCATTTTTTCTTGCAAAGGGGGCAATAACTCTAAGGTTTTTGGTCCAATTTGGCCCATTATCGATACAAACCGAGTTTTTATGGTCATACACAAACTGTGCAAGTTAGGTCAAGATTGAACAAGAGCACTAAATATGGGTGCTGGACGCTCGACTTTCTCGTATTAATAGTTATCTGGGCTTTTGTTTATAGAATAGGTTCATCACTGTCATGAAATATGTTGAATTTCAAGTCAGTACCTCTTATAGACACTGAGGAATTTGACCTTAAGCAAAAATTCTAAGTTGAAAAAGGGCAATAACTCCACCAAAATCCTTGATATAGTTACTTAATCTTGTCTACAGAATGGTTTCATAACTGTGATCAAGTATTTTGAGTTTCAAAACAATACCTGTTAAAGATATTGTGAAATTTCACCTAAAGCAAAAATTCTAAGTTGAAAAAAGTTGTCTACAGAATGGTTTCATAACTGTGATCAAGTATTTTGAGTTTCAAAACAATACCTGTTAAAGATATTGTGAAATTTCACCTAAAGCAAAAATTCTAAGTTGAAAAAATGGCAATAACTCACGAAAAATCCTTAATAGAGTCATCTCCTCTTGTCTACAGAATAAGTTCATCACTGTGATCAAGTACTTTGAGTTTCAAGTCAATACCTCATGTAGGTATTGAGAAATTCGACCTAGAAGGAAAATTGTAAGTTGAAAAAGGGTAATAACTCCAACAAATTCCTTGAAAGAGTTACCTCCTCTTGTCTGCAGAATGGGGTCAGCACTATAAACAAGTATCTTTAGTTTCAATTTAATACCTTTAATAGTTCTTGAAAAATTGTACCATTTACCAAACAAATGTCAAACTATGCTAAGTTTCAAGTTCAAAGGAGGGCAGATAATTCTGGAAATACAAATCACAGGGGTACCTGCCTCGTTGTATCCTCATTCCCTTTTGATCGTGAATAAGTATTGGAAGTTTGAAATAGATACCTTTGATAGTTTTTGAGAAATGGACAAAAAACTTAACTGAAAAACTTACCCAAAAAACTTAAAAACACAAATGCAGACAAGAGGGTGACAACAATAGTTAGACTGTTTTCTTCGAAAAGTTGAGCTTAAAAATGTAGTCTTTATCGCAATAATGGTCCAATTGTTGAGCACATAAGGACGACGGTCGATGCAGGAGAGGTCCCCTATACCAATAGCTCACGGAGCACTTCATGCTCAGGTGAGCTAAAAACCTTAATCAATTATGCATTGTTTTACAAAATACAGCTGAAACAAGACACGCTGTTCGATAAACACACATGCCCCAGGTTAGTGCTGGACGGTCCATTTGAATTAAATTCGGTCAAAATCAAAGTATGATTGGGTGATATGGGTGAATTGGGAATGGTCATAAGCAACAACTGTGTAAATATCCAAGTGCTGAAGTTAGTGGTGTTGGTGCAAGACGAAACGGTAAAATCCACTTAACCTTGTCACGGACGGACGGACGGACGGAAGGAGGGACTAACAGGACAATCACTATATCAAGATGCACAAGATGCCCAGGGCATAAATATACATATCAATCAACTGTGTGTAGAATAGCATAAATGTCGCAACATCATATTCCTGCGCGTAACTGCAAACAGCCAAAATACATTCAAATGAATACATGCAATGTAATTGTTTGGAATTAATATAGCACGGTGTCATTAAATTCCAGGGCCATTTAACCTGTATTATAACTTAATTAAGATTGATTCCATAATCTCAGTGGACTATTTGGTACCCTTTCAGGCCTAGGTGGCCCTTGTCTGCAATAGTCAAAATTCATGCCAGAACTCTGGGACATGTACATTATTGTTTACAATCTACCAACTCTACACATTAATCAGTTTTAAATATGTACATGCATTTTGGGCGTTCAATCTACATTCTTTGTTAACAATGACCACAGACACTGAACATCGTTTGGAAACATATTTGTGTTATCTCGTTTACTTATCAGTCTATTGACAATGACAAGGAATTTAACTATGTACTGTTTAGCATCTTACAGAATGTTGAATGTGACGTTACATCGATAATGTCTTAACAAACGCCCATACAGGGAAGACATCGTTACATTGATAACGATTTAACAAACACCCAATAAAGGAAGTCAACGTCTGTCTATTGGTAAGCTTCACATGATAGAGATCTAAACATGCGATCTTAACAATTCATTTTGCAACATTCCATACCAAGCATTGTTTGACTAAACCTGCCTACCACATGACAGCTTTTGCACAATGTGATTTGAAGCATAAGGAAATAAAGAATATCCTTAAGTGGAAATTTCGTGACCTAACACATTTAAATGTACAGCTTTTAACACACTTTATCGTCAACTCCCCTAAATTTTGCGACTACCATTGATTCACGGATGTTGTTATTGTCACGTGATCGTCTTTGGCATTTGCGCATGCGCAAACGTGGCCGCGGGAATTTCTTTGTACATGTCCAATGGACCATGTGACCGAATATTGTGTGAATATACTGCATTTTAAACAGACAAAAGCACTGGACATGATACCTGATATAAAAATACCATGATTTCTTATTCCCAAAACGCCAGGATGTTACATTTTGTTGTTTTTTTCAATAAAAGTACAAACCGAAATAGTTGTTTTTGTCCGATGTTGTAGTAGAACTTCCATATATGGGACATGATTCGTCAGTGTATCGTAACTAAAGCCGAGCCAAGTTTTTCTTGTGTTTTTCCGAACCTTAATTTTAAGTGAAGTTTAGCCTTTTTTTATATAGAATTATGGTTACACAAGAGGCATTTAGGAAATTGTACAGGCTCTATTCACCTACAAATTAAAACACACCCTACAATGATATACTGAAAACAAAATGAAAACAGTAATTGTTTATGTTTTTCTTGCTTAAACTTAATCATCATGGATGTTAGATTCTGTAAGCCCCCTTAAAAGAAAAAATCCAATTACCTAAAAATGTTTTTTCCCCACTGGTATAGTATTACTTAAATGCTCATTTGTGATAAGGAAGAATTATATTTCAGATTTCTTTTTAAAAATAAAATTCACTGTTTAATACGATAATCCAAAACTTGTTGTACATATGGCATAATTGAAAATTATTTTCTAGGAATGATGGGATGACGTCATATCCGCGAATCAATGAAAGTTAGATAACATGGGGACTGCTTGACACTTACGTAAACAATGTTGACCTGCTAAAAGTTTTAAACGTTGTTTTGGATAAATAAGTTAAAAAAACAGTGGTATATATATTTATTTTCAAATATTTGTTCTAAATATTATGTTCAAATTGTTGAAATAATTTGATTATTGCCATTAAATGTTAGGGTCGCGAATTTACAGTAATCGAGGATATTTCTAGGTGTTAAGAAAATGTCTGGTTGTGACTTCCAGGTGGTCTGGTACAATATTGTAAACAGTATTTATGACTTTCCAATTTGGTATTACTTTCTTGTGATAAAGGTGCTTTTTAAGATATCCACAAATATTATTACCAGAAGGAACGATAAAAGATCACATGCTTGTAGTTTGGTTAAACTATGTAGAAAAATAAAGGCTGTTGGATTTTTGAAGTCATTGAAGAAACATGTCTATGTTACTCTATGTACTGACATGTTTACCCGTGTGATTTCTAACTACAACTCATTATGAAGTTCCCTTCTATCAAAATTAGAACATGCTGCCAAAAAGCAATTTTCAATGTTTACAATGTATAATCACACTAACATTGCATGAAGATACATCCAATCTCTGCAAACACATTTCAAGCATCTAGCTTAATTCAATATGTGGTGTTTTGTGCTTATTTTTACAGAACAATAATTAAAACAGTTGTGGGAGACAGCTATAAGGGCACCTGTTAGCATTATGTATAAATCATCCATTAGCACCAGTCAAACAAAGACCATGGTACTGGGTTTATTTTGCATTCTAAAGGGTATCCAGCTGGTTAACTGCTCAAATACCAAAACAGGTTCACCAGTTACTTTTTGCTATTTGTTGCCATCCCTAGAGATTAATGAAGACTCTATCTGCACAAAGTCCTTTTTTCAGCTTAGCTGTCTAAGATCACTTTTGACCCAGATTTTCTTGCCATAATTATGCAGGGGGAAAATTGAATGCCAATAGAATTGGGCAAATTTTCTAATTCTAGGAATGCAAACTTCAAAGGATTGTTTAACATATACCAAGGACTGTTGCATACTTTTGGGGAATACAAATTTACATAATTTTTTACATAAGCGGCTAAAATGAAGTTATAAACATATCCTCACATATACTCTAGAACTGAGGCTAATTATGAACGTATTTTCTCATTGTATGCCATAAACAGAATGATATATTCATTCACGTAATGAAATAACTATTTTGTTTAGCCTACATTTATATAAGTGTTACGCTCTATAAATACCAATTGTGCAATGTTCCCATGCATAAATCTCACTCACAGAGTCGCCGTTCCATGTAGCCATTGATTCTAGCGAGTTCATCGCATTCCACAAAAAAGTATTGGCATTCTAAAAATAGCGCACGTAGCTAGCAACGGCTGTATAGCTGTGTTAATATACTCGTACATGTATGTTAATTTGATTTAAAATTGTGGTTAAGATTTATTAACGATTATTTATAATTGCATCTTTCTATCAACTTCTCCAGTAGATGTTATTTTTGTAAAAAGATGCTATATTTTCCATAGATAAAATGTTATGAAAGGAGTTTCAGAATATGTCGAATTGTTATTCGCGTAGCATGAATACATAATTTGCAATACTAATAATACACAGGAACCCTTGATACATCATATTTCTACAGATATAATTTAAAATCATCATAGTCTAATGAATTTTTATGTTTGCATTATCTAACAATAAATTCTTAACATTTCAAAAATCGATGAATGTTCCCTAACTATTGCTTTTTATTGGGATACACAGGGTACATGCTTATTTGACTTCAAATCGTTATTATATTAGATAACTAACATGAATGGTATATTACCGGTACTATAAATAACTATATAGACTCGTCTGATACATAATAATTTTCCCGAAATTATTTTCTTACATTGTTAATTTGTTAAAATGGCTTGACAAATTCAGATAACAATTATGTTAACCTAAATTATTTCGGTTATTCATATATCACTGGTGGAAACATGGAGTTGTATGATTGGTTTATTCACGGCACAGATATTAATTCTAATTCTTAATTTTTAAATACATAAATTTATCTCAAATTAACTTTTGGGTCCGAGAAGTTTTCTGATAGTGTCCAAAAAATCTGGGGTCCAATAAGTCCCCTAATATTGGTGGGGACCAAAAAATCTGGGATCTGAGAAGTCACATAACCGATCATCTTGGCCGTCTGTTTAGGTAATCTTTAAATGACATCTCAATATTAATTTCAACGCCAATTGTCTTTTTTAAAGACTTTTCTTGTTTGCATTTTTTCACAAACAAAGGGCAGAAACTTTGGTGTTTGTAAACCAATCTGGGCAATAAATTAGTTTTAATTTAATTCAGATCTTATGGTCATACATAAGTCGTGCATGTTTGGTCAAGATTACATGAAAATAGAGAATCTAAGTCCATTTTTTGGCATTGCTTTTAAACAGAACTTTTGACGCTCCTGAATATCCAATCAAATGTTGTGAAAAATCGCCTTATTGATGATAAATTCCCACTACACTAGTAATAAATGAATAGGTGCAACATCCAAACAATATAGCAGATGCAATGGGAACAGGTATGGAATACGTCCGTGTGCGCATAAGTTTCAAGCTCCATAAGCCGGAAAAAATAACATTTTGATAAGAGTTAGAAGCGCTAAAGAATGAGCATCAAGTCACTCTGATCATTGATATTTACTGTTGCTACCACCACGATTGGGCTTTTTCTTTTTTTAGGATATTTCATATGACATTTTAGTAGACAAAAGACAGTGCAAATAGTATTGGTGTTGTTTAACCCTTTGTTCACAATAGTTGTCGTCCTTTGTACCATCATTGCCATGGTAAAGTTTTGTCAATAAAACACATTTTTACAAAGTTTGTCGGAGCTTTCCTACCTTACTGGTGTGTGGCAGTGGCATTAACGAATCAACCACGCATATTGAAGACTCGAAAATCAGTATAAACGGCAATAATACCATACATGTTCAGAAATGAACTTTTCTCAGCCTGAGAATGACGAGACGGTTCTTGTCAAGAAGCTCTTATAGTGTTTAAAATTTGCATCTTTCTTTGATATATAAACCACCAAATCAATCAGTATCTCAATGGCTACTCAACGAGCCCCTAAGCAGTGGCGTATCACTCAGAATTAAAGTACTCTATGAGATCGTTTGAGTCATGGCTCAAAACCTACAAAAGGCTACAGTACACACTCCTTGGACACAACATATCTTAGTCAAGGGGTTAGATGGACAATAAGGTTAGCTCAAACTCTACGCATGGTTTCGCTGACAATGGAGAGGACGTTCCACAGACTAGTCGATTCATGGCTGCATAGAAATTTACTCACTTTGAATTAATGAAAGACCAAATAGCTAACATTTGCCCTGTCATATCAAGAAAGTCCATAGTGAACAATTCCACAGGATTGAATGACATCTGGCAAGCAATACGTTCTTCCTTACTGGTGTAGCAGTTAAAGATGGCAAGGAGCCTTGAAAGGACTAATCATAATCACTGCAGGTTGATTTGAACGCAACATGCAACGCTGGCGAAGTGGTGCCACCCAGCACACACATACGAGGCAAGGAGCCTTGAAAGGACTAATCATAATCACTGCAGGTTGATTTGAACGCAACATGCAACGCTGGCAAAGTGATGCCACCCAGCACACACATACATACAATGTGAAAAAGTAACAACAAACTAAGATTCTGTCGAAATTAAATGGGGGTCATCTTTGAAAAAATGCTCATGTGAATTTATGAACTTTGATCTCAGAAAGTACCTCTGCAATTTATGTATTATAATATTGACGAAGTGCCTGATATTGACAATACTTGTATATAATCTACACCATTTTGTATTGCATACATGTAATCTTACATAAAACTTACACCTTTTTGTATTGCATACATGTACTCTTACATAAAACTATGTGTATTTATGTTTTGTTATTATGCTAAATTTCTGTTTACTCAACTGTTGAAAAGTTTTCTGTGTTATATTTCAATAATCCCTTAATTAACAGTCTTTAATTAAAAGTCAGTAGTATTAAATGTTTCATATGCTATTTCTGTTATTAAAGTACAAAACTATTCCATTTTCTATTATCAAGAAAATAAGTTAGTTTTTTCAAAACAAGTTTGTGTGTTTTTTGTGAATAAGTAGCTAAGTTTTACAATATGAGGTTGACACTTAACAAAATATAACAAGAGGGCCACCGTGGCCCTAGGTCTCTCACCTGATATCTATGTATGAAGTTTCTTTAAAATATCTCAATACGTTCTAAAGCTATTGAGCAAAAAGTGTTTTTCTATTTTTAGTTACAGTGACCTTGACCGCACCCACCACATACGTAAAGCAAGGTCTCCATATAAGGTATCTACATATGAAGTATCATTAAATCTCAATGTGTTCTTAAGTTATTGAGCGGATACCGTTTTTCAATTTTCAGTAATGGTGTCCTTGACCCCGTCCACCCCATAAGCAACCCCAAGCAATGTCTCGATATAAGGTACTTATGTATTAAGTTCCATTAAAATAGCTCTATGCATTCTCAAGATATTTAGCTGAAACCACTTTTCTATCTTTAATAATGGTGACCTTGACCCCACCCACCATATATGCAATCCTAATCGATGCCTCAATATAATGTATTTATGTATTAAGTTTCATAAAAATATCTCAATGCGTTCTCAAGATATTGTGCGGAAACCGTTTTTCTATTTTTAGTAACAGTGACCTTGACCCCTCCCACTCCATATGCAATCCTATGTGAGGTGTCGATAAAAGGTATCTATGTATTAAGTTTCATAAAAATATCTCATTGCATTCTGAAGTTATTGAACGTAAACCGTTTTTCTATTTATAGTAACAGTGACCTTCACCTTGACCCCCACCCATCCCATATGCAATCCCAATCGAGGTCCCAATATAATGCTATAGCCAAATAAGAAACCTTTGGGCCTTGTGGTTTCAGAGAAGAATTCTTAAATCATTTAGCCATTTGAACCATGTGAGCCCCGGGAGGTGGCCAGTTTTGACCCCATGGGCATCATCTGAACAACCTTTGTAGAGGACCACTATACAACATTACATACCAAATATGAAACCTCCGGGCCTTGCCGTTTCAAGAGGAAGATTTTTGTCATTTTGCTATTTAAGTCTATATAAACATTGTGACCCCCGGGGTGTGGCCAGTTTTGACCCCGGGGGCATCATTTGAACAACATTGGTAGAGGACCACTATATAATGTTACATACCAAATATGAAATCTCTAGGACTTGTGGTTTCAGAGAAGAATTTTTTAGGCATTTTGCTGTACATGTCTATATAAAGCATGTGACCACTGGGGCGTGGCCAGTTTTGACCACAGGGGCATCATTTGAACAATCTTTGTAGAGGACCACTAGAGGATGTCACATATCAAATATGAAAGCTCCAAGCCTTGTGGTCTCAGAGGAGATTTTTAAAGTTAGCAGTTTTTAAATCTATTTTTAGCTCTGGTGACCTACATATGAGGCGGACCGGAACGATTTGAACAATTTTCAAAGAGGGTCACCCAAGGATCATTCTTGTGAAGTTTGGTGAAAATATGCCTAGCGGTTTTGGAGGAGATGTTCTTTGAATGAAAATATTGAAAAACGACGCACAACATACGCCCTACGACGAACAATAGGCGATCCTAAAAGCTCACCATGAGGATGTTGTGCACAGGTGAGCTAAAAACAGAATGGCCTAACAGTTAGCACAAAATGACAGCTTTTGTATAATGCACAACGCTATTGAAATTATATGACATGGCATTTGACATGTTAAAAAGCAATAAATTTGATGTTTTGCAATGATGTATAATTAAGAAATAATTGACGGGTAAGCGTTGGCTATTGCAGTAATAACCAACGGTTTGGAGTTTAAATGCGTAGGAATTAAACCATGAGGGCAATAGCCAGTGTGGTTTGATAACAAACATCGGAACGACAAACTGTTGGTTATAACCACAAGAACTAGTACTAACTCGTCAATTATTTAAATTCTAACACGTTCCTCTATATAATTTGTCTGTATTTTCCAAGGTAATAAATGAGAACTATATTTATCTATACTCCGCCCATTTCCCACAAGTACATTCACACTTGCGTTTCAGTGTCATAAAATGGACTAAGATAGAGGAATTTTTGTAAACAATCCCAGCTATTTTTTTAACAAACCAAGTTTGGGCATAATCTACATTATCAATTGTAGCAAAACAATTGATTAATGTTTTATAACAAAGTTGAATGTACAAATGTTTTAATGCTTTTCTGCATAAAGAAATTCCCCTTCGTCGTAAAATTCCCCGTCTGAAGGGCCCCACCACATTTCCCCCAAGGTTAAAAAAAACACTGAATGGTATGAGGCGTGAACTGCTAGTATTATTTAGTATTTGAGTATTGTATGCCATTCGGATCTAGTGTTAGTTACATTGATTTGAATTTTTATGGTGTTTAATTGACATTCCTTTATGCAAAATAACCACAGACGCTGAATATCTTATCGTAAAAAGGGCAATAACTATGGTTTTCCTGATTCTATCTGGCCCATCATTGCACCCAGCTGAGATCTTATGGCCATATACAAACTGTGCAAGTTTAATCAACATTGAATGAAAAGATAATAGTTAAATGCAAGCGAGGTCTGAATAGAAGGTATCTCTGTATGAAGTTTCATTAAAATATCTCGATGCATTCTCAAGTTATTGAGCGGAAACCGTTTTTCTATTTTTAGTAATAGTGACCTTGTCCTTTAACCCACCCACCCCATATGCAATCCCAAGCGAGGTCTCAACATAAGGTATTTACGAATGTAGTTTCTTTAAAATATCTCGATGCGTTCTAAAGTTATTGAGCAGAAAACTATTTTCTATTTTTAGTAACAATGACCTTGACCTTGACCCCACCCACCCCATATGCAATCCCATGCAAGGTCTTGATGTAAGGTATCTACGTATCAAATTTCCTTACTATATCTCAATGCGTTCTCAAGTTATTGAGCGGAAACCATTTGTCTATTTTTAGTAACAGTGACCTTGACCCCACCAACCCCATATGCAATCCCTACCAGGGTCTAATTATAAGGCATCTATGTTTGAAGTTTCATTACAATAGCTTAATCCATGCTCGAGTTTGACAGTGGAAATGAAAAGTTGAGAAACTTGCTTCCCAAAAAACTTTAACCTGCCCATGAAGCTTATATGTAAAATTTCTAAGTGTAAAAAGGCCCATAATTTTGACAAATTTGAAACTAGAGTTATCAAAATTGGCCCATGAGTTCAATTTAATATAGGGAATAAGTGTTCTAAGTTTGAATGAAATCCCTTTAGCCATTCCTGAGAAACCAGCTTACCGAAAAACTTGAACCTGTCCATAAAGCTCATGTAAAATTTCTAAGTGTAAAAACGCCCATCATTTTGAAAAATTTCAAACTAGAGTTACCAAACTTGGCCTATAGGTTCATTTTAATGTGGGGAATAAATGTTTAAAGTTGGAATGAAATCCCTCAAGCCATGCCTGAGAAACTAGTTTACCCAAAAACTTTAACCTAGCTCGGACGCCTGCGCCAACGCCGACACCGGAGCGAGTAGAAAACCTTGCCTTTTCTACGAAAAGTTGAGCTTAAAATCATTTCAGCGGAACATCCTGCTAATATGAATACCTCCTCTTGGCAAATGAAGCGGAATGTCCTGGTAATAAGCAAACCTCCTCTTGGTAATGTAGCTTCCCATAAAGTTTTGTTGAATTTCAGCCAGAAGTTACTGAGAAATAGCCCCGACAAGAAAGTCAAGAATAGTGCACTAAATACCGATTTCAAAAATCTTCAAAGTCCCATAACTCTCAGAAAAATCATTGAAGTGGAATGTCCTGGTAGTGTGCACATCTCCTCTTAGTAATGAAGCTTCGTATAAAGTTTTGTTGAATTCCAGCCAGTAGTTGCTGAGAAATGGCCCGGACAAGAAAGTCAAGAATTATGTACTATAGACCTTTTCAGAAATCTTCAAAGTCACATAACTCTAGAAATCATTGAAGCGGAACGTCCTGGTAGTATGCACACCTCCTCTTTGTAATGAAGCTTCCCATAAAATTACATTGAATTCTGGCAAGTAGTTGCTGAGAAATAGCCCGGACACGAAAATGCGACGGACAGACAGATGGACGGAAGGACGCACTGACAAAGCGGTGACTATATGCTCCTCCGAAACTTTTCGGGGAGCATAAAAATGACAACATCCATGAATGCCTACCTTGACTGTTTGGTCATGTAATCTGAAACAAACATTTTTTCGCCTTAATAATCACACCAAAGCTCATATTGTTATATGCTTTCAAAAGAAAGACATAATATAACGTGATCAAGTATTGCCCGTCATTAACGTCAGTGAAACTGACCCCAAGTAGGCATCACAATGCAATTATTCAAGTATCTTTCACAATATTTTGTGTAAAAAATGTTTGTCTTTCAGTTAGTTTGTTTAATGAAAAAAAAACATAGCATAGCACATAGCACATTTAAAGACAATTGATGAGTATGGCTGTGCACGTGTGAGTTATTTAATGACATACACTTCAGTAAATAAATAATAATTCTAGATGTGTGTGTGTGAATGTGGTCAGCTACAGATTGTACATGTTTAAAGATGTTCCTGATATACGAACATTGAACGTCAAATATGTGTTTAGTGGACAGGCACATCAAACAAGGGCAGTTTACTGCCAAAACAGGGGCATGACATACAGACGAACCAACATGTCTTTCTATCAAAATATGATAAAATACATTCATTCAGTAAAACAAAGTGCATTTGATGAACACACAACATCAAGGGGTTATATCTGCACGATCAAAAGTTTACGCCTGCCCACCCCCCCAACCCGAAATCCTGGATCCGCCCCCTGGAAAGCTTAAAAGCTTAGTTCCAATGGGGTCCTTGGATATAATACTTACTTAAGCTAACATAACAACAGATAAACATTTTGAAGATTTGGGAAATTGGAAGTTTCATAAATTATTATGTTTCTGTAACGTATTCTGTGACAACAATTTGGTTAAACCTAGGCAATAGCATTTTTACATAAACATAAAAGTACATTTACATCACAGCGTTCAATTCAGTTATTTGTTGCAATCTTAACAGCTGTTTTAAATTGATCTATTTTATCCAACCTTTAAGGCTGTTTCTCAGGCAGCGCCGCAACATTTTTTATAGCCTGCTACAAATTTGATTTCATGCACACAAAAATCTATTTTTTTACAATCGCGCCCGGGTTTCAAAGCAGCAGTCTAGAAATATGTTAAAATAAAATTAAACTTTGCAGAAATTGTTTCTAATGGTTATGTTATCGAACAAAATACAAAAACTACACATTAATATCTATTAATTATTAACATTTTGGTAATTTATTATCTTTTTTTGTATGCGACAACTGGTGATGACTCTGGAGTAAACCAGCATGTACATTATAGTATATTCCATTCATACCAAGCGCTTTTGAACAAAACAGTATAAAATGCCTATCATAAATAAAAAAACAGATTTCGGACAAATAAACATCAAATAAAAATTCATACTAACATTACCATGTATTGAAATAGATTCCATGGAAAGCTGTTTAAAATTAAACAAATCCGCATTGCAACAGAGCAGAAGAAGAGTAACTCTTTAGAAATTTTGGTATTTCCAGTAACTTAAGTCTGATATAATTATATAAATTGGATATACACAAATTGTGAAATACTGTGTAAATCTCAACTTAGACAAAAAAAGACATATTTGATTGGGAACCTTTATAAATATTGTCTATTTGTTGATTTAAACTTTTGTTTTGAAGATGCTTTTGCTTGTGTAATAGCATCCCACATTTTTTCTGAAGAAAATCTGTGTCAATGTAAGTCCTTTGGAAACAAACGAAACAAACGAAAGTGTCAGCTGCATTGACAAGTGTTGATTTTCCTTTCCAAAAATTGTTGGTGATTTATTTAAAAAATAACGCCTATTTTGTTGACAGTTATAAAAATATGAATTACGAAAAGTTAAATTCTACAAATAGAAGTCCTTTAATGCTAATGGTATATCAATTTGAAGTCAGCTTGCATAAATGATCGTTTGCATCATGAACAATTAATACATCTATATTTAGAATTTTATTAAAAGGGATGCTTATCTTATTAAAACTTAAAATTGTCTTTATTCCATACTTATTTACATCTTTTAATAAGCAATACATTGTACCAATAGAAAAGAGAACAAGAAAAAAAAATACTTCAATAAAAAAATTTGCCCTCCCTCATGATTTTTTGAAAAGTGCCTGAGAAACAATTCATTTATTTGTGTAGCCTCATCATTAATGGAATCTGGTAATGAATTCCAGTCATTAATGGCTAGGCTGAAAAACTAAAACTGAAAAACATAGCATTAGCTTTATCATAACTCTTAGAAACATAGAAATTTTATCAGAGATCTAGATGAATAATGGTGCAGATCTTTAACAAGACATAATTTCTTTCATATATATGCATGAGCAGAATTAACATAGTTGATATATTTCTTTGAACTCCGACTAGACATCTAGCCAGAAATCATTTTTTATTAAGAATTGTCCTCCTATAGACCTGTAATATCCATGCTTATGAGGTGTCTATTGGTCATAAGGAAATAGTCTCTGTTGTAGATACTGTTAACACATACAAGAAATGTCTTTAAAAAAGACAATTGGTGTTGAAATTAATATTGAGATATAATTTTAAAACTACCTAAACAGACGGCCAAGGTGATTTTTTGGCCCCCACCAATATTAGGAGACTTATTAAACCCCAGATTTTTCTGACACTATAAGAAAACTTCTCGGACCCAAAAGTTAATTTGAGATAAAATATATTAATTTAAAATTTAAATAAAATTATCATTAATATCTATGCCATGCATAAACCGATCTTACAGCTCCATGTTTCCACCAGTGATATATGAATAACCAAAATAATTTTGGTTAACATAATTGTTATCTGAATTTGTCAAGCCAATTTAACAAATAAACGATTTGAAGTCAAATAAGCATTTATACTGTGTATCCAAATAAAAAGCAATAGTCAGGGAACATTTAGCGATTTTTTAAATGTTAAGACTTTATTTTTGATAACACAAACATAAAAATTCATTAGACTATGACGATTTTAAATTATATCAGTAGAAATATGATATATCAAGGGCTCCTGTGTATAATTAGTATCGCAAATTGTGTATTAATGTTAGGCGAATAACCATTCGATGTATTCCGAATCTTCTTTCATAACATTTTATCTATAGAAAATATAGCATCTTTTTACAGATTAAATAACATCTACTGGAGAAGTTGATAGAAAGATGCAATTATAAATAATTGTTAATAAATCGTAACCACAATTTTAATTCAAATTAACAGTAAGTTTATAAATATAAATTCCCCATTTATTGAAATTTTTAGGTTTATGATTCTCTGAACGCTATTATTGATGCATGTACGAGTATATTAACACAGCTATACAACGGTTGCTAGCTATGCACGCTATTTTTAGAATGACACTACTGTTTCTGGAATGTGATGAACTCGCTACAATCAATCGGCTACATAAAACGGCACCTCTGTGAATGAAATTTTTGAATGGGAACATTGCACAATTGCTTTTTATAGAGCATACCGCTTATATAAATGTAGGCTAAACAAAATAGTTATTTCGTTATGTGAATTAATATAGCATTCTGTTTATGCCATACAATGAGAAAATACGTTCATAATTAGCCTCAGTTCTAGAGTATATGTCGAGGATATGTTTATAACTTCATTTTAACCACTTATGTAAGCAATTATGTAAATTTTTGATCCCCAAAAGTTTGCAACAGTCATTGGTATACGTTAAACCATTGTTTGAATTTTGCATTCCCTCAAATTAGAAAATTTGCCCAATTCTATTGGCATTAAATTTTCCCGCTGCATATTTATAGCAAGAAATCTAGGTCAAAAGTGATCGTAGACAGCTACACCGAAAAACACTGATTCTTCTAAGAAAAAGTGTTTAAATAAACACAGGCTTCATCTACATACAGAACAATGTTAACTTTCTTTTGGCAAGCTGACATGCTTTATTCAACAGGAGGAATTTCAATAAGTTTTGTCTGGTTGAAAATATAAACATGACGTGAACTTAATTTTATCTGATGGAAATTTGATGTATGTTTTAGTTTTTTTATCATGTTTGTCTGCACTATTTAATCTTTAACAATCATTCATTCAAATCAATGAAAGCTGTTTACTAAATAGTAAGCTGTTTAACTAACTATATAGCAGGGTACACTTGATATGGGTAAGCAACATTATATTGTCAACAATTATTTCTAGGGTATCAGTGGATAACTATAATAAATTATTTAAATGGAGAGTTAAAGTACTGGTATTAATAATAAACATTGGACATTACACATATCATAGTTTCCTTCTGAGTTATTTTCTGAACCCTCATGTTTTAATGTTTTAGACCTAGAATATGTGACTCCACTACAACATGCTTATCTGTCTCTATACTTCGTTTGTTATGAAATAAAGCAGAAACTTAAACTTTCTATAACCAAGTGTGTTCTCATATCAATCAATTTTGATAAAAAATCAATGAGCCATTTTGACCAAACCATGCAGCTTAATAAATCAAGCAGAAAACAATAGACCAATCTGGGTTTTGCACCGATAGTTTAAACTCCTACCCAGCTATTGTTAAAAGATTCACTTCCATTAATCCAAAATCACAAACAGTACCACAAAAATGTCATGCTCATTTGTATGCATTTGTATGAATTAGTTTAACCACTAAACACATGCTTTACAAGTGCGATGATTGGATAATATTGCGAATTAATTTGAATATGATAGACATTTGTGGAAGCATCTATATATTATTATAATGACTCAACACTTTTAATAATATCTTGCTCTATTGTCAAATAAAATGTTTTGAACTGTGAACCATTAGAATCACCAGGCAGAAACATAAAAGTACTGTATAATATGATATGGGATCATCAAAACAGCTACCCAATATCATCCGTATAAACATTGCTTTAAGTATTCACTTTCTTCCAATAAACAACCCAGAGCATATTCAGATTACTCGTAACACTGGTGAATTCAATAAACAACAAAAAGAAATGCTCAAACACCGACAAAACACCGACATATGTATCTCCTGTAGTATAACCTCTTCACGATATATTAACAAGAAATGTCTTTGGGCAGCGCTTGACTATTCAACCGCTTTGTCAGTTTGTTTGTTTTTTGGATTTCTCGCAGTTTTTAACAGTATTTCAGTCATATCACGGCGGTCAGTTAACCTAACGACACTTTTCCTGGGCAAGCTTAGCCGCTCTAAGTGGTTTACCAGTACTAAGTACATACTCATGCCAGTAATCGACAACTGCCCTACTTGAATCAGAGGTTGGGGGAGAATGGCCGTAGAAATAATTTCCTGACCAATCCCCAAACAAGTTATGTGGCCGGGCTGGGATTCAAACTCACGATCCCCGGATTGACAGTCCAGGGCTCTACCAGCTGAGCTAGCCGGGCCCGGCAAACCGCTTTGTCAGTGTTATTAGCCTTTATCACTACAAAAAGGGGAATTATTAGGCTAAAATGCTGGTCACAGTTATGTGCCTTGGCCAGTGACCTTATATAATGACCCTGAAGACATGTTTGAAGCATTAATTGAATATCGTTAGCAGATACTGAGATATGAAGTTGTTGCACACAAACTTTAACCTGAAATTTCTAAGTACAAAAAGGGGAATAATTCTGCCAAATTGCAGGTCAGAGTTATGGGCCTTGTTCAGTGACCTTTCGTAATGACCCTGAAGTTATGTGTGAAGTTTCAGTTGAATATCTGTAGTAGTTATAGAGATATGGAATTGTTGCAAGCAAACTTTAACCTGAATTTATAAGTACAAGGGGCATAATTCTGCTAAATTGCAGGTCATAGTTTTGGGCCTTGGTCAGAAACCTCAAATAATGACCCCAAACTCACATGTGAAGTTTCAACCGAATATCTGTAGAAGTTACAGAGATATGGACTTGTTGCACGCAAACCTTAACAAGAGCATTACGCCAACGCCAATGAACGGGTGAGTAGTATAGCTCAAACCATTTGTGCGATACGGAAACTAAATAAAAGGAAGCCTATGTATATGAGCCCAGCCAACGGCCACAGACCATTTGAAATTCTTCACTTTATGCTAAATACTGTGGAATCACTAATTTTCGTGGACGTCGAATTTTCGCACATTTTCAGCTCCCGCCATTGCGTGAATTTATGACAAATACGAATATTTACCGAATAAATAATTAAAACACCAGCAGAGATAATGCGTTCATTCGTATGTACGTAGGCAGTCTTTCATAAACATATGCAGGTATATGTTAATGTCGTGATTTGAAAGTTTAATAAATAATGTTCCTGGTTTAAATTATACCATTTATAAGTATTATCTGTTTGAAGAAATAACGCATTGATTACTATCAGAAAATTACTTTTGTATAAAACAGGTAATGTGCACTAGTTAACAGTTAGTTTTCAGTAAAGAATAAGCAAACCCGATGTGCAGCCTCTGTTTAAGTCGGCATTCAATTAAACAAAAAGTTGCCAGTTTTACACGGCTTAAAATATCTATGGTTTCGCTGAATGATGCGGCCCATATATTCTAGAAGTGTAGAAGTGGACGCCTGTTATCAATTTAGAGTTTAATCCATTACTGATACATATGTTTATTGCAAAACCCAAGCTGTCATAATAGGACCACATATTAGTGTTCTGCCTGGTCAGGTGTTACACCGATCAATCGTAGCAAAATTTGAAAGTTGAAAAAAGGGAAATCACTCGAGTAAAATCCTTCATAGAGTTACCTCCAGGGCTCAAATTTAACTTTGTTCCCCAATTGCAAATTTTCTTGCCTAATATTTCAACTGGCAAAAATTAGTTTCTTCTGGCAATTTCATCGAGTAATAGCAAAATCAACTAAATGTCTTTTTTTTGGTAAAAATGTTTATTATTAACTTTTAACTGGGTTCAAAGGCATTCAAAAACAAATTCGACATTTTTGTTTAAACTTGAGCTGCACAGGAAAGACTTAACATTTTTTAGCATTACATTGTCATAAATTTGCCTGTTGAAATATGCACCAGTCTCCGCGGTGTAGATCTAGAGTCAAGACGGCCCAATTCCTGATGGACCAAGTCACATAGTGGCCCATATCATTGACAAACCAGACGATGACCCAAATTTCAAATTGATAGATTAATTGTTGGTTCAGTTTGTGTGTTTTATAATTGTATTCATGGTTGATGACCAAAAATATGTCATTCTAAATTTTAATACAATAAGGCCATTCTGTTTTATTACTTTGTTAAGTGTAGGTTTTGAGCTCCGTCAGCCGGAAAAAAAATTGATAAGAGTTAAAAGCGCTAATGACCGAGCGTCTAGTCAATCTGATCATTGATATTTACTTTTGCTACCAACACGATTGTGCATTTTCTTGTTTTTCCGGATATTTTATATGCGATTTTAATAAACAAAGATAGTGCCAATAATATTGGTGTTGTTTAACCCTTTGTATACAATAGTTGTCACCCTTTATTCCAACATTGCCATGGTACAGTTTTGTCAATCAAACACATTTTACAAGGTTCGCCCGGGCTTTCCTTCCTTACTGCATGGCGTGGTGGCAGTAGACCACGCATATTCAGGACTCCAAAATCTGTATATACCGCAACAATACCATACATGTTAGGAAAGGAACTTTTTTCAGATGTGAACGACGAGACGGTAGCTGTTTAATCTGTGCGTCTTTTTTTTTTCACACATAAACCACCCGGTCAATCAGTATCTCAGTGGCTACTCAACGAGTCCCTAAGCAGAGGCGTATCACTGAGAATGAAAGTATTGTGTGGCCAGTTTTGAACCCATGGGCATCATATGAAGCAATCTTTGTAGAGGACCACTGGGCCTTGCGGTTTCAGAAAATAAGATTTTTAAAGTCATTTTGCTATTTAAGTCTATATAAACATCGAGACCCCCAGGGTGTGGCCAGTTTTTACCCCAGGGACATCATTTGAACAATCTTTGTAGAAGACCACTAACAATGTTACATACCAAATATGAAAACTCTAGGCCTTAAAGTTTCAGATGAAAAGATTTTTAAAGTCATTTTGCTATTTAAGTCTATATAAACATGTGAGCCCCGGGGTGTGGCAGGTTTTGACCCCAGGGGCATTATTTGAACAACCTTTGTAGAGGGCCACTATACAATGTTACATACCAAATATGAAAGCTCTAGGCCTTGAGGTTTTAGAGAAGATTCATTTTGCTATGCTAGTCTATATAAACCATGTGACCCCCAACGCGTGGCCTCCTTTGTACCCAGAGGCATCATTTGAACAATCTATGTAGAGGATATTACGTATTAAATATTAAAACTCTAAGCCTTGTGGTTTCAGAGAAGATCATTTGTAAAGTTTTCAGTTTTTAAATCTATTTTTAGCTCTTATGAACTACACATGCAGCGGACCGGAATGATTTGAACAATTTTGAAAGATGGTCACCCAAAGATCATTCTTGTAAAGTTTGGAGAAAATCTGCCCAGCCATTTAGGAGGAGATGTTCTTTGAATTAAAATGTTGACTCGAGACGCACAACGGACAAAAGGCGATCCTTAACGCTCACCATGTATATTTACATGTACACTTAAAATCTTAAATCTTAAAGTCAGATCATTTTAATAACCTAACACAGTTACGGACATTATTATAGACATTGACACTGAAAGTGTAATTGTGCAGATTTGCTGGCAAAAAGGACAGACTTTTTAATTGCAGGGCAAGTATTTGTTTGATGTTTCAGCTCCACTTGAGAGTTAAATGTTCAAAGTAAAGGGGTTTTTGTCAATCAGTTATCCTAAAATGTAGATCTTCATTACTTTATAAGTAAAATGTATCAAAGATTGCTCAAAATACACCAATTTCACTTTTTTTTATAAAAATATATATAGTAGGGTAAGGTATGGGGTGCCTGCATAACCGAAGCAATATTGCGAATCCGCATGAATATAGGGCTAGCTACGACCCTGAAATTGCGTCAATGATATGCTCCCCCAAAACTTTTCAAGGAGCATATAACGATGCAAATTTGACCACTGTGCAACCATACAAGAGGATAAACTTAAGTTTTACAAGGCTAATGCACTCCCAGTTGAGCTAAATGCCTTTAAAAAATTTAATCCATGAGGTAAATTACCCAATCTCAGCAATTTTTATTGGTGTTACTTTTGGGTTCTTTGAGGAAATTACTTTTTTGGAGGGCACAAAAAAGCCTGCTATGCAGACAATGAAGGACTTTAACATGGGGCATTTGTTTTTGCAAAACCAGTGCGCTCTTCCTCTAATATAACCATGATTTTTTAAGTACTAGTATATCTAAGCAGTTCACCAAATCTATGCCACCAATGAAATGTACAACATGATCTCATCTTACACAATGGTTAATGTGTTGTGTCACCTAGGCACCCATTTATGAGACAAACATACTGGGAAGATATCATGTTGTAAGATTAATCATGACAGGGTTACAAACTTAAAATGTAATCTAGAAGCCTAAATTATTCATTTCCAACATTTGTGTCATTTTATACCACCTTAGTTGATTAAAATAGCCAAATCCTGCTTCAACGTGATAAACATTTCATTTTATACTTAAAGGGAATATGTCAACAAAAACGTGATCCCTTTCAGCAATTTTAATGTTATTATGTTCAAGAAATCAGCAATATGAAGGCGTATACAATATAATGTATGAATAATTTGCTACATTATGAGAATTTTGATAAAAAACAATAAAGAAAAATACTTTAAAAAAACAACCTGAGTGGGTATCAAACTCACGAAGACGGAGTCATAAGAACAAATGACAGTAGACCGCTGTAACCAACTGCGCTATTATGACTTGTGAAAATTAATGGGCATACTATGATTACGTAAGATACCCGCAAATATGACGTCAAAGTGTAAACAATAAAAGGGCCAAACAAACACAACCCAAATTATATAATGATTTTTTCTCAAAATGCATAAACTCTTTCAGTTATATATACATTATTTTAACGTTTATTATATGCTGATATTAATACTAAATTTTCATACTTTGTTCTGCAATTGCCCCTTTGGGGCCCTTTTTATTGACATAGTCCCTTCAAAACACACTTCATTAAAGTAGGCAGAACAAACCTGTTATAAAAGATATGAAACTCCAAAATGGGTCAGCAGTATCAACCCTTATTTACACATTAAAGTCCACATTTCTGGCAAATTACCAGACAACACAACCCTTGTACTATTGAGAGGTGGGCACTATAGCCACAACGCTGAAGTATTAGGCACTTGGAAAGTTCTTTGCACTACTTAATACATTGGACGTATGTTTTGTAAACAACGGAACTCTGGAAGTTAAATCGACCAATGGGCTAAATGGCCCACAGACTGTAGAAATTTTACAAAAACCTAATAAATATAAATAGCTTGAATTGTCTCGAGAAGCTTTTGAAATCGATTTGAAAAAAATGTTTTGTTATGAGTAAATCAGTATGATTTGAACTTTGGTTAATGTGATTCCAGTCAGTTTTGTTTATTGACCCTTGCAGTGCTGACACCGGATATATCCTGTCAAGCTATAGGTAACCTGGCCCATGCTTAGACCAGATATTTCCGTCAAATCTTGTATCCGATCTGATTGTCCATACTAAACCAACCAATTTCAATTCAAATCTCCTTTATATATGTATAAATGATTTGTCATAAAACTGTTAAATATAGACACAGTGTTTGATGGTGTTGAATCATCGTGTAAATTGATCATAGCATCAGGAGTGCTGTAATACTGTGAACTGTAGATCTAATGTCAAACATTATCACCAAATGTCTTTCCTTTATTCTTATTGTATTTAAATATTAGGCACATGCACTGACATTAACAATTACAATGGCATTAAACAAATACAACTCTACTGTACTTCAAGTGATGCCTCATAAATACACAAAAACAAGCCAGTAAAAAGGAAACATAAATCGAATCGAAATATTTAACAATAAATGATGTTTGAAATAAAAATCAAATCAGGTCACTGCTAAATCGTTGCAGCTCTATATTGACAAGACTATATCATTTGATGATTTGAAAAACAATTTAAACAATTCATTTTAAGATTACACAAAATCCCCAAGGCATGGTTTGATTTATATGGGAATATTTTCAATTCATTCATAATCAACTTCAGACAATTAAATATACTTTAATAGATAATGTCAATAATTAATTGGTCATATTTGGAAGGATGCCAAATAAGTCAAGATAAGATTCTTATTCACATTTTCTTGTTTTTCGTTTTTTTTTTTAAATAAAAGCGAAAATATGATGTTAAACATCTAACTACTTGGCTATTTGGAAGAACTAATCACATGACCTTTTGGTCACATTTAGTTCATAGAATACAAGACCAATAATGGACCTCAGATCTAAAGAAGATTACAAAGCTTGCAATGTTGCAATGGCACTCAGGGGTGCGGAAATCCTATGTCCCACCGCCGCAGGTAATTTTACTGTTGGACAAGTAAATTTTTCCTGTCTACTTGTCCCTGGTAGACACGTACAATTTCAGGATGTGAATGATGTACTAGTTGGAAGTTAGTAACAAATATTTTCATATTATCATATACTTAAATAACGAATTGTGTTTTATTTATTATTTAAGAAAATAACATATCATAAAGGAAGACTGGAATAAAACTATATTTTTGTTTGGACACCTTACGGTTGATTGCAGATTGTTTCAATAAACTTGTCCATGGACTAGTCAACAATCTTCATATTTCCACACCCCTGTTGCACAGATGACTGTCAGTAATGGGTTTTCTACTATTTGCTATGAAGATAAAAGAAACATTTCCAATTATCTTGATAATTTGACCACAATATATAATTTTATGAGTTTGCTGTACCAAACCAATATCATGTTAACTAGTTGTTTCGCTGTTACTAATAAAGATAATCAAGCTTTCAAGCAAGCAAATCATGTGGCAGTTCCTACAGTCTCTAATATTTATGAATACTGTTTCTCTTCTGTCAGCCATAATAACACAACTGACAAACATTTCATTATTGTGCATCTAATTGTTTATACTTAATACATGTTTTATAATTAACATCAACTGCACGAGTGGCAAATATTGTTCTAATTACTAAAATGTGCATGCCAGTAACAACAGTGTACCTGTATATCATCCAAGATAATATTTCATTGTCTTTTTCAACAATTAGTGAACACTTTAAAGCTACCAGAAGTTCCATGAGCTGTCAGCCTTTATAACCTTTTTACCTTAAATGTTTGCTTATTTGCTGAAGATGATACAGATTTGCGCAAATCAAAACAAATAATAACAAGAAGTGCATGTGCTCGCAATTTCACGCAAAGTGACAGTCAAAACAGGTAATGATTTTTTAACTATACAACTTATACACACAATATTAAATTATTCAAATAATAACAAAATAATTAAATAAATTATATTTGATGAATGTCATAATATTACAAGAACATTGATTCTTGAAATTTATATTTTCAAACAAAAACTGTCTTGTTTACATCCTCAGCTGATTTTACCAGATAATCGGCCAAACAATGTCATGGATTGTGTGTATATTGTATAAGAGCTACACATCTGTCTGTTATGTTTTATGGAATAATTTTATATGCATCATGCTTACAGTAACGTTGTACCAACTTACTGGAAACTGTAACACATTTCAAGAAAAGCATAACAAGCGTTACATTTAGTCTTTCTAACTGAAATGCATGATTTATGAATGTATATTTGCCCACTTTTTTTAGAATTGACTCGTTTTTTAAACATCAAAAGTATCAATAACTGCAACATATTAGCACTGGAATACATATGCCAGCTGGATAATCTAAAACAAAATCAACAAAACAAAATGCAACAATTATTATAACAGCATGTTGTAAATAGTAAATTCACCCCCAAAAAACAATTTTCTTTTAATGTTATGTTGATTTTTTCTCAAGATAAAACCAGTTGTTGTTGTTTATTCATAATTTACATTATTACAATATATACAACCCATTCTTCCCATAAGAATGAAATGTTCTGTTGGATATATGTCTCGGATACTTAAAATGTTGAACAGTACTCTTTCAATTCCAACAATGTGAAGTTTGGGCGTCTGTGTTATACATTATTTGACATTAGCCAAGTCCAACATTTTTTGGAAAAATATACTGAAACATTAATTAATACTCAATTGTGTCGAGGTTATTAATATTTTTTATGCTGTTATTTCTTTCAATGATAGTTGAATGCAAAGAGTCCTTGTCGTGTGCACTGAACATGTTATATGAATAGCTTAATATTCTAGATAAAAAATAAGACAAACAAAATAAAACGGTAAACTATTTCAAAACTTTTAACAATGTAGTAAATGTTGTAACCATGGCCACACAGTTTGCTTGCTTCTTCATAAACACAACTCTTAATACATGATTCTATTTCACAATAGATTGTATTTTTTAAATAAAAGCAATAGTGCATTAGGTGCTTCCTGATGCATTGTATTAGGATTGTTCTATTTCAATATTTGTATGGTGTAAGTAAAATGTTGCTGTTAGGTGGTGTAGTTTATCTGTATCTCACCAAAGGATGTCGTTTTGTGTTTATTTGTTTAAATGACATTTCTTTATCTATCAATATTTAATTCTTAAAGAACATATTAGCTATGAATAAAAAGAAACAAAAACCATAAAAAGTGTTCTTTTTAGTTATTTTTATTGTTACCATTGTAACCATAGTAACTGATTGATAGTAAAGTTTCTTTTTTTCATCAGTTTCATCATATACCCATTCTACAGTTCAATGTTTGTGTAAATTATACATGTTATGTTAATTTAACAGCACTTTTAGTACACCCATAGTATTATTTATGTTTGTCATAAAACAATTCAGCACTGGCAAATAATACAGTTGAAATCAATTCAGCACTGCAAGGGTTAATATTGTGTTTTACTAGATTTTCCGCTGGATTGTGTAAAAAAGCCTGTGGCTTACAGAGAAACTATCAAGTCCTTTTCCTGGGTAGAACCAGTACTTTGTCTCTTGATAAAGATCATTCGAAAGGCTCCCCAAGTCGGGATTGAACTTGCAACCTCCAAATTGCAATATGCATTACACCACTGCAACTCTGCGTTAATTAGAAATTTGATGTTTTATTCTAACCTTGCTATTTTGGAATTATCTATCAAATTATCGCTATTTCGAACCCATTATTCGGGTCCCAACACATGTTTTTAGTGCATTATATCAACTGTAAATTCGAAGTATGAATCATGAAGATCGAAATCAATTTTCACACCATTATTGTTATTATCAACATTTGTCTCTGCTTGATTTTCACACGTTTATGGGGTGAGTAATCGATTAAATGGAACTGTAAGTATGTTTGTATAATTATACATTGGCAAGCTATTGCAGCAACAAGCAACGGAGTTCAAGCATTTATTAGGTTTTTCGTATTTAAGTTGGATTTACGTTTTCATGTCATCTGTTTGCATATAATTGCACCAGATTCAAAATAAAATTACTTGACTGGTGCAATAAGAAATTTAAAAAAACATCACTAGTATACATCTTTGCAATTTTAGAAGTGATTCATATTAAATGAATCTAGAAATGTATTATTCGATTAAACATTATTTCAAAGTATTTTTATCCGTCCTGACGACTTCCAAATAATGTTGTTTGGCTGCGATTCGCATGATCACATTTCGACTGTAGCTACATAGTTGTTTCTGAACAAATATGCTGCATAATGCTTTCTTAAATTGATGTAGAAATTTATCAGTATGCATACATATTAAAATATACTGAACCAAGAAAGGAACTTTCATAAAGTACATGCCAAATTGTCACCTTTTCGTTAGAGATGTACACACATAAATGCACATGGTTATTGAACTTTGAAAAATCCGCCGGTTCATTCCAGTAGATTCAAACGATAAACTTACACAACAACCCGAAGATTTCTGTCAAATCTATTCAAACATAAAAATATTATTTACATTCAAACTCAGCAAAAGTTTCTGTTTTGGTCTAGTATAGTTTAAATATTTATTGATAGATAAACCAAACAAACAAATCAACTTGGCATTGATAATTCTTACAATTTCTAAGAAATTCTTTACTTAATGTATGTTGATCAGCAACATAATTTGAAGTATATTGGTATAGGAACACCCAAGAAGCATTTATGTGAAATTATTTTGAAATCCAACCAGTGATTTCTGACAAGAAGTTTTCAATATAGCCATATAAGGAAACAGGCCCTGACACCTGGTGGCCATGTTTCTTAACAAATCTGAAGTATTTTGGTATAGCACCACCCAAGAAACATTTATGTGAAATTATTTTAAAATCCAACCAGTGATTTCTGACAAGAAGATTTTTTAAGTTTTCAATATAGCCATATAAGGAAACAGGCCCTGACATCTGGTGTTCATGTTTTTTAACAAATCAAAATAAGTATTTTTCTAGAGGACTGCCAAATAAAATGTCTGTGAAATTATTTCCAAATCTAACCAGTGGTTTCTGACAAGAAGATTTTAAAGTGTACAATATAACCATATAAATAAAAAGGCCCCGCCTGCCTGGTCGCCATTTTTTACCAAATCAAAATAATTTGAAGTATTTTGGTACAGAACTACCCAAGGAACAAATCTGTGAAATTATTTCCAAATACTAGCAGCGGTTTCTGAAAAGTTAAAAAGTTTTCTACATAGCCATATAAGGAAAAATGCCCCGCTCCCACTGGCAGCCATGTTTTTTTAACAAATCAAAATAATTTTAAGTATTTTGCTAGAGGACCACCCAAGGAACATTTCTGTAAATTATTTGGAAATCCAACCGGTGGTTTCTGACAAGAAGATTTTATTTTCAATAAAGCCATATACCCTGTGTCCATGTTTTTGAACAAATCAAAATAATTTGAAGTATTTTGGTGAGGACCACCCAAGGAACATTCGTAACAAATTCGGTCAATTTCCACCAAGCGCTTTCAGAGAAGAAGATTTTGTAAGAAATTGTTGACAACAGACTAAGACGACGGACGACAACTACTGACAACGGACAACAACTGACCACAAAAGCTTACCCATGAGCACTTCATGCTCAGGTGGGCTAAAAAGCCCAGTTTTAGGTCTAGAATATCTGTAGCAGATATAGAGATATGAAGTGTTACACGCAAACTTTAACCTGAAATTTCTAAGTACAAAAAGGAGATTAATTCTGCTAAATTGCAGGTCAGAGTTATAGGCCTTGGTCAGTGACCTTTTATATTGCCCTTAAGTCATGAATGAAGTTTCAATTTAATATCTGTAGTAGTTTTTGAGATATGGAGTTTTTGCCAGCAAACTTGAACCTATTCAGTATTTCAAGTACAAAAAGGGACATAATTCTGCTAAATTGCATGTCAGAGTTATGGGCCTTGGTCAGTGACCTCACATAATGACCCCAAACGTATGTGTGAAGTTTCAATTTAACTTCTATAGTAGTTACACAGACATGGACTCAAACCTTAACCAGAGCATTACGCAAACGCCGACGAACAGGTGAGTAGTATAGCTCAAATACCTCGGTGAATAATCTAGCTAAAAAAGAACCTGATATTATGAAACAAATGGCTGAAATAAAGATTGAATATATGACTAAGAATTAATGTGATTTATATGCAAACAACTTAAACCGGATAGCAGCTTTCATGCCACATTAAAAACACCTAGATCAAATATCACAGCTAAAATTTGAAATATTTGCCTTCATGGAGAAATAATTATACATCATTTGTCAGTCCTGTGAAATATTTGCTGTGATAAAATGCAGTCCATAATATCCGTTTAAATTTTCGTGGAATAGATGAATAAAGAAAAGAAAATAAACAAAATTTTAAAATCTAATCAGTTAAAACCATACAAATGGGTTCATAACTGTGATTAATTATTCTGAGTTTAAAATCAATACCCCTTTTAATAATTGTGAAATTTGACCTAAAGCAAAAATTTTTGAAAAATGGGCAATTACTGAAACGAAATGCTGGATAGAGTTATTTCCTTTGTCAACCGCTGTAAATTTATCACTGTGATGAAGTAATTTAAGTTTCAAGTTAATACCTCATAAACGTATTGAGAACTTTGACATAAAGTGAAAATTTTAAGTTGAAAAGTAAGGTCATCACTCCAACAAAATCCTTGAAGAGTTACCTCCTCATGTCTGCAGAATGGGGCCAGCACCATAAAAAGTGTCTTGAATTTCAATTTAATGTCTGTGATAGTTATTAAGAAATTTTAAATTAAACAAAAAATGTAAAAAATATTCTAAGTTTTAAGTCCAAACAAGGTCAGATAACTCTGGAATTACAAATCAGAGGGTTGTCTGTCTAGTTGCAATGGACAACCCTTTTGATAGTGAAAAGTATTGAAAGTTTCAAATGGATACCTTTGATGGACTCTGACAAACAAGAAGATTTAAAAAAAATTCCATACAGCCATATAAGGAAAACTCCCCCTCCCCCTAGCGGCCACGTTTTTAACAAATCAAAATGACTTGAAGGAATTTGGTAGAGGGTCACCCAAGGAGCATTTCTGTGAAAACTATTTTCAAATCCAGCCAGTGGTTTCTGACAAAAAGATTTTTTAAGTTTTCCAGTTTTAAGCTTTTGGTTGCCATGACACCAGAGTTTTCAATATATTTTAATAAACTGAAGGAATGTGGTAAAGGACCATCCAAGGAACATTCCTGCCAAGTTGGTTAAAATCCGCCTTGTGGGTTTAGAGAAGAAGTTGTTTGAAGTAAAATGTGGGCGCCGGGCGAAAGACGATGGACGCCGGACACAGACTGACCACAATAGCTAAAAACTAAACCAAGAAACTTAACCAAAAAACTTAACCAAACTAGACATGTGTCTGTAGGACACAGATGCCCCCACATTCCGCTGGATGTCACAAAACTCTGCTGATGTCGGAAAAATGCTACAAAATACCCAGGTGCACAAGTTCACAATCATGCTGATGAATATATTTATACAGTTTCATCAGTTTAGCAGTTTAAATTTTTGAGTTACACGCGACACAAGTCCAAAAATGTATTTGCTAAAAAAAGGGTCATAACTCCACTGATGGCGTCAAAAACTGCACCAAAATACACAGGTGCACAAGTTCACATGATGATTAATATGTATATAAAGTTTCATCACTCTAGCAGTAATAATTTTTGAGTTGTGCGTGACACAAGTCCAAAAATGTCATTTTTGCTAAAAAAGGGCCATAACTTTACTGATGTCAGAAAAAAACTGCACCAAAATACCCAGGTGCACAAGTTCACATACTGATTAATATGTTGATAAAGTTCAATCACTCTAGCAATAATATTTTTTGAGTTACACGTGACCAAAGTCCAAACATTTCATTTTTTTTTTGCTAAAAAAGGGCCATAACTCAGCTGATGTCGGAAAAACACTGCAACAAAATACCAGGTGCACAAGTTCACATACTGATTTATATGTTTATAAAGTTTCAGCTCTCTAGCATTAATACTTTTCGAGTTACAAGCGACAAAAGTCCAAAAATATCATTTTTTCTAAAACAGGGCCTTAACTTAACTGAGCTGTTGTCAGAAAAAACTTCACCAAAATATCCAGGTGTACAAGTTCACATGCTGATTAATATGTTGATAAAGTTCAATCACTCTAGTAGAAATACTTTTTTGAGTTAGGAGCGACACAAGTCCAACAAGAGGCCAAATGGCCTTGGGTCGCTCGTCTGAGTTCCTAATCTAACAATTTTCCATGTGTTAAGATTTTTATACGGATATGGATATACTGATACGGACTGATGGAAATGTGGCCTTAATCATCATGGTTTGAAAAACTTAAGTGACAAAAGACATTCAAAATTTGGGAAGTACATATTGAAATTGAAGAATATACTAGATGCCTGTTGGCAACATGTCATGCCAATGTGAAGACTGCAAGTTATATTGTAATTATTTAAAAATTACAGTATGACGTTGACCTTCGAGCTCGGGACACAGGTCTTGCGTGCGACACGTCGTCTCCAAATGGTGAACAGTTGTGGCAAGTTATTTTAAAATTGCCCGATAAATGATGAAGTTACAGTTTGCACAAGCTATATTATGCCCATATTTGACCATTGACCTGTAGGTGTGATCTTTTTGACCCCACATGACCCAGATTCGAACTCGGCCGAGATACCATTGGGAAAAATGTTCTGACCAAGTTTCACAGTCCGCAAAGGCTAATCCAGGACGACACTTTCTACCTACAGTGGATTTATGTTTAGAAGTGACCAGAAAACACCATAAAAGCGGAAAGTGCCAGCCTGGATTAGCCTGTGTAGTCATGTACGGGATGACACTTTACGCACATGCATTAAGTCCGGTTTTCCCACGACGTGCCTCAAATAATTATTATACCTTACTTCGTTTTCACATTGTAAAATCCCATATACCCATCCCTGCCTAATTTTAATATGTCATTTCGCTGGAAAGTAATATACACCGAGCGGGATATAATTTTTAATATACCCCGCGCGTGATATAAACCATGTGAGCCCTATGTTGTGTGCCCAGCTTAGACCCCAGGGACATCATTTGAACAATCTTTATACAGGGCCACTACACAATGTTACATACCAAATATAAAACCTCTAGACCTTAAACTTCCAGGAGAACATTTTAAAAGTCATTTTGCTATTTAAGTCTATATAAACCATGTGACCACGGGCGTGTGGCCAGTTTTGACCCCAGGGGCATCACTTGAACAATATTTGTAGAGGACCACTATACAATATTACATACCAAACATGAAACCTCTGGGCCTTGCGGTTTCAGAGAAGATTTAAAAGTCATTTTGCCATTAAAGCCTATAACAACCATGTGACCCCCAGGGATGTGGCCAGTTTTTACCCCAGGGGCATCATTTAACAATCTTTGTAGAGGACCACTACACAATGTTACATAGCAAATATGAAACCTCTGGGCCTTGCAAATTCAGAGATTTTTAAAGTCATTTCGTTATGTAAATCTATATATACGATGTGACCCCCGGGGTGTGGCCAGTTTTCACCCCAGGGGTATTATTTGAACAATATTTGTAGAGGACCACTATACAATGTTAAATACCAAATATAACCTCTGGGCCTTGCAGTTTCAGAGGAGAAGATTTTTAAAGTCATTTTGCTATTCAAGTCTATATAAACCATGTGACGCCCGGGGTGTGGCCAGTTTTCACCCCAGGGGCATCATTTGAACAATCTTTGTACAGAACCACTATACAATTTTCCATACCAAATATGAAACCTCTGGACCTTACAGTTTCAGAGGAGAAGATTTTTAAAGTCATTTTGCCATTCAAGTCTATATAAACCATGTGACCCGGGGGTGTGACCAGTTTTGACCCCAGGGGCATCATTTGAACAATCTTTGTAGAGGACCACTTTACAATGTTACGTACCAAATATGAAACCTCTAGGCCTTGCGGTTTCAGAGAAGATTTTTCATTTTGCTATTTAAATCTATATAAACCAAGTGAGCAACGGGGTGTGGCCAGTTTTGACCCCAGGGGCATCATTTGAACAATCTTTAATCTTTGTAGGATACCACTATACCAAGTTACACACCAAATATGAAACCCTGGGGCCTTGCAGTTTCAGGAAAAGATTTTTAAAGTCATTTTGCTATTTAAGTCTGTATAAACCATGTGTGCCCCATGGTGTGGCCAGTTTTTACCCCAGGGGCATCATTTGAACAATCTTTGTAAAGGACCACTTAAGAATGTTGCATACCAAATATGAAACACTTGGGTATTGCGGTTTCAGAGAATAATATTTGTAAAGTCATTGTTCTATTCAAGTCTATATAAACCATGTGACCCCCGGGACGTGGCCAGTTTTGACACCAAGGGCATCATTTGTACAATCTTTGTAGAGGACCACTATACAATGTTACATAGCAAATATGAAATCTCTGGGCCTTCAATTTCAGAAGAGAAGATTTTAAAAGTAATTTGCTATTCAAGTCTATATAAACCATGTGACCCCGGGGTGTGGCCACTAGAGGATGTCAGATATCAAATATGACAGCTCCAAGCCTTGTGGTTTCAGAGAAATGTTTTAAAGCGTTCTGTTTTTAAATCTATTTTTAGCTCTGGTGACCTACATATGTAGCGGACCGAAACGATTTGAACAACTTGGAAAGAGGGTCACCCAAAGATCATTCCTGTGAAGTTTCAAGAAAATCTGCCGAGCTGTTTTGGGAGGAGATGTCCATTATATTACATGTTGACGCACGACGCACGACGGACAAAAGGGGATCAAAAAATATACCCTGTGCGAGATACGCATTTGATTATTAAAATAAGCATATTGAGGCTAAAACGGATGGAAAATAAACAAATCAATTAGGTTTGAAAATGTGGAAACAAATTATAATCTGCAACAAATGGTTAAAACAAGAGATGTTTGTAAAACATGTATGCCCCCCGACTTGCAGCCAAGTTGTGAATATGTGCAATCCCAAGCGAGGTCTCAATATAAGGTATCTATGTATGAAGTTTCATAAAAAGATCTCGATGCTTCCTCAAGTTATTAGGCCGAGACCGTTTTTCTATTTTTAGTAATGGTGACCTTGACCCCACCCACCCCATATAAAATCCAAAGAGAGGTCCAATACAAGGTATCTATGTATGAAGTTTCATCTCAATGCTTGTCAAGTTATGGAGCGAAAACCGTTTTTCTATTTTAGTAACGGTGACCTTGACTTCATCAACCACATATGCAATCCCAAGAGAGGTCTCAATATAAGATATCTATGTATGAAGTTTCATCAAAATCTCTCATTGCATTCTCAAGTTATTAAGCGGAAACCATTTTCCATTTTTAGTCACTCTCACCTTGACCTTGACCACACCCACCCCATATGCAATCTCAAGCAAGGCTTCGGTATAAGGTATATATGTATGAAATTTTATTAAAATATCTCGATGCGTTCTCAAGTTATTTAGCATTTTATTTTTAGTTATGGTGACCGTGATCTTGACCCCACATACCCCATATGCAATCCCAAGCGAGGTCTCGATATATGGTAACTACGCAAGTTTCATTAAAATATCTCGATGCTTTCTCAAGTTATTGAGCAGAAACCGTTTTGACCTTGACCCCACCCACCCCATATGCAATTATATTGCATTCTCAAGTTATTGAACGGAAACAGTTTTCCTATTTTTAGCAATGGTGACCTTGGCCTTTAACCTGTAAACCTCAAAATACATAGGCGTCTTCCTTTCCTCCCAAGTAACCAGCATACAAACTGATTGTATGTCAAAGTGTTCTCTAGATATCATGAGGAGACGAAATGGTCTACGGACAGACCGACCATCTGACAGACCGACTGACCAACGGACAGGTGCAAAGCAATATACCTTCACTTCTTTGAATGGGGGGCATAATAAGTAACCTTCTGAATATAATGGTTTATAGTATAAATGCATACAAAATAACAATAGGTATGGCTACCTCCAAGTTAAGATGTAATATCAAATAAAAGGAATGAAAACAAACACAATGACGGACACATTGATAAAAAAATGTTTTTATAATATGGCTTATCTCAGAAAAATTAATTCATTATACTGATAGGAAGAAACGTTTTTCTTTTGCTAGTTATTATTAATGCATACACTCAATGACCACTGATGGCTGATTAAATCCTGTTGGTTTAACTTTGTGGTTTCCACTTGACAGTCGTGTCACAATTCTAAACTGACCGATGTATAAAACAATGACATAACAAAAAAAGCTTTCTGCCTTATGACTATAACAATACTTACCATGAAGTTCAACCGTAAATGTTGGATATTTACTACAGATTTGATTTCCATTGGGACCAAGGCTATTAAGCAACTGATGAAGTAGCCAACATGTACAATATACTTGTAGATGACAACAGATATTTCAATTACACTTTACAGTCTTCACCCAACAATGCTGATAATGTGGTGGAAACTGGTCATAAATTTCAAGATGACATTTTAATACAGGATGAGAATTGAATACATACATTTATAATGTAAAGGAAGAAAATGCATCCTAATTAAACTACAACACAATAACGTTTTGAAGATGTAAAATAGGTGAAAGTTTGAAAGAAGAAAACTCCTACAGCTGTTCATTATGAAATCAAAGTTTCTCCTGAATTTGACCAGGGCAAAAATTACCATAAAAATGCATAAATATAAACTAATTTTCAATTTAATATGACTTGTTTTTTTCAGCTTTAATGATTGAACCAGATAAAATTCTATAGAAGTACTCATTTGGGGTGAACACAGATGGTTTCTAATAGGGACAATCAGTGCAATATTTTTAAGGTTACATTTTGCATTAAAATCTTCAAAATAACCAGTATGTGTATGAGTACTTTTGTTTATATTTTCACTTAAAAGGGGTGAACATATACTACATTGGATAGAAAGTATCTTCAATTTTTCAAAATTCAATTTCAAAAAGAGAAGACACTTAAAAAAACTTTAGACATATCCTTGGTGGCAGGCAAGTCAAGTCGCGACAAATTTATGAGCTATTCATAAGATGGGGAAAACTATCTTGTTACACAAATCTAGGCCTGATAAAAGAAATTCATTTCTTAAATTGACAGCCTCATCCATTACTGGCGCTGACAGCACAGTATTTTACATTACTTCAATTAAAGCAATGTTTAACATTGACATGTCAACCATCATATGAAGTAATGGGTACGCACTTAAGAACAGAATTTTAATACCCCGATGATGCGGTAAAATACCCCAACAAAGAGTTGTTTCATATGGGAAAGTATTTGTTACTCACATCATTGCATAATCATCATCAAGGTAACCAATGGTGGATTGCTCTGCAGGTAGAAAACATAATTTTGTGTTTATTGAAAAGCAACAAAGCAGAAAGCAATACACTATGGAGAGAGATTTTGTCCTCGTGCTTTATATAAATCAGCGAAAACCTTAAAAGTGTAAGTCTTTATTTACAAAGGTAAACTGCTTAAATTACTTAAAACTGGTAGCATCTAGTTCACCAAAAACAACTATTTGAAACTGATATTCATATATTTCAATGAAATTTACCCAAAAACAAATACCCAAAGGATAAATAAAAAACATTGTGTGATAAAATTAAGTCACTATTATTAAATAATTATATGTCAAGTAATCAACACACTTTTCATTTTACTGTATATTGCATTTTTTTATTTCATTAAAATCATATAGCTTATTGCATGAATCATATATACATGTATACTAAGAGGAATATAAAATCAACGACTGTTAAAAGCTCAAGTTCTATTTTGCTAATAAGTACTGCTTCCATTGTCCAAGATCATCTTGTAGTATCTTTTCTAATAAGTACTTATTGTTTCATTTTAGGGATATTTAGGGTATAATGATTACTTCGCTCATTTTTAATAAAAGGCCTTGTAAATACTGGTGTTTATTTTTCCTTATCACAGGCTAATCAAGTAACTTTAAGTATCCCCAATTCAAGAATTTACTACAAACGGAATTTACTTTACACCAATATGGAATCATGTTTAACTTGTTGATATCAAAAAATTATTAACTGTAGATGATCCAGTGTGGATAAATGATTTCAGGCCTTTAAAACCAAATGCCATTTTGATCAAAGCATACAGCTGTATTGGGTTTGTTGAAAACAATTATTATAATGACACAAAACTTTCAATTTTTCCTATAAAAAATATAGTGGCTATCACAATGAAAAGCAAGAGGCACACCAGTGCCTGTATCGCTCCACTTGCTGGATAAACACGGAGTGTCAGAAGCAAAAGGACATTGATATGCTATATCAGGAAAAAGGCCATGTTTTTTTTACAATTCAAAAAAATAAAAGTATTTTGGTCGAGAACCACCTAAGAAACATTTCTGTGACATTATTTCAAAATCCAGGCAGTGAAGATTTTCTAAATTTTAAATATAGCCATTTAAGGTAAAATGGCCCCACCTCTGTCGGCCACATTTTAAAATGGAATGGAACATTTGAGCAACTTTAGTAGAGAAGCATCTAAAAACATTACTGTGAAATTATTTCAAAATCTAACCAGTGATTTCTGACAGGAAGATTTTCAAAGTTTTCAACATGGCCATATAAGGAAAAAGGGCCCAGCCCCGTAGCGGCAATGTTTTTCAACGGAGTGGAACCATTTGTGCAACTTTAATGGAAAACCACCCAAAGAACATTTTTGTGCAATTATTTGGAAATCCATCCAGTAGTTTCTGACAAAAAGATTTTCATAGTTTTCAAAATAGCCATATAAGGCCAAAATTAAAGTTGTTTGTTTCCCCTAAAGTCTATGAAAAAGTATGGCAGGAAGGTAGGTAGTATTACTTTTTGTTTTTTTTTACTTTTTTTTCCTTCTTGACCCAACAAGCATGGATCGACATCCGCTTTAACAACTTTTTTCGTAATTGGTTATAACTTAAGTTTTATAACTTATTAAGACTAATAATAAAACAAAGACACACTTTATATTTAATAGGCAGTTTAGGTAAAACAATTTGAAAACCAAACCCAAAATTTGCAAGTTAATAAAATTCACTTCTGACATGATTTTCTATTTCCTTTTCCCATGTGGGGGTTTATTGTTCTTGGTTTTTTTTCCCAACTTAAACACACAGTGACACTGTACAAGTCGGTAGTTCTTCTGTAATGTAATTTCAACACTTGCACCAGGGAAGCCACGATGGCCACAAACATCCTTCCTTGAGTTTGAATTAAATGTGCGGGTATTAAAAAAATGTTGCATTAGAATTTTCACAATTTTTGCAGGCGGTTCCTTGGTCTAGTGGCAACGAACTGGCTTCACAATCCAGGGTTGCAGGTTAGATCCCTCACCACACCCTAACCTACTAATTCGTTTTTGGCATGAGACGTTAAACCGAGGTGTACTAGGTGCTTCACACCGGGCACAAAAAGACCCAGGGTCGCCTCTGGAACGGGGCATTATATGTATCTTGCACTATCCCTCGTAACCCAACTAACGAGTCTTCTGGGGGGCGATGTCCATATGGGAGAGAATCCCCATCCACTCGATAAAAATGTACTACACAGATACGTTTTCACAACTGGTTCCTGGTCACAACACAAAATAAAATTTAAATAAACCAGCCACAGACTTTAGGAACTTTATGATTTTAAGACATTTACTTACTGGCCGGATCCCAGTCTAGTGACTGCCTTCATAAAGAAACGTTCAATATTATTCGAAAAAAAAATTGCAAAAAAATTTAAACAAACATTTCCAAATGGCAAAAAAATGTTATGGTCGGTTTCAAAAAAACTTGGTTGGTCAGGTTAGTGGAAACAAACAACTTTTTTTATGCCCAAGGAAAAATGGCCCCACCCCCTGGCGGCTATGTTTTTCAACATAGTGGAAACATTTGAGCAACTTCAGTAGAGAACCACCCAAGGAACATTTCTGTGAAATTATTTGGAAATCTAACCAGTGATTTCTGACAAGAAAATTTTCAAAGTTTTCAATATAGTCATATAAGGAAAAAAGGCCCCTGGCGTCCATGTTTTTCAACGGAGCGGAAACCTTTGGGCAACTTTGGTAGATGACTTCCCAAGGAAATTTATGAGAAGTTACATTATAATTGGCCAACCGGTCTCAGAAGAGATGTCATTTAAAGGAAAAGTTTATGCACGCACAGACGCATACACTACAGAAGAACCGCCATGGCGTAAGCTCGCGTGGAGTTAACCATGTCCATTTATTTGACATGAGTTAGAACTTCTTTTAACAAAATTATATTCAATGTTGAGAAAAAGTTGTGTCCAGATTGCATAATAAAAGAGAACTTTAAAACTAAATTTTTTTTTACTGCACAGTAAAAAAATAATACCACATGTATATGCACATGGGCACATGGGTGGGTCTTATTGTCCCAAGTCAAAACTGAATGTACCCATTGCTGCAGGATAACCAACCTAATAAATACTATTTACAAACAACAATCGTGGATTAAATAAACAACAAAACTATTGCCCAAACACCCACCAATAGATATTTACCATATTTAAACATTTACCCAGTTTCAAAAACAAACCTGATACTATGAAACTAATGGTTGAAAAAAGAAAGACTTTATACAAATAGATGACATCAACATGTGATTAATATGCAAATCAGTTAAACCTGATAGTGAGCTTTCATGCCACAATGAAAACACTGATATCAAATTCAGCACTAAAATGTGAACTATTGGACTTTTATATCATTTTTCAGGCCTGTGACATATATACTGTGGGAAAATGTGGTCCCTCATATCTATTTGAATTTAAACTGATTAAATATATAAAGTCAGGAAAATAAATAAGACAAATCTTAAAAAGCTAGTCAGTTGATGGAAATTTAAGTATAATTCATAGGGATTTGACACGCAGTTTTTTTCAATTGAATACTGCATATGTAGCATCACATGTCACTACAAACTGCATAAATTAACATTATTATTATAATTACACTCATTTATATATCTACGATGTAATCTAGTACCAAAGGATGTAATGGGAGGAGGGTGTGCTTAAAAAATTAATTTCTCAGACAAACAGCAGACACCTGCACCTGTATGGGTGTAACAATATCACTGACCCGTATCTTGATACATTTTGCAATGTACCGCTATGTATCTCTCTTTAATAACCTTGCAAATGCATTTATTGAACTTATTATTATTGTTTAAATACTAGTATAAGCAACATATTTGCACGATAATATATAACATATTTACAAACTTTAAAAACTTTTTATTTTTCAGCGTAGCTGCCTAAGATCACTTTTAACCTAAATTTCTTGCGATAATTTTATGAAGCGGGACATTTGAATCCCAATAGCAAATTTCCTAATTTCAGGGAATGCAAACTTACAGCAATGGTTTGATGTCTACCAATAACTGTTGCATGTTTTGGGAGATTAAAAGTTACATAATTGTTTGCATAAGCGGTTAAAATAAAATTATAAACATTTCTTCGACATACACTCTAGAACTGAACAAATTTACTTATGGTATGTCATGAACATAATGTAATTTGTATTCACATAATGAAATCATTATTTTGTCTAGCCTACATCAGTTTCACGCTCTATAAATAGCAATTACAATGATCCAATTTTGTGAGAATTATTGCGCTCTGAAACCTTTTGGTGCTATACGTAGATATTCGTCAAAGATCGGTATGAAATGGCATTCAACACACTCGAGATAAAGTGTGCATCATTCTAAAAATAGCGCGTGGTAGAGCTATGCTTATATACATTCATCGTCGGGAGAATCATAAACCCGAGAAATTCAATAAATGTGTAATTTATATTTATAAACTTACTGTGCATGTTAATTTATATTTGAATTGCGGTTGCATTTTATTAAGAATTACTTATAATTGCACCTTTCTATTAACTTCTCAGTAGATGTTATTCAATTTTAAAATATTTAACATCTTTCTATAAATAAAATGTGGAGAAAGAAGCCACGTAATACGTCCAAACTTTACTTTTACTTCATTTGCGTAACATGAATACACTATTTGCAAAACTTATGATACGTATAGTATATTATTTAACATAACTACCGGTATGTACGCTCGTCTGATATATAATAATTTTCATTCATTTCCGCAATTATTTTCTGACAATGCTAATTTGTTAAATTTGCCTGACAAATTCGTGTAACAATTATAGTAACGTAAATTACTAGCATTAAGGTTATTCATTTATCACCCGTGAAAAAATGTAAGGTATGATCGGTTTATTCACGGTAAACATCTTAATAATGTTTGAGTTTATCTCCAATTAATTTTGGGTCCAATAAGGTTTCTTATAGTGTCCGAAAGAAGTCTCCTTAGTGGGGTCAGAGAAGTCACGTTAACAATCATCTTGTCCCTCTTGTATTATGTTTCGGGTAAAAAAGGACATCTCAATATTAATTTCAACGCTGATTGTCTTTTTTAAAGACATTTCTTGTTTACAATAATTTTATTCAGAATATGTTACAAGAACATGGCAGGGTTACTAGCACCTGGGAAAATAAAATTCCCTGACTTTTCACTTACTTTTCCCTGACTAAATCCAGTTTTTTAACTGACCAAACACCCCCCCCCTTTTCAACGGCCTCCTCCTCGTCTCTTAGCTGTCCAAATCTTCAGGAAGGAAGTCATAAATTATATTTAAGTCACACTGGGACATTTACAAAAACTGTTAAGAAGATAAATATTTCTGACTAAAAATAAGCATATTATGCATTTATACATACATTTTAGTAATTAAAAACACCCGAAGACTGCCACTGCCTTTACCTGCAAAATTTGTATAACTTATTTTTTTACCTTCAGGCATATTGTTCTCTGACTTTTCACTGACTTTTTTTGGAATTTCATTTTTCACTGATTTTTTCTTCCAAATTCCCTGACAATTCAGTGACCTTGAAAAAAAAAAAAAATTCCCTGACTTTTCAAGTCAGCTGGCAACCCTGCATGGCATAGAAAAACAACACCAGAAACAAAACCATAAAACAATTTTAAACTAGAGGTACCAAACTTAGCCTAACGGTTTTTAATTTTAATATAGGAAAAAAAAGTTTGAATGAAATCCCTCAAGCCCGTCCAGAGAAACAAGCTTAACAAAAAACTTTAACCTAGCCCAGATGCTGATTCCAACACCGACGCCAGGGCATGAAGAATAGCTTGCTTTTTTTTTTAAAAGTCGAGCTAAAAACAAACCTGATATTATAAAACTAAAGATTGAAATAAAGTATGAATTTATAACTAAGGGATGACATAAAAATGTGATTTACATGCAAAGCACAAAAAACGGAGAGTTGGTTTTCATGCAACATTTAAACACCGATCTCATATTCGCAATGTCATGTGGATAAATAGATACCACTTTTCAGATAGTGAAATAAATGCTGTGGGAAAATGTGCTCTCTCATATCTATTTACCTTTTCACTGAATTAGGCTGCTATTTTATTTTTTATTCTTTGGATTATGTGTTGTTGTTTTTTAAATGTCCACTGGCAGGTTAAACAAGAGCGCCCTAGGTTGCTCACCTGAGGGGCTGAAAAACTAAACTGTTCATAGTAAGTTTCATAAAGATTCGGCTAAGATTGTGGCCTCTAGATTGTTCACAAGCTTTTTCTTCAATTTGGCCTGGTGACCTAGTTTTTGATCGCATATGACTCAGTTTCAAACTTGTCCTAGATATCATTGGGACATATGTTCTGAGCAAGTTTCATGCTCAAATTATTGGGCTATAAAAGAGGCCACTAGGACGTTCACAATTTTTTTCTTCATTTTGGCATGGTGACATATTTTTTGACCCTGTGTGACCTAGTTTTATACGCATCCACGATATCATAACAATAAATGTTTTGAGCACAGTTCAAGAAGATTGGGCACAAAAGGTGACTTCTAGAGTGTTAACAAGCTTTTTCTTCAATTTGACCTAGTGACCTAGTTTTTGACCCCAAATGACCCAGTTTGGCTGAGATATCATTGGGACAAATGCTTTGACCAAGTTTCATGTTGACTGGGCAAAAAATGTGGCCTCTATAGAGTGTTAACAAGCTTTATAAAGTTTTCAATATAGCCTTATTAGGAAAACTACCCCGCCCACTGGCGGCAATGTTTTTCAACAGAGGGTAACCATTTTCAAACTCGGCCGAGTTAACATAACAAATATTTTAGGCAAGTTTCAAGAAAACTGGGCCAAAAATTTGACTTCTAGACCTGTTAACAAGCTTTTTCTTCAATTTGACCTTGTGACCTAGTTTCTGACCCCACATAACCCAGTTTGGAACTCGGCTGCTGAGATATCATTGTGACAAATATTCTGAATAAGTTTCATGTTGATTGGGCAAAAATGTGGCCTCTAGAGCAATACAGCCATATAAGGAAAACTGCCCAGCCCTCTGGCGGCCATGTTTTTCAATGGACCGGAACAATTTTCAAACTCGCCCGAGATATCATAAGAACAAGAACACGTTTTGAGAAAGTTTCAAGCAGATTGGGCAAAAAATGTGACTTCTGAGTGTTAACAAGCTTTTTCTTCAATATAATCTAGTGACCTAGTTTTTGACCCCACATCACCCAGTTTCAGACTCGGCTGAGATATAACTTGCACAAATATTCTGAAAAAGGTTCATGCAGACTGGGCAATAAATGTCTAGTGTATTAATAAGGTAAATGTTGAAAACGAAAGACTAATGACAGACGACCGCCAAGAGACGATCACAAAAGCTCACCATGCAAGTTGTGCTCAGGTGAGCTAAACCAAGAGGGCCACAATGGCCCTAGGTCGCTCACCTGAGTTAAAGGCATCATAATGGCTTATAACAAGAGGGCCAAATGGCACTAAAGCATTTACCTGAGTATAAAGATCTGGGCCTTGCAGTTTCAGGAGATTTGTATAGTCTATATAAACCATGTGACCCACAGGGAATGGCCACTTTCTACCACAGGGGTTATCATTTGAACAATATTTGTAGAGGACCACTATACAATATTACATACCAAATATGAAACCACTGGGCCTTGCGGTATCAGAGGAGAAGATTTTAAAAGTAGTTTTGCTATTTAAGTCTTTATAAAACATGTGACCCCCGGGCCGTGGCCAGTTTCGATCCCAGGGGCATCATTCGAACAATCTTAGCAGAAGACCACTTACAATGTTACATACCAAAAATGACACCACTGGGCCGTGCAGTTTCAGAGAAGATTTTTAAAGTCATTTTGCTATATAAGTCTATATTAACCATATGACCAAACGGGGTGTGGCCAGTTTTGACTCCAGGGGCACCATTTGAACAATCTTTGTAGAGGACCACTAGAGGATAGTACATATAATATATGAAAACTCCAAGCCTTGTGGTTTTAGAGAAGATTTTTAAAGTTTGCAGTCTTTAAATCTATTTTTATTTCTGGTAACCTACATATGCAGCAGACCGGAATGATTTGAACAATTTTGAAAGAGGGTCACCCATTGATCATTACTGTCATTTTGCTGAACATCTTCCCAGTGGTTTAGGAGGAGATGTTCTTTGAATGAAAATTTTGACACATAATGCCCGACTATCGACGGACAACGGACAAATCCTAAAAAAAATTAAAAATCAGTTTACCGAAAACAAAAACCATATACACTTATGTATGTCATATACCATTCACATAAACAGTGTTCTGCTGTGGATGCAGCTTTGCGCCATTGGCACAGAAAAAAACCGCGGACGCACGCAATTTACAAATACCAAATTTAATTTATAAGATTTCAGTCCTGATAAAATGCTATATCGACAGCACTTGAGCATTTCCCGTACAGTAGTATCAGTCGATAATTGTAAATGTGAATAGCGACAAACTGCTAAACAAAAGCAGCAATTTCGGCTTTTGAAGTCGAACCGACACCTAACGGCTTGAAGTTTTGGATGCCCATCTAATTGATGACGTTACACTGTTACAGTACAGATTTCATTATTAACCTCTTGTGTTTTTAGCAGATTTTATTGTTTGTTAGTATCTGAATTTATAATGAAAGGTAATGAGAATGCAGAGTAACATTTATAAACAGAACATTGTGAATTCATTCAGAACGAAATAATTATTATGAATTATGAAATAACCTTTTTTTGAACAAATGAATGAAACTGTTTGGTTCCATGTATACATGTACAAACTTTTCATAGACAAATTTTAGGGTAAACAAGACTCGGTGTTTGATAAACACACATGCCCCTGGTTGGTGATGGATAGCCCATGGATAGTCCAATTCAAGTCAAGGTCAAGGTCAAAGTGAGGTAGGTTGATACAGGTGGATGGGAACGGCCATACATGTAAGTAACAACTGTGTAAATATCCAAGTGTTGTAGTAAGCGGTGTTGGTGCTAGACGAAACGGTGAAATCTAATAAACCAAGAAAGAGCAATTTTGAATTATTATAAGTCCAAATTAGTTTAAGGTCAAGGTCAAAGTGAGGTTGGGTGATATGGGTGGATTTGGGGTGGTCATGAGCAACAAATGTGCATGTATCCAAGTGTTGTAGCAAGAGGTTTTGGTCCTAGACGAAACGGTAAAATCTAGTTAACCAAGAAACAATCCAAGAAACAGCCCATTTGAATTATTATAAGTGCAAATTAGGTCAAGTTCAAAGTGAGGTTGGGTGATATGGGTGGATAGGGAATGGTCATAAGCAACAACTGTGTAAGTTTCAGCAACAACTGTGTAAGTTTCAAGTGTTGTAGTAAGAGATGTTGTTGCTAGACGAAACGATACAATCTATTTAACCTTGTCACGGACGGATGGAAGGACGGACGGACGGAGGGACAGGACAATCACTATATTCCTCCCGCATCAAGATGCTAGGGGCACAAAAAGTGTGCATTATACACTTTTTAACAGTAAAATGATTGGTAGTTCGTGATTATAAAATAACGACAACTGAAGGCCCCTTGCAAATAACAGCTATGTACTTTTTCAACAAAATCTCCTTTGGCAATATTCATGAGGTAAATAACAATTTTAGCCAGTGTCCCTACATTTGTGTAATTTGTCCCTTCTTTTTCAAGTCTAGAGGGCCGTTCTCCCCAACAGTCCAACTTCACGGCGGAACACTGCATACATGAAGTTATTTAGGAAGAACGGCTGAGTAATCATTTCATGTCAAACTCCAGATCTTTTTCATTTTCACTAAAGCTTGTAGATGTATTTAAATTAAACACCAACATAACAACAAAATCTACAAATTACAACCAGTAATTAAACAAAAAATGAAAACCATGGATGAATCAGGCATTCAGTTCTCTTCAACTATAAAGTCAAATGTACATTTCTTAGAATGTTATTTATCTGACTTTGACTACTCTATATTTTACCTGTTAAATCAGTTGACAATATACACTAACCTGTGGTACTGACCACCTGCTTTAAGCAACTCTCTCCATTTAATGAATATCACTACTTCCTCCAAACGCAAATTCAATTAAAAACAGCTTTAATTAACGACCATCTGTACTCCAGCACTTTCCATCAAAAAAGTGGACCCAATTTACCCTTATGAATATATTAAGCGACCTAATGTCAGGTCCGCAGCAACGTTGCTAAGCGACAGTGACATTATCTGTAAAGGTGTTAATCCACAAATTAGCAGGCACTTTGTCATCAAATCATTGTACTAATTGATAATTTGTTCACTAGTACATCTGCTCGCTTTGCGGGTTGGACAGAATAATCCATCTTCATTATAAAGCGAGGAAGTCAGTCAGACTTTTTTAAAACTAAGCAGTTAAACAATCATGTATTTCACTACCGTCCGTATGTCTAACTTAACAAACCGTATCATTGAATTTTAAATGTATAACATATTGAAATGTATTATACTCTGCAAGGTAGATATATAATAATAATGTTTCAACTCCAGGCTAAAACAAGGCTTGTCACAGGATGACATATTCCCCTGAAGCATATGCTTGTCAGAGGAAGGCAACACAATGTCAGTTACATGTTGGCAAAAATGACGTTTCCTACCAAAAGAGTTATGGTTCTTGTACTATGCACTACCTCTCAACATGCTCTATCAATATATGTGGTTTTATTTTAAATCACTTCAATACTAATGGAGTTATACACCCTCAAGAAAATTAATTGAAGGGCAATAACTCCATAAATATTGAAGAAAGAGTTTTGGTCATTGTACTATGCACTTCCTTTCAATGTTCTCTATCAATATATTTGGTTTTATTTAAAATCCTTTCAATACTTACGGAATTATGCTCTGCACACAAAATAAACAAAGGGCAATTACACAGTAAATATTGAAGAAATAGTTATGGTCCTTGTGCTCTGCACTTCCTCTTTTTGTCCTCTATCTACATACGAAGTTTCAATGAATCCTTTCAATACTAATGGAGATATGCTCCACACAAGAAAATTAAACAAAAGGCAATAACTCGGTAAATATTAAAGAAAGAGTTGTCGTTTTTGTACTCTGCACTTCCTCTGATTGTTCTCTATCATTGTATGAAGTTTCATTTGTATCCCTTCACTACTAGTGAAGTTATGCTCCGCACAAGAAGCGTGCCAGACGGACGGTCGAACAGAAGTACGATGCAATTAGTATATGCCCTGGGAGTTCCCTTGGGGGGTATACAATTTTTTTATCCCAATATCCTATCAGCTATTTATTTGTTTTTACTTGATCCTAAATTGTCTGTGTTGCCATATGCCTTATGGTCAGGGACAGTAGGGGCACTGACTAAAATGCTGACAAAAAATGCAGAAAAAATAGATAAAGAAGGCAAATGCAGGCAATATTGATAAAGAAGGAAAATGCAGACAATATAGATAAAGAAAATGCAGACAATATAGATAAAGAAGGCAAATGAGGACAATATTGATAAAGAAGGAAAATGCAGACAATATAGATAAAGAAGGCAAATGAGGACAATATTGATAAAGAAGGAAAATGCAGACAATATTGATAAAGAAGGCAAATGAAGACAATATTGATAAAGAAGGAAAATGCAGACAATATAGATAAGGAAGGAAAACGCTGACAATACAAATAAAGAAGGAAAATGCTGACAATACAGATAAAGAAGGAAAACACAGAACATATAGATAAAGAAAGAAATGCAGAGGGGATACAGGTTTAAATAGATAAGATTTAGTTTGTGTTTAAAATGCCCTAATGTTGCCTTACACATGTAAATATAACATTTCATTGATAAAATGTTCTTAATATCATTTTTAATACCTATTATTATGCCTTATGAGACAATTATAACTTTTTAACATTTAGCGGTGTCAATTCTATATAAATAACAAAGTCAATTAGTTGTATTCTTCTAATCATGTGCAATATTATTAATTGTAATTAAAACTAAAACTACACATAATGTATTTCTGTAATTAAAACATCATTTCATTAGACAAGAAATGTTTCTCATCATAAACATATTTTGCAAGAACAATCAACAATAAACAAACAACAAAACACCTTTCAACTTCCTACAATAAGTGTAATCTGTGTTTTCCTACTTAGTCTTCTTTCATTGGGCCTGCGTTTTCATACTACTTAAATATTGTCTGCATGGTCCTTCTATTTTCATACCATATGCGTTTTTCTACTATTTTCCTACAGGCGCTTCGTGCTCAGGTGAGCTAAAAATGTATAGACAAAATTGTGTTCTATTTATATTGCCTTCAAGGAAATGGCTCATTACAGCTAACAGCATGCTAAAGCAAAAAAAAAGACTAGAGCTATCAAAGCTACAGCTTTGACGATACAGACAAACACGTGCAATTCATATATGGTGTATAAAGTGCTAAAATCATTGGATACTTCATTTTAAATGTGACATTTGAAGATGTTATCATAATTTTAATGATATGCACGGCGACAACCGGGCTATTAAACGCCTGAGCTACATTAAAAGCTACCATAAAATATATTCTTTCCTCCCAAAAAACACCCACTTATCAAAAACCCATTAACATAATTGAAGTGGTTTGTGCCATTAAAACTGTATAACCACCTTTGATAATAGTGTCATCAGCACACCCAAAATAATTTTCCATTTAATATAAGACATGACATGGCAGTTTCTTTTCAAATCGGCTGTGAAGAGATGATAACCAACATGGTTAAGGAAGTTTTGCTTTTTCATCATAATTAATGTGGATCAAGTTACGAGGCTTACATCCTGTTTCTCTGTATTACACGTTATCCTGTTTGGAATATGTAATTTACATCTGTTCATCACTTATCTTGTTTATGCCACACGTGACTGCTCTATGCATTTTGTACATAGACCAAAAGTTATGCAACAAGGTAACATTTTTTAATATCACCCTTCTTAAAATATATTCCGCATGACACTAGAATGTTGAATTTTGAAATCAACATTGTCACTGCGCAAATAGAAATGGCTGTGAGGACAATATGAAGTAATATCAACCCTCGAACAGTAATATCAAACTCGGCTACTGCGTCAGTTGATATAATAAATATATATGAGGTGCGTCATGGGAAAACCGGACTAAATGCATGTGTGTAAAGTGTTGTCTCTGATTAGCCTGTGCAGTCCGCACAGGCTAATCCAGGACAGCACTTTCCACCTACAGTGGATTTGTGTTTAAAAATGACTTCCCTGAAACAGAAAATACCACAGAAGCTGAAAGTGCTGGCCCGGATTAGCCTAAGCAGACTGCACAGGCTAATCCGGGATGACACTTTACACACATGCATTGAGTCCGGTTTTCCCACAATCGGCATCATATAATTATTATACCTCACTTCGTTTTCACATTGTAAAATCCAATATACCCATCCCTGCGTAATTTCAATTAGCACAACAAGTTAGACCCTGATCCAGCCAATATTGAGCTACTTTTTATATGGGCAATATTGGGCTGGAGGGCCCAACCGCCGAAGGACCAAAACTGTGGTGGAAATTTCTCCCTATATGTCTATAGAGTAGCGACAGGATTTTTGTCACTACTTTTGAACTCGGCAAAAATATACTCATCATTAAAATTTTGCAATAAAATTTACATACCTGTGGAAAGACACTATTCCACATTAATGTCCAGTATAAATTTATGTTTCAATACATCCATTTTCAATTCATTTGCGATTTAAATCAACACACTACCACAAACAACACAACACACGCTTACTCTTTCATGTAAGATCTATATACGTCTCTGTCCATTTCAGTTAGAATTGAGTATTATTTGTCAAGATTTACGGTACCACGCTGAGCAGTATTATTATTGCAATTATTTCTCCGTCACACAAACAGTATTGTTTCTGTGTGTTCCTTTTATGTGGCCATAATAAACATATTAATCTGAATTTGAGTAGTATATTGATATTCATTATTCATATTTAGCTGTTCATGTAGTAGAATAAATGAAACGTACTGGTGGACCTACTTTATGAGATACGTTCTATTGGATATTCTCGCCGTCATTTTTATTGTATGTTATCAAGTTTTTATCATATTATACATATTTAAAAAATGTTTCATTTTAATTTTCAATAAACATTTGTTATGTGTATTATTCATTCTTTTTTTTTTAATTAATAGCACCAGTCCGTCACGTTATTTCTAAGTCCCGCTAATATAACGTCTTGTAAAATTACGCCTACATAATGTAGGAACATAACCGTGCTGAGAAGCATCTGCGTTGTGATTGGATAGTTAAAAACACTGAGCTATTTAATCATGGCTGTCGAGAAAACACTGTTGATGTAAACATATCTTAAACTCCAATTTAAGATCATTTTCAAGCTATATTTTTAATGAAATGACATGAATTCGACACAGTACATGTTGCATCTATGACCAGGTGATTTTATTTTGATATCTGAGCGATATTTTTGAAAATTTGACATTTTGATTTTCCACCACATAAATGGTCATTCGTTGATGAGACGTTCCAGCGATTTAGCCCCTTTTAAAAAGTAGCACTAAATTAGCGTTAAACGTCTCATTTATTCCAGTGAATGTAGCCCCTTTTAAAAAGTAGCACTAAATTCGCGTTAAACGTCTCATTTATTAAACTACTTACTCAGTGCAATATGGAGGACTTTACATAGAATTTGAACAGTGCATTTAGATAAGGATTAAGTGTTAAAGTGTTTATGTTGACTTTATGGCATGCAATTGGTAAATTAATGTTTATACATAATGTTGAATCATTGTTAAATGAACAATGAGTGATAAAAAAAGAAATTGCAGCTAGAAAAGCTTCCGACATGAATTCATGTCGGAATGATGCCATCGGAAAATAGCACTTGCCGATATGAGGTCGGTGTATACCGACCTCAGGTATATAGATCTATAGGATTAATGATTATTTATGTACAATTTCAGTGATGAATCCATTCATTTTATGTCAAATACTATTACTACAACTGAAAAGAAAACTTACTATTGTGGAAAAGTTCGCGAGTTGTGTGCTGCAACTAAGTATGACCTCATACATTTAATCATAATCAACCTGATTAAGATTAATCACTCTTTGTAAAATGTACGATGTGGTCAATGCACGAATCTCACTACACAAAGGGAGGCAATCCAGTCAGTTGTTTATACTATACATACATGTCTGTGACAGATGAGTTACGTCCCTTGTGTTGATTCCAGCATTGCAGAACGTTTCTTTCCTATCGAGTCATCACAGCTCGTACTTCGAAGAATATGCACCACGTCTAACGTTGCAGATGTATAATGCGTAGGTGAATCAGACACATTCTAGTTATTAGACGAATTGAAATGCAAATTACTAGCTCCATGTGATCGGTGAACTTTCCCGGAACCGTTAATGTAAACCCGCCAAAACATCCGTATGCGCGCGCAACTAGTCTGGCAATCCCTAGAACAAATTCTAGTATTAGCCAGAGGCGAAGCTTCCTTTGGGCACTATAGGCACGTGTCTTTACCCATATATTTTTTCCAGAGATGAAAAATTTAAATATGCCAAAAATACAATCAAAACAAGAGCGGGGGATGGGATGAGGGGATCTTTCTTGGCTGTGTTTATATTTCATTGTTTAACAAGTCGATTACGCTTTTATTTAGAACTATTTTGTACATTACGGGTTTAGCTAAAGTTAGTTGTTTGTAGCCACATACGAGTATTAACACTCCTGACCCAAATTATCAATTTGTAGATTCCGCCTATTGTGCCTATACATTTTTGTAACCCAAGCTACACCCCTGTTAGCTATACAAAATCAGAGTGCTTTTTGCCGATTTCTAAACATATTACTGAAACTTTAACAATGAAGAACATTTTTAAATAGCATATCTTCATGATTACGATTACAAATTCACATTTGCTAGGAACAACAAATATGTATTGATCCCCCCTGTTACGATTGATCACCCCTATGATTTTTTATATCCTAAGTTAGGGTACATCTCCCTTGTTACGTTTGATTTCTCCTGTTGTTATTTATTTCCTCTGCTATGATTCATTTTCCTTGTAATGATATAATTTCTCCGGTCACTTTTTTATACCCGTCCCCTCTGTTACTATATATATATATATATGTTATTATTTATCTCCTCTCTTATGATATATCTGTCAATATTGATCTCCAATGATATGAGTGATCATCGTTACTACCTTTATCCTCTGTTATGATTTATCTATCATGCTATCATTGCTATGAGTTATCTCACCCGTGATGAGATTTACACTGTTTTAATGTATCTCCCCTGTTATAATTTATCTTCTCTGTCACTATTCACCCCCCCCCCCCCCCTCCCCCTGTAATTTATTCATCTCTTCTGCTACGATTTTCTCCCTTGTTATAAAGATATCCCCAGGTCCCGAACGTATAGACGGCGTTTTGACTTATACATGCCCTGATTTTCACCATTATTGTACTTAACGCTGTGACGATATATCTACACCTGTATTTGTGATGTTCTATACGGTGATATATCACCTATATAATGTATGATGAAGTGTATGGTTGATATCGCGTGTAATGACTGATCTCCGCTGTTGTAATCGATCTCCTTTTTTTAATGTGTACTGTTTTATGGTTGATACACTGTTTGTGATTAATTTCACTTGATATGATTGATCTAATGGTTATGATTGAGCTCCCTTGTTATTATAGCTCTTCTGTGTTATTATTGATGTCATTTAAAAACACGTTATTCATTTGGTCATGTTAAATATTCAGACATGTACACTATGTTTTTTACTTATTCATTGATGAATAAATTTGTATATAATGTAATATTTGTTTAGCTCATTCAAGATTACAGCACTTGTTTAAGAATATGTAGTAATGCGCAGTGGCCGTAATTAACAGAAGGGTTTTCCGGGGTAGATAAATTGTTACAAAATTATGTAAATGACACAATTATAAGGTATTAACGACACACACACGAAGTAAGATACTGGCTTCACAATCCAGGGGTCGCACGTTCGAGCCCCTGCTACACCCTAACCGACTAAATCATCTTTTGCACGATACGTTCTAAACCGAGGTGCAGCGTTCGAGGTGTTTTACACAGATCACTTGAAAGACCCAGTGTCGCCTCTGGATGAGATGTCTCGTATCGGAGGGAAACCCAGAGCACTCACTACAAAAGCACCACACACATTCCGTACTGTACTATGTTTACTTAAGGTACTAAAATATTTTTTTTGACTGGAAGTTGCTGCTCTTAATGTTGGTGTTGCCGTACGGACCTGTTTTCAGTTACGTCAACTGTCACATGTACGCTTGTGCGCGAGGATATCGTGTAATCGTATACCGTACTGCTAATAACACAACCACCACCAGCGCCATCAGAACCAATACACTCACGTGAAAGTAATTTGCTTACAGCCGCAATGTTCGACATAGCGGTAAATTCTGATAATTATTATTAATTTGAATACACGATGAATATTCGTTCATCGTTGATTTTGAGTCAATTTTGTAGTCTGTATACGTATAGTTGGTAACAAACAGATCAATAAACTAGAAAGTATTCGGAGAGCTCGATGTTACACCCCTGCCAAGAAAGGTAACATACATAGCTTACTTAACAATTTACTTTGCCCATACCCAACCTTCAGAATTTTTGTTAGGTAAGCTGCCGACAGACGGCAGAAACAGCCTCCTCGGCGACAAACTTCTCACAAACAACGGCGACACAAACAATTCTCCTAAGCAGATATACTCGTAACAAAACATGTTAAGCCGCATATTAACTACTTATGTCAAATACAAATGTACTAAATTAATGAATTATAAATAATATGATGAATACACGCAATAGACACAAAGATAACATTCCTATACATCGACTGAATTACTTTATTAACTGAAAATGTCATCATCCGCATGTATACATAATTATAAACGAACAAAAAAAGGCTTTTGAATTCTAAAATAACGGTTTGTAGAAGTACTAAAAAGTCGTTACCAAGAAGATTTATTAATTCGGGCCCAGGACAACTTCGCTATCTACTTTATGTCTTTGCATTTCAATATTCTCATTCTCAATGCTATTAATGTTCTCTACCATCCACATTCCAAGGTTATTCCAGCATTGAGTGTATGGCCAATAATTATATTGATGCAATTAGGCGTAACAAAATTGTTTGTTTCCGCTTCCCCCCACCCCCCCATTTTTTTTCCGCCGACCCTACACTTTTTTTTTGCCCATCAATCAGTAACTTTTTTGTCGGATTTTCGCAGAAAAAGAGCAGTTTTCGCTTATATTATAAGTTTCTTTTCAGAAATATCTTTTTCTATGAATTTTTTAAGTTAAGTTCAGTTCTTTGTTTTGATGCGTTGAAACGTTTTACATGCACCCCAATATACTTAAACTGTGTGGTGAATAAGCGGCAATGAAAAAATAAGTTAAAGAAAAAAAAATACCTTTACCTCCCCTCCTAGGTTTTTTCGGAGATGTAAGCGGAAACCAACCATTTATATTTTTTTGGCCTAACTGTACGGACGAATGTTTCAGGGGGATTTTTACGACAATTTTGCGCCAACGAGCACTTTTACTTGGAATTTAGGCTGCACTAGTAGCAGTCGAAGTAGATTGGTAGTAGAAATCGTGGCACGTGCATCTGTATTGGGTCAGTTTTATGTTGAATAAACAATCAAATTGAACACTTCATTACTTTAAATCATATAGACGTTTAACGTGAATGTTAAATGCATTAAATTGACCCATATATAATGACGAGGTACAGTGTCATGTGTCCTTTCGATATTGCATTAAACGAATCCCAAGATTTATTAAAATGTGGTTGCAAATAGATATTACGGCTAAATTAAGGCAATTAAAAATTAACTAAATTTGTTTGTATTAACACAAATCAGTCTAGTCAAATTTAACTACCCGTACATCATGGAAAAATTAATTTTATTGATTTTGCATTATACACTAACCCACACCAAATAGATTTTACGTACAGTTTGATTATTTTGTTGCTCCGTGAGCTCCATAGTAATATCAATAGGAAATGTGTATTAAATGGCGGCCCCCCAAAAACGTGGTCCTGATCTGATAGTAAATATAGCTCAGCTGTTGTATGTCTAAAAAATAAATGAAGTGTATATAGTTATTAAACATTCTGAAAAAAGAACAAGTTATAAGTGGATAAATTAGGTGTTTGTATTTAAATGTTCTTCATTAAGCTTTTATTTAACATATACAAATACTCTGATATCAACATGTTTGCGGTTATGCTGCTTTCATAATCTTGTCAACTAACCAACATCATTAAATTCACATACTAGGATATAATACTTGTGTAATAAGGTATTACATATTAAAGCAGCAGTCCAGAAATATGTTAATAAAATACAACTTTGCAGAAATCGTCTTTGTGGACATCTTATGATCAAAATAAACGCATTGCAATCGGTAAAATAATAACGTTTTGGTAACTTTTTTTTATCTGCATACAATAGCTGTTGATGCCTTTGGAGTAAATGATCATATACATCGGTAATCAGTGTATACTTCGTTCGCACCAAGCGTTTTCGATCATAGACATTATCAGATGCCTTTCGTAAATAAGAAAAAGTTTTCAGTCGAATAACCGTCATTACAGTTTGTTAGAATTAATGTCAATTTAAAATGTATTGAATTATGTGTGTGGGGGGGGGGTGAACCCAGCGTGAGAGGCAGACACTTTAAAGAGCGAAAGAGCTAGCCCAACAGCAAGATTGTTGGAACTGCCTTAAATGACACTCACTAAACATGTTTTATATCTGGTGAATACTCGGTTTCAATTACTGACATGGGTTTTTCTCCATATCAAAACAGACAGAATTTATGTATTTCACAAAACTTCTTGTATGTAATTTAATGTGTATTTATGCTATATCTTGGTTTCAGCAGTTGTTTTTTACCATGGCAGGTACAGTGTTCCTCATTCACTATGCACAAAGAGGCTATGGCAGTGTTTCTTGTCGCCATTACTCGATTGGTGAACGCAACATGCACAAAGCCAGAGGTATGTATTGTTGACTGATACTGTGAGAGAATGTCACCGCTAAATCGTTTAGTATTAGTGATTTGTAACCTTATTGAGTTGTTGTTAATTTAAGCTCTTTAGAAAGAAGTTATTCAGCGACCACTTTTTCTGGCATGCTACATTGTTGCTGCACAAATTTGTTGATTGAAAAGCCTTTTGAGGCCGTGTTGGTCCTTAATGTAAGACAATATAGTGTTATTATTGTCATTTATGTACAATTATCTTTTTCCACTGTTCATAATGGAAAGCTTACTACAGTTTGTACCCTATAGATTCATACTTAATGTCGGTTCATATTCGTTAGGTTTTATCATGTGTCAATATGTGTTCTACACGTGCTAAGAAACATGCCCATTGTGACTACTTTAACATTCATTTGAGGTGAAATGTTCACCTTTAGTCTTCTTTGTTTACTTATTTAGTATTTTGGCTATATTTTGCTTGGTAACATTACATTGGCTGTTAAAAGTCTATTATTAATGTGAAACTGGGATTAAACGCATTTGCTATTTATTCTTATTATAGTATTTACATGTCTTGTCAAATTAATTGTCAAGTTATATAATATCTGTTCATTTTGTTGCAGCTTTTCGTGATAAAAAACTAATGAAGAAAGTAGTTGCTGCGTTCTGGTACAGATACAGTGCCATCCCGGGGTAAGGAATTAATGTGCAGTTATTCCATGTAGAAACTTACAGAGCTAGTAATTATTTGACCAATATTTAACTTTCTAGTTACTATATGCTATTGTTCTATTATTTTGTCTAGGCTCTCATAAATTATTAATTATTTCATAGGCAGTTTGAGACAGTACAGAACATTGGGAAATTCCATTTAATTGTGAAAATGTTTAGAGAAACTGTAAATGTGGCAGAAATTCAGGATGTACAGTACAGCTCTAGCGAAATAGATATTTTAATTGCTGTCACAGGGTCGGAATGTTAGATGCGAGTAATTACTTGGCGAATCTAAGTGGAGTAATGCTCAGTGGTAGCTGATAATCGCCCAAAATCCTGCAGAGTTACTTCGAGAACATGTACAACTGATAGACAACTATTTTATATGTTGCGCAATACACAGTTTTACTTCACGTCCACTTGCCTCGTATTCAGAACCGAGGGGACTCAATACATATTCATGCTAATTTGTTATCAGAAGGTAAATCAGCTAAATGACATTAACAAAAATGTTGCAGCTGGCAAAAAATAAACCAGAAGGTTATATTGAACTTGACAAGGACATTTTATTCTGCATGGAGTGGCATTGCTTGGAAATCATACATTAAAAAAAAACTCAGATAATTCAAATTGTAATTAAAACCTTTGTAGTTTGAAGTGTGTAGACTCAAAAATATTTTTGACCACCTTCATAGATGTGTATTACTTTAAAATTGTACATGGCACAGATGTACTTTGGTGAGTTTCCTAGACTTTAGAGCTTGATTGAAGGGAAGAGACACATGTACCATTATTTCTTGGATTTCAGAACCTGAAGGGATTTGCTCCTAAGGAGCAATTACATGAGGAATGTAGAGACCCTGGGCTTGCAGAATGGGCTAAACTTGTCACTCGATATCTCCGGTATGTTGCTGAAAAAAATGGCCTGAAAAACTGCATTGGCAAAGTTAGATAGCCAGCCAAATTACCCAGGAATTGTGGAGTTATGGCCCTTGAATTATCTGACATTGGCCATTATAGCGGTTTCTGCTCTCTAGAAACTGTAATGAACTATAATTGCTATTGCGCACTGTTTGATGATGATGATGATGATGATGATAAATACAATGCAATATTAAGTATACTACTGAAACTGCTGCTGCTGGTGTGCACAATGTTCAGATATTTAAAGGCCAAGAAGCATAAAGCTCTCCAGCACCAGATGATGACGATGATTATGAAGAGGAGGAGGATGACAATTAGGACAGTGATGACAGGCAGAAGGAGGAGCGTGACCAGGCGTTCTTCACCTGATAGCACTGACTGGGAGGAAGAACTGTAAGTAGCCCAGTTCGTGAATACGGATCTGTAAGTAATGGTGATATCACACCAGAGCCTGTCAATACTAATTACACAAGGTCCTCAACATGACCAGGCAGTCAGCACTAATACCTTGCCAGGCACGTCATCCGTCATGCTTCACGTCAAATCAGTTCATACAGCACAACTTCTGCGTATCCGGCACGTCTTAGAATACTGTACGCCGCTATTATCACACTAAACATACGCCATACCCACGTCAGCCTTGTCCTATAAAAATGCCGCCACACTCGATCGTAGAGCCTTGTTTTCTAAGTCAAATTTTGATGTAGAGGTACATTTTACGTTTCAAACAGACTTGGTGTTGACCCACCACTGATGCAGTGCTGACTACTACATACATAGGAAATGCACAGTAATTCATTAATGTCGTGAATGCGTACATAGACCTGATACTGACCTGTACCAGTCCTGAGCATGTCTTTATGGTGAGGCTGAGATGTCCAAATGAGCGTGGTGCGGATGCGTAGCACAAACTCTGTCAGAAGTCCCCACGTAAATATTACATTCATGAAGTCCATACTGCGTCATTAGTATGTCATCAACGCGCTTCACCTGTCACTAATACATGTGTGTCATTAAACGGTCCACACTACGTCCTTGATCTTTGTTCTCACTGCGCACGTTTTGTGCATGCTCATAACTGCCCCACATCCTCCACGCCCACAAAGACATAACCAGGTCCCTGATGTATATCCCTGGTCCACAACACGTCATCCCCAATACGTCCTTGAAGGATGTGGTTGACTTGGTAACAACGGGCTCTGGTGTGATATGGGTATATGCGATGCAATCACATTTGCATCATTTTTACATTGAACTCACAATCACATGATCAGAAAGCAGAGACGTACACCACTGCGAATCTACAATCATGTAGACATTGTACATTGTAGAACTGTTACAATACATCGCTGAGCATAAAATAGCAACACAGAGACTTAAATGAATTAACTATCAAAAGAACTTAAACAATAACATAGAAACATAAATTAATTTGCTGTTGACAGTGATTTCAGTCATATCCCTTTTAGTCGAAACTTGCTATTTTACCATTTGTACCAATTGTTTTGAAATTACCAACTGTTTTGTAATATATATTCATATAAATTTCTATTGTTTGCCTCAAATTTTAATGTCTGGAATTTCCTGATGGCTCTAGCATGGTCCCCCTCTCATTTTCCCTTCTTTAAATTGTGTTTGTAGCAAAGTCGAGTCAAGTCGCTAATGGATACTATGACCAGGCTAGTGTCCAGTGGAGAACACATGATATTTGGCTTCAAAACTTTCACACATTCCTATATTATGTTCTGTCTGAAATTAATTCACTAAATTTAGTCTGGAGGTTTGGGAGTAACAGACGCAAAATAACAGATGATGTCTGAAAACAGTTTCTGGTTAGCTCAAAGTTTTGATGGCTCAAAGTTGTTGTCTGGGCAACTTTGAGGTAAGGGAGTCGACTGTACCAGATGTTTTGTCAATTATCATCTTCAGTTACCATCGTGATTATTGTTTAACACAATGACTTCCTTTCGTATGACAGTTTTATATCTCTGACCCTATGTGAGGCTTGTTGTCAAACTGGCAGAATAGTTTGGGAATAGCAACAGATAAATGTCTCAATTACTGCAAGCAAATGATTTGTGTACTTTTTTTTCTTTTATGAAAGTATAATTTCAGTTCAGTGAATGTCCTTACCAGCAAACCAATGCAACAGATATCCATCTCGGCCTGCCACTTCAATTCTGTCAGGGCCTGGACAGAAGGTTCAGCAGTGTGAGGTACAGTTAAATACATGACAAAAGTACTAAGCAGTGAAGGGCATAACCCAAAAGTATTAGCATAACCCAATAAATGCTATGTTAAGACCAACAGTCATAAGGAATCCAGGTTCCAATCAGACAATCAGAATAATGCCCGTCGTCCATAACTTCCTAGCCAAGTGTTTGGCCGGACGGCTAACTGTTTATTGACCTCAATGAGAGACTTGATTATAGCCTTATTTGAGATGTAAGCTAACTTAGGCAATGATCAAGATGAGCTGTTGTGGTCAGTGTTGTCTGCCATTGCCATTTTCCATCATTTGTAGAAAAAACAAACCTGCAGATATTTACCAAAATGTGTGTAATGTATTATTCTTTCTTCATGTTCTTTTATTCTGCAACATAAATGCTTGTTATGTATCATATCGCCATGTCAGCTAGCTTCATTGCAGCTCTGAGGTACAATTCGTTCTACTTCACAGTGTGCCCATTGAAAGAAAGCATTCAAACTCTCGCTGCACAATACTTCTGTTGGTTGATGATTCTCCGAGGCTCCAAGGCTTATGAAGATGTCGGCAAGATAACAGTTTGAATCCTGCCATCAGTGATTGTGAAGGCTGCTGCCAGTATTTTTTTACCCCCCCCCCCCCCAACAGAACATATTTTGGTATGTATATTGTGTTGTACTATGTCTGTCAGTCTGTGCAGATTTGTTTATATACTTCCATTCTCGAATAAGTGTACACTTTTAATGCGCATTAAACGCTGCGGCAATGGCACCGTATTTTTTCTGTGTTTAATACGCGTTAAATATACTTGAAAATGCAGAACAAATACCAAAATAAGTGTATTTTTTGTGCATTTTTCCTGCATTAACACACTTAAGTGCATTTAAAGTGTATACACTATATTCTAAAAAAACAAACACTTAAGTGCATTTAAAGTGTATACACTATATTCTAAAAACAAACAAACACTTAAGTGTATTTAAAGTGTATTTTAAGTGTATTTTCCTGTGCATTAATACACTTTTATGGAAAAAAATGCAGAAAAAAGTACAGAAAAAAACTGTACTAAAAGTAGGGGTGTAACGGAATATCGGTATACGGGTATATCGCGGTATCAAATCTCGCAATAATTTATCGCGATATGTAAATTGCTTACCGGTATTTAACGATATGTACGGTTTGTGTGTTTACAATTTCATTTCATGAAATACCTATGATTATTGTATCGTTTTTTTAATATAATGTTTTGTTTTTAAATAATTTTAAATAATTATTACTAACGTTTCCCTTTTGTTGATTTTGTATTTGTCTACATATCAGCTCCGCAATGATGATTATAATCAAAAAATTAGAAACAGAATTGTTAAGTTTGAATAATCTAATTTGTGAACATACATGTAGTTGCATTTGTAAGACTAAAACTTAAATACTGTTGAAATTGTGACAAATTATCACTTCTTTATTCGCTGAATTATATATCGATTTTGCCTAGTTGACAGAATGTTTCTTTTTAATAAGCACAAATGTAAAACATAATGCATGTGTTTGTGTCAAAATACATGGACAACCTTAATGGTGCTGTTAAAGACTTGTTTTGAATCTAATTGTCTTACAAACACATACTGTTCTAAGACTAACTGTTAATATATGACAGGCAAATACTTGCTAGTGAGATTTATGGTGTTTTTGGTAATGTTTGCCACATATTGAACATTACGATGTTTTCCCGAATTAATTAAAGATGAACAATGAACAGACTAAGAGCGTGCACTGTTTAATACGAATTGACGGTCAAAAACCTTGGTTATTTTAGAGAGACAGTGCATTTTAATATGGGTAATATATCGCGTTTTATATTGCTATATTTTTCAAAGTCTCATTTTTAGCTCTCCTGAGCACGAAATGCTCTTGGATGAGCTTTTCTGGTCAGTTGTTGTCCCTAATTATACCCCCTCAAACAAAGTTCAGGGGGGTTAGATAGGAGTGAGCTTGTCAGTATTATGGTTTTAATGGTTTCTGGATGATAACTCAAGAAAGGCTTGACATATTCAAATAATTTTTGGTACACGTGTGTAACATCATAGGATACAGGTCAAGTTCGACTTTAGTTACAAACGACTAAATTTTGACAGAGTTATGACCCCTTTTTGACTTAAATTACCTAAAAACATGGTTTCGGACAATAACTCTAAAAACACGCAAGGAAGACATTTCTTAAGAAATACGTATACATGTACCGGGAAACTGAGCAGCATTCGTTTTACCAGTTATAAGTATTGGATGAGAGTGCTGGAGTTTTAAATTATATGTATGTGATGTGTGAAAATGTTGCCCTGGTCAAGTATATTGATGTTGTAAGCTACCTTACTGTTCAAATGAATACCTGATGGTTCCTAGCTCTGGATATCGTTTTGGCAGTGTATTTTGAAAGAGCATTCCTACAAGTGCAAATAAAAACCCCTAAAAACTTTAAGTGTTGACCCCGAGTTTGTTCTGAGAAAAATTAGTATTCGGATAATTATGCATGTATTGCAGTCACCACTCATATTAGCAGGAATGTTGTAATTTATCGATTACTTTGGCCGAGATGCTGTCGGAAAGTGCATGTATTTCTACCACATTATTGGCAGTCGTGTATGAAAAAAATATGTTTGGGCATGTTTATAATAGATTCATCCCATTTACGAAGGAATATTGAACTGAAGCAATGAGCATGTGGCATGTTTTTTTCCAGGTGTCTTATCCAAAATGCCAAGAAGGTTTTAACCCTGACCCGTGTCTGAAGAAGTCACAGGCTCATGAAATCTTTCGGTGCTCCTTAAAGGTCAAATGACAAGTTATCAGAAAACATCGAATTGCTATGAAAACTCTGCTCTACTTCTCTTTATACTCTCTGGGACACCATTTCAGTAAGTTTACCATAACATGGGGACAGTAAGGCTCCAATAAAGGGAGGTATAGTGCGATATTATTGACCTGACACTCGTGAATCTTCCGTATGCAATAAGGGAATTATTTATAGATACCGCAACAATTATCGAGCGTAGCATAGGCAATACTTCAATGTAAATTAATATTATATTGGCTTATATGTCGTAAAGTGCGAATCGTGTAGTGGACCTTATAACGCGCTTGCGATGCGAAGTTTGGAGTTTGAGTCTCGGCGTCAGCATTTTATAAACATTTTGCACATAATGTTGTGGGTAAGTACCTATGTTTTTCACGATTTATCCATTGAGTGTGTGATTGTAATTAAAAGCGTGGTAAATGAACAATGAAAATGAATTTTTTTAAAGAGAAAAATGATAGTAACACAATAAAATATTTTACATGTTAAAATTAATATCTTGTGATCTGCATATTTTAAGAATAACTCGTAACACATTTTACAAAAGGTTGTTGTGAGAAGGAATTGAACTTGGTTTGATGGCATGAGGCGCTAGCACTTATACCATGCGACCATTAAATACCACACTCACTACCTCATATTTAGATCTATATCAACATAAATTCCAATAACAAAAATGCGTCCAAAACAACGCAAACAACTGAACAGACTTACGGTTTGTCACGAAGATTAATGAGTGTCAGGTTAATAATTTTGCACTATAACTGAAAATATGATTTCAGGAAATGAATCTTTATGTACATATATATATATCAGTTGTATGAATGCATTTCTTAATGAACACCTGCTTTAGAGGTCCATGTGCTAGACACTGGAAAAAATATCCGTATGCATATTTTATTAGAAAAGTTTTTATGAAATAATTTCAATACTTCATGCTGTTTTTTCAATATTAATGGCCAGTGCATTTTATTCAAGCCACTCTTTTTAACAGAATTTTGTATGCACTTATAAAAATAATAGAAAACATTCACTTAGTGCAGGCGCTTGTATTTTATGGGTTTACTGTTATGGTTATGCCCCGTTATGGTGTGCTTCGTGCCGCAGTTTTAGACAAGCACCTCCATTTCCTGGTGCATTGGCTCAAATACTTTCATCACTAGTTGCCTACAAAGATTATGACAGATACAAAGAGTGTTTCCATTCCCAGTTTGGACTTGAGGACTGGTTACACAAGCATGTCATTGAGGACACCGGATGGTGTGCCTCATGACTTCTTAATTGGGTCCCACAATCCAGAAGTTATTATTAAAAACGGCTACTGCTACACTTGACTTGTACTGATATGCAGAGAGGCCCATTCTTTGTGCAATAGTGGCTCCAACACTGGGTTTGTTGCGATATTGTCTGTGCACTACTTGCATAAGATTTTTGAAACATTTTATATTGACTATATAGAGGATATTTGTTGGTTTCGGTAAAATATTGATTCTAATACACGAGTGGTCATAGAAATTGATTCAAAATATTCATTTTCTATGATTCTGGTTTAACCAAAAATAGATATTCTACCGAAATCTACAATTGCGCTTAAAATGTGTTATTTTCCGACTTTCCCAATAATAAATTCCATTATCAAAGTGGTAAATTTCTTTGTTTTAAAACAGTGAATTACCAATTTCATTTCACTTGTATTTCCCTATAAGCCACCAGAAAGCATAAACTAAATGTTTTCGTCAGCATCTGCCATGTCTATGCTCTCTTCTCTTTCAGGTATCGGTCACAGTTGGTACGGGAGAGTGTTTTGCTTGAGTCCCCTGTGGCGTGTTGGACGTCTTCTGCGTTGCTTGCAGGTAGCCGCTCGGTCTGTGTCTGAGAGTCAGGTACAAAAAGTTCAGCCATTGTTTAATATTTTAGTACAAACTAGAATAACAGTACTAATAACCAAATTTAATTCTGCAACATCTAAGACTGTTCTATGTTAGTGAGAAATACTTCTTTCGTCTTGTTATGTCATCTGATTAGTTCCAGGTTTCTTAATACTCAAGCTATTATTTGTATTGTTACTTTTGGTGGCTACATCAGCGTTGTTGGTGGCGGTATCGGCAGCGGCGTCCCCTTCAGTTTGTGCAGACAATAACTTAAGAAGTTTTTGTGCAATCATTATGAAACTTTATGGAAGTGTTAGTTGGCATAAAAGGGAGGTTAAGTTCGATTTTTGGCATAATTGAGTTATGCCCCTTTTAAAAAATAGTTCAAATAATGCAAGCAGAGACAATAACTTGAGAAGTTTTTGTGCAATCATTATGAAACTTTAGAGAAGTGTTAGTAGGCATAAATGCAAGGTTAAGTGCGATTTTAGGTATAATTGCTCTTATCGTACTTGAGTTATGGACCGTCAGGCAACACATCTGACTCGCAGATTTCTAGTGTTATTTCTGTAGTCATCTCTTGGCAATTTAAATTATCTTTCTTGGGCTGGTGATTGTATGCCATTGGGGAAAGCATTTTTAAGTTAATATAAAGGATTACATTGTAAGTACACTGTATTTGCTTTAAGTAGCAGATATTCTGTACTATGTATGCATATAAACAAAGCTATTAGTTCAATTTAATGAACTTAATCTTAACTTTGTACTTGCCTTTAGAGAACTTGAACAAAACTGTCAGCAAATCAGTCATCTTGCCATGAATTGTTAAGCATCAGAGCCCTTGACTACTGTGTTGAACAAATATTCCTAAAGTCTTAACTTATGTTTTCTGCCCAGAGTTTTAAGAACTGTGTGCCTTATGAACATAGTTTTCCTTATTCCTTGTTATTTTAATGCATGAATGTACACTAGCACATTTAAAACAATATTCCTTTCATAGTGGAATTGTTATTGTCAGGGTGCCAACATGGACATCTCTGACCATTGTGTAATGTCAGTGAGAATCTGCTTGGTGAAGATCATCAGTCACAAGGTTTCTGAGAAATCGGTGTTTGATGAGTTACAGGCCAGCAATCGATCAAACCACTGAGCTCACAAACACTTTGCAGTGTTTAACAGTAACAGTGCAAAGGTAATTTAAAGATCAGTGAAATTTGATTTACGGTGCATTTAGCCAAGGTTAGCTTGCCTGACTTGTTAATAAGTTGTTGAAGACTTGTCTGTTCAGTAATTATACCATCAATTGGGGTTAAAATGTCACTTGTCTGTACATACTTTGGTACCAGCTGGCCAAAATGATTTCGCTACCTCTGACTTTGCCATTCAAAAAGTCAGGATAACATTGTTTGACAGAGATGTCTTGTGCAAGCATTTGTATTCGGTAAGCAGTGTTTGTCTGTTACTTAGCTCTACTTTTCACCAAATAGTTTGAGCTATACCACTCACTAGTTTATCGGCGTCGGCATAATGCTCAGGTTAAAGTTTGCGGCAACAAGTCCATATCTCTGTAACTACTTTAGCAGAATTATGCCCTTTTTTGTAGCGATAAAAGCCCATAACTCTGACAGAGCAGTTGAATGATTGAGTGTGCTATCCTGAGACAGCTCTTGTTAATAAGCAAGCTATTAATTATGTCCCCCATCGAAGATGGCGGGGTATATTGTTGGTCGGTCGGTAATCATATTCATTTCCACTCTTCAACAGTTTTCATCCAATCTTCACCAAACTTCATGAAAATGTTTGGTATAAACTATCTCAGTCAAATTCTTTGCCAAGTGGGATGGTCAGCCAAATCACCCTAGACATTGTCGAATTACGATCCTTGAATTATCTAATATTGGCCTTTTTAGCCATTTCCACTCTCTAAGTCCAAGAATTGTCATCTGATCTTCATCAAACTTGGTGGAAATCTGTGTGGGCATAATATCTCAGTCCAGTTGGATAATCAACCAAATTGTTCAAGTAACTGTGGAGTTAATGGCCTCATCTAAAATTAACCGGTTTAGCTGTTTCCGTTCTTTAAGTCCAACAGTTTTTATCTGATCGTCACCAATCTTAAATAAAATGTTTGAGATTTTAATATCGTAGACAAGTTTGATGATCAAGTAATTTGGCACAGGAACTGCAGAGTTATGGCCCTTTATTTAACTAAAATTGGCCTTTTTGTGTCAACTGAAAAGGCAACATGTAAGGGTTACTTTTGGCGTTGGCGGCGGCGTTCCCTTGCGCAGACAATAACATTAGAAGTTTTTGTGCTGTTATTATGAAACTTTCTAGCAGTGTTAGTAGGACGGTTAAGTACGATTTTCAGTATACCGGTAATTGCTCTTATCGTACTTGAGTTATACACTTTTAAAAAAAATCTTTCAAATAATGCTTGTGCAGACAATAACTTAAAAAGTTTTTGTTTAATCTTTATGAAACTTTATGGAAGTGTTATTAGGCATAAAAGGAAGGTCAAGTTTGGTTTTTGGCATATACTTGGGTTATGCCCTGGCAGGCGACACATCTGATTCGCGGAGTTCGAGTTAGCAGTTTTCATCTTATCTTCACCAAATTGATGTTTATGCTCCCCATCGAAGACGCCGGGTATATTGGTATAATCACCAGCCATATCAGCCCAGGAATTGTTGAGTTATTGCCCTTGAATTATTTGAAATGGTCTTTATAGCAGTTTCCCTCTCTAAAACCAACAATGTTCATACAATTAGCAGAAGTGCTAAGCATGGTGAGACATGGTGTGCAAGAACCAGGTCACTAGGTGGTCAAGGTCACACTTAAAGGTCAAAGGTCAAATATAAAAATGTAAGCCATTGACCTTGTCCGGTGCATAATTCCTGCACCATATAATCATTCCCTTCTGTTTTCTTATTCATGTAATACAGAAATTAGGGAATTATATTTCACCACAGTTTTGTTTCAGTAAGTAGAATTTGTTGATTTTGTGCTTGAAAGTTAACAGCAGTTGGTGACAAGTGTAGACAGTATTGTATGTGTTAGAGATCCAATTAAAGATGCTTGTTTAAGTATGTGAAATTTTGCTATTGGTTATTCTTTAAAACTGTTTTCAAACCTAAACAATAATGCCACTTGTAAGTTAAAGTAACTCTCCTATTTCAGGTGCAGTTGCACTGGCATCACTACATGGAGATTGAGGTCTTTGAAGTTGTTGCTATGTGAACCCTCAAAGACCACCAATCACCTCAGAACCAGCTGAAAAGTTTTGCATTGAAGGTAACAATGGCAGTTTTCAATAATCAACTTTTAGATTTCTTACAAAGTTGTTACTTCGATTGTTATGCTTCATTCGTTAATAAATACATGCATACAATTATGGAACTTCATTATCTAAAATTGGCACTCAAAGTCCAACAGTTTTCAGCTAATCTTCAACAAAATTGATAAAAATGTTTGAGTTTATAATATTTTTATAACACCCCATATACTGGAGAGTTATGACTCTTGATTTATCAAAATTTTGCCTTTTTAGCGGTTTCCGTTCCCTATGTCCAACAGTTCTCACCCGATCATCACCAAACTTGATATTTTAAAGATTTTTTTAACCTAGAGGGGGCATAACTGTTTTGCAAACAGCTGTTATTTGATTTCATATATAGATTGCATATGAATAGGGTCGTTTTGGCCAAAGTTATGGTTCCAATAACAAACAAACTTTCTTGTTATACTTTAGCTAACCTGAACATAATGTGTATCCATTGTATATCCTCATTCCATATTCATTAATGATCCGGCTCACGAGAGCTCTTACAGGTCCAGCTGTATGAAACTTGTCTTCGCCGTACAAAGTTAGCTTTTCTATTAAAAACATCTTTTGGAAACATTTCTATACCATCAGGTTCAGTAGGAATCCAAGGGAAACATCAGTTAATGTACCAGGTGGTGCTCAGAGTGGAAAACAACA